>QGSO01000297.1:0-748687 GCA_011037825.1 Carya cathayensis | reverse complement strand
ATCCATAGCTGAAGAGATTATTGTACATTTACAATAAAAATGGGAAATATGCAAAATAGAAATCAGGCAAGACTCATATAATTAATAGGGGACATAATTTTGTGGTTTTTTCTCAACCAAAAAAGCATTGACAGATTTGATATAGTTTCTAGAATGTTCATAGCAGTGTTCTAAAAGAGCATGCATATTGGAAATAATCGAATCAACAATCAGAAAAGTCCCAAACAGATGTATGTGAATAATTTCTCACAATCTCACAATTACAGTGAACCAAAATGTTGACAATCAGTGTGCACAGAGATACCAAAACATCAACCGAGAAAATGCACAGAGATACCAAAACAAGAACATCGAAAATGCACAGAGATACTTCAACAACATCCTCTACATTTCGCAAGGTATTCAATGGCAATAAGTGAACAATAATACGATTCAAATAGAGAGCATAAACGATTCCATCAAATAAATCCTCAAAAAAACAGAATCATGATCAAAGGATTCGAACCGAGGACCACATGTGTTATTCGGACATTGCAGCAAAAAATCCCAAAAATGCAAACTATCGATCGAGATTCAAACCCACGAAATACTATTCAGACCAAGATCTAGATCATGAAAATTAAACATCAATTCGAAGAAGATCCCTCACAGACTTGAGGAGAAGAGAAATCGGTCATGGCGTCGTCGCCAATCTCAACAGAAAACCCCAAATAGAGAACTACAAAAATAATCGAAGCAGAAACCACAAATAAACCAAACGGAAACTTACAATCCTGGAGAGAAACCGTACCGATGGAGATGCGAACAGAAAAAGGGGACCAACCGACGGAGAAGAAGACGCGGGGGAAGGGGAAACCGATTGGGGTTTGTTGGGGATGGGGACGCACAGTAGATTCGCAAAAATGGGGATATACTGTACAGATCGTAAACGGCAACCGCATAATGGGGAACCAGATGGAGTAGGGTTTTTAAGCTAAATCTTAAAATTTTCCCTAAAATTTGAGGATAGGGGAGATATGGGGAACCGAATGGGGGTGCTCTAAGAAAACAAAACAAATTGGATACTGCAAAATAAATAAATAAATTGAAATCTCCAAAGCTACCTGAACACTAACACATAGTACAAAACATAGAAAATCATATAAAATAGATTGCTTAATATTTATTATTATGCGCATAAATACTTTAGCCAATATAAATAATTATTCTATTATCAAATTAGTATATAGAGCTATGAGTGTAACCGGTTCAATTTAATCCAATTTAAAATAATTTTTAAAACTTAACTGGTATACACCAATTTTAAAAATTTAAGAACCTATTTCAAACTAGTTAACCATGGAAATCAAAACTTTCGATTTTACAGATAAACAAACTCTTGCTATAACGAAACTTTAGCATATGATTAGCCCATAACCCTCCTTTTATAAGTTTTGGCTAAAAAGTTATAAAATTGAATTTTATCTGTTATATCAAAATTCAAATATTATATTAAAAATTCCAAGACTAATTTATGTTATATCATACATATGTTATATTCAAAATTGTAAGCTTAATTTTCTGTTATAACAAATGTTATATTAATTTTATGTTATATGATTAATAGATATGAATAATAAAATTAAAGTTTCATATTATATTAATTAGAAAATAGTATATAATATATATAACGTAATATAAAAAATCATATAAAAATCTTTTATATAATATTAAAAATTATAAATATATATCAACCAACCTGTTTCAGTTCGAACTGGTGTTCTGAATGGCAAAATCGAAATAGGACCACTTTCTAACCGGTTTTGATTATTAGAAGCTGGACCATTCCGATTTTGAACCAAGCCTGACACACTTGTTCAATTGGTCTTACTGGTTGACCGGTTTTGTTTACAACCTTATGTAGAACACATTGTAACGTCACTTAAAAATTGTAAGATTTGATTTATAAGATTCTTATTTTTAAAGTTATTTTTCAAATTAAATTATGTCATATAAACACTTTACTAATTGTGTTCTAAGATACATTTTATTGCTCCTCCAATACAAATAGAAGTTTAGATTTTAGAGCATAATAAATAGCTCGAAATGTGAAATTACTAGTGAAACTACTCATATTAATAAGTATATTTAATTAAGAAAACTGTTACATACACAAAAAAAAATTATACAAACTGATGTAGTTTCATTGAATCCGTTATATCTACTTTATAATAAAAGTAATTTTACAATCTGATGTACCATATCGAGCCATATCAATTTGTGAGTTTAATTTTATGTAATTTTTTTTTTATTAAAGTATTTTATTTTAATTAATTATATTATATTTTTAACACTTTCATTTACGTGTCGGCTAGACTTCATTTTAATTAGTAAGTCCAACGTGTGAATTGTTAATTAGATAAAGTGGAGCGTAGAGTCAAGATTTGAACTCGTAACCTCTGTCATGATTTCATATGAAAATATACCACCAATCTCACGAGCTTAAACTGATAAAAATAAATAGATTTAATTAGTTGCATTATATTATTAACATCGTTTAAATCTTGAACCAATAAAATATGTTTACTTCCAAGAGTTTATAAATTTAAGTTATACATTAGTTGATAAAAGCTAGAGACTTAATAAGTGATCGAACATTGTTCACACTCATATTTGGGTTGATATAAAGTATTGTAAATTGTAATCTTTTGACAGCACTCTCCTATAAAAGAAAAGAAAATGAAATAAAAAAGGATAGAAAAATTTAGTTACAAACACAACTGCACACTAATATGTATATCAATCTAATGTGATTGATCAAAAAATAAATTTTATTAAAAATAGTATTAATTTAAATTTTGAATATGAAGAAATCAATATTGATACGCTGATTAGTACTCAACTTTACTTTTACGTAACAAAATTAAAAAAAGATAAGCATTCAATAATTATCGTGCTTTCAATAATCATTTTTTATATTATTTTTATTTGATATTAAACAAATAATAAATATCTTTTAAATTTCGATAGCGTTGGTTTATGAGATGTATCTTTCCACATATAATATTGGAGGGCCACTTGCCTACATAATTAGATGTTAAGGTGGGTCTGCAATGTCAACACAAGAAATGATGTTTCCTTCGTGAGTATCATATTTGCACGCCTTATAATTATATATTTGTTTCGTAATAAATTTTGCAAAAAATAATTATATACAGAAATTTAGAATGAAGTTTTTAAGAATTTTATAATTTATAAATCGGTATATGTATATACCATTCCACTTTTATTAGGAGACTACCTAAATTTATAAAAGAAAATTTAAATTTAAATTATTGTTTTACATCAGTTGATGTGAAATGGTCATCCTATTAATAAATAAAATGAACTGCTACGTCTACCGAGAATCATCACCAATTAGGTAAAAACTCTTTTTTTAAGCATTTTTTTAAACATCTTAAACATTTTAAAAAAAATGAAGAAATTCATGGAATCATTAAAAACACTTATTTAACCATTAAGTAAAAAAATAAATATAATCGATACCCACTCTCAATAGGTATTCTCAATAAGAGTAGGATTTTCTATAAATAAATTTATAAATAATATTTTATTAAAATCTAACACCGAAGTAGGACTCAAGGAGTGGCAAATTGTATTTTAAAGTTGTGTTCGTGTCGTGTCAAGTCATGAATATTCAACTATATAGGTCAATCCAAACCCCACTCATTAAGTTAAACGTGTCAAACTCTAATCAAACCTATTTAGATTATGGATTGTGTTGTGTTATCCATTTTATGATTAATTATAAATAAACTAACATAACATGACCTATTTAAATCTGTTTAATGTAAATGGGTTGATTTAACACGTATAACTCATTTGATCTAATTAGCATAATTTTACATTAAAGTTAAAATCCATATTTATTAGTAGCCACAATATCTTAAAAAATATATATCAATATTTGTCAAATGTTAACATATAATAAAACCTATTACAAACCATATAATAAAAAATATGAGTATAAATCTAAAATTATAATCTCAACAATAAAAATATAAGCATATTGAAAAATAGTAATGCTACATATAGTCGTAGAGTGTGTAAACGCTGCGCTATCGTTTTGAAATAGAGTGGGGTCCACAATTAAAAAATTTAGTTTTTTTTTCTTGTGGGTCCCGTATTAATTCACTTTTTTCAAAGAGACTGCGCGACACTTGCACAACCATGACTGTAAATATCATTTCTCATTGAAAAATATCAATATTACAACTTAACAATAATAAAATTTTAATTTTGAAATAAAATCTAAACGGATTAAAACTGATTAATTTCATGTTAAGTAGATTTATCTATTAATAAAACGCGGCTTAATAAATTAATCTATTTTAATTCAAATCCATTAACATAAAATTTAAATCCATTAATTTTATACCGTGTTAGATTCAAAAGTGATATCACATATTACCAGCATTAAGGAGAACCCGAGTAAGAGCATTGGCATTGGTTTCATCAAAACCATCTTCAAAATTTGATGAAAAAGTACAAGTTTTTCATAAATCCAAACCTTCTTATCTATAATCTCATATTGGATTAGCCATTTGATTCATCAAAACAATAATATAATATTATTATTTTAATAATAATATAATTTTTTTTTTCATATTTTGCAATTATATGGATATATATTTATATGGATATATATATTTTTGCTTTTTATTAACTTATATGAATATATATATTTATTTTTATTAACTTATATGAATATATATATAGTTAATGAATTAAAATGTAATAAAATATTCATTTGATGAGTGTATAGTAGCCCTTCATATTTGAAGGAAATGAGGCAAACACTGTAGCTCAAAGTTACCCATTTATGAGTTTGACTAATCCAATGCAGCCTTTTTTTTACATATTTATCTATTTTTACATTTGGCTTGACTTTTGATGAAGCCAATCCCAATGCTCTAGGGGAGGACCCGCAGTGGGCAATTCCATGCTTCCCATTCGCTCTCTTTCAAACTCGACACGGAGCAATGATGGAAGCACATGAGCGAATATTGACAGACGCGCTTGGCTGGAGAAACTGATATTGTACAATAATAATACCCACATGCCTCGATTGGACCTCTCCTCTTCATGGATATGACTTGGACCCATACTGTAAAGGAAAGAGAGGCCCACGGACCACCTCGCCGCAACACACTTGAAATCTTTATCTTCTTACCTTTTGTCAGCTCTTCGAGTTGTTTATGTAATAAGATATTTTTAAATATTATTTATATATAAAATATTTTTAAATTTTTTAAACTTTTTTATCTAAATATTATTTAATTTTTAAATTTTTAAACAAAATATAAAAAACAATACCAGTTTTTAAATTTTAAATAAAAATAATATTCAAATTTTATATTCAAATATTTTTTAATTTTATAATTTCAATTTTGTATCTTTCATTTCTTAAAATCCAATAAAATATCTCTAATTCAAACAATTTTCAAACTTTATGACATAAAAAATGAGACAGAATGTGACTGATTGTCCATATAAATATAAATATATCAATAACTGATATATATAAAAGTAAGTTTTTTATAAATTTTTATTTTAAAATACATTTAGCATAATTTTAATATATAACCAACTGGTGCCCCTCTGCATTTCTGTCATCCTGTGTACTTGTACACTGACGAGTGCCCCTTAGCATGCCATTAAGGTCCATAACATTTCTACCGAAAAGGTAGGCATGCACATAATGAAGGACCATATGTAACATATTACCAGTCAGTGATAAAGCCGACGGTCAACTTCTGATCAGAAGCCGAAATCATTAGATATTTAATTTAATTTTTGGCAGGTTTCTTCCTCTCATTAAGGTCGAAGTTGAAAGACTACAACAAAAGTTACGTTTCGTTAGCTGCAATAAAGTCACTCTTGCGATCGTAGCAAGTGATAGGACTGGTTTGGAAATAAATTTTATTTTAAAATTTGTATATTATGTCATTTTATTTTATTTAATTATTTTTAAATATAATTTAAATACAAAATTTTTAAATTAATCTTTACAATTTTTCTAAATTTTTAAATAAAAAATAAAAATTAATTCAATATTTTTAAACTTCGAAACAAAAATAATATTATAAAATAATATTTTAACAATATTTAAATTTTATAATATTTTTTATTTAGTTTTTTCTCTTTTATTTTCTAAATTTAAAAAATAATCGATTCAAACTGCTTCATTATTATTACAAACTATCTTATTTTTTATTATAAATATATAATATATAGTGTATACCTATAACAATTAGTGAGCTAGTGAAATTGAAATATTTATACTTTGATGTGTTGGAATTATTGTGTTTCTTTCTATTTGTTTTTGCTTGATGATGGATATTTTTGAAGATTTTAGAATTTTTCAAGAAAATGTTTTTTTTTTTAATCCCAGAGCTTCGTGAATATTAAGGCTCCGTTTGGTTATCCAACCCAAACCAATTCAATTTATCTAATCATTACAACATTTTCAACTTCTAATACAAAATATAATGAATAATTTAATTTTTTTAAATCTCAATTCAATTTTTTTAAATTTTAAAATAATAATAATATTAAAAAATAATATTTTAAATTTTTATCTCACCTCAATACGTGTATTCCAATCCGGGTCTTAATGGCTGTTTTATTTCAAAACCCAACACGTGTTTGATCTGTTAGACTCAGGAAAGTGGGTCGTACCCCTTGAAACTTTGGAGCTTGCTGCCAATAATTCATTTAAAATATACGAGCTTTACGATGTTGTAAATGAAAGGAAATTGTTCCGATATTTAATAATGACAATCTGTTTTTATCCTTTTTAATAACAAATATTGATTTTGTCTTTATATAAACTAAACATGTGATACCTATTTCGACTTATAAGTGATAAAAATAGATTGTGTACGAGATTATATATTGTTTAAGAATGAAAATTTATTATTATTTTTATAATAATTACAATAAAATTGTAATTACGTCATTGACTAATTATTTTAGAGTACAAGTTTATATGCAGTGTATGGACTTTCTATTCCAACCATAAATGTATGTAATAAGTGATACCCTTTACTGACTATATTTTTCTCAATATCAAGGAGGAACGATCATCGAATAATCACTCGTGTTTTTCTTGAATACAAAAATGATAATATTACTGAAAGGATACGAATCAGACACAAGATTTTTACTAATTCATTATACATTGTAACGAACAATAAAAACCTTGTGTTCTGTTCGGCTACTTTCAACATATAAATGGTATCAGTCTCTTTTAAGTATGCTCCATCTTGAGCATAGATCTCATAGTGTGGAACTCAAGAAACCCATGCAGATTAATGGTTTCTTTAACAAGGTAGTCTCATATATCACATCTAATTTTTTTTTAATAAATAAATTATATTTTACTCTCTTATATTAATATTATTTGTAGAGAATGATTTTTTTTTAATATATAAGGGGTGGAGGTTTTGAATTCAGGTTTTTCATTTGAAGAGCCGGACTATATGCCATCAGACCATTAAACTCTTGACATAGATTACATATAAATAATAAAAAAAGAGAAATATTTTAACTATAAAAAAATTTTACAAAATAAATTTACAAATTGACGTACTCTATATGATATGTTAGATTTTAAAATTAATTTTATTATAAAATAGATATAATATATCACATGAAATCATTTCATTTTAAGAATTTACCTTTGTGAAATATTTTTATAACGGTAGCACTTATCATAAAGAGAATTACCATCGCTAATTAATTAATTTATACATTGATCATAGCAAAATAATTATTTCAAGATCATTGGATTGCTAATTAATTATATATCTATAAAATAAGACTTAGTTAGCCTTAATCAATTACCCTATCAGATCAACCCAAGTAATTAACTAAAGTCGTGTAAGACTTAGCCGCAATTTTTAACCAATTTACGTAATCTTTACATGGTTAGTAAACAGTGTTTACACGTGGCAGAAGTGAATTTGCAACATCGCCATGGGAGCGTTCAGGAAATATTTCACGTGGACCGACAGACAAAGGGCACTAAAATCGCGAAGTCAAAGCGCGAAAGCAATGGACGAAAAAGAGGCCGATTAGCTCATCTAAACGACAACGTAGATGTGATCCTCTAAAATAAAAGTCGGCTCCACCCACGCGTTCTTCCTCTTTCTTCACCCAACCATGTGAACGCCAATTAACACGCCTTTTCTTTCTTTTCACTCCTAAGCGCTTTTCAGACACACACCCGCTCACTGTGCTTTCGGAACGAGCACAAAAATCCTCGGCGTAGTCGACAACCTATCTGTCGCTGGCGATGTCTTCGCCGGCTCCATCGCTCTCTACTCCGTCAGAAACGACCAACGATACCTCTCCGCCTGTTTCCGCCTCTCCGGACGTTCCTTCAAGCTCTCCGCCTCCGGCCCCAACTCCCGGATTATCTCTGCCGCCGCCTTTTCCTCGGGAAAGGGGGGGATTGCCTAAGGGGGCGCTGGTAGGGCTGGTAGTGGGGATAGTGATAGGAGGGCTGATTGTGCTTGTGGCTGTGGGATTTTTCGTCATTTGCCGTAGGAGGAGGGGGAGGAGGAGACGAGGTGATAATAATGAGTCTGATGGTCCTCCACAGGGCGCTAAAAGTGAGGTTCTTATTTTTTTTAAGTTATTTGTTCTTTTTTGTAAATTTTTAGTTTAATTGATTTGTTTTTATTTATAGTTCCAAAGTTTTGGCTTATTTGAGGTTTTGGATTATTAGATTTTATGCAGAGGCTATTAAAAATTGGTTTTTCTAAGTTCAGTTTGTTTTTCCGGGAAGTTCAATCGATGGACTATTATAATTTATAATCCCATCGTCATAGAGATTTTCTAACTTGGCCTTGAAACGCCATGTAAAAGATCTTTTCCTGATTTGCATGTAATAGATTTATGTTTTTGTGTTTTGGATGTCGATCTTGGATTAGTTCTCAAACTGAAATAGAGTTTTGGACCTGGGCATTGTCACGGGAATAACCTAATCATGGAACTCGCTTTTGTGTTCTTAATGGAACAGGGATTATGGTTGGGGAATAAATCTGACTTGATAAAATGCTTGCGACATGCAAGTGCCATTGCCTAACCACAGGGGTTAAACATTGCCAATTCAGTTTAAATTGATGCATAGCTTTATGAAACTTACGGTGTACCTCATAGTTCTACTTTTGATCGTAGCCTTTTGGCACCTTCTTTTTACCGATTTATCTCTCATGTGTACAGCCACTACCCATCAGTGGACTTCAACATGCACATAACGGGTTCATGCATGCATATAGTAATTTGTTGTTCCATTGGGCTTTTGGAGTCAATCACTCCATCTGGTCTCAAAGTTTACTTCCTCCTCTCTCTTATTTAGCATAATGGTGTTATCGATATATAGGTAATGACTCACATCGGGGAACTATCATTTCTTGTGTATATATAGATAAAATTAAATGTGTGCACAAAGCAAGTGTCAGATACAGACTTGGATAGATCAGATAAGTAATTTAGGCATTTTCTCCTTGATGTTCTGAGTCCACCGTAGCAAGAATTCTATCCCAACTTTTATTAGCCAATCTGCATGAATCTATGGCAGCTGTCACTGAAAGCTAACTGGGGACTTCAAATCTCGGGGGATGAGTGTATAATGCAACCAAAAAATGCAAGAAATTGCAGTCTACAAAATTGTAGTTTCTGCGCCAGGTGTAGTGTTCGACATTTGTGTACCTCAACTTTGAAGTGAAGATGATCATAAAAAGAGATTATTTTCAGCCAGAACTAGATCAGACTCTAATTTATCAATTAAAGCTTTATTAATTTTTTTTAAAAAAAGGTGATGTGAATTAATATTTTTTTAATTTTTTGTTTTGTTTTCTGAAATGTGGAAACCATTAAAATGGGCCAACTAATAAACTATCGTACAGTAGAGAGAATTTTTGGGAGGATGATGTCTACAAAATTGCCAATTGAACATTTACAAATGTTTATTATGGGTCAGAGTTCTTTGTATTTGAAACCAGTAATTATGGTTAATAAATTTTGTAGGAGTGTTAGGAGTTGAGTGTCAAATTATGATCCGCAGTAAATTTGGCAGCTTGATCTAAGGAGGGTTTTGCAAATCCAACAAAAGCAAGGTTGGTGACTCCTTTGTGAAATGAAGGAATGACTAGATGGGGCTATTTAAATTGGCTTTTGATTTGTAGTACAAGACCGATGATGGAAGGTTTAATTACTGCAAAGATCCTGCTATGGTGTCTAGCATGCCTAATAAACATTTACATTCCAAGGGAAGTCCTGTGTACTCATGCTTTGCCTATTTACGTGGATCAATAAACTTTTTACCTATAAAAAAAAAAAAAAACATTTGCATTTTTTGTTCATGTTCTTTCTCCCCTGTTCATCAATAGATTTTGGTAGGATGATGTGTCTCACTGAACTGAATAGATTATTCTTTCAATTTTCTAGATGATTTTCATCTAATTTAAAATGTTATGATCTTGGTGATGTCTTTTGCAAAACTTCCACTTTTTCCTACACCCGTCCCATGTCTCCTAATTCAATTTCTTGGTGCTATTTTCTCCAGATGAGACTTTTGGTGGCCCACCTCAGCATTGGCAACAAAATGCTCCACCACCGAGCGATGATTTAGAGACATTCCTTCCCAAGCCAACTCCTCCCCCTGGAATCACATCAAATCCTCAATTGTCACAAGTACCCCCTCCTCCCCCTTCATATTCTTCAGTAAGTAGCAGTTTGGACTCTGAGAAACCTATCCCCACACCACCATCTCCTGGATATGCCTTACATCTCTCACAAACTACATTTTCATATGAAGAATTAGCCACGGCAACAGATGTTTTCTCCAATGCCAACCTCCTTGGTGAAGGTGGTTTTGGTTATGTACATAAAGGAGTCCTTCCTAATGGAAAAGTGGTTGCAATTAAGCAGCTGAAATCTGGCAGCGCACAGGGCGAGCGCGAGTTTAGGGCAGAGGTTGAGGTCATTAGTCGTGTCCATCACAAACACCTTGTTTCACTGGTTGGATACTGCATTGCTGGGGCACAGAGAATGCTTGTTTATGAGTTTGTCCCAAATTACACCATGGATTTTCATTTACATGGTACGTCCTTTTGGTGATTATTTTTTGTTTTTCATTCCATATCTTGGATATTTGTTTTGTTAATTTCCATTTCTTGATATAGCTTATGACTCATGTCCTCTATATGATTAGAATGAACGCATATATAGATTAAAGGGAATTCATTTTGGTAATTTGTGGGGGTTGAATAGATATGCTTCTTATATTGTTTCAAACAGAGTTTTTACTCACCCATGGGTAGCCCAAAGTGGTAAGGGTAAACTTGTTTGCACGAGCCCCATGCCGCAGGTTTGATTCCCCTTGAGATCAAACTGTGGTTTGAGTGGGAGGCCATGACGGTGGGTTGCTGTGCTAGTCTCCCTAGGGGTTTAGGTTCCATGGGTGAGTCCTAAGGGTTCTGCTGTGAGTTGGTTCCCCCGTCATAAAAAAATTGTTTCAAATAGAGTTGTTCCGTTATTACTGAAAAAATAGAGCAAACATTTATCCTTTCCTCGAAATAATCCCTATAGAAGGGGAGCTGATAAAAAAGAATCTCTATAGAATGGGAGTTTCATAAGCATAGTTATGGCACATCAATGGTTGGTTCTAATCTTTACAATTGTTTTGATTGGGGGAGCGTGATATTTGTGGATTCAAGGAGAAAAGTTATCATTATTCATTTTTGGGCCAACCAAGAATTATGAGATTGTAGAGAGAATGGTTGAATTGTTTTTTTTTTTTAATTAAAAAACATTTTATTGATGAATGAAATAGGCAACCTATAAAAAAAAAAAAAAAAAAAGAAAGTGAAAGAAACATGCATAGCCCTAGTACATGGGACATATACAGAAGCAACACCTATGCATGATTGTCAAGAGATACAAGAAAGTCTCATGTGTCCAGGCCATTAAAATATATTACAATTGACCAATGGAATAAAGTGTTGATGAAAGAATGGCTGAATTGCTGAGGAACTAAATAACAAAAATCATTTGCAATATCATATATCATTAGTTAAACTATATAACAAAAATATATATATCATAAGTTAATTTATTTTCTAAAGAGTTCTTTAGTGATAGACCTCAAAGTGAATATTGACTTAAATGTGATTTGACTCAAACTATCACTAAGGTGGTGTTGACCTATTTTAATAACCCTATATGAAAAAGGAAAACTGTTGAAAATAGCCAGATTTGTGATTCAACTTGACAAGTCATATCCAGTTGTATATTTTTAATAGGCTCGTTCAGAGTTTACAAGTATTGAGGCGTGTGTTGGGGAATTGGTGGTGGGATAGGCTTGAGGGCAAAATCTGGTTTGGTGGGATAGGCTTGGTGCACTGGTGGTGGTTTGGGGCAGGCATGTCTTTGGGCGTGGGCTAGGGCTTTGTTAGGTTCATTCTCCTAGATGGGATTACCTTTTTTTTTTTCTTTTTTTCTTTTGTATCCCAACTAAGGTGCCGTTTGGATAGTGAGTTGAGATTAAAGTTAAAATTTGAATAAAATATTATTAGAATGTTATTTTTTAATATTATTATTGTTTTGGGATTTGAAAAAGTTGAATTGTTTATTATATTTTGTGTGGGAATTTGGAACAATTGAAATCATGAGATGAGATGAGATGAAACACTTTTACTATCCAAATGAGGCCTAAGTGTTTTCTCTCGTATACATCTAGTGTACTTGGCTACGCCTATTGACATTAATAATTTTTTACTTATCAAAAAATAATTTCAAACAGTGTTCAGATAGGGTTCGATCACCATAAGAGTTTGATGGCAAATTAAGTTGGATCACAATGTGTTGTAACGATTGAGATCAGATCTGATAACGATTGAGATAAAATCTGATTTGGGAGTCCAAAAAATTTCTCTGTTTTGGGATCTAGTAACTTTATCTGTACTTCCAAACTACTATTCGATGTTTCATTTGAGAAAAATTACAGGAAAGGAGAGACCGACTATGGACTGGCCAACCAGAATGAAAATAGCTCTAGGGTCTGCAAAAGGATTGGCATATCTGCATGAGGACTGTGAGTTTCCTTTTTCTACAATGTATACATTGTGAACCTTAAGAATTTTCTCTGGATTCTGGTCCACTCTCCTTTTGATATAAATTTATCTACAGGTCAGCCCAAGATCATACACCGTGACATCAAGGCAACTAATATTCTTATTGATTATAACTTTGACGCAAAGGTAGGGTTTATTGGTGCTTTCATATGATTCTTGGTTGATTTCAAGTATGTATATATATCTATATGGTTGTATATGCACGTGTCCTTATGATATTTTGCTACTCTGTTTGCATCTGCAATTGAATTTCTGAAGTTCTAGATTCAAAGGATTAGCTTCTTTCAAAATGAGTTGGGGAGAAGCTGCCATGATAAAAAAAAGTTCTTGATTCCTTTTGCCTCTTCCTTTAAACACTACAAATAAAAAGGGTTTGTGTCTCCCATAATTGCAGAGATCCAAATATATGGAAAAAGTTCTGTTTTATTGGGTACTTGAGTACTTCTGTAATGTGAACTCCGATGATGCAATTTCATAACTGGATCTTGTATTCAGCTTGCAGATTTCGGACTTGCTAAGTTTTCAGCAGATACTGATACTCATGTCTCCACTCGGGTAATGGGATCTTTCGGGTAAGATCCATTTCTATGTCTTCTGTAGACAAGGCTATGGTGTTTCCATGGTGCTTTGAAGCATTTCAAATGCTTAAAGGCAGTGGTGAATTGACTACTACGTTTTATTTTAACCTTTTAGATTTTTTTTTTCCTGAATACCTTGAAAGAATCTTGTATTCACCAAATGCAGTTACTTGGCCCCCGAGTATGCTGCTAGCGGAAAGCTCACCGACAAGTCAGATGTCTTCTCCTTTGGGGTTGTACTTCTGGAGTTGATTACGGGACGCCAACCTCTTGATAAAACTCAATCCTTCACTGACGATAGCATGGTTGAGTGGGTGTGTATGCTATTTAATAAGTACCATAATTGTTCAATTTTATACCTGCGTTTGTTGTTTGTTGATTAGCCTTGTTCAAGTAAAAGGCCTCAGTCCACTTTTGCGGAACTCAATACTCAAATTCCCAAAGTTGAAAACTGGAGTGTCAATGTCAAAAAGTCGAAAAACAAAAGTGGGTTTCATCATAAATTCCTTAAAAGTGAATAACCCAGGTATTATATTAAAATGAGCCCAATCACAAGGGTTCTTACACTATACAACACACACCACACACCCCCCCCCCCCCCCCCCCCCCCCCCCCCCCCCCCCCTCTCTTCCTTTTTCTTTTGATAGAAATGGTAAGGACCAAACCACTTTGTTGAGGACTTTAAAATACTGTGTTGGCTGGGGGTTTCTATTCTTTCATATATGCATCAGAGGTGGTATCTAACTTGTGCCATTGCTTCTTCATTATTTTAAAAGGTGTCCTAAAGTCATACACTCATTAGGCCCTCCAGCACATGCAGATATATGGATTATTCTTAGGGATGTTTGGAAACAATTTTCATCTCATATCTTCTCATCCCATCTCATTTCCTTCTCAAACATAATTCAAACAAAAATACTTTCAAAATAATCATTACAACTTTTACGAACTTTCAAACAATTCAACCTTTTCAAATCTAAAAAAAAAAAAAATATTAAAAAAAAATATTATAACAATACTTCAACTTTATAATATTTTTTATATTCAATTTTTTCTCTCTCCTTTCCCAAAACCCAATAAATACTTCACTCAAACTATCTCACTAGTAGTACAAACCATCTTATTAGTTACTAATATTTACAAATTTTTTTATCTCATCTCATCTCAGTCTCCAAGCATCCCCTTCTTGGTTTGTGAAAACAAACCATCTCATTTCATCTAATTATTACAACTTTCTCAAATTTCCACACAAAATATAATAAACAATTCAAAAATTTCAAAACAAAAATTATATTAAAAAACTATATTTTAACAATATTTTATTTAACTTTCAACTTTTATCTCATCTCATTTGTGTAATCAAACGAGGCTCAAGTATGTCTTCATGTCTTTAGGCTGTTCCAATTGTAATAGTGGGGTATTCTTAATAGAAAAGCTTATGTTGCATGGGAAAATTAAAATTTGCTGTTATGGAATTTAGGCAAGGCCTTTGCTCATGCATGCTTTGGAAATTGGAAACTTTGATGCTGTTGTTGATCCAAGGTTGCAGAATGATTACAACTCTAGTGAAATGGCCCAAATGGTTGCCTGTGCTGCTGCTTGTGTACGCCATTCAGCACGGTATCGGCCAAGAATGAGCCAGGTAAATCCACCAATGTCTAATATTGAAATAATTGATTCTCTTCGTCTTATTAACAAAGTTCAAAATTGCAGATGAACCTCCTGGGTCCTTTCTGTCTTTGAACAGTATAGCCCATCTACTTGTATTACCAAATTTTTACCTGTCATTGACTTGGTAAAATATATTAAATATAGGTTTGGTTTCAATATAGTACAAACTTGTGGCTATTTATTGACCTTTTTATGTTTAAAATCACCAAAACATTTATGGAACCAGTACGAAATCTTTTTTCTCCCATGATGGTGTAACCCTATTACCATTATTGATGTAAAAGCAGATAGTTCGAGCTTTGGAAGGAAACCTTTCTCTGGATGATCTAAATGATGGCATCAAACCTGGGCACAGCAGAGCTTTTGGTTCTTATGAAAGCACCGATTATGACAGTAGCCAATATAAGCAGGACATGGAGAAATTCAGAAAGATGGCACTAGAAAGCCAACAGCATGGCACTAGTGAGAGCAGCGTACCTAGCAGCGAATCTACGCTGCACCAATCTGTCTCAAGCAGTGAATGCCAACAAACTGCCCAAGAGACACAACTTGGGAAAATAATCAAGAATGATCCCAAAGACTCTGGTTAAATATCTTGCTGGATGATTCCAATCTTCTTGTAAGGTTCCCGATGTTCTGCCCCATTATTATTTCACGTAATTTGCAAAAATCAGAGAGATTATCACGCTGGCATGAGAAACAGGAGTAGGACCCCAACCATTTGAGGGTAGTTTTATAGTTGATTTTGGATGTACAAAAGGGAAAAAAAGAAAAAGAAAAAGAAAAAAAAAACTGCTTGATTTGTGTAAGTGGCCCAGTGGCATACTTATTCTTCAAAACATCATCAAGGTTTCTGACGCCGTTTTGTTTATTATTGTGAGACTGAACCTTGCTCGATCAGCTGTATGATCCTCGAAAGGGGTCACTCAAGCTTAATTGTGAGTGCTCAAACTTGTTGAGCTCAGCGGATTTGGAGTTGGGGAGATGTTGGGATGAGGAAGCGATCCTGTAATTAATTTGGTACAGTTTTTTGTTTTTGTAGAGTTACTTAAACTGTAAGCTTCGTTATATTGGTGTGTTAATGGTAATAGGTAGCAGAATTTGATGGGGTTTTTTTTTTAATTTTTTTTCTTGTTAGAATCAATCAATAAAGAGTGTTTATTATTGTCATATTGCTCTATTGATGGTAAAAACTAAGGTCTCGTTTGGATAGAGAGGTATTTTTATTTTATCCTATCTCATTTCAATATTTAAATATCATAAACATAAATACTTTTCAATTTCAAATATTTAATTTTTTAATTTAATCGTTACTTAATCATTACAAATTTTCTAAACTTTCAAATAAAATAAAAAAAATTAATTCAATTTTTTTAAATTTTAAAATAAAAATAATATTAAAATTTTATATTTCAATAATATTTTAATTTTATAAAATTTTTATTTAATTTTTTCATTTTCATTTATCAAGACATAATTTGGTTTAGATACTAAGCTAATGTGAGATGAGTTGAGAAGATTTGTGAATTATAGTGACATGGTTTAAGTTAAAATATTTTATAAAAAATGCTAAATGAACCAATGAGTTTGCCTCCTCAATTTTACTATTCATGTATTTTATTTTATTTTTTTATTTAATGATTAAAGAAGTATCTATTAGTGAAGGTGTATAGTTTTTTTAAATTTTTTCTTAATGACTAAGGACGTTAAAAAAAAAATTAAAAAAACAAAAGATTTTTCACAAGCCATACACTAAGCAATAAATGCTGGGTTACCAGCTAGCAACATCTATGTTTTATTGTGTTTTGAAAAAAAAAGTTAGAATAAAAATATTTTTAAATTAAAATATTATTAGAATATAATGTTTATTTTGAAATTTAAAAAAATTGAATTATTTTTTATATTTTATTTGTAAATTTGAATAATTGTAAAAATTAGATAATTATTAAATAAAAAATTTTAAAATTATTTATATTTAAATGATATTTAAAAAGAAGATTCACTTAGTACCAAACAAGCCCGCTGAGGTTGACCCGTTTGTTGCTGCCTAACACGAACTTCTCATTGGACCGTGGTTTAACTGTGAATTCTACCCCAAATCCAAGGGTATATTAGGGATCTCATGCATCTCTGAAACCGCATCCTCGCTGGCGTTCCACTATTCAACGATAACAACCCCTCGAAAACGGACCTCTCTCAAATTGAATTCCAATCAAATATCAAGAAGTTTCATAATTTCCTCAGATTGTTTTTTTTTAACCTCTAAATTATTCAAAATTCTTAGCTCCGATCCATGGCTTCGCGTCGGCGTATGCTCTTAAAGGTCATTATCCTCGGCGATAGCGGGTAAACCTTAAAAAAAAAATCTTAATTTCCAGATTTTTTAAAAATGTAATTCCGTTTGTTTGCTGCGAAAGTAGAAGATTCTGTATTATGTTGGTTTTGTTGTTGCATTAAAGGAAATTCACAGCTCAATTTGTGTGAATTAGTCTGTATGAGGTCTAGCTGAGTGTATGTTTTGTTGCAAATGGAACAATATGGTTTTTACACCATGAAATTGGAGTAGAGATACTTAATAATTTTCGAATTTTATTGTTGCTTAAGATTTTGGACTAATGTTATTGAATTTGGAGTAACATGCAATTCGCTTATCATATGGCAGGGTGGGGAAGACGTCGCTGATGAATCAGTACCCTCTAAAACCTAAATCTTGAATTTGTGTTCACTGAAATATTAACTCGAATTCCTTTATTCAATTTTGTTGGGTAGTTCGATGGATGTATTGGTATTTGATTATTGCTCATTGTTGCGGTTAGATATGTGAATCGTAAATTTAGCAATCAGTACAAGGCGACCATAGGAGCGGATTTCCTGACCAAGGAAGTTCAGTTCGAAGATAGGTTATTCACATTGCAGGTGAGAATGATGAGCGCACATTTTGTTTCTTGAGTTTAATGTTCTTTTTCGGTACATGTTTCCATTATCTTGAATTGCTTGTTAATAAACATCTTAGGCCCCTTGTATGGCCTATTGTTTTCTGCGCAACTTTGTCTCAAAGTATTTTTCGTTGCTTTAGTTATTTGGGATGTAATACGAAGATGGCTCAAATACCTTTGATGTTCTTTGCAGAAGATAATACTTCTACTTTTAAATTCACAGTAAGGTGGTTACAGTGAGATTGAGGCTGTGTTTATCCAGTCTCAAGGTTTCAGGGATGGATGGTCCTTTTTTTTTGTTGGGGGGGGGGGGGGGGGGGTGTGGTGGTAATACAAAAATTGGAGTTCTGGATTGTAAAAACTGCAAAAAAGGCTTAAACTAGCCTTTGAAGTTGCAATATGGATGCTTTTCAGTAACTTAAAATCAGAAGAGATGATTTTAAAGCAAAATTAATGAAGGAGATATCTTTTAATAGAAATTATTGTTTGCATGAGCTACAACAGTTGCATAAAGGTTTGCATGTCATATTTTGTGTAATATCTTTATGCAACTTCTTATACCATAGTTGGAAATTGAAAGGTTGAATTGGGAACTTAACAGCAGAGTCTATCAAGGGTTAAAGAATACAAATCTGTAAAATGGAAGGATAAGTGAAAGGGATATGCAAAGCCAGCTGTTTACTGCTTGTTTTGAGTTTACTTGAAGCCAGACTTTGGCAATTATGATAAGACTTTGAGCATTTGAATTTATCATGAGTTGTCTAATACATGGCATAATATGTATGACATTGACTCATTTCCTGTTTTTTATTTTTATTTTTAACATTTGCATATCAAATGCATTAATTCCTCTCCAATTGTTGCTTGTATCCATGAGGATTTTTTTATCAACCAATAGATTATCTTGTCTAGATGTTTCGAGGAGCTTTAATTACTCATTTGCTGGAGAAGATGTTTCTAGCTTATTTTGCCAATCAAAAAATAAAATAAAAAATTACTCTAGCTTATTTCTTTTAGCTTGACATCTCTTGCTCACATATACAGATCTGGGACACTGCTGGGCAAGAAAGGTTTCAAAGTCTTGGTGTGGCTTTCTACCGCGGCGCAGATTGCTGTGTTCTTGTGTATGATGTGAACGTAATGAAATCATTTGATGATCTTAACAACTGGCGGGAAGAGTTTCTGATTCAGGTAGTGCTAACCTATTGGCCACCCTATAATAAACAACTTTAAAGGAGCGACTGAAAGTTATTGTTTGTGTATTTGATGTTCAGGCAAGTCCCTCTGATCCTGAAAACTTCCCTTTTGTTGTGCTGGGGAACAAGATAGATGTTGACGGTGGGAATAGTCGGGTGGTGAGTTTTTTTTTTCTTGTCATTGGTGATTCTAACATTCTCAGTATTTAGCAATCTATAACAATAGGGTTCTCTCTTGGTGCTTGGGAAATTTATTTGCAGTTCTTGCTTATAGGGTATGCATATGGTTGCTTCCTTGATTGCAGGTTTCTGAGAAGAAAGCCAAGGCATGGTGTGCTTCAAAGGGAAACATACCTTACTTTGAGACCTCGGCAAAAGAAGGATTCAATGTCGAAGCTGCTTTTGAGTGTATAGCCAAAAATGCACTCAAGAATGAGCCTGAAGAAGAAATGTGAGTGTTTTACTCCTCTTGAAATACTGAATTCTATCAGTTGTATTGCATATGCTGATTTTAGACACTAACTCAAATCTTCCTGATTCCCATATTAATTAAGAGGTCCTCGGAAACTAAGTTTGCCCTTGACCATTTTGATAGAAATCAAAATGGTGTATGGTCGTCTAAAGTAAAATTAAAAAACAAGAAACTAAAAGATAAATGAGGAAAGAAAATGGTGCTAAAGCTTTGGCCTTCTTATGCTGCCATAGTAGGTAGCATCTCCTTGGGTGACTGGGTTTGTGCCAACAGAAATGAAGATGAAATATGCTTGTCAGTTTTTTGTTATCAGTTTTTCTTCTCTTCAAGACAAAAACAGACGTTGACATATGTATAGCTGAGTAAATTGAAACAGCAAGTCTGACTCATGCTTCCGGTTCTTCTAAAACTGCTGTAGTTTATGCTTTTAAGTCCAGGCGTCTAAATTTTCATGAATTTATGAAGCCGAAACTTTATAGAGCTAATGATTTGGCAAATTGGAAGTGTTTTCCAAGCCCTTCTAGCCACTTCCACCGTCCTTAATAGAACAACAGGTGGATCATAGCCATAGGACATGTTTGACTTGAAAGAGTGGGGTTTGATCCGAACACCTATACAGTAAATTAGAAAGGAAAACTCCTATACTGCCAGCATGAGTGCCACAAGAGAATTGCATAGCATTTGATAGCAGCTCTTTATAAAACTCCCATCCGTTTTGGTGTATGTCGAGTGAATTAAGATGATCATAGATGTGATGTTCCATACAGATTTGCATTCTTGTATTTTAGTTTTTCAAACTTCATGTTAAACATCAAGTCATGTTAGATACCTAACTTTGTAATCAGTGTACTAATTGATTGCCTTGATCCTTTTGTTTGGGGATAATGAAAGATATTTGCCTGATACAATTGATGTTGCGGGCGGACGGCAGCAAAGATCTACAGGTTGCGAGTGTTAGAAGATTCTTGAGATCAGCCCTGTTGTTCCGGATATCAAGATACAGCCGTCACAAATATTTGGAGATTTATATATTGGTCATTTTAACAGTGAGTGTTCTAAGGAAGAAGATTGCTAAATTTTTACTTTGTATCATGAGTGAGAAAAGGCATATTGATCTTCTATGTATTGTTTGTTTATATCTAATGTCTGTATTTCACCTTTCATTTGTGTTTATCTTATCGAGGAATGCTACACAACCTTCCAACATTCCACACTCCACTTTTTTTTAATTTTTTAATATTTTTTTTTGAATTTATTCTTTTTAAATTAATTTAATTCTTTTATTCATTATTTCTATATTAAATATTTGATAAAAGATAAAATAATAAAAATTAAAAAAAAATGTGGAGTGTGGAGTGTGTGTGAATAGTAGGAGGTTGTGAAGATTTTTTCTTATCTGGAAATGTAATGTACCTGGATGCCAAGTCGTGATCATTCATGATAGATAATCTTCAGATTAGCTTTAATAGAGGCAGGTTGCTTTCGGTTGCTAGAAAAAGGAAAACGAAATTAACGGGCATAGGAAAGGACCTGAATTTCTCAGGTGGTGAATTTTGCCAGTATAGGTTACCGAGACGTCCCAAGACAGTCCGTCTTGGATTCTAGGTTGTGTCGGGATCTGAGTCAAGTTTGAAGAAATAGTATAGGGTCAAAATATGCATTTAATTTTCATATGAACGTGAGTCGAATTCAAGCTTATTATCAAATGTTCACAAATAGTTCATTTTATTATTATTATTATTATTATTATTATTATTATTTTATAAATGAGTTCACAAACGTCTTACGGGTCCTTAGGCCTCGTTTGAGAACCTTTATCATCTATCTACTTCTCAAATAAAACTCAAATATAAATATTTTTTAATTTTTCATCTAATCATTATAAATTTTTCAAAATTTTAAATAAATTACAAAAATAATTAAATTATTTTAAATTTTAAAATAAAAATAATATTAAAAAAATATATTATAACGATATTTTAATTTTAGAATATTTTAATTTATTTATTTTATCCCATTTCCCATAATTCAATAAAAAATTTTAAATTAAACTATTTTATTACTATTTATAAATTATTTTATTATAATAAATTTTTCATCTAATCTCATTGTCAGCCGTTAATTTTACCTCCTTAAATAACAAAGAGATCGAGCCCTCCTTCAAAGGGAACTGTGCCCAGGATTCGTGGCCCAATTCCACCAAGGGCACGGGTCCGTTCAAGTCGCGCCGGGACGTTGAGCCATCAAGAAGGTGAGCACAATGCCAATGGTTATAGGTGATGATGAGGTGGTCCATGGGGAGTAAGATGATGGTCTGTAAGATTCGTTGTACTTCTATTTGCTGAACATATCTCGCTGTTTTCTTTTCTTTTTTCAGGTTCAAGATTTTCAGAATCACATCCTAATTCAGGATCACACAGGAGATTTTATTGCAGGCGGCTTCTCCCAGTGGATTACACGTCTCCCTAGATTTTGGGCCTTTGTGGCCCCTAACACAGGACATGGCGAGATAGAAATGAGTCTTCTTGGTCACATATTTACATTTAAATCTTGAGTAGATGAATCGATTTTTTCATTGATATGGGTGATGGGCTTCTTGTACGAATGATCTATCCCCCTCAAAATTACTTGTGGGAGGTTTAGGTTAAAACGAAACACTAAACTACAATTATGTCTGCATCTTCATCTACCCACATCTAGATCTCTTGCAATGAAAGTCTGACTGTTTCCTTACTTTTTTGGTATTGAGAGAGCGCTTAATAATCAAAACACAATCATCCATTTGCTGACTTTTTTTGGGTGTAATAATGTAAACACGATCCATCATCTTGGGAACCGTTCGTCTTTAGTCCAAACTTCTAGACTAGGGGCCAACTTAGGGGAGTTGTGCCAAAACTTAAACCGATCAGGACGTAACATTTATGTGATCCACAATGCAGGAAGCGGAATTTGGAGTAGATCCCTTCATTTTGGTCGCCGACAGAGAGTGCGACAGCATTAATTAAGAGATGATAGATGAGCGCGATGTTTTAGGAGTGAGAACCAAAAACATCTTATTCCAATATGCAAGCAGGTTTCTATCACAATGAGGACCAGAACGTTGAAGTCACAAAACCATACACAAAAGGGTAGTGCTAAGGCTACCGCTGGGCTCCCGCTGGGAGCTCTAGGCCAAAATGTTTTTTTTTTTTTTTTTTTTCACATCATTTTTTTAATATTTTTAAATATTTAAAAAAATATAAAAAAATCACAATAACATTAAACAATTTTTTCTTAATCATTAAAAAGAAAAAAAAAAAAAAACTGGGAGCGGTAGCTCCCAGCGGCGGATCTAGCATTTTCCTACACAAAAAACAATGGCCCTTCTGTCCAACGGTACTTTGGGGGTTTGAAGTCACGTATTTTGACATGCGCATATCAAAGAGCACGAATCAACCCAGAAAACTAATCACACATTGGTATATCAGTAAATCGATCTGTGTAAAATCAATGCACCCAAAATCCCTAAGATTTGTTAAAAGGAACCGAAAAAATTCACCCAACTGTTGGGTGGCAGTATCAAAGCTTTCAGTCTCTGGTTTTTCCTACAGTCAATGTAATTGTAACATCATGCAGACTTGTCCAACAATTAATCTATGCCCGTGGATAATTCTTTTTTGTTTTCTCTGTCCTGCAACACTAGAAAATGAAAAAAATAAAAATAAAAATCAACCATCACCGTTGAACGAAAGTCGGGTGAAAGATCAGAGGAAGACGTACCTGGTGAACGAAGAAGAAGGAACCTGGGGAGGCTTCAGTGGACTACAGATGAAGGAATGGATTTCACGTGTGAACATGTACATGGTATATAAAATGGAGGAGCGGGACCTTTAATTGGAGGGCTGCTATTTTAGAACCGGTTATAAGATATTCTCTACACAAAAAACAATGGTCCTTCTGTCCAACGTTACTTTGGGGTTTGGGGTGGGGGTGTCGTGTGGGGGAGGTAAATGGCAGACGATTCTAAAAAAATGAAACAAGACGACAGGTTTCGTTTTGGAATTATTAGACTTCTTCGTACAAGACTTTGAATTTGTTCACCCTTCGCAGTTCACACAGGCTTCGAGAATCTGAACTAAATTAGTTTGTGGATCCGTAAAATCTGCACCCAATTACGTGGCATAAATGTCGCTACGTAATGGGCACAGCCTCCAACTCTTTGATCGGCTAAAAATTTAGACAATAATAGACAGGTATCACGTGATTGGTTAAATGATAAAATTATTTTTATTATAAAATAAATTTAATAAATCATATAATTATAGAATTATTTTTATATAATTTGTTTATAAAAATAATAATATTCTTTTAAATATAAACAGTATGGACTGCGTGCCTAAAATATCAAAAGAAGTTTAACCATATTGCTGGCTAGCTGCTCAAAATAAATCTTTTATTTAAGCCAAGGAGTTAAAAGATTCAGTTTTTTAAAACTGAAACCGAAGAGATATCCTATATATAATTTTAAAAGGAAAAAAATATGATAGAATGATTGAACAAAGAGCATACGCTAGCTATATATAAGAATCTTTTACTAGTTCACAAAGAAAATAGAGTCCATGCATGACTTACTGCGTGCATGCATGCATGGATGACTGTATATATATCTCATTTAAAAAGAGGAAAGCATGGTCTCCGAACGACTTCCAAGGTGCACAGTTGTCGGTACTGCAAGAGTCATAGCTCGTGATCCTTTTTTTCTTTCATGAAAAGCCGATTTTGACTTGTTTTTTCTTGCCATTTATCCTTGCCACCCATCTATGATCTATACAAGCCAAGTTAAAAATATTGAAATTGAAATTGAAGTGATGGCTTGATGTCTTCGAACTTGTTTTTATTTATTTATTTATTTATTTTATTTATTATTGTTATAAAGTTGACCGAGAGATAAACCATTTTACATAGACGTTGAAATGACAATCTTTATATGAAGAAATTAAAATGAGAATTTTATCGTTCATCAAAGCATGTCATGTTAATAATAATAGATGTATTATTTACACAAATTTATAAATATATTTTTATTTTTATTTTTATTTTTTTTAACATGCATCTACCAACTCTTTGGCATTTTTAATTTTTAGTATTACAAATTGTCTGTGTTGATTACGTGGATTTAAAAGGAGATCATTTTAAGTCAAGAACAGAAACCAAGAGAGGTACTGAAAGAAAACAAGCAATGAATAATTGAGAAAGTTTGGTTGTTGGAATATATGAGTTCAACTCAGTTCAATATAATTTTAAACTGAGTCTAATATCCAAATACACAATTTTTAAATTACTAAATTCATCTCAATTCAAAACTTCATTGCACTTGAGACTCATTACCTTTTTTTTAACTCAATACCTTTTTAAACGTGAGACCTATAACTTTTTTTGACTTCTTATAAATAGTACTAAATCTATCTTAACATCTAAACACATCTTAGATGGGTCCCATGAAATTTATTCCACCATCTCAACTCACTACTATTTATAAAAAATTGAGGTTAGTTCAACTCAGTTCAAACATAAACTTAGTTCATTTAAGATAGATCTGAAAATTGTTGGCATACGTACAAAATTTTTTTACATAGATAATTAACAAATATCATGAAAATATAATTAAGGCTTTTAAATTCCAAAACAAATAAACTTATTATAATCTAATTTTTTAACATAAACTTTAATGATGTAAACATAAATTAAAGCAAGGTTGGAGACACAGAATCTTAGCTCAATCAATCACGTTTGTGATCTTTCACCTTCTTTAATTAATACAAGTTAAAAATAGTGAGTAGGAAGTTAAAGGAATTTGGGGTACTTGGGGAAGGTTCTTTCCACTGGAAAAAAAGATATCAGGTATAGACAGTAGTCACCTTATTACTTGAAAACTTGAAAGGGAAGATACGGCATGTTTCGACTTTTTTTATTCCTTTTTTTGGTTGATATGAGACTTCGTCAACCGGGGTGGGGTCTCCCCGTTAGGATTAGACTCAAACACGTCGAATCATGTGTATATATATTCTTCAACTCCAAAAAGAAAAGCCAGAATGGTTAACATCATTGCCATGGATGAATTTGTAAATTATTATTTATATGCTATAGGTGTTATTCTTGCTTGACTTACTACCGGAGTTACCGTGGTCCGTGTAAGCTCCAGAACATATGTAAACACAAAAGTACATTCACATGCTCCATCTTCTCGAATAACAGCAGCATAACAATGTATGTTTTCTTTCGAGCTTTTCCCTAACCACTAACTTCTGATCAGATTTTTCAACGGCGGGTAAGCAAACAGTTTGAGCAACATGAAAGTACATGATAAAGAGATAGATGCGACTGAATGAGAGAGCTCGCACCGACTGTTCCGATCGAGCCTCTTTATCTGTAATGCAGTCATGCATAGCGTACGTTGCGTTCCCAATATATGTATAGATATTTATTTATAAATTCCTACCAAGAGAGCGATAAATTGGAAGCTTTCAGTGGAATATTGCGTACGTTGTGATATATAGTCGCTCGATCTGTTTCAACTACCAAAGAGTCGGACAGGCTAGCTCTTTATAAGCCGGTACTTCCTTGTTTCCTTTTGAGTTCTGGTATTGAGGTAAAATCTGCGAATCTTTAGTGTTTTGAGGGAGTGGGAGTAGTTAGGTATTGAAAAGCAGATATAATGGCTGGAACTGGAGCAGAAAGGTGGGGATCCAGACTGACTGGAATGGTTATGATTATTGCTTTTCTGGTTATGGCCGCTTCGGTTTATGCTTTGGAAAAAGAAAATTTGGATCAGAAAGTGACCGAAGGAGATGAAACTCATTCCGTAATGAGATTATCAAACTCTCAAGGGCAGCCTGGTCGAGTGGGCCATTATCATGTCTGGCCTGTAAGTACTCTATCTAATTCATAACTTCAGTTCTTCAAGTGTTTCTTATTTGATTGGTTTACCCTACTCTGCTATTTTTTTCTCTCTCTTTTTAATTTTTGTTGGATATGTACCCTATTCTTCTTGCTTGCAAGGGAAACCTAGTTTTTTTTTTTTGTTTTGAAGTTATTATTATATGGTCTAGATAGTACTTTTCCATAGTAAAATACTCTTAATTTTCTGTCGACTGTAAACATGGAAATTGCTTTCGGAAAGTGTTCGAAGATTTTACTTGTAATAGCTTGAGAAATTCGGACAGGATATGAAATTAGGCTGGAAGATCGTAGTGGGTGCAATAATTGGATTCTTTGGGGCCGCATTTGGGAGCGTTGGAGGAGTTGGAGGGGGTGGAATTTTTGTTCCGATGCTTACGCTGATTATTGGGTTTGACCAGAAATCATCGACGGCTCTATCAAAATGTAAGTATATTATGATCGTTGGGTTTTTATGCTCTTTTGATTACTGCAGCCCCTGGAAAGTTATTCAGAAATAGAAAGTTTTAACATCTTTGCTGAGTTCTAACATATACGTTAGAGCATTAGATCAAGAAGTGAAACCTGAGACGTTAGTCACCCCAGACAGTCCAAAGCCACCCGAGTTCATTCAAAGACTTGCTAGGAATTTCTTATTTCTATGCCTCTAGGAATTCTCTATTGTCAGAATATCAATACCATGGAAATCCACAGAGCCCTCGACCAGTAATATTTATCTGCATATAAATCTTTCTGACGTGATCCAGCAGCTTCTACCTCTGTTTTTGCATATCCCAGCTTCATTTTTTGTTAACATCAATCAGATTCTTAAAGCAGGGTGTGATTATAATCTGAGAGCGGCTTTCATTTGGTGTAAATTATATATGTTAATCTTTAATCATCGCGGAATTCATTTACATAATGTTGTTTTTCTCACTATTCGATCGCCAATATTATATTTAAGAACCTGTCAACAATTTTCCATGCTTTGGTTTGTGTTGTCAGTTATGATCATGGGTGGTGCAGCAGCGACTGTTTTCTACAATTTAAGGCAAAGGCATCCTACTCTTGAGCTGCCCATCATTGACTATGACCTAGCACTTCTATTTCAACCAATGTTGGTGCTTGGGATCAGTATTGGAGTTTCTTTCAATGTGATTTTTGCTGACTGGATGATCACAATCTTGTTAATTCTTATCTTCATGGGTAACAGTTTTTAAATTGCAATCCTCTCTCTCTCTCTCTCTCTCACTCTCTCTCCCCCTCCCTCCTGGGACAACTTAATTATAACTTGGATCTGGAGACCTGCAGTTATGTCAACTAAGGCATTCCTCAAAGGTGTTGAAACATGGAAAAAGGAAACCATAACTAAAAAGGTAGCTTGAAACTTTGTTCAATTTTATATGTGCCTCTTGTTTTTATATGTTTATTTAGTCCGTCCATCATCCAGTTTCATTTATTAATTGATTTTGGTTTTCAGGAGGCTGCTCTACGCTTGGAATCAAATGGTGAGCTGGTCTTAATTCATTATATTCTTTTTGCTTCGTCTGATCATCTGGTGCTTGAAGTCTATCTCGAATATCTTAAAGACCAATTTTTCCGGCTATAATATTCCCCTTTGAATCTTTGATCAGGTGTTAGTAATGATCAAGAGGTCGAAGTCAAACCATTACCCGAAGGGCCAAGTGGTGGCACTCGTACAGAAGAAACAAAGGACTCTAAAAGACCAGAGGTAAGAATCCACAGCAACTACTTACATGATTTATGATTTTAGGTACTGACTTCTGTGATCGGGGACTCACTTCTGTAACTTTCCTAGGTCTCTATTCTTGAGAATATTTACTGGAAAGAACTAGGAATTCTTGTCGCCGTCTGGGTCATAATCCTTGCATTGCAGATTGGCAAGGTTTTCAGCTGCTTTGTGCTATCTACTTACTTTTCTTTTCATCATAGAAGAGCCTATATATATGAATTTTCTTCTTCATTAACCACTATCAGCTGACTAATGCATGCATATTTATTTGTTGGAGACAGAATTACACAAAAACTTGTTCAGCGTTATATTGGGTATTAAACCTTTTACAGGTAGCATCGACCTATGACTTGGATAAGAGAAACAAACTTCTTATTTCATCATTCCCCTCCTTTAGGTGGCTACCAGACTCATTATTTCTTAATTTCTTTCTTGTCATGAAGATTCCCGTGGCAGCGGGAGTGTCTTTATATGAGGCTGTAAGCCTGTACAAAGGGCGGAGGGTGATTGCATCCAAGGGAGGAGCAGACAAGAAGTGGAGGGTGTACCAGCTGGTTCTTTATTGTGCAGGTGGGATTGTGGCTGGCATTGTTGGTGGGTTGCTTGGTCTTGGTGGAGGATTCATTCTCGGTCCACTTTTTCTGGAGATGGGAATCCCTCCTCAGGTAAATTCTCGTCTACTTGTACACAAATTATTATCACATGACCGGCCAGTTAACATATCTTGAACTATTACATAAAATAACACATGATCTAAATCTTATAAGATAACGTATCTTACACTATAAAACTTTTAAAAGGCCAATAATTTAGCACATAATTGACCTCCAAAACTCGATAGCGCATCAGTCTTTTCTGCCAGCTTTATTCTTTATATTTACACGATCAGAAACTTTACAAACTTTACTTGAGTGGGTAAAGTGATTAAGAATCTTTATATAGTACTGTGCAAAAAGGAATTAAATCTACCAGTCAAGAGTAATAATATATATGACCTTTTTAACTTTCTCTTGAATTCAATTCCCTATGATCAATGATCTATAGCTTACAAAACTAAAATCAATGCATCATGAGTTGAGAAAATCAAAAGACATGCATTAAGAGAAATAAAAGACACTACATTAATCATGAGTATTTATTAATGGAAAATTTTATACACTATATATTATCGTCCTATTTTCATCTCTTTAAATATGATGTGACACATTTATCACTATTAGATGATCATTTATTGCATGTTTTTTTATCATCTAATGGTGATAAATGAGTCACATCTTACTTAATAGGATAAAAATAAGAAAAAAATGTAGTGTATAACATTACTCTTTATTAATTAGTATGTGATCAGTGATGGTAGGATGCTATATATATATGCATGCATGTTACAATGTCATATTACAAGTTGGAGTTAATTTTTATCGATGGTTTCATGGACTGACTTGTTTAGGATTTTGATCATGAAGGTGTCTAGTGCCACGGCCACATTCGCCATGACATTTTCCTCATCCATGTCTGTCGTAGAATACTATCTTCTAAAACGCTTTCCAGTTCCTTATGGTAAGAAGCCTGCATGCAGCATGTGTACTAATTGAGTAGTAGTACGTACGACATTGATCACGACCGTACGTAGGTAGCTAATCAAAGATTGATAATGTTTTAATTTACGTGCAGCTCTCTACTTTTGTGCCGTGGCGATCATTGCCGCTTTTGTAGGACAACATGTGGTAACGAAGGTGATCGCCATATTAGGGAGAGCGTCGTTGATCATCTTCGTTCTTGCGGGCACTATTTTTGTGAGTGCAATATCGCTGGGTATGTCACTAGCTAACTGGCCGGCCAAAAATATTTGCATACATGCATACATACATACATATATATATATATATATATACACTTGCTGCATGCAGTTCTCTTCGTTGATTTCAATATATATATATATATATAGTGATCAATGAATACCTCCATCTATCTGAATTATTTCTTATAAAACAGGTGGGGTTGGCGTAGCACGCATGGTTCAAAAGATCGAACACAAGGAACGGTTGGGATTTGAAAATATGTGTACGTATTAAACTATGTATTTTTGAAGTCTTCCAAGGATTTGTCATTAATGGCTAGCTGCATCTATTCAAGGACGTGCATGGGATTATAAAAATAATACTATAAATAAAGGCTGCATGGATGTATTATTACTGACGTACGTACGTGGCAGTGGTTTGGCATGCTAACTAATTCAAGCGTACGTACTGTGGATGAATGATTCAAGTATATACGTACTGCATGTCGGACATGTCGTGTGAAACAAGAATATATATATATATATATATACACGTACGTACGGCTTAATTAATTTGTTATATATTCTTCCAGCTTATAATAGAAAGTTGTTTGTACGAATCATATATATATAATTAAAAGATGAGTAGTAGTACTTCAAATAACAGCTTGCACTCATTGGAAGGCGAAGCTAATTAACTATTTTGCCCCTAATGATCAATGAACTATGTACGTAATCATGCTATCATATGATGATCATATCATAAGTCCTCCGAAAATCACGTTTAAGGTCTCTGAAAGTTGGATATATAAGGATCATGTAGAGTTCTCTGCCTGAACTTCAAGGTATTATATATAAAAGATATAGATTAATTAACGTGTAGAACTTCCTAACAATATTAATATTGTATGTGTCACGTGTGTATCTTTTGGAAACAATGGAAATGGAAAGTTTTACTCTCTCTCTCTCTCTCTCTCTCTCTCTCTCTCTCTCTCTCTCTCTCTCTCTCTCTCTCTCTCTCTCCATATAGATATATATGGAAAATCCTAGTCCTACCGAGAATATCATCCGAGAGTGGGTATTACCGATTGTACTTTTTTTTTACTTATATATTAATGGTTAAGGAATTACTTTTTAATGATTTTATGAGTTTTTTTTTTAAATGTTTAAGATGTTTAAAAAAAAGGTAAAAAAATACATGATCGGTGAGGATTCTCAATACTCAATTGGTGTAGCATCACCCTCTCTCTCTCTCTCTCTCTATATATATATATATATTGTTGAATAAAGTTGTATAGATAGAGTAATCTAAAAAAATAAATGCCACTTTGAGGCATGTAGAACACTATCTTTAAGGTGATAATTGTCCTTACTCGAAAGAGTGCGCTACCGAGTTACAAGCAATTCACCTTTAGGAAACAACAATTCTAGAGATAGAAAGTCACCAACTGCAGATAGCAGTCTTTCCTTCAGAGTTTTTCTACAAAATTGTGTAAGTGACTTAAAAAATGAGAGGATGGAATGAATAAATTCATGAGTCTCATCCTTTATTTATAGAGGGTGAAGTGACATAATGTAAAAAATCACAACTCTTAACTTGTGACTTTTTAAGTGATAGTTATAGTTTAAAGGTCACGTTGTTTCATTTAGAAATCAAGTGGTTGGACACAACAATTGTCCTTACTCGAAAGAGTGCGCTACCGAGTTACAAGCAATTCACCTTTAGGAAACAACAATTCTAGAGATAGAAAGTCACCAACTGCAGATAGCAGTCTTTCCTTCAGAGTTTTTCTACAAAATTGTGTAAGTGACTTAAAAAATGAGAGGATGGAATGAATAAATTCATGAGTCTCATCCTTTATTTATAGAGGGTGAAGTGACATAATGTAAAAAATCACAACTCTTAACTTGTGACTTTTTAAGTGATAGTTATAGTTTAAAGGTCATGTTGTTTCATTTAGAAATCAAGTGGTTGGACACATCTCTTCCTAAATGGAGATAACTGGTTCGAACCACACATTTGAAATTATTTTGAAGCATTGCACTCATTCAAATGGGTTTTTACATGGGCTGGTTTGGCCCATGCGTGGTGCCCCTTCGGCCCAATCATCATGTCTCTTCGGTCTAACTGGTTCAGCCAATGCACAATGCTTCTTCAGCCCAAACATCATGTCTTTCGGCCCAAATGCCTATCAAAGTCTAACACTTCCACTTATTCCACAAAATAAATCAAAGTGCACTTGTGGAGTTTCGAGCTCCTACCCTTTCATTTAAAACAACACATGATCACTACCATTGAACCAACACATCTTTTTGAGATAATGATTCATTAAAATATATAATAACTCACATTCAATAAATTAACATATTTAATATCACAATCTATAATAAATATAACATATATTACTTCGATTTCTCTCATGAGTTAATCCATCGTGAAGATGGGTGAAATGGGAGAATCTCATCCCGGAAACTTTGATTTCTTTCGGTGGAAATGGAAAGTGGCATGACCATTTATATTCTAACCAATTAAAGTCAGAATATATTCTTGTTTGGTAAGGGGTACGTTCTGATATATTTTTGAAGTTAGCATATATATATATACTAGGTGAAAGCAACGTGCAATGCACGTTTGTTTAGTTTATATATATATATATATATTTTGTTAAGAGCTAAATTTTTATTAATAAAGACGTAATGTGTTTGGTTAATCAAATAACTAACGATGTAATGTTTATGTAATTAATAAATAATTACACGTTGTGATATATTATAAAAAAAGAGCATTAATAGAATCTATAACATGGTCCTATAAATAAATATCGCCCATAATTTTATGAAAGCTGTTTGAGATAATTTTGATTCTAAAATAACGATTTAGTATTTTCCTCATCTTACACTGCTTTAATAGAGAGGATATTAAAATAGACCTAAGCTGACCAACTCTATAAAGAAAAGGGACATGCATGTACATGAGCTCACATGTATCGTCGTTCCCAAATAAGGGAAAAACATTTGGACCTGATATTTCTTGACGAAATGAAAGGTAATACTTTCTATGCATCCTGAACGATGTAAATATTATTATAAAATATTATATTTCAGCAGTCTTATTTTTTCTCTACCATATACAACATAAACTATATGTAATATTATTTTCTCTGTATAGGTAAAATGCTAAATAAATTTTAATAATCATGTTTTTTTTGTTGACTATAGTTTTATTTTAATGTGCAGTTTGCTGTAATTTTAATGTATTTTAAAAATATAGACATAAAAATTTTACAAATATTTGGATTGTTGGATCATGAAAATATTAAAGTTTATAGTTGTGTAAAATTGAAACTAATACGATCATTTCTTTGAGATGAATACAATAATAATCATTAAAATTAGATTCTAACTTGCAAATAATAATTATTGAAAATATAAATAAAATTATTTTTCTAATATTGAAAAGATATAAAAAATGTGTGTTAAAAATTATGATAATTAAAATAAAAATGTATTTATTTGATTATAAAATAAAATATAACCAATAGATTTGTGAAATATGATAAAAAAAATATTCTAATGGAATAATAAAAAATTTTAAAATAAATAAAAATTTATTATTATATAAAACTTAAATGAATAATATAATGTGGCATTAGGATTTTAACGAGATAGGTAAAAGAATAAAAAAAGATATTATATAAAATTTGAGTAATAGCCTAATAGGTACCAACTAAACAGGCTAGTGTAAAGCCTCAAACTTGTCGGTTTCAAGTGGCCAATTTATTCTTTACAGCTTGCATGATGGTGATGTCATGTAGAGATATTTTCCTCAAATCGGTTTTACGCCGCATAAATTCATCTCCTCTTCAATTCTCCTTTGATTCTCCTTCCTCATCCTCCCAACCTCTCTCTCTCTAAATTAACTTCATCTTCCCTTCTCGATCTCTCTCTTCATCCCTCTGTTTCAATGGTCTCAACGGCAGACTGCATTTCTTTCTCGTAACCCATTTTCGGCCCTCCATTTTTCATTTTGAGGAGGAGCTAAGAAGCAAGGTAAAAACCCTAACTTATTCACATCTCTTTCTTTCTCTCCCGCTTGGAAGCTCTCTGTTTTTTTTTTCTTGTTCTTTGCAAACAACATCAGATCTATATGTGTTCATTTAAATCTTTTAGTTTTCATTTTATTTTTTAGATCTATTCTTTGTACATAATAAATTTATGTTTTCCCCAGTTTTATTGTGGTTTAGCTCCATTGTCCTATAAACTTTGTTGCATGCGTGTTAATAGTTCTTATGGCCTTTATAGTTCAAGCAATCAATGACTTGTAGCAACTGGTTTGGAGCAAAACTATTGGAAGAAACAGAGATATCCTGTTATGGATACTCCATAAGTGGTAACATGTTGATAAGGTGCTTGTTTCCACTTATTGAAGAGCAATTATAATGGAAACTGATAGGATCAGATTATTAATATGGATTGGATGACTTGTTCAGCGAGTCATGAGGAGCAAGTTTCATGTTTAAGGGTTTAAGTTTAGACTCTATTGGCTAGGAATCTTTTTATCGAGATATTTTTTCCTTACTCCTTTTGAAACAATGTCACCTGAGGGTTATCCTGAGTGAAAAACGTATGTAGTTTGGAAGCCCTGCTTCTTTATCTTAGTTTTAATTTAGTGCTTCAATTCAATGGGTGCTCTTGTTATGTAGAAACACATGGCCTAATTATAATATACCAATTAGAATGTAAAAGTAGGGTGGTAAATTGACGTTTGGGCCACATAACAAGGAAAGCTGGGTACATTTATGGAAAAGTGTCATGATTATTTCAATTTCCATGCAATGATCATGGCATTGATGAGGACAGCCTTCGCATTTGAACAACTATTTGGTTGCCCATGAAGTGGTTGTCTCCATGTCCTCATTATAACTTCAGCTAAATTTAATTCAACTGAACTCAAATGTGAATTTTGGGTTTTTTAAGATGCATTAGTCGTGGCCCAATGTAATATGTTCACGTGTTTAGTCTCCTTTTTATTGTGTTTGCATGGGGGATGAATTTGAGCTCCCGTTATGATTTAGTCTCTCATTTTTCATTTTTGGCAATTGACATTTGTTTTTTATTGCATGTCATGACAGTTTCAATGATCTGATTTGGTTTGCATATTTTGTTTTTTTGTGTTATGACAGATTGATATGTATTCATTTAGATCTCTTAGTTTTCATGTCTAGCATCTTGGGTTTCAGTGGTAAGCGCTCGATTGCTCCATGTATTTGTTTGAAATTTTATTTTTTAAAAATCATTCTCTTTGTGGGTCTGTTTGGAATTTATTATTCTGTGTTTGGAATTTTTTAAAAGCATTGGGTGTGGGCTTTTGGGTTTGTGTTTTTATGGAAGTTGAATTAAGTTTAACAGTTTAATTGATCTGATGTGGTGGTTTGTTTGTTTGTTTTTTTTTTTTTTAAGGACTTTGAATTGTGGTTTGGTTTTTGTGCATGTTTTATGTGATTGTTACTCCTGTACAATTATTTTCATGGATACGAGCTAATGAAATTCATGGATTCTGAATATGGTTGATTATTTCTTTCAGTCTATTCAGAAAATTATACATTTCCATATTTAAGTTTCTTTTGATCATCAGTGGGCACTTCCTTAATATTTTTTCCTAGTATCGTTTTTCTAGCTTGTATGTTAAATAACAAAGAAATAAATGCAAAGTTCTGAAGCCCCCCACCCAAAACCTGAAAACAAAACACCAAAAACATAAGATGAATTTACATATATGAATTTATTTTGTGTGGGTTATATATTAGTTTTATTTTTCCAGTACTTGAGTTTCGATCAGATCATCATGATCTTTCTTCCTTTGAAAAAATCTATTTATAAGCTTATTTAGATCAGGACGAAAGATCAATCATATGCAATGTGAATAGATGGTCTTTTTAAAGTGCAATGCAGATAGATGATCATTTTTTCTTTGAGAAATTATGAGAGCTTATTTACCGACAAATCAAACTGGCTGGCTGGCCTGCTACAGTACTTGTGTTTTGAATTAATTATATTTCTAATGGAAGATACGAATTAACAAAACAAATTAGAAGAAAAATAAAGATAAAACAGATTAATAGTTAACATAAAACAGATTAATAGAGAGATGGATGATTACCTTAAACACAACAAAATTTGAATAGCTCCCAACAGCCAAAAGATCAACCAGAATGCAAAGATGAAAATAGAGGAGAATGCAATGCAAAGATGAAAACAAACTCAAGGAAAAACAAAGGGGATGTCTTCGGCTGACAGAATGTAGTGGATGATAGAATGCAATGTACTTGTCAATTGAAGAAGTGAAGAAATGTAATGTTAATTAGTACTGAATGCAGTGTAATTGTATAGGAAATGTAACGTTATTTTTAAATGCATTTAAATGCAGTTGTATCAACAATTATTTTTAAGTGGGCTTTAAATAGAAATAAATTATTCCTTTGAAATTATAAATCAAAATGTGAAACAGTCAAATCACGGACAGAACTGGACGGAAGCTGTTAACTTTAACAGTAAAATAATAAAAACGGTTAAAACAAGAAAAATCTGTTTGATAGCCACTTTATATATATAATGATATATTGTATTTAACTACTATATATTATATCTTTCGTAGTTTTTGTTTCAGCGGGCTTATTTTTTCAGAATCTAACGGATATATATGACATTCTATCTAATTGTATTTTTTTACTAAAATTTTTCAATAGCCATATATTATTATTTTACCTTGTTTTGTTAATAAAAAACTCTTCCATCTTTGAGTCCTATAATCTTCGCGTATACTATTTATATATATATATATATATATAATATCGAGTAATGCTACATACAGTAGTAGAGTATGCAAGTGTTATGCAATCACATTAAAAATAGTTGTGTTTATTATTAAAAAATTAGTTTTTTTATGCAAATCTTATATTTATTCATTTTTTTTTAAATTACACATCACTTACATGTGATTTCATAATTATAAATATCATTTCTCATTATTTAAGATTCATTGTATATACTGATCAGCTAGCCTAGCATGAGCCCCGACCGGCCAGTACTATCTGCTATTAGAGCACCTGCACCTGCCTTAGACGATAACACCTCACAAGCATCCGCTGTATGCTCTCAACAGAATGCCACGTCCATTGCATCTGCTACTCACTGTCAACAGCATCCCATAACAGATTCTGCCCCATAGATTATTGTGACTTTGCTCCATAGAGAATATTGTAGAATCTTCTAGAATTATTTTCCCTTGTAAATGCTACACTTCTACTATAAATATGAGTGCTATTGTATTAAGGAATCATTGGAATACATGAGGAATACTTTTATTCAAAGAACACTCTCTCTAATGCATTTTTACAAATACCTTGGGTACACTTACTTTCCTGCTGGTTCAAACATGGTATCGAGAGCCTGAAAGGGCCAACGCCCATTTTTCTTTCTCCGATCATCATGGCACCACCCAAAACCCATTCTCCGAATCCCTCCATCACTAATTCAGCCGCACAGCTAATCACTATCAAACTTTCTCCAGATAATTACTTACTCTGGCACGCCCAAATCACAACCTTCCTCCGCGGCAACCAACTCTTTGGATATGTCGACGAGTCCACTCCCATACCTCCCGCCACCATCGATGATGTCCCCAACCCAAACCATTCCTTCTGGCTTCTTCAAGACCAGCTCATCACGTCGGCAATATACTCCTCTCTCACCGATACGGTCCTTTATCATGTTCTTGATTGTTCCACTTCCCAGCAAATATGGGAAACTCTTCACAATCTTTACTCTGCTCAGTCCACTGCCCATCTCATGCACACGAAATTTCAACTTGCAACTCTCAAAAAAGGATCCGATTCAATCTCTACCTATTTTCACAAAGCTAAGGCACTCTTTGCTTCTCTCAATGCCGTAGGTCATCCTCTCCCTGAATCTGAGTTCATCAACTATTTCTTGACTAGTCTAGGTTTTGACTTCAAGTACGTAGTGTCTTCCATCACTACGCGTCCCGATCCTCTCTCCATTTCTCAGGTCTATAGTTTTCTTGTTAATCATGAGTCACGTCTTGCACATCAAACCATGTCTCTTCTCTCAACCAATTCTTTCACTGCCAACTCCACCACTACACGAGGCTCTTCTACTCCTTCTAATCGAAGCCATGGTCGTGGCTTTCGGCATGGAAGGGGTGGCCGTAATTTCTCTCCATCTCCTCCTAATTTCTTTTCCTCCGCTCAGACCAATCGACCCACTTGTCAGCTCTGTAATCGTGTCGATCACACAGCTGTTTCCTGCTATCATCGGTTTGATCATGCATATCAATCTCCTCCTCCTCCTTCTTTCTCAGCTAATTTCACCAATTTTCCAAATACGTCCTCTGCTTCTACTAACTGGTTTCCAGATACTGCTGTTTCGACACACTTTACCTCTGATTTTTCCAAACTTAATCTCGAGTCCACTGCTTATCAAGGGCTAGACCAAGTAACAATTGGAGATGGATCATCACTTGCTATTCAAAACTCTGGCTCTGGCTTACTTCCAACTCCATCTGGCAATTTTCTTCACCGTCAATTATTTCACGTTCCTTTGATTTCTCGCAATTTATTATCGGTTAGACAATTTTGTTTGGATAACTCTGTTTTCTTTGAATTTAACTCATCTGGTTTCTTTGTGAATGATTTAGATTCCCAGGAAATACTTCTTCAGGGCTCCGTTAAGAACGGCTTGTACGTACTTCCAATTGATGATAAGGATGTCCACCTTCCCTCACAGCATGCTTTCATTGGCAAAAGGACTTCACCAAATACATGACACGCTTGTCTTGGTCACCCCTCTCCACGGATCACCTCTTTTATCATATGACATCAAAATCTTCCTGTCACTTCCACATCTATCTCATCCACTTGCTCGGCATGTCTTCAAGCCAAGTCTCATGCTCTCCCTCATCCACTTTCACTTTCTCAATCGCAATTTCCCTTTCAGTTGTTATTTTTAGATGTCTGGGGACCTGCGCTTGTGCTATTGTCCAATGGTTATAGGTTTTATTTTTCTATTGTTGACTACTTTACGAAGTATATTTGGTTCTTTCCTTTAAATGCAAAATCTGATGTTTCTCAATTTTTTCTAAACTTCGTTAAATTTGTTTGCAATATTTTTTCTAAAAATATTATCGCAGTTCAATCTGACTTGGGTGGTGAATTCCATCCTTTTCATGCCATCTTGCAAAATCTTGCCATTTCTCATAGAATTTCATGTCCATATTCTCATGCACAAAATGGTAACATTGAACGGCGTCATCGCCATATTGTTGAAACTGGGTTCTCTTTTAGCCCTGTCTTTAGTTCCTACCAAATATTGGGTTGATGCTTTCCAAACAGCATTTTTTTCTTATAAATAGAATGCCCACACCCATCCTTCATCATTTTTCTCCTTTTCAATTACTTTTTAATTCATCACCTGATTATATTTTTTTACAAGTTTTTGGCTCGACCTGTTGGCCCAATTTTTGCCCCTTTAATCGTCACAAATTAGATATGAGATCTCAGCTCTGTGTCTTCTTAGGATACACTCTTGATCACAAAGGATATAACTGTTTACACATCCCTATTGGTAGAATTTATATTTCACGAGATGTATGTTTTGATGGAACATTCTTCCCTTTTGCTTCGGCTCAGTCTTTATCAAATATGGCCCATAGCTCAGTCCAGCCCTCTCCATTGCATCTCTTTTCTCCCTCTTTACCAGATCAGGTCCCCTCTTTGGATCATCAACCTTCCGCCCAGCCCAACCCAGTCGAACCTATTTCTCCTCTCAATCCTAACCTTTCAGCCCATGAGCTACCACTAACCCTAACTCAGCATCGTCTCTTTCTCCAGAAAATACTTCTCCCACGCCGACCTCTTCAAACCTTTCTCCTGCATCGAATTCTTCAACTCAAATCTCTCCTTTATCACCTAATACATCTTCAACCTCCATCACCAATATTCATCCCATGACCACTTGGTCCAAAGCATCCATCACCAGTCCCCTTCATCGACAAGATGGCACCATTTTATGGCCACCACCGAAGCACAGTGCTTCTCTTACCACTCATCTACCTGTCCTTGACGAGACTACTTCCTACACGGAAGCTTCCAAATTTCCTGCCTAGCGAGCAGCCATGGCCAGTGAGTTTGAAGCTCTCATTCGCAACGAGACATGGTCTCTCATTCCACCCCATCCCTCTCAAAATCTTTTTGGTTCAAAATGGGTCCTTAAGACCAAACGGCTTGCCGATGGAACCATTGAGCGATGTAAGGCTCGCCTCGTTGCCAAAGGTTTCCATCAACAAGCTGGACTCGATTATTCGGAGACTTTTAGTCCGATTGTTAAACCTGTTACCATACGCCTTTTGCTTTCTATTGCAGTGTCTCAGAATTGGCTCCTTCATCAGTTGGATATACAGAACGCTTTCTTGCACGGGGACTTGGAAGAAAATGTTTTCATGCAGCAACCTATTGGGTTTGTTCATTATGACTTTCCTCATTTTGTTTGTAAATTAAAAAAATCTATCTATGGTTTGAAAAGGGGCTTGGTTTGCAAAGCTTAGTTCGAAATCAATCTCACTCGGTTTTCATGCTTCCATCTCTGATTCATCTCTGTTTATCTTTACATCTGCTACTGCCTTTGTGTATGTTCTAATTTACGTTGATGACATAGTGGTCACTGCCTCTGATTCCTCTCTCATTACTGATTTTATATCATCTATGTCCGCATCTTTCCCTATCAAAGACCTAGGTTCACTTCATTTCTTGGGAATTCATGTCTGTTGCACGGCTAAAGGCCTTTTTTTTTCTTTTTTTTTTTAATCTCAGTCTCGTTACATTTATGATATGTTGAAAAAGACTAATATGCATGAGTCTAAACTTGTGTCAACACCAATGTCTACCTCTGACAAACTTTCAGCCCGTGATGGGTCATCTTTTGAGGATCCTCAACTCTATCGGAGCGTCATTGGTAGTCTCCAGTATCTATCCTTCACTCGTCCAGATATTTCGTTTCGGTTAATAAAGTATGTCAGTATATGCATTGTCGTCACCACTCTCACTGGCAAGTTGTCAAACGCATACTGCATTATGTCAAACTCACCATCTCTCTTGGCTTATATTTCTCCTCTGTCTCTCCCCTTAAATCAACAGCATTTTCAGATGCTGATTGGGCTAGTTGCCTGGATGATCAGAAATACGGGTGGTTTTTGTGTCTATTTTGGATCTCACTTAGTGTTTCGGGGTTCTAAGAAACAAGCGACAATAGCTAGATCATCGACTGAAGCTGAATATAAATTAGTTACAAATACTGCTTGTGAACTTCTTTGGATACAAGCATTATTAAAAGAATTGGAAATTTTTATTTCTGATGCACCACACTTGTTATGTGATAATATTGGTGCAACTTATCTTTCGGCTAATCCAGTTATACACTCACGGACTAAACATGTGGACCTTGATTATCATTTTGTATGTGACCGTATTGCTAACAAAACTCTCACTATCTCCTTTGTCTCAACTAAAAAACAAATTGCAGATATTTTTACCAAGCCGCTCTCCTCGGCATGTTTTGCACTCCTACGTTCAAGTCTCACCATCCAATCGGTGCCGCTTGAATCACAGGGGGATATTAGAGCACCTGCACCTGCCTTAGACGATAACACCTCACAAGCATCTGTTGTATGCTCTCAAAAGAATGCCACGTCCATTGCATCTACTGCTCACTGTCAACAACATCCCATAACAGACACTGCCCTATAGATTATTGTGACTTTGCTCCATAGAGAATATTGTAGAATCTTCTAGAATTATTTTCCCTTGTAAATGCTACACTTCTATTATAAATATAAGTGCTACTATATTGAGGAATCATCGGAATACATGAGGAATACTTTTATTCAGAGAACACTCTCTCTGATGCAGTTTTACAAATACCTTGGGTACACTTACTTTCCTGCTGGTTCAAACATCCGCAAGGCAATTTTAGCTGGCATGCATGCTGCTTGGATATCGATCATTCATTCCCACTCATGACGCTGATCAGGCAGGTTCGAATATCGTATTCAACTTGGGCTGGACTCTGACACCAAATTGCGAGTTACTTAAACATTGGCTGGTAGTTTTGATCTTCAAGGCAATTAAGTAAGCCAGCTAGCTGTTTGATTGATGGGGAGCAGCGCCGGGGACAGGGGTCGTTAGGCAAGCTGATCCCTTAATTGCAGTGTATTAATGTTAGCATATACATCTCCCTCATCATGTGTACATATGTATTTAGTCATGGAAGATGGCCACTAGTACTGTTACTGTTACTGTTACTATTCCCTTTTGCAGTACGATCATTATTGTAGGGATTGAAAGTAACTTAATTTCCCCCACCTAATCATATGTTTGCAGTAAAGCTAGCATATATGCATTTAGTGATTCTAATGATCCATTACATGGTTTCTAACGAATCTAACCACCCTAAATCATGTGCGAAACTTGTACGCTGAAAACCATACATCGTCTCTTCTTAGGGAACATCATTATTAGATTTCTGATTTCCGTATGTATTATATGTTTCAGATGCATGCAGTTTGCAGTAGTTTTATATGCAGCATGAGTAGTTTTATAACCAAAACTTTATATATTATATGCTATATATATACCTTTAAAATCACAAAAAATGAATAATGCTGTACACTACACTATTTTCTTATTTACATCATACTATATAAGATATGACGTATTTATCACCATCATACTATAAATAATTATTCAATAGTGATAATATGTCACATCTTATTTAGTGAGATGCAAGTAGGATGATAGTATGACGTATAAAATTTTTAAAATTCTATATATCATACTATCATGATTTGATCACTCGCATCTCACTAAGTAAAATGTGATATATTTACTATCATTGAATGATAATTTATTACATAATTTTTTATCATCAAATGGTGATAAATGCGTCATATTATAGATAATGAGATACAAGTAGAATGGTAGTGTGATATATAACATTATTTTAAAATTAATGGATTTATACTGCTGGCCTTCCTCATGTAACTAAAAACAAAATGCATGAGAACCATTCACAATGGACATTAATCTTAAAGGCTTCTTATTTCTAGGTAGATCAGCTTATAATTATAATGTCTGTAGTGAAAGACGATAAATTCCAGGTAAAGAGGTACGTATTCAATGGTATGGTCCCAAGAAGTGACGTAATTGGAAAAAACCAGAAGATCAAAGTCATGTTAAACCTAGCTCGGATATATATATATAGAGAGAGAGAGAGAGATTGCGTCATAGTAATTGTCGTTAGAGTAGTGCTAGCGTGTCGTCCAGCTTTGACAATTGGGTGTGCACGTCAGCACAAAAGTTGTTTTTTTTTTCATCTTCTTTTCTTTCTTACATTTTTTAATATATTTAAATATTTTTTAAAAAATAAAAATATATATACTAATACACTAAAACCCACTTCCTTAATTATTATATAAAAAATTTTAAAAATTTAAATACATGAGCAGTTAAAATGAGGGGATAAAGTCAGGCAGCATACTGGCATTTTCCTGCATTGTCATTATGTCAATATCATACAGAGACGGTATGATGGATAGTCAAACAATTATGCTATATACAGTCACTTCATGCATACTTTTTATATACTTTATTGATGTGATTGATTGTATCACTTTTATTTAATGTGAGGCAACTACTTATATTAGCATAATACATAAAAAATACGTAAAAATGATTGTTCTTAAAATTTTTATTAGTAGGTCGAAAGTCCCACATGCATGCATATAAATTTTTTTTTTATAAATCTTTAAATCATAGCGTGCATATTGAAGTGCGTGCCAGCTCCCCGAAGTGTTTCCGAAGTTTGTACTATGGACAGTGCTACACTCACTGAGAAAATACATTGAGAGTGGATACCGAAGGTATGTTTTTTTAAAAATATTTTTTAAATCTCTTTAAATATTTAATAAAAATAAAAAATTAATTTAAAAACATTTCTTAACTGTTAAATAAAAAAAACTACAATAACTTTAACCTCGATGAATTTTCTCACTGAAATAGCATTTTCCTTCTACATATCATTAGGAATGTAACCTGTTCGGTTTGGTCAAGTTTTGGACAAAATTTAATACCGAACCGGCATGCATCGGTTTTATATTTTTGAAAATCAATTACGTACCGGTTACCCTCCTAAACCATTACCTCAAATTTTATCGGTTCGGTCTGATTTTTTGATTTTAATAGTATTAGTATATATATTAATATTAGTTATAGTAATTGGAATAACTATATATTAGTATTTGTTATAATGATTTTAATTTATTATAACTATATCATTGATAGTGATAGTATTAGTATTACTATATCATTATTTCATATATAATTATTAGTATAGTGATTTATATAGTAATTTATATATAGACTTAAAATATATTACTAATAGTAATATAGTATTAGACTATTAGTATTATGCCATCAAATGTAAATTGTAATTTATATACATTATATTTAGTATTACTAATTTAATAATGTACTTATAAAAAAGAATATATTGAGAATTTATTAAGTCATAAAATATTATTAATATATATTTTATGATTAAAGCATATGATCAAATAAATTTTTATATTTAAGATTAAAATTCTATGTTTTAAATTATAATAACATTATCTTATATATAATTATAATTTAATTATTATATATATAATATTAAAAAAATTAATTGAATACATTAATAATAAATTAATGTCAACAAGGGTTATTAGCATTATATTGAATTTATTCTTTGGCATTTATATTGAATTTTAGATAAATTTAATTAGACATTTGCGGTTATTAATATTAAATGACCATTAAAAATATGATTTATTAACCAATAATTCAATTAGAATATAATTACTAATTAATATATAATTACTATAATGGCAAAATATGATATAAATAAATATATTAAAATATATATTAAATTAATATTATTTTATTATTATATAAAGAATAAGTAAATAATTCAATATGGAAATTTGTGTGAATGGAATAGTCAAAAATTAAATTCATTTTATATTCATCAAAAGTGTCCTTTAATTTTAACTAATATATAGAGAATGCTCTAATACTGCATATATGTAGTACCGTTATGAGACGGTACCAATGAATGCAAGGCACATTATCATGCATGGGTGCATCAGTTTACATTTCGAACATTTCAAACCCGTACTCTTTATTAAAATTAAAAAAATCGCATTAGTAATTTCAAGCAGTAGAATTCATTGGTAAGACTAATTTATGATAAAAAACATGACGCATCATATCAATTTATAAATTTATTTTTATAAATGATTCTGTTTATAAAAAAATTAATCAAAGATTGATTAAAAAGAAAAATGTAAATGCTACTAGTAAAGGGAAAAATATGCATGCACGTAAGTGATCAATTAGAAAAGGCGTGTAAAGAGAACGTTGATCTGTTTGGATGTACGTATAGCTACGCATCATGTATATTTGGCTTTAATATAATTTTGAAAATGCTCCTCTCATAAAAATAAATTATATAAAATAATTTTAAACTGACATGATTTGATATAATTTGTTAAATTATATAATTATTTTAATTATAAAATGAATCGAATGAATTAGAAGGATTATACAAAACATATATATATATATATATATTATGGGTTATTGTTATGGGTTTTTCCTCGTCATGACAAGATATCTGCATAATATTTTAAGGTGAGAAACACTAGTATGCCTCTTATTTTGTACAGCTCAACTTGAACGCTCGGTTATTTATTTTTATTTAATAATTAAAAGAGTGATTTTAATTAATATATTAATATATATTTTTATTTTTTAAAAATATTAAAAATACTAACAGGGAAAAAAATTGCAAAAGCAATTATCGGCAGAGAGAGCGAGCGACGCGTAAGTATTTAAATATTTAAAATATATTAAAAAATTACAGAGTAGCACCACTCATTTTAGGTTATTCAGAACTTATATATGTTGTTATTTCAAAAAAAGAAAAGAAAAAAGAACTTATATATGTTGCTATTTAATTACCCTTTCTTCTTTTCGGACAGGCCGGTGGATCATGATGATAAGGAATAATTAGGGTACGTACGGCCTGGTGTAATTTGATCATAATTTCCTGCTTTAATTATTTTATGGTTCGATCGGTAGCAGACGATCAACGTGACAATGTCGACCGTGATTATCAGATCAACGTTCATTTTGGAGCTAGCTAGCCAGGTAGGCAAGAAGTAATGGCGGCAATGAATTCGTTTCACAAATTAATGCTAACGTTCAGCATCACCAACCACACAAATGAATGCTTACCTGGTGAAATGAGTGCATACCGTGCATGCATTCATTTACCAATTGATTTCTGTAGGACCCGTTGCTTTCACTCAAAATAAATACATGATTTGTTTAGTTTGACAATATAAAATTTTTATTTTATAATTATAATTTTTTTAAATTTATATATAAAATATAATAAATAATTCAATTTTTTTTTAATTTTTAAAAATTTTAAAATTATAATAAAAATATGAAAATATTTAAAATTCAAAATTGTTATCTCAAAATTCTCAATAGGCCAAACCAAACCTATGTAAACTGTGATCAGCTCCATGCCATATGTAAAAAGAGGAATTATGTTTTAGTAATAAAGTAAATATACACCCAAGCAAACTGTCACTGCTTATTGACATATATATATATATATGAGTAATGTTATATACCATACCACCATCTCACTTGTATTTTATTATATATGATGTGGCGCATTTATCATATTTGATTAGGACTGTTCATCCGGGTTCCGACCCGGGAATCCGGGTATATCCGGACCGGAACCCGGATTCCAAACCCGGGCCGGAACCCGGACCGCATTGATCTGGACTAGACTTGGGCCAAAAACCGGATGAATCCGGGTTTTCAAAAACCTGGATTCCGGTTTTCGGGTTTGAACCGGTTTTTTTTTTTTTTTTTTTTTTTTTTTTTAAAGGCTGTATGATATCAGTGATTTTGCAGGAAAATATATTAAGAAAAAATCCTATATTTTATTACAACTTTTTCAAGAAATAATGTTGAAAAGCAAAAAAATGTTGTTATATAAAACTCTATATTTATCATTGTCCATAATGATAAAAAATATCAAAATGAAAAACTAGATTTATGTTAAGAATAGCCAAGGCTATAAACAACTAATGAACTTTAAAACTAAATGCATGTAAAAATAATAAAAAAAAAATCCACTACATATTACATTGTCTGAACAAATTTGCTTAGAACAATACAAAACACATACATTGTTTTAATTAAACTCTAATACACAACAACAAACATGAACTAATTTACTGCATCATCGCGGAAGGACTTTGATTTGCTATCATCATGAAAATAATCCCATTTTGATTTGCTATCCACCTGCAGGCTGCCATTTTTACCTTTTCAAGTATGCTGCAGATGAGGATTAGTGTATTTCCTAATCAAGTATAGGCTGGTAGGAAAGAGTAAGAGAAGGATCTCCAGAGACAGAGCAACTACAAGAAGGCAGATCTGAAATCTGCAGTTCATGATCTTAGTAATTTACTTGATAGTTTTGAGAAAAAGAACAAGAAGGCAGGAGCCAAGAAAGCACATACTGCTACAGTGGAGAAACATATACCTTTGCTTACAGACTTTTTAAAATAGAGTCTGTAATAAAATACAGTGGAGAAGCATCTAAAATACTGTCAGCTTCTATATATATAGCATATAATAATATAAAAAAGAAAAAAGAAATCACTAGCAAAATGCAAGGATTATAAGTACAAACAATGAGCTGATAAAATTATAACTCTCAAGTGTCCCAGAAATCGCTATCAAGCCGGCAAATTTCAACCTTTGGCTTGAGGGATATTTGTGGTCAACAAATGTGTTGATATTAAAGTATGATTTCAAATATTAGGCCATTTGGTCAATAGATAACTATGATTTCAAATATTAAAAATGTTTAATGTTCCCTTTTTGGTCAATAGAGCAACATATACTCTTGACCATTTAATATTTGCTTGTACGGTTAAGACTGATCATAGTTTATATTGGAAACATGATAATATAAACTATGATCGAAGTCTGTAGAAAAATAACTCAAATTTCTTGTATAAGTCAATGTACATTCAAACTACTTGTCCAACTTAACGTGCACTTGAAATAATGAGATATTGAGAAAGGCTTCTTATTCTGCCAATGGTGATGATAGCACTGATTTTGTAAAATTCATTCCAATAAGAATGGCTTCAAGTACCATGTAAGACACAACGGAATCTCTAAAAAAAAGACAGGATACCTAAACTAATCGTATTAGAACACTCCTACCACCTGCATAATATCCTTTCTTGGGTTTGTTGGGTGGCACCACCATATGCATCATACAGTTATCCACATTGCTAATAAGTAATAACCAATCTTGGTTGACAGTCATATATGGTGCAACAGTCTGATATTTCTATTAACAAACAATCACATATAGGCTTGAGTTTTGCAATCCAAACACATCCAAAACATATTACATTAAGAGTATAGAAATAATTTAGTTAGTCATATTCATGTGTGTGTAAAACTATGTAATGAGAAATCTGAGTAAATAAGTTATAATTTATAAATGTGGCTGTTAGTCACATCATTATCTGCCATTCAACTAAAGCCACCAATGGTCCTCTAAACTATTAAATGAAAAATGGATAAAGCTCAAAGACAAAGAATCCAAGGTATTTTGTTTATGAATGGTAGAATCCAAGATAAATAACTAACAATTCCTAATTCGAAATCAAGTGTTCATAACCCACCCTCAAAATATATTTACCAATTCTCAAAACTTGCCCGACTACTCACAAACAAGACCTCTGCTAACATACTCCGTCTTCTTCGTGTCAAATAATTAAAAATAAAAGGCAGTTGAGATTTTAAGAACTACTACCGTGTTAAGATACTAAAAAACTACAATATGGTCTCTGTTCTTTTGCCAGTTATATGAAACTGAAAATCAATAAAATTAGAGATAGGGGTTTAGAGAGAGAGAGAGAGGGGGGGCATCGAGACGATGAACCCAAACGGAAATTTTCATTTGCCATTCGGAGAACACTAACTGACCCCAAAACAAAAAAAACAAAATAGAACACTAGTCAAAGACCCATGGATCCATACCAATCAAAGTTCTAACACAGCAAATTAAAATAACTAAAACAAAGAATAAACACACCAAATATGCCAAAAAAGTTTCTTTCTTCCTCAAGTTGCTGAAAATAAGGAATAGAGGAAGAGAACCATACCGATGGAACCAAAAATTACCAAGCATCAACGATACCCTTTTGAACAACGATGTTTAGGAGAATCAGAGGCCTAGATCCATGGGCTTCGATGTGTATGAGTTGGTCTTCCTCTTCTGGACTGGTGTTGTCACAGGTCAGAGAGAGATGGATGGTTTGTTTTTATACATTGTGCGAACTTTAGATGAACGAGAGCGGGGCAGCTAGGGTTCGAACCCCAGATGAACAAGAGAAAGAGAGGGGGGGGATAGTCAGCAGAGAGAGAGAGGAAACTGGGGCAGGGAGGCGAAGGACCGAGTTGAGCAAAGCAGAGAAGAAAGAGAGACGGGAAGGAAATCTGAAAGGGGGGGGGCGGGGGCGGATAGAGATTAGGTTTTTTTTTCACTTTATAAACTGAGTATCGGGTTTTAAACCCGGGTCTCGGATTTAAAATCCGGTACCCGGACCGGATTAATTCAGTTTTTCAAATCCAAATACTGGTCCGGATTTGACCCGGGCTGAAAATCGAAACCGAAATCTGGTTATCTGGATTTCCGGGCCGGGCTGGATAAAATCCGGCCCGTATAAACAGCCCTATATTTGATAATAAAGAAGCATGCAATAAATGATTATTTAATGATTGTAAATGTGTCACACCTTACTTAGTGAGATGCAAGTGGGATGAAAGTATGGTTTATAGAATTTTCTATATATATATATATATATAAAAGAAAAATGCTATGTACAACCGCGAGATGCCCCCGCCGCGGCCTCTTGTCCTACATGGCGTAAAAAACACAACGGCGTCGTTTTATTTTGAGATAAGATTCCTTTGCCTTTTCTTTTCTCGTCATTTCTTTCGATCTCCTTCTTTACCTCTTCTTCCATTCGATTTCCCTCTGCGTTCTCATCCCATCAAGACCTCGAGAAGCAGAAACAATTTTCCTTTAGTTTTGGTGTCCCTTTGTGTTCTCTCTTTTCCATGAAATCTATGAAGCCACTCTGTGTTCTCTCTTCTCCACAAAGCTCCATCCCCATCGTCCTCCCTCTCCCCCAAACCTCCATCCACGTTGTCTTCACCCACGTACCAGAGCTTACAAACCCACACCAACCCACATCAACTTGCAGTTATCCACAAAAAACAAAGACAAGCTCGAAGCCTGGCAAAAGAACCTTGAGGAAAACAGAGGAAAGTAGAGGAAAATCTGTTTGGTTGCCAAGAAAACAGAGGAAAATCTAAAAATAGTCCATGACGACTTGTTTGGTTGCTGAGAAAATAGAAGAAAATCACGCAATAGTCTACAATAGTCCGTAACAGTCTGTTTGGTTGCGGAGAAAATAGAGAAAAATCACGCTTGGGTTTGATGACAAACAGAAAGAAAAAAAAAATGAGACCCATGAAAACAAATGCATTAGGGCATAACAGACTCATCGTTCATTTTACAACAAGTTTTAGAAACCAGAAGATGGGTGATTTGGTGGGGGGAGTTGATGGTAGGTGAAGAGAATGATGAAGATGGTGGGTTTTGAAGTTGGGTGAAGAGACGAAGAAGGGGAGAAGATGAAGTGGGTAGCTCGGTTCATTTTGTTGTTCACATTAAACTACATCGTCTAGAGTCTTTCACTGTGTTGCATCCCAGGTAGGAATGTAGGAGCTACGAACTAAGTGGGCATGAGAGTCTTGTTTTGTTGTGCCACGTAGGAGCCGAGGCCGCGGCAGGGACTCAGGCCGGTTGTCCCTAGCATTTCTCTATATAAAAAGAATGTTTTAATAATAAAAATATATCGTAAAAGTAAGTGAAAAAATTGACGTGTTTTAATAATATCATTAGTTAGATTATAAAATTATTTTTATAATAAATAAATCTATTGTATTATATAAAATTATATCATTTTATAAATTTATTTTTATCAAGTTATTTAGTCGATCTTGGCTAAAAAGAAAATCATCAGCTTGAAGCTGCCATCATCTGAATTTTTTATGAGTAGCAGACCTGGAAATTAGGTGAGAAGAACTTTAAAAGAAAGTGATGAAATGCAATAAAGATCATCAAAATATATAGCTAGTATCTGATCCACTAGTACTAAATTTGCTAGGGCTCTTGGTGATGGTCCTTCTCGATCAAAGATCCATTGCAAGAACGTATCACAGCAAGCAATCGTAAACCTGAGTGGCTGCATTTATGCCTCGAATGTGTACCCAAGAAAGGAAAAGTGAATATGAAGGAGATAAGAGTAAATATATAGAATATTCAGCCAAAAATATATCGATCTCTCATGAAATTCATGACGCGAGATAAGCATGATATATAACATCGTCACGATGATCAATACATTTTCCTTTTCTTTTCTTTTAGGATCCTGTAATATATACTATATCCAAACCGATAGCAACTTCAGATGAATGCAGGCCGGTTCGGCAGCTGGCAAAACACTCGATGATCCAGAACATCTTACCTGCAGCTGAGCATTCCAGATTTACCTTCGTCTTGGTAATTATTTATAAATTTTCCGGTAATTAATACATGGAAAACTTTTTCTTTGTTGCGGGTGAAAATGATTGGACTAGTATATATAGTATAGTACTCTAAATCTAATTCTTTTCCAACTTTCCATACATGTGGCCGGCTGATTCGGGAAGTCATTTGACTCATTTGTTTCAGGCTCCTGGAACGTCCCTTTCAATGCATGCAGGACCGACTATATCTGCACTCCAAGACTATACATACATACATATATATACATATATATATAATCTACATGCAGCTAGCAGATTTGATTTTCGAGTAATTTGGGTAGAGCAGATCGATTATTAATACTTAATGTACGGTCGATGATGAATTAATGTTTCATAATTTCATATATAGATATAGTGATTAATTAATGGAATTAATTAATAGGGTTATAACTATATATGCATAATGTGTATATATATATATATACAGTGGCAGAACTACCTTATGTCTGCCTCCCCAAAGTTTAAAAAAAATTTAAAATATACCTTATATTTTATTTATAATTTTATAAATATAGCAAATGGATCCCTCAAAAAAATTTACACTCCCCATATATTCTTTAAAATTTTCTAAAATCTCAATATATTTAGAACTATCTTTCTCTAATTTTTTTCCTACAGTTTCAAAATTTTGTATAATTTCTATATATTATTTATTTTCAAAGATGTGGCCTCACCAAAATTAAATTAAAATTAAGTTTATGAAAAATAATAAACTTATTACTATGTGTTAATGTATATTTTCGTCAACAAGCCGGAAGAGGAGAAAGATTCCCCTAGGTGCGCTGAGGCGACGGCTGGGCCCGGGTCGATGATATGTGGGCCCAGTGGTACTAGGCTTGGGCAAGGTTGTGTGGGACCCCGGCTAGTCCGATGCGGCTGTACGGAGTCCATGTGGACGACCATGGTAGTGAATAGTATATGAATAAAGGGAAAATAGAGAGAAATATACACACGCATTTACGTGGTTTGGCACTCAGTTTATATCTACGGGGGTTTGGTGAGGGGAGAATCCATTATATAAGTTTGGTTTACAGTCTCTTGGGGTCTCTCATCCTTACTGTACAATAAATTTATAGATCATTTTTTCTATTTTGGACATTATCGCAGGATATCGTATCTGAAGGTTGAAAAAGCCTTCATGAGAAGCCTTTTTGAAGTCTAGCCAAGAGTCTATCGAAAAGTCCCCCTAAGTTGTTTGTCCCTCCCATTTTTATCTCTTTCTTCCCCCTCCTTTATGTCTCATCGCCTTACCTCATGTCTTTTCCCCCATCCTCTGCCTATAGGCTTGACATTGTTTTCTTTCCTTCATTTCCTTGTCCCATACCCCTTGCTTTCTCCCCTATCTTGTCCTCTAGTGAGGCCCCATTGGGTGGGCTTGGGTTTTCAGGGCCCTTGTGGACTTATGACAAAAATCTCCCCTAGCAAACACCCCTGATTCTTAAGGAAAATTTTGCTAAAAATCTGACCTTGAGAATCTTCAAAAGTAAAATATGCATCCAAACTAACCTGTCCAAGTCCGTAGAGAAATAAGTTCCGGTAACTGGTTCTCATCCATCTGTTCCTCGCGTTAAGCACTAAAGGTTTCCGAGCTAGGAATAGGTGGGACGTGGGGTCAATTACTCGAAGTGCGACCACATAGCTTGTCCTGACGAGATAAGAAGGAGATAGCTGAGCAGCGCGTTGAGGTTGAACTTGCTTCAAATCTTCAGAGGCAACCGAGTGACCCGTTAAGGCAGGGCTCGCCTAAATAATCCAACAAAGGTCGAGCAGCGTGCAAACATGGCTTTCCTAGATGTGCTAACGGAGGATGACTGGTGTGTAAGCCTAACTCTCCCAAATGTGTTGACGGAGGATGAGCGGCGCGTAAGCCTAGCTCTCCTCAGATAATTTGATGGAGGATGAGCGGCGTGTAAGCCTAACTCTCCCAAATGCACTGAGGGAGGACAAGCAGTGCGTAATTCTAACTCACCTTGTTGACCCTTGCACTCGGCAAGAGGGGAGCCGAGCGACACGTAAGCTAGAACTCTCCCAAATACTCTGACGGAGGCCGTGTGATAAGATCATGCACGCCTTGTTGACCTTTGCACTCAGCGAGAGGGGCTAAGCTAGGCTCGCCCAAATACTTTGATGGAGGCCGCACAGTAAGATCATAAGTGCCTTGCTAACCTTCGCACTTGGTGAGAGGGGCTGAGCGGCACGTAAGCCAGGCTAGCCTAAATATTGTGACAGAGGTCGCGCGGTAAGATCATACACGCCTCGTTCACCCTCATGCTTGGCTAGAGGGGGGGGGGGGACGAGCGGCGCGTAAGCCTGGCTTGCCCAAATACTCCATGTACATGCAGCAAAATCAGAGCCCAAATATATATATACTTTACTTGACAATTACCAACCTGTCTTGTCGATTTGGCGTGGTGGGACTCCAGGGTCTTCGCAATTGGAGCAGGTAGTCTCCCACTCCACACAGGGAGAGGTTCATAATTCCCTCAAGGGAGCTTTCGTTCATTCCCTTACGGGAGCTTTCCCGAGTGAGGAGCATTGCCTCGAGGGAGGTTTGCCATTCTCTCAGGGGAGGTTCGTCATTCCCAGTAGGGAGCTTTCCCGGGCGAGGTGCATTTCCTTGAGGTAGGTTCATTCATTCCCTTAGAGGAGCCTTCGTTCATTCCCTCAGGAGAGTATTACCTTTTAGGAGCTTCCTGCGTGAGGAGAGTCACATCGAGAGAGGTTCATTCATTCTCCCAGGGAAGCCTTTGTTCATTTTCCAACAGAGAGTCCGAGTAGGGCTGTATAGCTGGAGTTCCGCATCACACGTAGGAACTACGTTAGCAAAAATAGAATTTACACAAGTTTTGAGGAAAACAAACGAGAGTATCTTAGCAGTTGTAGCAGACTTTTTGCTTAACTGAAATTGACCGCTACTGAACATTATTTCTTTTCCTCCTTACTTTGCTTTGCTTCTCTGTTTATCTTCTTTTTTCTTCTCTCTCTCTTCATTCTTCTTCCTTTTCTTATTTCTCTCTCTCTCTCTCTCTCTCTCTCTCTCTCTCTCTCTCTTTCTAAAATGGTGTTGTCCCTGGTTTGAGTATGACGGCTAATGTCAACTGCCCGCTTGCACCTGGTAGGGACTAAGCTTTCTAGTCGACAATTTCTTCACGATGGTACTTCTACCCCAGAGTCTTCGTGGTGGTTCCGTTTGCACTACCCGCGAGTCATTACGGTAGTATCACTCGCGCTGCATTAGGGCCTTCGTAAGGATTCCACTTGCACTGCTCGCGAGTCTTTGTGATGGTCTCACTTGCGTTGCCTGTGAGCCTTCATGGCAGTATCACTCGCACTGCCCACGAACCTTCGTGAAGGTCCCACTCATGCTACTAGCGAGTCTTTGTGATGGTCTCACTTGCGTTGCTTGCGAACCTTCATGAGGATTCTACTCGCCTTGTGTGACGCCCCCAGATTTCACTTGGGATTGAACGAACATCTGAAGCGTCGAGACATACAACACAAGGTTACTTGCCCCCGTTCATGACACATAAGATGCAATGTTCTTAACATACATATAGTATTATGCAATATTCGCAACGAATAATTTTTTTTTCTTTAGCAATACTATGCACCAAACTAAAAATATCTCAAATACTTAAAACATACTTAATACATAAAGGCATACTAAACAGTCATGATCATAACGCTAGTCCAAATGGTTGTGATCAAAAGAGTATTAGAGATACAACTCCATAAGTACAAGTAATAACCTAAATTAAATACTATGTCATCATCGGCGTCACACCGTAGCTTAGTAGACCGTGTTCAGTTGGTCGGATTTCGATTCTCTTTCGGGTCCTGTAATAAGATCTACCATTTGGGGGGAATGGTAGTTGGGACTACCACAATGAGATTTGATTACAAATCTTAGTAAGTTAACAAGAAACTCCCACACAGGTTAATGATGCATGCATGACAGTAAAAGTATGAATGTATAATTAAAGTTGTAAGTAGGCATAGCATAACTTGACATATAGTATGGCATAATTGACATAACCTGAACTAAAATGTAAATTGAATTTTAATTGATATGACATGAACTTGAACTTAAAACATAACATGGTCTAACTACATAACATGAATGTGAACTTGAAACATAACATGGACTTGAAACATAACATGAACATGAACATACATAACATAAATATGAACATGAACTTAACATAAACTTAAGCACAACATGACATAAACATGAACTTAAGATATAATGTGAACGTGAACATAACATAACATGGACTTAAAATTGAACATAATATGTACGTGAACATAACATGACATAAACGTGAACTTGAACATAACATAAACATGAACATAGCATGATATGAACATGAATTTGAAACTTAACGTGAACATAACATAACATGAGATTGAACATAACATAAACGTGAACATAACATTATATGACCATGAACTTGAAACTTAACGTAAACGTGAACATAACATAACATAACATAACATGAACTTGATCTGAAACTTGAGTTAACATGCACTTGATCTGAAACTTGACTTAACATAAACTTGGAATCTTTCTTCTTTACTTAACATGAACTTAGACTTGAATTCTGACAATTAAAATGATTCCGCCAATCGTTTCATCAAAAATATTGAACAATCAGAATTATTCCGCCCAACATATTCCATCAGAGATACTCATACAATTAAAATGATTCCATCATGAGTATTTTAAAATAAGTACCCTAGAAATCAGAATGATTACACCAGGAGTACCTAGTAATACTCTAACAATCAGAATGGTTTCATCACGAGTATTTTAAAACACGTACCCTAGCAATCAGAATGATGACACTAGGAGTACCTAGTAATACTCTGACAATCAAAATTATTCCATCACGAGTATTTTAAAACACGTACCCTAGCAATCAGAATGATTACACCAGGAGTACTTAGTAATACTCTGACAATCAGAATGATTCCATCACGAGTATTTAAAATAAGATACCTTAACAATCAGAATGATTATGCTAGGAGTATCTGCATAACTGAACTTGAACTGCTTTCTGACAATCAAAATGATTTCGCCAAAAGTATCTCGTGTGAATTACAAATGGAGATGCTCGGACAATAATAATGAGTACATCATGAGTATCCTAGATATAACTGACTTGAACGTAACTTGAAAGACATGACTTACTTGAGATAGAAACATTTCGTAACATGGTATAACATGCAATAGAAAACATATTTAACATGACATACTTGCAAAAGTGAATATTACATGACTTGACATACATGCAATAGATATCATACTTAACTTGGCATACTTATAACATATAGCAATACATGACAGAATAAATTGTGTAACAGATAAATATTCATGATAGAATAAATTATGCATAACAAATAAACATGTAATGACGTGGCATGACATGACATATATGGTAACATACATATATAAACTGTAATTCCATTGCCATAACTTGGCATACTCATCACATATACATAGTAAACTGATAGTAAGTTAAGAGCTAACTTACCTCGTTTGTTGCGTTACATGAAAATAAAGCGCGAAACACGAGAAACTGTAAAATGATATTCTAAAAATTAGAAATTTAATTACTAACAATTAGAAATGTGTAAAAGAGACGAATTAGAGTAAAATTATCATTTTACCCTCTATATATGGAAAAAATGACCATTTTACCCCTAACTTAAGGATTTCACATCCTAACTCCAAAAATTTCTAAAATTTACATTCCTCATATAAATTTTGTCCGAAACTCAAATATTAACTCAAAAAAATTTAAAACAAATCACAACTATGAAAACACACTATGGCCAAAACATCCATATGCCATTTATCTTGATTTTTGTTGCAATTCCTTCCAACTTCAAAACTCATGCTTAAACCAAAATTTTGCAAAAAAAGATCTTCCTATTCTAATTTTAAAACCATAATTAAAACTTCCATTTAGAAAAAGCTAATAATCAACACCAAACCTTTTGTAAAAAGATCAAAACACTTGAATCACAAACTTTGATCCTAGATCAAAACATCTCCAAGAATTCCAAAAAATTAAATCTTATTTCTAATATATTCATAACAATATCCTAAGATCAACCATGATTTAAATCATCAAACTAAAGTCACCAAAATCACAAAATAACAGTTGGGGTTTTTGGTTTTACACTTAGTCTAAAAACAGAAATTTTTTTCTTAACTAGCTTTGATAAATCTCTTGATCAATGGCTTAAGAAGGTGAGATCTTTGAAATAAAGCATCACATGGTTTAAAAATGTGTCCTAAAGAATATCCAGCCATCAAACTTAAAATCACATGGCTAAAAATCAATAAAACATGGATCTAATCCAGAAATATCAAATCTTAGGCCTAACCGAAATCCTCTTGTATAGAAAAATCATATCTTAGAAAATAATACTAAATACCTTCAAAATAACATCCTAACATGAAAATAAGAAACTTTGGATCATCATATAAAAATATAAAAGCTTTTAGAGTAAGATCAAACCACAAAATATTCAAACTTTCTCCTAATAAAAACTGTTTTTCCACTTCCAATTTTTAAGTTTATAGATCTAAGAAAATCTATTACCAAAAGCTCTATTCATGCAACAAAAACTCAATGAACACTCATAAACACATGTTAATAACACTCCATAAAAGTTTTGGACCAATATATGTCCATTAGCTTGGTAAAAAACTCCCAAACATAACATACTCTCCAGTTTCATCCCCATAATGACCTTTCCATGGTTAAAAATACTTTTGACCCGACCCATCAAATTACCATGGAATGACACTAATAATATATCTACGGAAACTATACTAAAAAAGTAACAACTTTTATGAGGATTCAATATGTGAAAATACTTACAAAGAGTTGAAAATCGCCATGCAAAAAGACCCAGAAATCTGCTATAGATAGCTCTTTTGGGTTTCTCTCTAAGAATGGGGTGAAGAAGTAATTAAAGGGAAAGAAGTGTGTCTTTCATGACTCTAGAATTCTGGAGGGGGAAGATATGAGCTTGAATGACTCTTGAGTGGAGGTGACTATGTCACATAAAATGGAGAATAGTGAGGGGAAATGACTACCTGCAGAAGCTGTGAGGTATGAAGGTTGATGAGGTGGGCTTCTCCATCACCTCAAGGCATTATTGGGTGCAGCTAAGGGCAGTGGATGGTCTACAATGTGGGGGAGGAAACTTCTTCAAGAAAATTTGCCAAGGTGGGCACATTCGTGGGCCTTGGTGAGCCTCAACCAAGTGGACTTCAATTTGGGGTTTAAAGAGGGTTTGGTTAGGGTTTGAGATACTATTAAGCCCAAATCTATTTTTTCTTGGCCCAATCAAATTACCAAGGTTTAAAATGTTGGATAATGATGTTATAACAAGGATTTGAGAAATTAATAGCAAGTGAAAGTGATTTAATCAAGTGATTGAACACAATGTTAGAAATTAAATCAAAAAGGGTTTGAATGCCAACTTTAGGGTTTGGGGAAACCGTTTAGAGTTTCAGTTTCAATCAAGTTTATGGAGTTTGAATTAGATTCCAACTATTTAGTATTTCATTAGGATTGAAACCCTCTTTGATCTGGCTCAATTTGGTTGATCGAATGAAAAATACTTTTGCTTATATGGTATGATCTCACACATTGATTTCCTTCACAAATCCATGTAATGGTTCCTCTTCATGGCAAGTGTCTAATACTATTCACTATGTGTGGCTAAGATCTTATCAAGTGTCCAAATAAAACTTCTCTAAACTAATTTGGACATTCCACACTGTGATTTTGAAAACACTGCACTTAGTACGCTTATCGAGGTTACTATTCACTCCAAAAAATGCATAATAAACTTAGTACTGAAAAATCCTAAATATTCATATTAACCTATAGTGAAAATCATTTACCATAACTCAATCTCGAAGTGCCCCTAAAAGTAATTTCACAGTTTCGAACAAGCGTTTCATTCGAAATTATGAAAATGAGTAATTGCATCATAAAATCCTAAATAATTAATTGAGTCTAGTGGTGCAGACCGTAACATATTCTGCATTTCTAACTACCTCAAATAATTAAAATCGCAATTCTATCACCATAGTGAGTGATAACACTGACTATGTTGATAGACTAAAAATTTTGCAATTAGTCGATTTGTGAAAACTTATGGAGTTTTCGTGAGGTTCCTAAAGTCTATTGAAATTTCACCATTAAATTTCTAGGGGGCTGTTACACCTTGCCCGCGAGCCTTCGTGATGGTCTCACTCGCATTGCTAGCGAGCCTTCATGACGATACCAATCACATGGCCCGCGAATCTTAGTGATGGTCTAGTTCGCACTGCCTGCAAGTCTTCGTGAGGATCCCACTCTTGCTGCCCGCGAGCCTTCAAAGTGGTTCCACTTGCGTTGCTTACCATCCTTCACGATGGTTTCACTCGCGCTGTCCGCAAGGCTTCTTGGTGGCCTGGTGTTGCCCGCAAGCTTATTCTCGTGGCAGTCTTCGTGTTGTTCTTGAGCCACCGTTTGTGAGCTGGCTGTATTACCCGCGGGCCTCTTCGCGGTGGGTGCTTGTACTGCCCACGACCCTCTTCATAGGACGAGAAGCCTTTCGGTCGCACAACTAGACTCACCCGCTTGCTGGGATGCATAAAGCCTTCGCGTAAGGTGGCCACCTCGATGCGGATAGACAACACCGACGAACGACGTGGTGGCCACTGGTCCTTCTGGTCGGGCTCACAGTTTCACAGTTGTGAGCCCACACCGTTCCTTGCACAATGTCGCGTGCTCAAGTGCAATGTCGTTGGCCACTTAATGGCCCTGGTGGTGGTTAGTAGCCCCTTCGGGAAGGATAGACAACGCCGGTGGGCCAAATGGTGGCCGCAGGCATCCTCCCTCGGTCACGCTGTTGACAGGCGTGACCGTTGCCTACTTGCAAGGGGTGGGGCGCATGGTGTGCTCCGCCCACGGCCTCCGGTGGGTCCCCGCCAGAAACCGCATGAGGTAGATAGGGGACTGTCGGCCGGTCGATTGGGCTTGCAGCAGGAAGCTGCAAGCTCTTGCATGCCCTGCTGCGTAGTGGTGCGCTTTACCCATCGCGGCCCAGCCACTGAAGGGGGAGGGGGAACACCCCACGCCAGACAAAGGCTACTGGAGGTCCACGCGGTGGCCACCGGCTGGACGCTGGGCTGTCGCAAGGCTCCTTGGGTGCACGGGCAATGTGCACCCGTGAAGAGTCATGCATGGTTCCCACATGCGCCTATTAAGTGCACAATGCACACGCACAGTTCTCGGTCTGTACACTACGTGCATAAAAGGTGCAATGGGCTCAACTGAGAAAGCTCACATGGTCTTTTTAAAAATAAAAAATAAAAATAAAAGTGAGAAAACTGGGAACACTTATCTGGAGAGTTTCATTTCTAGAGAGCTTCATTTGTTCTTTGGAGATTACTCAGCGCATTAGGAAGTCGTCCTTTTTCCTCTTTTCGATATAAAAGTAACTTGATCCCACAAACGACGCCAACTGTTAACGTGTATTTTCGTTAACAGGTTAGAAGAGGAGAAGGATCCCCCTTGGCGCGTTGAGGAGGCGACTGGGCCCGGGTCGATGATATGTGGGCCCAGTGGTGTTGGGCTTGGGCGAGGTTGTGTGGCCCCTTGACTGGTTCGGTACGGCTATACGGAGTTCATGCAAATGGCCATGGTAGTGAACAATATATGATTTAAGGGAAAATAGAGAGAAATAAACACACAGATTTACGTGGTTTGACACTGGGCCTATGTCCATAGGAGTTTGGAGAGGGGAGAATCCACGATATAAGCTTGGTTTATAGTCTCTCGGGATCTCTCATCCTCAATGTACAATAGATTTATAGATCTTTGTTCCCAATCTGGACATTATTGCAGGATAAGATGTCTGAAGGTTAAAGACACCTTCTCGATAAGCCTCTCTGAAGTCTAGCCAAGAGTTTGTCGAAAAGTCCCCCTAAGTCTTTTGTCCTTCCCCTTTTTATATCTTTCTTTCCCTTTCTTTATGTCACATTACATTCCTTCATCTATTTTCTCTCATCCCTTGCTGTAGGCCTAACATTGCTTCATTTTCTTCATTCCCTTGTCCCCTACCCCTTGCTTTCTCCCTTATCTTATTCTTTAGTGAAGCCCTCTTGGGTGGGCTTGGGCCTTGAGGCCCTTGTGGGTCTTTGTCGACAAAAATCCCACCTAATAGTATGGTTCTCCAAGTTTTCTTTTGTTATACAATATTAGATTTTTTAATATGGAATCCAAAATAAAAGTACAAGAAAAATCATTTTAGGTTGATGATTTACATGAGATTTTATCTTCTAGACTTCATTGAATAAAAAATAATTATTCAAAGTCTCAATTATAATATTATATGTCACGAAAATATCTAGATTTTGCATGAAACTTGATAAATTAGCTTACAAACTAGAATTAAAGATGACATTTTAAAAGATCACTTGATAGTTTCTGTGAAGAAAATTCTAAATATTTCATGATAAAAATAATAATAGATTAATATTATTCCATTAAACATAATCTTCAGAAATTTGAAACATCTATTAAGTTGTGTTTTTTAGAATTTTATTTCTATATATATGTAGCAAATTATTGAGATATAATTTTATATATAGATATATTTTATGATTTTTTTAGTTTCTTTTTATTTTAAATAAACGTGTCATATAATATAAAAGTTGTTCATCTTATAAAAGTTCTTAGTTCTGCCGCTGTGTATATATATATATATATATATTAAAACGTACGTAATGCATGTATTCTATTTTCTGAAAAACAGAAAAGAAATTAAATTAAAGATAAGAAAGTGAGTAGTTGGGTGGGGCAAGTCAGATTTAGGGTGCATTTGGGTGTTGCAGATAGTTGAGAAGAGTTGTGAATAGTTGTGAGTAGAGATCGAGTGGGTTTATGGGTCCCATTGAGATGTGTTTGGATGTATGAAGTATGTTGAGTTGTTAACTTTTGAGTAGGAAGTTGAAAAATGTGTAATTTTATTAGTAATGATGGTGAAATATTGATTTTATTTATATGTTGTAGTGATAAATAGAATTATTATTAGAAATAATTTCCAACATCTTTAAAAAATAATAAACCACAAATAGTTTTTAAAGAATTTTTTTTTAACTCAAAATTGGTAAAAATCATTTTTTGATTATATATTATTTTTTAAATTTGCAGGTGCATTCTTTTTTTTTTTTTTTTTTTTTGCACTCTAAAATTTATTTAATTCAATCTATTTATAATTATAATAAAAATTAGAGAATAAAAATTCCGAATGAGTTGTTTTAAGAAAGGGCATGCAAAATAAATTATATATAATAGATGGGGTCCTGGGGGGAGAGGGAAAGAAAGGTGCGGAGATAGAGGGAGAGAGAGGAATGCTGACTAATGAGTTGGTGAGAAGTCATTTCATACTATAGTGCTTCATACGTATTTAGAAGACAAAAGTTTTCATCGTAGGAAATTTCTATCTCAGGTATTCTGGTTGAGAAATGATATTTGCAGTCGTGGTTATGTAAGTGCTGGGTAGTCTCTTTGAAAAAAATGAATTAATATGTGACCCACATGAAAAAAATTAAAATTTTTAATCGTGGATTGTGGACTCCACTTTTTTTAAAGCGATTACGCGGCGTTTGCACACTCCACGACTGTATGTAGCATTACTTTTCTGGGTTACCTAAGTAAAATGCTAGTCGAATCGAGATATTGACCGAGAATTCAACCGATGCCACGTGTCATTTATTGATTCGCACATACAAGATATTTTCCTCTTGGTTGAAAACTTGAAACTGCAGATCTCCTTCTCCTTTCTTCGCATGCCTCCCTCCCTCACTCCCACTGAAACTACAAACCGAACTTATGAAAAGCTTAACTTCCATTTTCGGCATGGGTCTAAGTTTCACTTCTCTATTTTAAGTTTTCTTGCAAGATTGGTTTGAAGTGTCTGGAAAATTTTTTTTTTTCATTTCTGTGACCACTTGTTTCGTTTGTGAATCTGTCTGTAATTTTTTTTTCCTTTCGTGACCACTTGTTTGTTCCCTGAGAAGAACTACACGAAAAATAAAGTTTGGATATTTTTGGGGGTTTTCCAAACGGCAGTGGCTAGAGTTGAGATTTGGAACCCAAATAAAAAATGCAAAGTTGTTAGCACAAAACTCATGTCGGAACTAGCTGGATCATTCTCTTAATTCAACAAGATTGTCGGTTGGAAGTACTTTTCATTTTCTCATTCTGTGCTACCATATCGGCATTTATTAAGATCATCATATTCAAGGCAATCACAATTTGTAATTGCCATGTTCAAGACTAATACAATTTTCATCTATTTTGACATAGATGGAGGGAGGGATGGTTATTGCGGTAATGCTATGGAGTCCAATCTTTCTACTAAGCTCACTGATGCCGTACAAGATGGAGAGAGGAAAGGATGAGGGAAAAATGGTAACGGGACAATGATGGGAATTTGAGAAGGGCGCTGCCACGTGCAGTCATAAATGGGGACTCCCCTTACAGGCCTCATATATGGGCACGTGCCTTTCTGCATAATAACCATACTACCCTTTTTTCTGAAACTAAAACCAAGAATAAAGCCTCCATCTGAACGCAAATCTGAAAAAAAAATCTCTCCTCTTGTACAAAGAAGTTCGAGGAGTGGTAGTCGTTTTCCCTCATCAACATCGCCGGCATCCTCCACCACTGTCTGCTGGCATCGACTCTCTATTCCTCTCCACCACCGTTAGCCACTGAGCACGAAAGGAATCTGGTTTGTAAGCACGAAGAGGAAGAGGAGCAAAAGATTTGAAGGCGGCGATAATTTGAAGAAGATAAAAAGATCTGAAGTATGGTTTACCTTGAGAAAGGGGATGAAAGAAGTCTTTCAGTATTTTAATAAAACGACAACGCACAGACTTTTAATAAAATGACTGGTTTCTGATCGTGCGCGGGTAATCCCCACCGGGGGACTGCATTTAGAATTATTCCAAATATCTTTTTGGTTTTGAAAGAAGTATGAGACGTTGGAATAATTCAAAATATTTTTTTTCCTCTCAATTTATTTCTTTTTCACTTCATCTTCTATTATTTTAATACATCACGTGCTATAATTGGTCAATTATCGGTCATAATCGGTCAATTATCGGTCGAAATAGTGGGCTCCGTAACATTACCCGTTACCCAAACCCAGCTTTTAAGCCAACAGAAGCCAGAAATTGGCGGCGGGGGGATTCAGCGAACGTGGGGTACGGCACAGACTAAAGACTGACAGGAATGACATTGGAGGATTAAAGAGGTGGGACAGTAGGGCTTTAATGTTCTTACGTCTGCACCAAGTGATCCCATCTATCCGGTCTCCATCATACTAAATGAACAGTAGTACTGTATAGAATTGAAAATTGCTTCACCTATCAGTACTTACGCTCAGTAAGCATATAAATTTTCGTCCTTTTTGTTGAAAATTGCTTCACCTATCAGTACGTACGCTCAGTAAGCATATAAATTTTCGTCTTTTTAAAAGTGTCCTTTTTTTGAAGGAAACACTAAGGTCACCGCAGGTGGTACCGTTGGTCAAAAGAATTTTTTTTAATAATTAAGAAAAAATTATTATAAATTTTTTATATTTTTTTAAAATATTTAAAAGTATTAAAAAATAATTTGAAAAAAAGAACAAAAAATAAAAATAAAAAGTTTTTTAACCTAACGGTGACTCCTAACCGGAGCCAGCAGCGGTGCATGTAGTACCATCTTTTTCTTTTTCAACGAGATTTGAATAGAGAAATAAAATCACATGATTTTAAATAAAAATTAAAAGTTAAATAAGATATTATTAATATTATTATTATTTTAAATTTTTTTAAAATTAAATTATTTTTTATATTTACTCATTTTGCTATTATAATTTTTTTTTTATAAAATAATTATAATAACAAAATGAGTCGACAATATATAAAATACTTTCGAATGAGGAAGAAAAAAATTCATCATCAATCTTTTCGTGACCTTCCATTTTAAAGTTCGAACTTTGAAATTATGGATTAAAAGTATTTAATCAGGTATTTTTGTGACCTTCTATTACCTGATTAAATACCTTTAATTAGGTAATATAGTATAAATTTGATTGGTATATTAGAAAATTTTATATACTATATTATCATCTCATTTTTATTCTATTAAGTATAATATGACACATTTATCACCATTAAATGATTATTTATTACATATTTTTTTATCATTCAATAGTGATAAATGAGCCACAACTTACTTAATAGGATAAGAATATGGTATATAGCATTACTCATATATTTAATTTGAACTCAATTTATTTAATAAATGAGATATTTGTAAATGCTAATATAAATTTAAATATTAAACGAGCAAAACTCGTATAAACTCAATTCGATTCAATTTAGATTCATAAACAAAACTAGTATAAGTTCAGCTTGACTTGTTCGAGCTCGTTTGAGTTTTATTTTTGTAAAATTTAATTTTTTTATTAATTAAAAGATAAGATTAGAAATTTCAAAATAAAAAATCGAGGGAGTCATTTGTTTATTTTTAGTCAAGCTGGAGTCGAATTTGAACAACATTAATAGTTAACGAACCGAGTTCGAGTAAGGATATTTGAGTTTTATGTGGGTTCGAGCTAGTTCGAGCGAGTAAATATGTTAATTGAGCTCGAGTACCCTATTCCAATTCGACTCGATTCGGTTCTAGTTCATGGTCCAAGGAATGACTAGGGTGTCTATTAAGAGCTCAGCTATATACTGAGATAAGATGAGATGAAATAAATTAAAATGATTTATGAATAGTAATAATATTATTGATTTGAGATGATATGATTTTTAAAAATTTTGTGTGTTTGGACTCGGAAGTAAGATGAATTGAAATTGTTTGTAAATATTAGTGAGATTATTAAGTTGAGATGAGATGAGATGATTTTTTAAAATTGTGTGTTTGGATAAGGGAGTATCTCTCAATACAAAATGAGATATCTCTGAAACCAAACGGTTCCTAAATGTGTCTATCAAATATGCAAACCAATATAAATGAGTTTTTTTTTTCCTTCAATTTTTCTTTAAGCATTTTTTAAACATCTTTAACCATTAAGGAAAAAATAAAAATTCACGAATAGTCACTTCCTTAAGTATTAGGAAAAAGTAGAAAAATAATACATAAAAAAATTAAAATATATGAATAGGCACATTTGGTGCAATTCTCTGATCATATAATACCAGATTTAGCCTCACACATATATATATAATAAAATAAGCAGCCTTTTCTTTTTTTGTGTAATTATCTCATGAACATATAATAATGTACACGTCATGGAAAACAAATAGAGCATGCAAATTAACCAAAGGTCATATGCAACACCGGCATTAATATGAGGTGTAAACAAGTCAGAGTTTGAACGAGCAGTATGTCGATCAATTTCTATTGGTTTAATCTTAATTTGAAAAGAGTCGAGCTGAAACTTATTATCGAGTTTTATTTTATATTCATAAATAAATTTTTTTAATTTTTTAAATGAATCCAAAACTGTTTACGTGCTATTTAAAATTGACAAAATAAATTGTTCATAATCTACAGATTTTGACCAAATGCACTAACCCTGACAAACCCTTCGCCAATGGTTTTGGAACCACTGCCGAGGGTGGTAACAACATGAGTTTTCTCCAGAATCTCACTAAATACATCCTATCAAATTCGACTGGGGAAATGGACCCACACATATGGTGTATTCTTCCCTCCATACACATTAAAACCAATTGAATTAAATGTCTCTACTATTATGTCAGTATTTTCTTTGTAGAAATCGATCACCTCATGCATTGCCTGCAAACAATATAAAATTAGTGTATCTTGTTAGATAAGTATTTCATAATATTATCTGGCCAACTAGAGAAGAGGAATGTAAAAATGAAATAATTTGTTGAACAAAAATAATAGGATTTATGATGAAAAATATTGCATTTGTTTTTGTTAGTAAAGAATCATAGGAATGAGAATAGAAAATAGACCTCAAGACCTTCGGGTAAAAGGCAAGCTATACCACCAACGTAGTCAATCAGGACCGAGTTTGTGACCTGTTGAGAAAGGGAAATTGATGAGTTCACGAGAGAGAGGAGAGTGGATCTATTGAGAGAGAGAGAGAGAGAGAGAGAGATTAGGTCTGTTGAGTTCATGAGATGAGAGAGAGCGATTGAAGCCTTCAGGAGGATGAGAGACAAAAAAAAGGGGAAATGTGTTCTCAACTCATACCCACGATAAATTACGTGAATCTTTTATGTATCCGTTTTCCATTGGATGGTGTAAATTATAACTTTACACCGAATCTAATATGAAACTTTTCTCTTGGATATTTGCAAAGTACAAAGGATCTTTTCGAGCATCTAGAAAACATATGGGCCCACGTCCTCAGTACCATTAGTATTGATAAAATCATTCTACTACAAGAAATATAACTTTTCAAGACCAATTTGTTTTGCACTTAAACTTATTTTTGCGGTGAAACGATGTTGGTGCAAAACATTTCCATCTCTGATCCTCCTGGTTTAGAGAGAGAGAGACTCCTCCTTCTTTCTAGATACCAACACAAAAGAGACATTGCATAGAGGGAGGAGAAGTTTCGGCTCCTCTCTACCTTCTCCCTCTTCTCTTTAGTTTTCTTCTTGTCTTTTTCTTTTTTGGTATTTTTCAAGGCTAAGTATGGAGGAAGGCCGATTTGCTTTTCTTTGGCATCCGGTGACCACCATGCGCCTTACCGTAAGATCCCAAGGCGTCGATTCTTCAAACGGGCAAAGAATTTCATCGAACGGAGTGGCGCATGAGTCACATGCGTGGTTCAAAATTGGCGCGTGAATCCCAAACGCCTCTGTTAGGGGTGCTATTTTTCCGCCACGCTTGGCTTTTTTGGAACCTGGGCCACTGGTTATTTTAGACCTGACTGATTGGCATATTCCTAGGGTGGCACGTGTCCTTCATGCGCCATCACAGTTACTGTGTTTGTAATTTTTTTCTCCAAGGTTGAAAATGCGGATTTATATCTTTCCAAGATTTAATTCTTTATTTTTCCATATATTTTTAGTTTCTTTACTGTCTTCTGTTTTAGAAAAATAAAAAATAAAAAACACATTGTCTCTTAGAGCACTCATAATGGATTTTGTAAAACCCATTATTATGTAAAATTTAAAGGTGTGATATCTTAAACATGCATCCAATGGATGCTTTACTTTATTTCTATTTTGCATTTGTGTACAGTATTGCCGCTAGATGTAGAAGCAACTGTACACAAATGTAAACATACTTTTATTTGTTCTCTATCTTTTCTTGTACTTTTTCTCTTAAATTAATTTTTTTATTGTACTTTTTCTCTAATAAAATATTAAAAAGTATAATATTAAAATGATATGATGAAAAAATAGATAAGCTGATGTATGGTATATTGTAAAAATTAGTATGTAAAATAGAAAAAGTAAGATTTGGTGATGTATTTTAAAGGATAGGATGAAAAATTCATTGGGAGTGCTCTTAGACTTTGTCTATAGAGTATGTCCTCTGTTCTATTTTAGACGGACTATGGGGTTTGTTTAACTCTGTCTTAGACAAAGTTGTGTTGCCTCTTAAACGGTTGGTCTATAGAGGTAATTTGAAGCAAGGATTAGACCATGTCAGTCACGGTTGTATACTGTGGAGCTATTACTATTGTAGTTGACTTGTAATATATGTTTTAGGTCCAGTTTATATTGTCCGTTATTAATGAATGCAGTATGCTTTTATTAAAAAAAAAACAAAGTAAGCAAATAAATTTTCGTCCTTTTATTTTTCAGAAAGTGTCATTGTCTTTTTTTTTTGTTTAAATAGTGAAATAAAATGAAATGATTTTAAATAAAAATTAAAGATTAAATAAAATATTATTAAAATATTATAAGAGTGAAATTTTGATTGCAAAAAGTTTTCCAGGTTTAGGGCTTATATCTTATAACTTAATTAATAAATTTTACTATTAAAAAATTATTTACTATTTTGTAACTATATGTTTAAAATACTTTTAAACATGTTACATTTGTTTGGAAACAAATGAGAAAAGTGATTTTCATGTAGAAATTATGATTATTTAATTTTTAAAAGATTATAATCATATTTTTGAAAGTTTGAAAATTGTAATTATCCAAAAGTTGTATGAGTATTTTTGCCTATTGACAATTTTTTAAAAATTCAAATTACTTTCCGTATTATCCGAAAAAATACTTTTGAGGCCTCAGATGTACTTTTAATTAGCTTATTTGATATTAAAAAGTATTTTAATATATAACACACAAACAAGCTAATTTTTCTATAAAAGAATTTTTAAAGCTAGTTAAGCATTTTTTAAGATTCTTACCTCAATCCCAAACTGGTCCTTAATTATGATATTGCATCTTTAGTCTTTTACCAGGACATTAGTTTGCCGCTTAATGCATTTCCAAGTATTAAAAAGTGTTTATAAGTCAATTTATTAACATGCATGTCAAAATAATGACCCTAGCAATTTGTCATTCTAAAGAAGCGGTGTTTATAAATTTTATTTTTATAATTGTAATAGGTCTTATAATATACAAATGGTTTATAACTTTATACCATAATACAAATTACTTGTAATTAGAAAAGAATAATGACAGGTTTATCACTCTCCTTCCACATTTTTACTAATTTTTTTATATTTTTAATTAATTATTTATGTAATAGTTAAGGAAGTGATTATATGTGAAATTGTATATTATTTTTATTTTTTCTTAATGATTAAAAATGTTAAAAATATACCTAAAAGAAAAAAGAAAAAAAATAAAAAATTCAACTACATTCAAAAAAATAAATGATTGATAAAAAAGTAATAAATATATCATCATCCTCGAGAATTTTGGGTCCAAGAAGTATGTACTTGATGGTGTGACAATGATACTTTTTGCATCTATCCATCTAGCTGCGACAAGGAATGGACGAAGATAGTACTTTTTGCAGTGGTTTTAAACACCATAAAAAAGCTGTAGCCAATAGTTCACATGATGAGTACTAGCTAGCTACTCACAAATATAAGTCCCACAAACATATAAATATATATATATATATATATATTTATATAAAGCATTACGCTGCGTTAACGGCAATCTTCATTACTGATTCACAGTGCCCATCAAAGTTGCAGCTGAAGTAGTTTAGTCCTTTGGCCAGCCTTATTTTTCAAGCTTGTTTGCAAGCTTCTTTTAATAGAGAAAGCAGCTGAATATTATTTGTTAGAAGCAAAAAGTACAAAACTTTACAAAGTTGATAGTGTTGTTGCGAATGTGTAGATCTACAAACACTATATTTTTATTGAAAAATTTTAAAATAAGAGTTTTGTTACGTACAAGTAAAGTCGCGTATTAAATTGCGTATCAATATAGATTTTTTTATATTTAAAATTTAAATTAATATTATTTTTAATAAAATTTAATTTTTAATTAATTACATTAAATTGATATACATATTAATACGTAATTATATTTATAATTAAATTTTTCTTTAAAATAAAGAAATCCAAAAGTCAGATCTATAAACACATAAACTTAGATATACAGGCCCAAAAACTCAGATTAACAAACTCAGAAACCTAGATCCAGCCAAAGGTGAAACAACAGAGAGGAAAGTGATAAACAAACCGAGAAAGCATCTGAACATTATTTTCCATAATAAAAGCCCAGATCTAAATCCAGATCGCAAAGTTCATCTCATAGTCACAGAACCCAAATCTAATCTATCCATATCCCAGATCTAGGGAGCAAGCGATGGGTTATGTTGAGGGATGCTAGGGTTTTGAGGAGAGAGTGAGAGAAAGAAAGAGAATGATAGAGAGAGATAGGGCAAAGTGGTACGTACTACGTACCGTCGTCTTTTATTTAATTATAATTTCTTTTTTTTATCATCTATATATTGTGTCGCTGATCGACCTAGTTATCTCCTACATTACCGCATCCTATACCCCACACCTCGTGTCGTCGGTGGTTCTTCGGGTTCTCTCTCTCTCTCTCTCTCTCTCTCTCTCTGATCAGAGGCCTACGTACTGCCCTACAGTTGTTTTACTTGGGGAGTATAAAAGAATGGGCAGGTCTCGATGCTGCGAGAAGGAGGGGCTGAAGAAAGGGCCCTGGACCCCTGAGGATGACCAGAAGCTTTTGGCTTACATCGAAGAACACGGCCATGGAAACTGGCGAGCTTTGCCCGCAAAGGCTGGTATACTTGCGATAGAGGACCCTAGCTAGCTAGCTTTTTGGTGAATATTTATGTATCATGGATTATAGCCTGTTTATATGACACCACTAATTGATGGTTTCTTTTTTTGGATTCCTTCGTTTTGGGTGGGTTTTAGGGCTTCAGAGATGTGGGAAGAGCTGTAGGCTAAGATGGACCAATTATCTCAGACCTGATATCAAAGAGGAAAGTTCAGCTTGCAGGAAGAACAGACCATCATTCAGCTTCATGCTCTTCTTGGGAACAGGTACATACATTAATCAACGGTTCTTTCTCTTTAATCACGTCCTCTTGTAGTACCACTCATTGACTGCATGCAAGTAATATATATGCGTGCAACACCTATTGGCTCACTAATGTAAACTTTTCGGGGTGATCATTTGAACTATATATTATATATATATATATATATATAAAAGAATAATTTTAATTATAGTTACTTTTATGTATTTTATATGTATTGATACAATTGATTGTATTAATTTTTTTTAATATATAATTAATCACATCAGTTAAATGTTAAATGTGTAAAAAAATAAGTAAATGTAACTCCTCGTAACATTTTTGCATATAAATATACACACACCCACATGAGAGTTTCATTTTTCTGGCCTTTTCCTGATCGAGCTCACTAGAGTGCCATTTGAACATAGAACATAAAGACCCCGCGCCATTCACATTGTTGACTGTACCTTTTCACCAATAAATTAAGTGGAGAATGAGATTGGACACGAAAATCGAAACTGCTGTAATACGTGCAAGATTCCACCCCAACGCACAAGATTAGCATCAACTTTATCACGATCATTGTCTTGTCGTTACCATTCTTGAACCTGCCATGAAAGCGAAGAAATACCTCTTCTCTATAATTTACAGGATTTTTGTTTTCAGATGGTCCGCAATTGCAACTCACTTGCCCAAGAGAACCGACAACGAGATTAAGAACTACTGGAACACACATCTTAAGAAAAGACTAACTAAAATGGGCATCGATCCCATGACGCACAAGCCCAAAACGGATGCCCTCGGCACCGGAAGTGGGGACTCCAAAGACGCAGCAAATTTAAGACACATGGCTCAGTGGGAGAACGCACGGCTCGATGCCGAGGCCAGACTGGTAAGGGAGTCCAAGCTGCTTGTGTCCAACCGTATTCAACAGCAGGTCATGATCTCCTCTGCTCCTGCTCAGAACATCAACAAAACCCTCACTCAACCCGCACTGCCGCCATGCCTTGACGTGCTCAAAGCATGGCAACTGCAAGGGTTAGGGTCAAAGTCAACCGGAGCCGGCATATTCCCAGTCGCCGGAGATCACGACCTCGAATCTCCGACATTCACGGTGAACGCATTCCCCATCCAAAGTACTGTTGCACTCACTGAAAACCAAGTGGCCGCAGCACTTGATTTCGCCGCCAATAGCTCGGTTACGTGCGGGGTTGGGATTATCAAAGAAGCCTGTCAAATGCCAGAAGAACTCAAAGAAAGATGGGATAACACAATGCCACTGCAGGAAATGACGTATGCCACGGAAAGTGCATGGTTTAGGACTATGAGTGAAAACACGCCTCCCTCAAATATCGTGGAAGCTGGTTTCACTGATATCTTGGCCTACAACGGTGACGACAAGAACTCATTGTTGGCCGTAGACAAGATTATGGAAAATGGAGATAAAACCTGCAGCGGCAACTTTGAGGAGAATAATAATCATTACTGGAACAGCATACTCAATCTAGTGAATAATCCTTCGTCGTCGACTGGCTCTCCTTTGTTTTGAAAATTTCAAAACAAAAAAAAAAAAATTGGCGATCAAGAGGTACGTATACGTACGTAGCAGATTAATTGGTTGTCAAATCAAACATGCTTAGTTATAACATATGCGACAAAAATAATCATTTGTAATGAGAATAAATTTTTATTCTAATAAATAATTGATTATTTTTGTTGTATAAATAATCTGATTACAAATTATAAGTACATTTCTTAAAGTATTTGTTGTTACTGCTCAATTTATGGTCACCAGTACCCGCATTCAAAATAATTACTTTTCTGTTATTAATTTTTTCTAAATCATGATCTTAGTATGTTATTTATTTCAATTTACTTGAAAGTCGTACGTCCGGAATATTAGATGTTAAAAAAACTAGCTAGTTAGGATAAGTACGTTCAAGGATATAATACTCGAGCTTCTATCTATATATAAAAGAAGAGCGGTATTACTATGCAGCCTTTGTATTTATATATAATTTTTTTTTTTTAACCGAGCGGTCAAGTTGAGCGGTAAGGAATAGGCGGAAACTATTTTTTTGATATAAAAAATGCTAAAGGCACACGTGCCTTTTTCGACAAAAAATCCGTACGTCATTGTTAAAATAGGTCTCATAATAATAAAAATATATTAGAACTTTGCACTACAACCAAAAAGAGCTTTTGGGACAATTTTTTTTTTGAACAAAATGAAATTCGTCCCACAAAGTGAGATTTAGGGATGAATTTCATATTTCATGCAAAACAAAAAAGGCGGAATATGTATACCGTTCGAACACGTACGAATGCTATAGTTAGCGACGAAATATTTTGTCCCTAATAATAAAACCATTCGAATGTAATGTTTTAATGTTCCCACGGTTAAATTTAATCGGTCAAACGTACATTTTGGCGTCTTAAGTAAAATTGTTATAGCGGGATATCGATCTAATGTTCGAACGTAACAATTTCGAATGCTATGTAATCACTGTTCGAATGCACTTTCTAGGGTTCGAATGGTGATCATATATTCTTTTTACAGAATTATATTTAGATTAACTAGTAATTATAAGAAATTTATCAATTAAATAATATGAATAATATAAATCAGTAATTAGTTCAGAAAATATAAAATAATACTAATTCATCTGTATAAACTAATGCCTCGTCCTCAGTTGTCTCCGCCTCAACTGAAGGATCAGATTCTCTAAGCACCACGTTCGGATATGCATATGGTATCATAGGAATACTGAGATGTTCAGCGAGTTCGTCTAGTGAAAATACAACTGGAACTTATCAGACAGAGATCCTGTATGCCCCTTCGTAATCTGGGCTGGCACCTCCAAGCTCTTTATAGAACTCAGCATCAATGTCAATATAGGAGACGGTCTGCCATGCTTTCTCCCGCTCATCTAAGATAGGTCCCTAACCATGATTGCTAGGGCTGTAATCGAGCTGAGCCGAGCCGATTTTTGGTCTGCCAAGCTCGGTTTGACTCAAAATACTCGAGCTCGAGCTCGAGATTTTTTTTAATTCTTTGTTCAAGCTCGACTCGATAAGCTAAACTCTCAATTCGAGCTTGTCCCACAAACGAGTTCAAGTTAAGCCGAGCTCGAGCTCGAGCTTGAATTGTTTTTTTTTTAAATAAGATTTAATAATTAATAAATTTAATAAATAAAAGAAAGAACTAATATTGAATTTATACAACTAACAAGTAGAACCTCTATTAAATTATAAAATTTTAAAAACTTATAAATAATTAATATCTAACTAGTTGATATTTATCCAAAATAACAATATATTATATGCCTACATATTTATTAATACATACACTTAATATGATAGTATATATCTATTTCATATATGGTTTTCACATACTAGTATATGAAATTATTAAATTTTATTGACTAATTATTATAAAAATTATAAAATATACCTATGAAATATATTTACTATATAGACATAAGTAATTAGAATACATATTATATATTTAATTATAAAAGTGGTATGCTTATATTATTAGCTAATACATATATACATGCATAGGTGTATGTATATGTTTATCAATTTATGAATGAATTTTAATTGAGTTGAGCTAACGAGTCGATTCGAGCATAAATGAGTGAGTCTAAATGAGCCTTAGCCGAGTCGAGTCAAGTTTTGTTAGATTTGTGTCATTGACAAATTGAGCGGGTATTTGCTTTCATGAATGAGCTTTTTTTTTTCACAAATCGAGTTCGATTCGAGTTTAACCGAGCGAGTACCGAGCGGACTATCGAATATACTGGTTCATTTACAACCCTAACGATCGCTAAAGATTGATGACAAGGAATGACCCTCCCAGACAAGACTTTGGAAGTCAAAAATCTTCACTTGTCACTCTAGCGAAACAGTCCTGTCCTTGCCTGGAGTGATACTAGTTTCACCTGGATTACATCGTTTACGTCCCAGCTTAGAAAAAGACATTATAATCAACCTGAAATTTACAATTAAAAATTATATTTGCAACATTAATGATAAAAATATAATAAATAACTATTCACTAAATTATATACAAATAGCAATTTAATAAAGTGAGACATTGTGAACAACAAAATTTTATAAAAAATAATATCACATTATTTAATATTAATAGTAATTTAATATTTAACAAAATGTGATAAATTTCTATATTAGTTTAATTATAATATAATGTGCATTCTCGTCAAGATTAATAGAACTACAATATGGGATAAAAATAAACCTTCACTAATATTACTAAATTTAATTATACCGTTCGAATGCCTAAAAAGTGTTCGAATGGTATGCAAACCTATTTGGCTCTTTCCGTTCGAACGTCTAATACAATGTTCGAATGGTATGCAAACATGTTTGCCTTGTACCATTCGAACGTATAAAACAGTGTTCGAATGGATAGCAAAATTGTTTGGCTCGTTCATTCCCTCAGGGGAGCTTTCCCGGGCGAGGTGCATTTCCTCAAGGTAGGTTCGTTTATTCCCTCAGTGGAGCATTACCTTACAGGAGTTTTCCTGCGCGAGGAGAGTCACCTCGAGGGAGGTTCATTCATTCTCCCAGGGGAGCCTTTGTTCATTTTCCAACAGAGAGTCCGAGTATGGCTGTATAGCTGGAGTTTCGCATGACAAGTAGCAACTACGTTAGCAAAAATAGAATTTACACAAGTTTTGTGGAAAATAAACTAGAGTATCTTAGCCGTTGTAGCAGACTTTTTGCTTGACTGAAATTGACCACTACTGAACGCTATTTCTTTTCCTCCTTACTTTGCTTTGCTTCTCTATTTATCTTCTTCTTTCTTCTCTCTCTCTTCATTCTTCTTCCTTTTCTTCTCTCTCTCTCTCTCTCTCTCTCTCTCTCTCTCTCTCTCATCTAAAATGGGTTGTCCCTGGTTTGAGTATGACGACTGATGTCGATTGCCCGTTTGCACCTGGAAGGGACTAAGCTTGTGGGGGAGTGTTCTAGCCGACAAGTCCTTCACAATGGTACTACTACCCCGGAATCTTCGTGGTGGTTCCATTCGAACTGCCCGCAAGTCATTACAGCAATATCACTCGCGCTGCACTCGAGCCTTCATAAGGATTCCACTCGCGCTGCCCGTGAGCCTTCATGAGGATCCCACTTGCACTGCTCGCGAGTCTTCGTGATGGTCTCACTTGTGCTGCCTGTGAGCCTTCATGGTAGTACCACTCGCACTACTCGCAAACCTTCATGAAGGTCCCACTCATGTTGCTAGCGAATCTTTGTGATGGTCTCACTTGCGCTGCTTGCGAACCTTCATGAGGATTCTACTCGCCTTGTGTGATGCCCCCAGATTCCGCTTGGGATCGAACGGAGATCTGAAGCGTCGGGACATGCAACACAAGGTTACTTGCCCCCGTTTATGACATATAAGAAGTAATGTTCTTAACACGCATCTAGTATTATGCAATATTTACAGCGGATAATGTGACGCCCCCAACTCCACGTAAGGCCACGTGGAATTCGAGACGTCAGGATGATGACAACACGGTCACACATCCCATCGCCGAGTGCCAAAAGTGTGTGCACATGCAACATGTGTACAAAATAAAACCACGCAGCGGATAATAAAGTCGTATAACTAACTACCAGAATTTTTGTTTAATTATAAACTAGTTTAAAACACACATAAATAAAATATTAAATGTTCAACACCATCTCAAATCCAAATACATATCATTAAAACAACTACAAATATTATATATAAATAAGCACTCCAAATCAATCCTCCGGCGGAGCCGCCTCCTCAGGCTCAGCCTCCTCCTCCTCTACCTCTGCATCAAAATCTACGGTACCAAAAATGGTATCGCAGGTAAGTAATATTCCAAAAGCCACAAGATAAAAATATATTAAAGCCACAACAATATGCATGAAATGATGTCAAATGCACATGTCCCAAAAATCCATATTTTTACCATGCACGCCAAAATCCCATTTGGCCCAAAATATTTCTTTTAAACATATCCTCGCCATTATCCTAGATAATGGCCCAAAAACCAGTCTCGCCATTTTCCCAGAAAATGGTCCATTAACCAAAACATCAGAGCACTGTAGGGAGGATTCGCAGGCGGGACTCTACCACCATCCCTGCTCACCACCATCCCTACGCGTGCACCGTAGGCGGGAATCGCAGGCGGGACTTTACCACCATCCCTGCTTACCACCATCCCTACACATGCCTCTGACTCAAGCCAATCAATCCATTCATTCACATATTCTAGAAAACCATTTCTCGCTTGAAAACCCAGTTTTCAATATTTAACACATGCATATGCATGCACAATGCAACGCAAATGATACGAAACCAATTAACCAACAACTTTCAAACATCCATAACAAATAAACAAGCAACTCCGTCCTCAAATCCAACCGACCCTCGACTACTCGGACCCAGTCCGGAATAACCAACCAGTCACAAATAATTATTGTATGAGCAATAATATATTTAAATCTAAAATGAAGTTTAGAAAATACTTACAGCGCTATATGATAATTTTCGAATGATCGGCGAGCGAAAAATGCCGAAGAAAAAGCAATGTAACAGTGCAAATTCACTGTGGTCGTGGGTTGTAAAATACCCTTTGAACGGGGATAAACCAAGACTTGGGATTGATAGGGAATGACTTAGGGGTGTTTATGAAGCTAGTGGAAGTAGAGTTTGGCTGTGGGTGGCGGCGAAAATGGCAGTAGAAGGGCTTAAACACCCAAATCGGAAACTAGCTCGTGGGAGCTGCTCCGGTGATGGATCGAGGCCGGAAATAGGTAGGTTAGGGCGGCAAGGAGTCAGTGATGAAGTGGTGAAGAGGTGGTGGCCGGAGGTGGAGCGACGGCGGCAAATCGGAGCAAAAGCCGTTCGGCTTAGAGGAGGTATTCCGGCTAAACGGCGGCTCCGTTGGTGGTGGAAATTTGTAGGGTAATTCACCAGAGGGAGGGGAAGAGTTTGGTGGTGGTGGTGTGGCTCACGTCGCCGGCGAGCGGTGGTACTGGGCTGTTGGCCGAATCACGTGAGGGAGAGGAGAGAGAGAGAGTCGAACGAAGCAGGGGTCGACGCATGGGGAAGAAGAAAGGGAAAAAGAAAGAAAAAAAGAAAGAAAAAGAGAAGAAAGAGAAAAAGAAGAAGAGAGAAAAGAAAAGATGGAAGAAAAGAAATGAGGTCTAATCCTCACCTCTGGAGTCCAAAAACTGATCCAACGAAAACAACTTTAAAAGCAATAAAACTAAGAAAATATTTTAAATACAACGTAAAACTAAAATATAATAAATAACTAGTAAAAACTAACTACTTAATTTTAAATCCAAAAACAAGATAAAATAAATTAAACAGCAATTTAAACTCAATAGCAATTAAAATCCAATTAAAATTTGATAATTTAAAATAAAATAAAATATTATTTTAATTAAATTAAAATACTCATTCAGTGAAAATACACGTAAAAACGGGGTATCACATATAATTTTTTTTTTCTTTAGCAATACTATGCACCAAATAAAAATATCTCAAATACTTGAAACATACTTCATACATAAAGGCATACTAAACAGCCATGATCACAACATTAGTCCAAAATGGTTGTGATCAAAAGAGTAGTGGAGATACAACTCCATAAGTACAAGTAGTAACCTAAGTTAAATACTATGCCATTATCGACGTCGCACCGTAGCTTAGTCGACTGTGTTCAGTTGGTCGGATTCCGATTCTCCTTCGGGTCCTGTAACAGGATCTACCATTTGGGGGGAATGGTAGTTGGGACTACCACAGTGAGATTTGATTACAAATCTTAGTAAATTAACAAGAAACTCCCACACAGGTTAATGATACATGCATGACAGTAAAAGCATGAATGCATAATTGAAGTCATAAGTAAGCATAGCATAACTTGACATATAGCATGACATAACTGACATAACCTGAACTGAAACGTAAACTGAATTTTACTTGACATGACATGAACTTGAACTTAAAACATAACATGGTCTAGCAACATAACATGAACGTGAACTTAAAACATAACATGGACTTGAAACATAGTATGTGCATGAACATACATAACATAAACATGAACATGAACTTAACATAAACCTGAGCACAACATGACATAAACGTGAACTTAAGATATAATGTGAACTTGAACATAATATGTACGTGAACATGATATGACATGAACGTGAACTTGAACATAACATAAACGTGAACATAGCATGATATGAACATGAACTTGAAACTTAACATGAACGTGAGCTTGAACATAACATAAACGTGAACATAACATGATATGAACATGAACTTGAAACTTAACATGAACGTGAACATAATATAACATAACATGAACTTGATCTGAAACTTGACTTAACATAAACTTGGAATCTTGCTTCTTTAATTAACATGAACTTGGACTTGAATTCTGACAATTAAAATGATTCTACCAGTCGTTTAGTCAGGAATATTGAATAATCAGAATGATTCTGCCCAACATATTCCATCAGAGATACTTAAATAATCAGAATGATTCCATCATTAGTATTTTAAAACAAGTACCCTAACAATCAGAATGATTACACCAGGAGTACCTAGTAATACTCTGACAATTAGAATGGTTCCATGACAAGTATTTTAAAATACGTACCCAAGCAATCAGAATGATTACACCAGGAGTACCTAGTAATACTCTAACAATTAGAATGATTTTGTAACGAGTATTTTAAAACACGTACCCTAACAATCAGAATGATTACACCAGGAGTACCTAGTAATACTTTGACAATCAGAATGATTCAATCACGAGTATTTTAAATAAGATATCATAACAATCAGAATGATTATATTAGGAGTATCTGCATAACTGAACTTGAACGGCTTTCTAACAATTAAAATGATTTTGCCAAAAGTACCTCGTGTGAATTACAAATGGAGATGCTCGGACAATCATAATGATTATATCACGAGCATCCTAGACAAAACTGACTTGAACGTAACTTGAAAGACATGACTTACTTGAGATAGAAATATTTCGTAACATGGTATATAACATGTAATAGACAACATATTTAACATGACATACTTGCAACAGTGAATATTACATGACTTGACATACATGCAATAGATATCATACTTAACTTGGCATACTTATAACATACAGCAATACATGACAGAATAGATTGTGTAATAGATAAATATTCATAACAAAATAAATCATGCATAATAGATAAACATGTAATGACGTGGCAGATCTGGTAACATACATATATAAACTGTAATTCTCTTATCCATCACACATATATAGTAAACTGATAGTAAGTTAAGAGCTAACTTACCTCGTTTATCGCGTTCTATGAAAATAAAGCGCGAAACACGAGGAACTATAAAAGATATTCTAAAAGTTAGAAATTTAATTACTAACAATTAGAAATATGTAAAAGAGACGAATTAGAGTAAAATTACCATTTTACTCTCTACATGTGGAAAAATGACCATTTTACCCCTAACTTAAGGATTTCACATCCTAACTCTAAAAATTTTCAAAATTTACATTCCTCATTTAAATTTTGTCCTAAACTCAAATATCAACTCCAAAAAATTTAAAATACATCACAACTATAGAAAACACACTATGGCTGAAACATCCATAGGTCATTTATCTTATTTTTGTTGCAATTCCTTCCAATTTCAAAACTCATGCTTAAACCAAAATTTTGCAAACAAAGATTTTCCTATCCTAAGTTTAAAACCATACTTAAAACATCCATTTAGAAAATGCTAATAATCAATACCAAACTTTTTGTAAAAGGATTCAAACCCTTGAATCACAAACTTTGACCCTAGATCAAAATATCTCCAAGAATTCCAAACAATCAAATCTTACTTCTAACATATTCATAAAATCATCCTAAGATCAACCATGCTTTAAATTATCAAACTAAAGTCACCAAAATCACAAAATAACACTTGGAGTTTTTGGTTTTACACTTAGTCCAAAAATAGAAACTTTTTTCTTAACTAGTTTTGATAAATCTCTTGATCAATGGCTTAAGAAGGTGAGATCTTCGAAATAAAGCATCACATGGTTTAACAATGTGTCCTAAAGAATATCCAGCCATCAAAATTAAAATCACATGGCTAAAAATCATTAAAACATGGATCTAATCCAGAAACATCAAATCTTAGGTCTAATCGAAATCCTCTTGCATAGAAAAATCATATATTTGAAACTAATACTAAATACCTTCAAAATAATATCCTAACATGAAAATAAGAGACTTTGGATCATCATATAAAAATATCAAAGCCTTTAGAGTAAGATCAAACCACGAAATATTCAAACTTTCTCCAAATAAAAACTATTTTTCCACTTCCAGTTTTTAAGTTTCTAGATCTAAGAAATTCTATCACCAAAATATTTATTCATACAACAAAAACTCAATGAACTCTCATAAACACAAGCTAATAACACTATATAAAATTTTCGGACCAATATATGTCCATTAGCTTGGTCAAAAACTCTCAAATATAACACACTCTCCAATTTCACGCCCAAAATGACATTTCCATTGTTAAAAATACTTTTTAAGGGCCAAATTACCATGGAATGATACTAATAATATATATATGGAAACTATACTCAAAGAGGAATAACTTCTAAGCAAGAACCAGCGTGTGAAAATACTTACAAAGGGTTGAAAATCACCATGTAAAAAGACCCTGAAATCTGCCCAAGAGCTTTTTTGGGTTTCTCTCTAAGAACGGGGTGAAGAAGTGATTAAAAGGAAAGAAGTGTGTCTTTCATGACTCTATACTTCTGGAAGGGGAAGATATGGGCTTAAATGACTCTTGAGTGGAGGTCGCTATGTGACATAAAATGGAGAATAGTGAGGGGAAAGGACTGCCTGCAAAAGCTGTGAGGTATGGAGGTTGATGAGGTGGGTTTCTCCATCATCTCATGGCACTATTGGGTGCAGCCAAGGGTAGTGGATGGTCTACAATGTGGGGTAGAAAACTTATTCAAGAATATTTGCCAAGGTGGCCAAATTCGTGGGCCTTGGTGGGTCCCAACCAAGTGGACTTCAATTTGGGGTTTAAAGGGGGTTTGGTTAGGGTTTGAGATGCTATCAAGCCCCAAATCTAACTTTTCTTGGCCCAATCAAATTTTCAAGATTTAAAAGGTTGGATAATGATGTCATAACAAGGATTTGAGAAATTAATAGCATGTGGAAGTGATTTAATCAAGTGATTAAACATAATGCTAGAAATTAGATCAAAAAGGGTTTGAAGGCCAACTTTAGGGTTTGGGGAAACCATTTAGGGTTTCTGTTTCAACCAAGTTTTTGGGATTTCAATTAGATTACAACTATTTAGGGTTTCACTAGGGTTGAAACCCTCTTTGATCTGGCTCAATTTGGTTGATCAAAAGAACAAAACTTTTGCTTAGGTGGTATGATCTCACACCTTGATTTCCTTCACAAATCCATCTAATGGTTCCTCTTTGTGCCAAGTGTCTAATACTATTCACTATGTATGGCTAAGATCTTGCCAAGTGTCTAAATAAAACTTTTCTAACCTAATTTGGATATTCTACACTGTGATTTTGAAAACACTGCATTTAGTACGCTTATCGAGGTTACTATTCACTCCAAAAAAATGCATAATAAACTAAGCAACGAAAAATGCTAAATATTCATATTAACTTACAGTGAAAATCGTTTACCAAAACTCAATCTCGAAGTGCTCCTAGCAGTAATTTCACAATTTCGAATAGGCATTTCGTCCAAAATTATGAAAATAAGTTATTGTACCATAAAATTCTAAATAATCAGCTGAGTCTAGTGGTGCAGACCGTAACATATTTTGACATTTCTAACTACCTCAAATAATTAAAATCACAATTATGTCACTATAATAAGTGATAACATTGACTATGTTGACAGACTAAAACTTTTGTGATTGGTCTATTTGTAAAAACTTACGGAGTTTTCGCGAGATTCCTAAAATCTATAGAAATTCCACCATTGAATGTCCAGTGGGCTGTTACACCTTGCCCGCGAGCCTTCGTGATGGTCTCACTCGTGTTGCTAGCGAGCCTTCATGATGGTACCACTCGCACGGCGCACAAATCTTAGTGATGGTCTAGTTCGCACTACCTGCAAGCCTTCGTGAGGATCCCCACTCGTGCTGCCCACGAGCCTTCACAGTGGTTCCACTTGCTTTGCTTGCCATCCTTCATGATGGTTTCACTCGCACTGTTCGCAAGTCTTCTTGGTGGCCTGGTGTTGCCCGCAAGCGTATTATCGTGGTGGTCTTCATGTTGTTCTTGAGCCACAGTCTGTGAGCTGGTAGTATTACCTGCGGGCCTCTTCGTGGTGGGTGCTTGTACTGCCCGCGAGCCTCTTCACAGTGATCTTCTTTGTGCTGCCCGGGAGATTTCTCAGACGCTTGTCGTGTTGCCCGTGGTTCATCTCTCGAGCTCCTTCACAGTGGTAGTCTGCGGTCTAGTCTGGAAGTGTCCCCGCGGTGGGGGCAAATAAAGCCAGCGATCACCTTGTAGGCACCAACTGTCCTACTGCAACTCGATGGGGATGGGACGAGAAGCCTCTCGGTCGCACAGCTAGACGCACCCGCTTGCTGGGATGCACAAAGCCTCCGCATACGGTGGCCACCTCGATGTGGATAGACAACACCGATGGACCATGTGGTGGCCACTGGTCCTTCTCGTCAGGCTCAACAGCTGTGAGCCAACACCATTCCTCGCACTATATCGCATGCTCAAGTGCAATGTCATTGGCCACTCAATGGCCCTGGTGGTGGTCAATAGCCCCTCCGGGAAGGATAGCCAATGTCGGTGGGCCAAATGATGGCCGCAGACATCCTCCCTCGGTCATGCTGTTGATAGGTGTGACCATTGCCTATGTGCAAGGGGTGGGGCGCACGGTGTGCTCCACCCACAGCCTTCGCAGATGGTGGACCACATGGGTCCCTGCTAGAAACCGCCTGAGGTAGATAGGGGATCGCCGGCTGATCGATTGGGCTTGCAGCAAGAAGCCGTGAGCTCTAGCATGCCCTGCTGCGCAGTGGTGCGCTTTACCCATCGCGGCCCAGCCGCTGGGTGTGACCCCGCGGGAGGGGGAGCACCCCATGCCAGACAAAGGTTGCTGGCGGTCCACGCGGTGGCCACCGGCAGCACACTGGGCTGCCGCAAGGCTCCTTGGGTGCATGGGTGATGTGCACCCATGAAGAGCCATGCATGGGCATTGTACGTGCCATGCATGGTTCCCACATACGCTTATTAAGTGCACAATGCCCGCGCACAGTTCTCGGTCTATACACTGCGCGCATAAAAGGTGCAATGCGCTCAACTGAGAAAGCTCACGGGGTATTTTTAAAAATAAAAAATAAAAATAAAAGTGAGTAAACCGGGAATACTTATATGGAGAGTGTCATTTCTAGAGAGCTTCATTTGTTCTTTGGAGATTATTCAGCGCACCAGGAAGTCGTCCATCTTCCTCTTTCCAGTGTAAAAGTAACTCGATCCCACAGACAGTGCCAATTGTTAATGTATATTTTTGTTAACAGGTTAGAAGAGGAGAAAGATCTCCCCTGGCACAATGAGGAGGCGGCTGGGCCCGGGTCGATGATATGTGGGCCCAGTGGTGCTAGGCTTGGGGGAGGTTGTGTGGGCCCTGACTGGTTCGGTGCGGCTGTACGGAGTTCATGCAAATGGCCATGGTAGTGAACAATATATAAATTAAAGAAAAATAGAGAGAAATAAACACACAGATTTACATGATTTGACACTAGGCTTATGTTTGAGCTATAAAATTGCATATTTTAGCTATTTAAAACCAATTTATTTCAACTGTTTCGTGACATTATTATTGGTTTTAGATGGAAAAATAGTTAATAAGCATAAATTCGAGTTGTAATTTTTAATTGATTAATATCATGTTTATGCTTAATTTTATAACTATGATTTAATTGAAAAATATTTCCTCACATATATAATATATTTTTAATAATCTATTTTTCTTTTTAATTTATTTCGAGTGTTATTTTTATTTATGCTATATTTTTCAATTAAATCATAGTTATAAAATTAAGCATAAACATGATTGTTTTCGGATCGACGACAAATTTATTTTGTGAGTTTGATTGATTGAATGATTTTATTATTGGATAATTTGATTATTTATATATTTTTCTTGATTTATTGTGATTTCCGAATACAATGAATGCTTGAGAAATCCCTGTGATAGTCAAATAGATTTGTAAGTGTTTTAATCATCAATCGCTCATGCTCAATTATTAGTAATTATTTTCTTGATCGTAAATGCTAAATCTTCCGATTAAACGGAATCATTATTCTAGTTTAATTGAAGTAATTCGATCGGAAACAATATTTTAAATTATTAAACGGATCCTCGAAACCTTAGTCTTTTTTTTTTTTTCTCATATCAACACAGCTTATCATTTTAGTTTTATTTTAATTTGTTTGAGAGAATTTTTCACATAAGTCAATCCCTGTGGATTCGATCCTGTAAGGTACTACAAACCTGTATACTTGCAGGTAAAACTGCACTAAATTTTGGTTCATTAATTTGAGTTAAAGTTTAGGCGCAACAAGTTTTTGGCGCCGTTGCCGGGGATTGCAACGTGTGATAATTTCTTTTAGAAAAGAAGAAAAAATTTTTTAGTAATCTTTTGCTAATTGTTTTTCATATTCTTTTTGCAGGTACGATTTTTTTTACGGAAAAGAGATCAAGAAACATTGCTTCCATATTCACACCATTTGGTAGTCTCAATCCAATTTTTTTTTATTTTACTTTCTTGCTTGTTTTGCATTGAGTTTATAAAAAGAAAAAAAAAATTTCATCGGTGCATGTATTAAATAATTTTTAGACCTGTCTATACTTTTTATTTTTTTTGTATTGTGCTTGAGCGTCTATGATGAATGATCTCGTGGCAACGTGATCAAACGGGTAGATTGAGAAGAGAGGAAATAGTTTTAAGAGAATTGGTTGATACTTTGTCTGGTGATTCCAAAAATTCTCATTCTAATACCATGGCTGACAATCGTAGTGTTCATGATGAACAAGAATATGAAGAGGCACAAAATAATCCGCCAATGAGAACTTTGCGCGAATATTTGCAGCCTACAAGGACAAGTACTCCATCTTGTATGATTTTTCCTACGAATATGGGGAATTTTGATTTAAAACCGGGAGTAATTCAATTACTTCCCAAGTTTCATGGCTTAGATTCGGAAAGTCCTTATTTGCATCTGAAAGAATTTGAAGAGGTTTGTGCAACTTTACAAACCCAAACTATCAATGACGATGTTGTTAGATTAAAGTTGTTTCCTTTCTCTTTGAAAGAAAAAGCTAAAAATTGGCTGAACTCCTTGAGACCAAGATCTATTGGCACATGGCAAGAAATGCAAAGAGAATTTCTAAAAAAGTTTTTTCCTACTCATAGGACCAACACTCTTCGCAGAAATATTATGAATTTTTCTCAAAAGGAAAATGAAACATTTTTTCAGTGTTGGGAACGTTTTAAAGAATTGTTGCTAACTTGCCCACATCATGGCTATGAGACTTGGCGCACCATTAGTTTCTTCTATGAAGGTTTAACATCTCAAATGCGCCAATTTGTAGAAATGATGTGTAACGGTGAATTTTTAAACAAAGATCCTGATGATGCTTGGGATTATTTTGACCAATTAGCTGAAAATGCCCAATCTTGGGATAACACAGATCGTTCTGATCGGTCAAATAAGCCCAAACTCAGTGCCATGTCTCAAGAAGGTATGTATGTTCTTAAAGGAAATGATGATGTAAATGCTAGGATAGCAAGTCTGACAAGAAAAGTCGAAGCCATGGAACTTAGGAAGGTAAATTCGGATAAGGCCATTGAAAAAGAAGAAGAAAATTGTGTCATTTGTGAGATTAGTGGACACTTAACTCAAGATTGTCCAACAATCCCAGCTTTTAAAGAGGTGTTGCACGAACAAGCAAATGTCATGAATTCTTATAAGAAACCATTTTCTTCCCCTTATTCGGAAACATATAATCCTGGATGGAGAAATCACCCCAACTTTAGTTGGAGGAACGATTCAAATTCAAATCAAAATCCTCAAGGGCCTTCTTCATCTACACCTTATGTGCCTCCACATAAGAAAAGCCTTGAGGAGACATTACAAACTTTTATGCAGGAGCAAGCCAATTTTAACACTCAGACAATGCAGGCCATTACTGAGATAAGAAGTTCCATTAGCGACTTGACCTCTGCATTGCAAGCTCGAGAAAAGGGTAAGTTTCCTGCTCAACCTCAGCCGAATCCCAAAGGTAAATTTGAGGTAAGAAATTCAAATCCCTCTGATTTAAAATTTGAACATGCCAAGTCCATCACCACTCTACGCAGTGGAAAAATAATTGATAAGAGTATTTCAACAACGAAAGTTGATGAGACCAACAACTCTTTAAATTCCAAGAGTGATGGTGAACTTGAGAAAGTTGAGCTAGATATGCCTGTAAAATGCCCAATACCTGCACCATTTCCCCAAAGGTTGCAACATTCTCCCAAGTTGGTTCAGAATACTGATATTCTTGAAATTTTCAAGCAGGTAAAAATCAAATTCCGTTGTTGGATGCAATCAAACAGATTCCATCGTATGCTAAATTTTTGAAAGATCTATGCACAGTGAAGCGTACGATGAAGGTTCAGAAGAAGGCTTTCCTAACTGAGCAGGTAAGCGCCATCCTCAGAACAATTCTCCTCCAAAATACAAAGACCCGGGTTGTCCAACCATTTCTTGCGTGATGGGAAATTTTAAAATTGAAAAAGCTTTACTTGACCTTGGAGCCAGTGTTAACCTCCTACCCTACTCGGTATATGAGCAGTTGGGTCTTGGTGAACTTAAACCCACCAAGGTAACACTCCAACTTGCTGATCGTTCAATTAAGATACCGAGAGGGATAGTTGAGGATGTGCTAGTGCAAGTAGGCAAATTTTATTTTCCAGTGGATTTCATTGTTTTGGACACAGAACCTGTCTTTGATGTTTGCACTCAAATTCCTATCATTTTGGGTAGGCCATTCCTTGCGACTTCAAATGCTTTGATAAATTGTAGGAGTGGTGTGATGATAATTTCTTTTGGCAACATGACTTTGGAGTTGAATATTTTCAATATTTGTAAACAACCTGGAGAAGATGATGAGGTGCAAGAAGTAAATTCGATCCAAACTCGTGTGCAAAATAAATCTGATTTGTCAATTTTTTCTGACTTCCCTGAGCCTTGTTTGGATCATGATGGTAAAACTTTTGATGATGATTCTGTGTTTGCACCTATGAATCTTATGCTAGAATCGACTCCTATAATGGACACTGGTCAATGGAAAACACGTCTTGAGGACAAAGGCTAAAACCATTTCTGTTCCTCATTGTATATACCGTTTTTGTTTGTTTTGTTTTTATTTCTGTTGCTTTTTGTATCTTCTAACTTTGATAGAAATCTACTCCTCGTGGCACTCGATATCTCAGGTGAACGTCTTTCCTCTTTACTCTTTCGTTTCAATATATGTTCTGCAGTGTTTATCCTGTTTAAATTCATACCTGCATAACATATGTCGTCGAACATTCATTTGCTGAACATTGAGGACAATGTCAAATTTAGTTGGGGGGAGAGTTTTCTGTTGAAGTTTTCTGTTGAAGATGTGTTAGTAAAAAAAAAAAAAAAAATAAAATAAAAAAATAAAAATAAAAATAGATAGATTTTATTTAAAAATGCTTTTACATAAACTTGAGGTTCTTAGCCTCAGATTGGAGACGCTCATTCTCTTCATACAAAATCATGTCAGCCCTATTCATAGGAGCTGGCAAGCGGAATGAAGAACTCAATAGAGATTTCAACTGTTTATTCTGCTGCCGAAGGATTCCTTCCCTTGTGTGAGACTCTTGAACAATTCGTTGAAGTACAGCAATTTGTTCTTTTAGCCTTTCAACCTCATGGTTTTTGGCTTGAACCCGCTGGGAAAAAGCAACAATAGAGGATGAGTAGCGAGTTCCGAGACTCACCAAGTCATAGATAGCATCGGAGTCTGACTTATTAGCCATGCTATTATTTTCTTGCTGCAACATGGCACCAATGGCAGCTGCAGAAAGGACAGGAGGTTGAGATGTAGAAGAATGAGCCATTGAGAAAGGGATTGAGAACTTAAGGCGAGAATGTTGAAGGAATGCAGATGAGTTATAGAGATAAGAAGAAAACTTGATGCGGATTGAATGAACTTTGAGACTGATTTTATAGAGAGAGCATGAAGAACAAGTCCGGAGCCTTCAATCTCGTTTGTCAACAACATCAGGCGTTTATTTTCAAATCTCTAGCCACACTTGTCTGGTCACGGACGGATCCACCGAAAAAAAAAAAAATAAAAAAAAAAAATTCTGTTGTGAGGTGTATTGAAACATAAATGATTAACACACACTTCTGGCATTTTTGTGAAATTTGAGTATCTTGGTGGAGTAGTTGAGCGGAATTATTTTGTGAAGATTTATTTTCAACCCTAAGCATAGAGTATGACTTATGATGCATCACATTTTGTTGAAGAGTGACTTGAAACACCGGGATGCGATATTTACAGAAATGAGAATTAGTATGATTTATATAGAATGAAGGGCAAGTTTTGAAAGAACATTTTGCACATGCTTACACTCGTAGTGTTCCTCACTAATGTTCATTGATTTAAAATAGGAGAAGTAAACTGCAGGACTACCGAGCCATGCAAAAGAAAAGAAAAAAAAATGTGAAAAAAAAAAAAAAAAAAAAGAAAGAAATAAAGGCGGCTTAGTGAACTTTCCTAAGTAAAAAGGGCTAGAAACAGTTACCCAAGACTTTGGGGGTTGAGTATCCAACCTTTAAAAACAGAGCTGGCGTGAAAACTGCTAGTCCCTTAGGCTTTGAGGTAGTTAGAATCGATAATGATTAATCTTAAGGTTGAAAAATCCTTTGATAAATCATGTTTATTAATGAGGAACACACAGAGGTTTAGCCACACACACATATCCAAGTTCTAAGACATTTGCCCCAATTCTATATGAATAATTGTTGAGACTTTTCTTGTGGATACAATTCCTGGTGTTGAATAGTCACGAATCAATTTCTTTTGTGAGAATTCAGAATTATGCTTGATTGTTTTCGTTTGAATTTCGAGCTTTATGCAATGTTCATCTCAATTAATTTTCACTATTTTGCTCAAGGATTAGCAAAAAGCTAGTTGGGGGGTGTGTTTGAGCTGTAAAATTGCATATTTTAGCTATTTAAAACCAATTTATTTCAACTGTTCGTGACATTATTATTGGTTTTAGATGGAAAAATAGTTAATAAGCATAAATTCGAGTTGTAATTTTTAATTGATTAATATCATGTTTATGCTTAATTTTATAACTATGATTTAATTGAAAAATATTTCCTCACATATATAATATATTTTTAATAATCTATTTTTCTTTTTAATTTATTTCGAGTGTTATTTTTATTTGCAGCATAAATAAAATTTACAGGAAAGCTTTGAAGAAGTATGTGTGGAAAAGAAGCTGAAAAATAAGAAAAGAAAGGAGAGACGTGGAGAGTTCTTCTACGGCTTGCAAAAGAGAACATGCTTCGGCTTGTGAGAGGAGAGTGATTTCCGGGAGAGTGGGAGACAAGAGAGCTTTCGGTGATATCTTTTTCTCCTAGCTTGTGGAATAAACGGAAAGGAAACTGGAGAGAGTTGACGTTGAGGGAGAGAGAGACGTGTGGGATTTATTTTCTAGGTGGGAGTTGAGAGAAGACGTTTGTCCAGATTTTTTTATGGAGTTTTGAGGTATATATTGACGAAAGTCTATAGAGAGTAGGTGGGGGTTGAAGAGAGAGTTCGGCTATTTTTAAAAGATATTTTCTTTGCTGGAGTGGATGCAGCTGTCGGCTGGAGTTTAGGTTGAAGTTGAGGTATAGTTGGTGCATGAATTTGATGACTTCTGGACGTATACGGAAGAGGGCTAGAGAAGTAAATCTATTAGGCAAGATTTACGAAAAAGGAAGAAGAGAAAAGGAGAGAGTGAGACGAAAAAGAGAAGAAAAAGGGAGCACCTGGGGGCTCACGACGGAACGGAAAGGAAAAAAAAAATACAAAGCAGAAAAGAAAAATTGAGAAGGACGTTCGGGGAGCTGGGAGAAAAAGGGAGCTTCACGAAAGAAAGTGGGGGTTACAGAAAGAGAAGGAGGGTACTGACTTGAAGAGAGAGCAGGTTTGAAGGGAAGCTGGTTTTCAGTTTTTTCTGGTCTGGGACTCCACAAAAAAACGAAGAGGGAGTAGAGTTTACGAAAAAAAAAAAAGAAAGGGAAGTGTGGGGATTTACGGAGGAGCTTACGGAAAGAAACAAAGCAGAAAAAGGGAAGAGAGTTTACGGTGGGCGTGAAAAAAAAAAAAAAAGAAAGAGAGAATAGCTAACGGGAACCATGAGTTGGTGGTGCATGAGGTGAAGACGGAAAGCAGAGCTGGAGTTGAGGAGGAACTGTGGGTGTTAGACGGAGAGAGAAAGGGCTTCAGACGGACAGAGAGCAGGGGAGATATTTTTTTTTTTGGAAAGTTTATCTGGTTGAGTTTCAAGCTGCAGTAGAAGACACCGAATATAGAGCTGGATGGAAAGAAAATCTGGAACGGAACCAGAGCTACGGACAGCAGCGGTAGGAGCTTCTGGTGTTTACAGAAGTGGAGTTTTCGTCCGCTGAATCTTGGACTTGTGAGTGGTCAGGAGCCTTTATGAGAGCAGCTGGACAGCAGTTTGATGCTTGACGAACGGAGGAGTTTTGGTAGACGCCGAACGGAGCTTACAAAATGGAGAAGGGAGTTTTATTTTATTTTTCTTTTAACTCCTATTTTCTCTTCACTTCTCTTGTGTTGTTTTATTGTGTTTTATTTTAATATCATCATGAACAATGTTTATTTTATTTCTATAGCATTTGTAATAAACATGTTTGGCTAAATTATCAAACTAAGGTTAGAGGTGAAGTTTAATACTTTGAAAATTGTTTTCGGATCGACGACAAATTTATTTTGTGAGTTTGATTGATTGAATGATTTTATTATTGGATAATTTGATTATTTATATATTTTTCTTGATTTATTGTGATTTCCGAATACAATGAATGCTTGAGAAATCCCTGTGATAGTCAAATAGATTTGTAAGTGTTTTAATCATCAATCGCTCATGCTCAATTATTAGTAATTATTTTCTTGATCGTAAATGCTAAATCTTCCGATTAAACGGAATCATTATTCTAGTTTAATTGAAGTAATTCGATCGGAAACAATATTTTAAATTATTAAACGGATCCTCGAAACCTTAGTCTTTTTTTTTTCTCATATCAACATAGCTTATCATTTTAGTTTTATTTTAATTTGTTTGAGAGAATTTTTCACATAAGTCAATCCCTGTGGATTCGATCCTGTAAGGTACTACAACACCTGTATACTTGCAGGTAAAACTGCACTAAATTTTCGTTCATTAATTTGAGTTAAAGTTTAGGCGCAACAGCTTACATCCACGGGAGTTTGGAAAAGGGAGAATCCACAATATAAGCGTGGTTTACAGTCTCTTGGGGTCTCTCATCCTCACTGTACAATAGATTTATAGATCTTTCTTCCCGATCTGGACATTGTCGTAGGATAACATGTCTGCAGGTTAAAGATGCCTTCTCAATAAGCCTCTCTGAAGTCTAGTCAATAGTCTATCGAAAAGTCCTCCTAAGTCTTTTGTCCTTCCCCTTTTTATATCTTTCTTCTCCATTCTTTATGTCACATCACCTTCATCTATTTTCTCTCATCCCCTGCCTGTAGGCCTAACATTGCTTTATTTCCTTCCTTTCGTTGTCCCCTACTCCTTGCTTTCTCCCTTATCTTATTCTCTAGTGAAGCCCCCTTGGGTGGGCTTGGGCCTTGAGGGCCCTTGTGGGTCTATGTCAACAAAAATCCCACCTAACAGTATGGATCTCCAAGTTTTTTTTTTGTTATACAATATTAGATTTCTTAATATGGAATTCAAAATAAAAGTACAAGAAAAATCATTTTAGGTTGATAATTTATATGAGATTTTATCCTCTAGACTTCATTGAATAAAAAATAATTATTTAAAGTCTCAATTATAACATTATATGTCACAAAAATATCTAAATTTTGCATGAAACTTGATAAATTAGCTTACAAACTAGAATTAAAGATGACCTTTTAAAAGATCACTTGATAGTTTCTGTGAAAAAAATAAATTCTAAATATTTCATGATAAAAATAATAATAGATTAATATTATTCAATTAAACATAATCTTCAGAAATTTGAGACATATATTAAGTTGTGTTTTTTAGAATTTTATTTCTATATATATGTAGCAAATTATTGAGATATAATTTTATATATAGCTATATTTTATGATTTTTTAGTTTCTTTTTATTTTAAGTAAACGTGTCATACAATATAAAAGTTGTACATCTTATAAAAGTTCTTAGTTCTGCCACTGTGTATATATATATATATTAAAACGTACGTAATGCATGTATTCTATTTTCTTAAAAAGGAAAATAAAAAAGAAAAGAAATTAAATTAAAGATAAGAAAGTGAGGTGGGGCAAGTCAGATTTAGGGCACATTTGGGTGTTGAAGATAGTTGAGAAGAGTTGTGAATAGTTGTGAGTAGAGATTGAGTGTGTTTGTGGGTCCCATTGAGATGGGTTTGGATGTATGAAGTATGTTAAGTTGTTAACTTTTGAGTAGGAAGTTGAAAAATGTGTGGGTCCCATTAATGATTGATTTTATTAGTAATGATAGTAAAATATTGATTTTATTTATATGTTGTAGTGATAAATAGAATTATTATTAGAAATAATTTCCAACATCTTAAAAAAATAATATAACACAAATATTTTTTAAAGAATTTTTTTAAACTCAAAATTGGTAAAAATCGTTTTTTGATTATATATTATTTTTTAAATTTGCAGGTGCATTCTTTTTTTATTTTGCACTCTAAAATTTATTTAATTCATTCTATTTATAATTATAATAAAAATTAGAAAATAAAAATTGGGAATGAGTTGTTTTAAGAAAGGGCATGCAAAATAAATTATAATAGATGAGGCTAGGGCTGCAAATGAATAGAGCCGCTCGTGAACAATTTGAGATCAATTCGTATAAACTCAACTCGGACTCGGTTCATTTAATAAATGATTTATTCATGAACACTAATATTGGTTCAAAAATTAAATGAGCAATACTTGTATAATCTCGACTCGATTCGGTTTAGACTTGTGAACAATATTCGTATAAACTAGATTCAACTCGTTGTGAGCTTGTCACAATACTCGTAATATTTATATATATATATATTTACATATATACCTACATATATTCCTTTATTATATATATTTTATATGCTATATATATTATTTTTGATTCTTTGTATAAGTAATATATGTTATTATTTTAAGTTTATGTATAAGTAACATGTTTTATTATTTTACAATAATGATGTATTAAGTTCATAAAAGAATTATTGAGTCAAATATAAAATGTTTATAAAAATAAACAACTCTAATTAATTGCGACACTTTCTTAACTAATCATATTTTGATTATTTGGCCATATTTAATATTATATCAAGGATAATTGAATATTTTAATATTAAATTAGTAGCTTTATTATGTAATTTTTTAAATGACTTAGATGTATTAGGCATTCTTGATGCCATATGTATTGGAAAGTAACAATGAATCAATGTTATATTGATATTTGATAGGCTTATATTTTAGTATGTGTATATGACTTTTTTTATTTTTTATTTTTTTAAGTTAGGATCCCATGTACAGGAGGGATCTCTATCCCAAATATTATTAAAAGCCCTCACTTATGGCGGAGGAATACCTTAGATATAAAAAACCTCGAAAAAAAAAAATCACTTCTCTCTAATAACAACCATCCTCAACCGATCCATGCGAATCAAGCCTCTTAGCTTTATATACTCAAAATTCAACCCAACAAAATTTGTGTTAACCCCAAAAGTCCCCTTCTTTGCTAAAAAATCCACAACTATATTAGCTTCTCGAAACAGATGCCTAAACCGAGCATTAATCTCCATGGATAGCTCCTTTATCTCCTCCCAAAAGTCCTAAAGAAACCAAAGTCTACAGATTCCAGAAGCAAGCCAATTCATGATAATTGAAGAATTTGATTCTACCAAAACATTTTGCATTCTTAGATATTTGCAAAGCCTCAACCCATCTAACAATGCACGACATTCCGCAACCGTGTTTGTAGCAATCCCATAATGATGTGCAAATCCAGCAATACATCTACCGTTGGAATCTCGTATTATACCCCCACCCCCTGACTCTCCCAGATTTAAACAAGCCCCACCATCAACATTCAATTTAACCATACCCCTTCTCGGCAACTCCCACTTCACATAGGACAGCTGGTTTTTTTTTTTTCATAGAAGCAACCGGAATATTCAACTCCTCCATAACTAAACATTCATTTTTCTTCACAACCTGAAAAATTTTCAGATTATAGGAAACATCTTTCATAATAATTTTCACTTGCCAAATAATAGCCGTAACCTGAAACGGAACCCCTTCCATCCTTGCCGAACACCTTGCTTTCCACAAACACCAATAAATTACAATAGGTAACACACCACGGATCCATCCTGCTTGCGTTTGTTTATTAGCTCTCTGACACCAAAATGACATCATCCCTTTCCAGTTTCTAATATGTGGCAACCTGATTTGGCAAATATTAGCAAAATATTTCCAAACCAATTGAGCATTCAGACCCTCACATAAAACATGATGCAAAAATTCAATATTAGGAGATATACAACAATTGCATTTAGAGGCTAAAGGAATGGACAGGTTCTGAATTACATCATCCGTCGGTACTACTCCTCTTTTCGCCCTCCAACATAGGAAGGACATTTTTTTTGAAATTTTATCAAGCCACAACCACTTTTTCCACTCACAAAGTACTCCACGTTTCCTACATACTTCCCATGTTGATTTTGTAGTAAACTTTCCATCCAAAGAATGCTCCCACACGATCACATCTGGCCTATACTTTGTCTGCACACCAGCTTCACAAATCTGTTGTAGTACATCTGGCGGAACCAGGTCACGTAAAACATCAATATTTGGCCCGCTCTCATCCACCACATCTGCAAGTAGCAAATCATTCCTCCCAATTACCGGACACACATCCTGCAATGGTTCACTCCCAATCCACCTATCCATCCAAAAATTAATGTTACCATTCCCAATCAACCACTTCGAATTCTGCATAATTTTTGGCATAACCTCCATTATCCCTTTCCGAAACCGTGACCCTTTTTTCATTTGCATGGCCTTATAAACATGTTCCTGGCGAAGATACTTTTTTTAGAAAAAATCAGTCCACATCGAATCTCCCGTAATCAACTTCGATCCAAACTTCATAAACAAAGATTCCTACACTTCCACCAAATCTTGAATACTAAGACTCCCCTCCTCCACAGGCTTGCAAATCATATTCCAGGACACCCATTTACGTTTTCTATTCTCCAAAGAAGAACCCCATAGAAAATCTAAAAATATTCTTTTAATCATTACAAAAACAGATTTGGGCATTTTCAGAACCGATATGATGTGAATTAGCATGCTATTTAACACATGACGTAAAAGCAAAATCTTTCCACCAAAAAGATAAAATCTTACTCTTCCATCCCGCTAATTTTTTCTGAATCTTTGCCAAAACACCATCAAATAAATTTATTTTCAGCCTTCCCACATATAGAGGAACTTCCAGATAAAGACATGGCCAATTCCCTTCTTCAGACCTGGAAATCCCTTTAATATCATTCCTTCTATCCAATGACATATTATTAGGGAAAAAATAGTAGACTTACTTGGGCTCATTAATTGACCAGAAATCATCTCATATCGGTGCAAGGTTGCCATGAGTCTTCTTATAGATTCTTTTCCACCATTTGTAAAAATCAAAATATCATCCGCATAAAGTAAAGCAAAATAAGACCCAATCTGAAATTCTGATGCAACATGCGCGAGAGAAGTTCCTGCGACAAGATAAATAAATAAGGTGATAAATGATCACCTTGCCGTAAACCTCTCGAAGCCTAAAAAAAAACCTTTTGAGCACCCGTTCAACATAACGGAATAGAAAGGAGAAGAAATAACATTGAACATTATATTCTTCCAATTTTTAGAAAATCCCAGCCGACGTAACACTTCAAGGAGATATTTCCAATTAACATGATCATAAGCCTTTGCCATATCAATTTTTAGCATCACATTACCCCCTCTTACCTTCCTATTCACCCCTTGTACCAATTCTTGTGCCAAGGCCATATTATCAAAAATACTTCGACCTGGAATGAACGCTACCTGCTCCTTAGAAATAATTTTTTCAAGAATAGGAGCCAAACGAGTAACTATAATTTTTGTCATAATTTTGTAAACCACCGAGCAAATACTAATAGGCCGAAACTGACCAAACCCCATAGGTTCTTCCACCTTAGGGATTAGAACCAAATTAGTAGCACCAAAAAACTTAGTAAAAGGTTGTCCTTCAAACACTTCTTTTACCATATCTATAAGATCATTTTTCACAAAAACCCAAACCAACGTAAAAAAAGAAGCAACAAATCCATCCGGCCCCGGACTACTATCCAAAGGAATAGACCGAAGAACCCTTAGAACTTCTTTTTCTGATGGCACCCTACACAAAGCATCATTCTCTTCTTGAGTAACCACTGGACTTAATAAATTCAATTCCGGCTCACTAGTATTCACGTCAGACCTAGAAAAAATTCCTTAAAAAAACTGTATAGCCTCCATATGCATTGCCTCCGCCAAATCCAACCTCCTTCCATCCTCCAAAACCATGTTATCCACAATTTTATTTTTCTTTTTCACCCTCATCGTAGCATGAAAGAACTTTGAGTTAGAGTCTCCTTCAACCAACCATTTTATACGTGACTTCTGGCAAGCAAAAGTCTCCTCCCGATGTACTCAATGCAAATGTGTTTGTTTCGCATGTAACAAATCATCTTCCACCTGAGTAGAAAAATTTCTTGCTAACTCTTCCTCAAGGTACACTATACGATCTTCAAGTTTATGTATTTCCACCTCTACCCGGCCAAATACTTCTCTATTCCATTTCACCAACTCACATTTTAGCCTTTTCATTTTTTTCCTAATCAGAACCATAGCACATCCTTCCACATCTTCACCCCAGCACTGTCTCACCAAAGGCAAAAACCGCTCATGGGATCCCCACATTCTCAGGAATTGAAACGGCTTCACAATATTTTGATTCTTCTTAAACAAATAAAACTGCATAGGAGCATGATCTGAAGACGACATCGGTAGATAGCTATAATTCAACCTCTCAAAAAAATTAAGGAATTGCAAATTAACCAAAATACGTTCCAATCGAGCCCAAATACGCCTCCCACCAATCCGACCATTGCACCAAGATAATTGGTTCCCTCTACATGGAGAATCAATTAATGCACAATCATTTAACCACCTGTTAAAATCAGCTTTAGCCCGAGGAGCCTTAAAAACACCCCTAATCTTTTCAGTATCTACTCGAATAATATTAAACTCTCCCCCAATGAGCCAAGGAAGCCCATGAGGGTCTTGTAACCTGAGATAGTCCCATAATTCCACTCTTTTATCCCGAAAATAGCTAGCATACACAAACGAACATAATATCCGACACGACCCATACGAGAACCACCCTGCTTGATCTGAACAAGGACTCCTCTCAAACTCCAATTCATCTGCCCAAAACGACCAAATCCCCCCCCCCCCCCCACTTCAGAATTATTCACAAAGGAAGTAAAACCCATCCATCTTGCCCAACGTCTAAATTTATTAACACCTAAAAAAGGTTCTAAAATAGCCACCACCAACGGGCGACATTTATTCAAAATACTCCGAAGCCTATGTTTTGACGAAATAATACCTCTAATATTCCAAATCAAAATAGACATAAAAAAATCAAATAAATTTTTTGGAACGTGTACGCCGCTCTAAAGCAACAATCGATTTCTCTTTCCTCAACCCCTTCACCGTTTTTAACAGAATATGCATATCAGGATCTAAATCAAAAGATTTTGCAGCCAGTTCATTTAACTCACCATCTTGCTCTCCTTCCGAACCCGGTCTACAAGAATCCCCTATCTCCAATACGTCAAATTGAGCAAAAAGTTCCCCTCTAGCCAAGCCACCGAGCTCAAATTCCAAAGTTTCATTTGTCATCCGCACTAAGCTTCTTGGACCAGCATCCTTCGTGTTCGGTATTGACTCTGAATCTGAGCCTAAAGAATCTTCATCCGCAATATCACTCCATTTTGCTGGACTATTATTTGTTGAGTGTATCGGCAAAACAACCTCCAATACTCCTTTTGCTTCCAATACATTTTTACATAATTGTTTTTCCATGTTAGAGCCTCCCTGAAACTCTAAGCCAACTCCAGGAACAACCTGCTGTGTTCCAGTCGAAACTAATTCCACCTGCTTCGTCCCACTCAGGCCTTGCCCCATCTGATGTATCCCAATCAAACCATCCCGATTCTCTGACTCTAACACCAGTTCCGCGTGTTGTATCTCTTGAACTGCTCTTCACACTGTGTATAACTCACTCCCACATTAGAGACAAATAAAATTGACTCTTTCAATCCACTCTTAGAATCTTGTCTTGCTCTAATATTTTCCAGAATCTGCTGTCTTCGAGCCTTTGAATTCTCTCCTCTCTCAAACTGCATATTTTTTTCTTCTTTTTTCCTAACAGGATTCACTACTTCCTTCCATTCTAATTTTCCAGATTTCGTAATTCCCCCTCCTCCCGATTCAATCTTTTTCTTCTTCAATTCTTGTCCACGCTTGCATGTAAAATCTGTGTGGCCTTGTTTACTACAGGAGGCACAATAACTTGGCACCACCTCATAGATTATTTCCTGAAAGAGGCTGGATTCCCCATGAGGAGGACCTAACCAGAAAGAATTTCTCAAAGGAGCAGAAATATTTACCTCAACATAGATTCGAGCCGCTTCAGGCCGTGTAACACAAGTCGTTGCATTATCGTGCTTCAAATATTTTCCCAGCCCATCACCAATGCTTCGTAGAATAGATTCCTGAAAATAATTTGGAGGAAGCCCCGGCAAGGACATCCAGACCGGAACCCAAGGGGAATCCTCTTCCTCCATGAAATCCAGAGTCCAGTGAAACACCCGAAATGATACGCCTAGCAATTCCAAATTTCCTCTGGCCATCACAGAAATATAATCCTCTTCCATCACCATTCTAACAAGAATATTTCATGGATTTCTCAATTGCCCAATCACTGGTGTTACTTTCAGTCCCCATCTATTTTGTATAAAACCCCTAATCTGATCAAGAGAAGGTCTTCTCCGCAAGAATTTCAAGATCACTGAGAAACAGAAAGGTTCTGAAGAGCTCTGTACCTCTACTTTAGAGAACACGAAATACATCTCTCCATCTTGGAATTTTGGCTCTCGATGTGGAATTTGAATGCTAAGCAACAATTGGGGATTAGATCCCACCACTTTCACGAACCGACGCCTAGAAAAAACCTTATCTCCCTTCCCATCCATAGGCTTCACCAGAGAAGCAGAGCAGTGCGTCAAAACCCCCCCATCCTTCCCGGGAACGGCCAGTGACGGCATAGGGCCAGCGGCCAACACCATACGAAAACCTCCCTAGCGCCCCAAGGTTGAGAGAAAAAATCCCTAGCGCCACGTCAGCCCTAACACCTGTGTATATGGCTCATATCTAGTTAAAATTGATTAAGAAAAATAATCTCATTTGTGCTTTGGCCAACAAAAAATAAATAAATTGTGGATCAGATTTAAACCGAGTTCGAGTTGAGCTACTCAAGCTCTTATCAACTCGTATATTTTTTGTACTCGAGTTCGAGTCGAGTTCGATCATCATTTATGTTAGACGAGTCGAGCTCGATCAGAAATTTTCAATATTTTTCAAGCTCGAGTCGAGAGGAATGCTGACTAATGAGTTGGTGAAGCCATTTCATACTATAGTGCTTCATGCGATTTTAGGAGTATTTGAAGTGTTTCACACGTATATAGAGGACAAAAGTTTTCATCGTACGAAATTTCTATCTTAGGTATTTTGGGTTACCCAAGGAAAATGCTAGCTGAACCGAGATATTGACCGAGAATTCAACCGATGCCACATGTCATTTATTGAATCGCACATACAAGATATTTTCCTCTTGGTTGAAAACTTGAAACTGCAGATCTCCTTCTCCTTTCTTCGCACGCCTCCCTCCCTCACTCCCACTGAAACTACAAACCAAACTTATGAAAAGCTCCACTTCCATTTCCGGCATGAGTCTAAGTTTCACTTCTCTATTATAAGTTTTCTTGCAAGATTGGTTTGAAGTGTCTGGAAATTATTTTTTTTTTCATTTTTGTGACCACTTGTTTCGTTTGTGAATTTGTCTGTAATTTTTTTTTCTTTCATGACCAATTGTTTGTTCCCTGAGAAGAACTACATGGAAAATAAAGTTCGGATATTTTTGGGGGTTTTCCAAACGGGAGTGGCCAGAGTTGAGGTTTGGAACCCAAATGGAAAATGCAAAGTTGTTTGCACAAAACCCATGCCGGAACTAGCTAGCTGGATCATTCTCTTAATTCAACAAGATTGTCGGTTGGAAGAAATTTTCATTTTCTCATTCTGTGCTACCATATTGGCATTCATTAAGATCATCATATTCAAGGCAATCACAATTTGTAATTGCCACATTCAAGACTAATACAATTTGTCATCTTTTTTGATGTAGATCTTAACTATGATACTGTACAAGATGGAGGGAGGGATGAGGGAAAGATGGTTATTGAGGTAATGGTACGGAGTCCAATCTTTCTACTAAGCTCACTGATACCGTGTAAGATGGAAGGAGGGAGGGATGAGGGAAAAATGGTAGCAGAACGATGATGGGAGTCTGAGAAATTTTTTTTGGTTTTGGAAGGAGTCTGAGACGTTGGAATAATCAAAATATTTTTTTCCTCTCAATTTATTTCTTTTTCACTTCATCTTCTATTATTTTAATACATCACGTGCTGTAATCGGTCAATTATTGGTCGAAATAGTGGGCTCCGTAGCATTGCCCGTGACCCAAACCCAGTGTTTAAGCCAATAGAAGCCAAAAATTGGAAATAAAGACCCCCCGCCGCGGGCGGGCAGCTGCCCGGGGGGGGAGGGAGATTCAGCGAACGTGGGGTACGGCACGACAAAAGACTGACAGGAATGACATTGGAGGATTAAAGAGGTGGTACAATAGGGCTTTTAATGTTCTTACGTCGGCACCAGGTGATGCCATCTATCCAATCTCCAGCATACTAAATGAACAGTAATACTGTATAGAATTGAAAATTGCTTCACAGATCAGTACGTACGCTTAGTAAGCATATAAATTTTTATCCTTTTTGTGGAAAGTGTCATTTTCTTTTTCAACGAGGTTTGAATAGAGAAATAAAATGGCATGATTTTAAATAAAAATTAAAAATTAAATAAGATATTATTAATATTATTATTATTATTTTAAAATTTTTTTTAAAATAAATTATTTATTATATTTACCCATTTTGTTATTATAATTTTTTTTATAAATGAGTCGACAATATATAAAATACTTTCGAATGCAATCTTTTTGTGACCTTCTATCTTAAAGTTCGAACTTTGAAGTAAGGATTAAAGGTATTTAATCAGATATTTTGGTGACCTTCTATTTAGGGGTGGGCAGCGGGCCCCCGCCCCGCCCCCGTGTGGCGGGGTGGATTACCCCGTTCGACCACACGGGGGCGGGGTTTCCCCCGCCCGTATATGGGGTCGTGGGCAGGGGCGGGGGCGGTATGGGGTGATCCCCCGCCCCGCCCCCGCCGGCAGACAAAGCCCCCCCTCCCTCTAGATCCAGAAGCGGCTCCCCTCCCTCCCGATCCAGACGCAGCCCCCCCTCCCGATCCAGACGCGGCCCCCCATCCCGATCGATCAAGACGGCAGACCCTCCTACTGGCCGGTAAGCTGTATTTTTTTTTTTTTTTTGTAAACCGGGGGACGGACGGGGAAGGTCCACCCCCGCACCCCCGTTACCAGACGGGGTACCCCGCCCCCGTCCATGCGGGGGTGGAGGGCGGGGAAGAAAAAGTCCCCTCGCATGGGCGGGGGCGGGGGGTGGGGTGGGGGTGGCCCCGCCCTGGGGGGGGTGGGTAGCACCCCTATTTCTATTATCTCATTAAAGGTATTTAAATATCAAGTGATAAATTTTCTCTGCTTTTTGCAGTTTTATGGTGCTTTGGTTGTGATGAAATGCGCGTTCGCTACTTGTCTGGAGCGCGAAGCGAACGATACAGGCTAGGTAGGGAACAATTTAAATTTGATTAGTATATTAGAAAATTCTATACACTATATTATCATCTTATTTTTATTCTATTAAATATGATGTGACATATTTATCACCATTAAATGATCATTTATTACATATTTCTTTATCATCTAATAGTGATAAATGAGCTACATCTTACTTAATAGGATGTAAATAAGATGAAAATGTAGTGTATAGCATTACTCATATATTTAATTTGAACTCCATTTATTTAATAAATGAGATATTTGTAAATTCTAATATAGATTCGAATATTAAACGAGCAAAACTCGTATAAACTCAATTCGATTAAATTTAGATTCGTAAACAAAACTAGTATAAGTTCGGCTTGACTTGTTTGAGCTCGTTTTGAAGCTTGTAATATGTTTTATATATGTATGTGTTATATATACTACATGTTAGTTATATTTTATATACTTAATTATATATTATTAATTTATTTATAGTTTATCTTATTTAATATAAATATATTCCCAAAATGTGTATAGGATAATTTGTATAATAATATATCATACAACTAGGGTGTCTATTAAGAGCTCAGTTATATACTGAGATAAGATGAGATGAAATAAATTAAAATGATTTGTGAATAGTAATAAAATTATTGATTTGAGATGATATGATTTTTAAAATTTTGTGTGTTTGGATTCGGAAGTAAGATGAATTGTAATTGTTTGTAAATATTAGTGAGATTATTGAGTTGAGATGAGATGAGATGGTTCTTTAAAATTGTATGTTTGGATTAGAAAGTGAGATGAGATGACATGGTTTTAGATTAGGAAATACTTTTAAAATAAGTGTTGGGATAAGGGAGTATCTCTCAGTACAAACTGAGATATCTCTGAAACCAAACGGTTCCTAAATGTGTCTATCAAATATGCACACCAATATAAATGAGTTTTTTTTTTCCTTCAATTTTTCTTTAAGCATTTTTTAAACATCCTTAACCATTAAGGAAAAAATAAAAATTCACTAATAGTCACATCCTTAAGTATTAGGAAAAAATAAAAAAATAATAGATAAACAAATTAAAATATATGAGTAGGCACATTTGATGAGCATATTTGGTAGTCATACTATCATTTTTCTATAGAGAAATATTTAGACATAAAGGAATTAATACATAAAAATAAATCTATAAACGGACGTGGTTTGATGTAGCACATTTGATTAATATAAAGTTATTTTATGGTAATGGAGGGGTCATTCCAATTAAAGGGTCTAAGAACGTATAAGGAGGCCCACGATACAAAGAATACCGAGAAGCCCAAAAGATGGGCCCAAAAGCCATAAAAAAGGAAATCAAGAGAAGTTATGAGCAAGATATGCATAGCAACTGCCTCTAACAGAAATCTGAGAAATAACAGGAAGTAATGAGATGATATCATTTAAAATCCTAAATTTTGGAAGTAATCTGTCCTGATAAATCCTAGGCAAGATATGTACAGCAAGCAAGCTTATATATACAGGTAATATTTGATAATTAATCTCGGATACAACATATTCTAAAAAATACTGACTTAAGGACCAGAATGTTTGCAGGAAAAGCCCCTCCAAGTTCAACCAATGACGTTCGGCCGCGTAGCAGAAAATTGGAAGTGAGACACGTCCTTAACAGTTGGCGCTGTCTGTGGGATCTTGGTTCAGCGTGATTCTCACATGCCAATTGTAACATGCTCAGTAGCAAGCAGAACGATGGACGCTGGACTAACATCTGTGGAAGCATGGCTAGCAGCAGCAGAGGAAAAATTGAAACAAGTTATGGAGGTCTTGGAAATTTTACAAAAGGAGAATGACGACTTGAGACAAAAGAATGCTACTTTTCATGATGACGAGGTGCCTGCGCACAGTGAACAGGGAGAAGGTGAGGCCTAATGCAGGGACGAGAAGCATGCTGAACGAGCAGAGAAAGAAAGAATGTATGACTAATTGAAGGACCTGGCGGGAAAGCATGAAGAGATGGCGAAAAAGATGGGTGGTTCTTCCTCGATAGAAAGTCTACTACACCAAACAGATCTGCCATACAGTGCACGTATTATGGCTTTGCTGCTCTTGCCGAAATTTAAAGTTCCCCAAATAGATATGTACGATGGGTCCAAGGACCCAGTAGATCATTTGGAAAACTTCAAAGCTCACATCACACTGCACGGTTTCCAGGGCGAGATTGCTTACCGAGCTTTCCCTTTGACCTTGAGAGGAACTGCTAGGGGTTGGTTCGGGACCCTCAAACCAAAATCGATTGACAGTTTTGAGGAATTGGCAAAGCAGTTCCTAACTTAGTTTATGCCAAGCAGGAGGCGTCGGCGCCTAGCTGCCTACCTATTGACAATTAAGCAAAAGGAGGATGAGAATTTAAAGGCCTACTTGGCCCGTTTTAACAAAGAACGCTTAACAACGACCGACCAAGATGAGAAAATTACTCTAGCTGCCCTCTTAGGAGGGATATGGCCGCGTAGTCCTTTCATGGCGGAGTTGGCCCGGAGGACTCCTTCCACCCTTAGGGAGTTCATGGACAGGGCGGATGATTTTGTCAATGCAGAAGATACTCTGTAAGCACTGGTGGACCCATGTACAGAATATGCCAAGAGCAAGCGGAGAAACAGGCAGGTGGACAGGAAGAGTAAACCAAATAGACAAGAAAAAGCCAGGGAAGGGTTGTCAGATCGTAGCCTCAGATTAGTGCACAACAATTTAACTGTGTGCGAAGAAGAGAGAGAAAAGGAAGGCCGCCACCCCACCAAAACAGGCGGCCGGTATTGTAAGTACCATCAGACGAGCTCTCACTAGACCAAGGACTGCACAACCATGAGAAAGAGAGTCGTTGAGTTAGCTGGGACCGCCGAATTGGAGCGAATGGTGGCAGAGCGATCAAAGCCTAAAAGGCGTCAGGAGACTAGGCAAGGAACCAGGCGGGGTGTCAGTCCAGAAAGGAGGTGAGATCGCCCCCAAGAAGTGACAGAAACAGGGGGCCCATTGGGGAAATAAGGACGATAGCAGCAGATTTTGCTGGAGGTGATATCTCCACGTCCAGCCGAAAGGCGTACGCACGAAAGGAAAGATATGAAGAGGTATTCATGGCGGATAGAGCACCCAAACAACCAAAGCTTGGCGGTGAGCAAATGGTGATATCCTTCGAGGAGGCGGATAGGGAAGGAGTCCTGTATCCGCATGATGATGCCCTGGTAATAACCCTGGTAATAGCCAACTATACAACTAGGTGGGTACTGGTAGATAATGGGAGTTCGGCTGATATATTGTTCTGGAAAGCATTTGTTAAAATGGGGATTGATGTTGACAGGCTGAGGATCTCTCCAACACCATTAAAGGGTTTCTCAGGAGATACTATCTAGCATGTAGGAGCAATTACGCTTCTAATAAGTGCTGGAACTGGGACATGGACTGTAACTACCATGACCGATTTCTTGACAATAAAAGCTCCTTCCTCTTACAATGCTATATTAGGGAGGCCGACGCTTAACCATCTGAAGGCAGTAACATCCACCAACCATCTCAAAATGAAGTTCCCAACAGACGGCGGCGTGGGAGAGGCGAGAGGCGAACAAGCCCTGGCTCGAGAGTGTTATGTCTAAGAATTGAGAAAAGTCAAAAAGGAAGTATGCGTGGTGGCAGGACAAGATGGGGCCTTGTCGCCCCTCCCGCCGCCTGTATCAGCAAACTACGAGTAGGACATGGAAGTCAGGGATGATCAAGGTCAGCAACATGCAGAAGTCAACGAGCCTCTGGAGCTTGTGGCATTATCCACTGACCTCCCTGAGGCTACAACCCATATCGGGACACAAGTTCCGGCAACAGATAGAAAATCCCTAGTATAGTTGTTAGTGTAACACATGGATATCTTCGCGTGGAGCCATGAAGAGATGCTCGGCATAGACAATGAGATCATCAAACATTGTTTGGGCGTAGACCCAGCACACAAGGCAGTATGCCAGAAGAGGAGGTCATTCAGGGCGGAAAAATACACCGCTTCTAGTGAATAGGTGGAGAGATTGCTCACACCTGGCTTCATCAGAGAAGCTCACTACCCAGAGTGGTTATCCAACGTTGTCATGGTAAAGAAGGCGAATGGGAAATGGAGAATATGCGTAGACTTCACAGACTTAAACAAGGCTTGCCCAAAAGATAGCTTCCCTTTACCTTGCATCGACGTTATTGTAGATGCTACGGCGGGGCATCACATGTTGAGCTTCATGGACGCATATTTAGGATACAACCAGATACGGACGAATGCTACGGATGAGGAAAAGACATTGTTCATAACAAACCGAGTGCTATATTGCTACCAAGTTATGCCTTTTGGCCTGAAGAATGTAGGGGCGACCTACCAAAGGCTGGTGAATCGGATGTTCAAAGAAAAAATTGGGAGATCTATGGAGGTATACGTAGATGACCTACAGGTAAAGAGCAAAGAGCCCGCCCAACACTTCGTGGATTTGCGGACAGCATTCGAAATTGTACGCCGTTATAAAATGAGGTCGAACCCCATAAAATGTGCTTTCGGGATCCAGTCGGGAAGATTCTTGGGCTTCATCATGTCTGAGAGGGGAATTGAAGGTTATCCAGATAAGATAGAAGCCATAATCAATATGAAACCTCCAAAAAACTTGAACTAGACTCAGTGACTGGTAGGGAGAGTGGATGCCCTGGGAAGGTTCATAACCAGGTCAACAAATAAGTGCCGCCCCTTTTTCCAAGTACTGCGAAGAGTGCATCTGTGGAATGAGCAGTGCGACGAAGCGTTCAAAAAATTAAAGCAGTATCTAGTCAGTCCACCCCTTTTGAAGTGACCAGAAAAGGACGACGTACTCTACGTGTATCTAGTAGTCTCCCCGCATGCTGTATCCACCGTTCTTATAAATGAAGAAGGAACAGTCCAACATCCAGTGTATTATGTGAGTAGAGCACTCAGAGGAGCAGAAGCCAGGTATCCCCGAATTGAATTACTGGCGTTTGCCTTATTAGTGGCAGCCAGAAAACTCCGTTCCTATTTTCAAGTCCACGTAATAAAGGTACTAACAAAGGCTCTGTTAGCGAAAATATTGAGGAAGTCTGATTGCACAGGAAGGCTGATAGGCTGGTCAATTGAGCTAAGCAAGTTCGATATAGGGTATGAGCTAAGGAAAGTGATTAAAGGACAAGCGATGGCGGATTTTGTAGCAGAATTCTCAGATTTTCCCCAGGAGGAAGCAGTAGCACCGATAGGGAAGCCGTGGGTGCTATCTATAGATAGGTCGTCTTGCTAGGGGGCGGAGGCATAGGAATACATTTACTGAGTCCTAACAGCCAAGAAAGGTATTACATGGCCACGCTGGAGTTTAAAGTAACCAATAATGAACCCGAATATGAAGTCCTCATAGCAGGAATGTCTGTGGCTGCCCAAATAGAGGCAGCCGAGGTAGATGCCAGGTCAGATTCATAGGTGGTAGTAAATCAAGTTTTGGGATTGTAAGCTACAAAGGGCGAAAAGTTAACGAAATATCTAGCACGAGTCTACGAAATACAAGATCTTTTCTCATACTTTGCTATAACCCAGATACCAAGAGCAGACAACGAGATCGCGGATAGATTGGCACGAGTAGCATCAGGAGGGGAGGAAGTATCCCTGCCATGGCAAGTAGAGATGAGGGTCATTGAAGTCCCAGCAATTGGCGTAGAGGTAGGAGTCCTAGGGTCAAGCACCTATGATTGGGCGGACAGGGTGGTAAAGTATCTGGAGGAAGGAAAATTGCCAAAAGAGAAAGGAGAGGCGAAAAGGATAAAGAAAAGGGTGGCTTGGTTCCTACTCATCAATGGAATCATGTATAAAAGAGGTTTCACCGTCTCTTTGTTGCGATGCATCTCCGCACAAGAAGCACAGTACGTCCTAGCTGAAATATACGAGGGGATATGTGGGAATCACTCTGAGGGGAGAACCTTGGCTAGAAAAGCAGTCCAGGCAGGATATTACTGGCCTAACGCCCTGAGAGATGCACGGGAGTTCACCAAGAAATGTGCAAAATGCCAAACTTACGCACCTGTACCACATGCCCCTTCGGAGGAATTGACATCAATGACAGCACCATGGCCTTTCGCCCAATGGGGTGTAGACCTGGTGGGGCCCTTCCCACCAGGAAAAGGTGGTGTAAAGTTCATGATAGTCGCTGTCGATTATTTCACAAAATGGGCAGAAGCAGAAACATTGGCAACAATCACAGGCAAGGTCGTGACAAAATTTCTGTGGAAAAACCTCGTTTGCAGATTCAGAATTCCTCAGAGTATTATAACCGACAATGGGCGACAGTTCGACTCAAACCATTACAGGGAATGGTGTGCTGAACTGAGGATCAAGGCGAAGTATTCCTCCCCAGGCCACCCTCAAGCAAATGGCCAAGCTGAAGCAACAAACAAGGTGTTACTCTTGATCCTTAAGAAGAAGGTCGCGGAGAAAAAAAGGGATTGGGCGGATGAACTGCCAGGAGTCCTCTGGGCTTACAAAACTACAACAAAGACTCCGACAGGGGAATCCCCATTTACACTAGCATACGGATGTGAGGCGGTTACACTAGTGGAGGTAGGGTTACCAACCTACAGAACGAGCCAATTCTCGGATGACTAGAATGACAGAAAGATAGAAAAGTACGTCGACTTGGTCCAAGAAGAGAGAGAGATGGCGGAGGTTTGGATGCTGCAAGAAAAGAGGAAAGCCCAGCAATACTTCAATAAAAGGGTAAGGCCCAGGACTTTTAAAGTAGGCAACCTGGTTCTAAAGAAGAGCAGGGTGACTACGCTAGGCGAAGGGAAAATGGGACCCCGATGGGAAGGTCCTTATTTAGTAATAGCCAACAACAGACCCGGATCGTACCGATTAAAAGACAGCTAGGGCAAGGAATTGCCACACCCCTGAAATGCAGAGCACTTGAAGAAATTTTATCAATAACTTTCGTATCATTTTTCGTTTGAGTTTTCCCTTTATTCGCTTTTGCCCAATAAATTGCGTTATCACTATTTATGGAAACATTCCGTTTTATTCATTGAAAATTTTGTACAAAGGAAAGTGTCCCCGGGTATGAACATTTGCCACGTAAAAAAGGTGGGAAAGGTCAGGGACTACTAGACCATAAAACACCAGAGACAAGTATAATTGCTATGGTGCCATGTAAAAAGGGCGCGTAGGTCCTTAGACCACGCCGACCCTAAACACCAAAGACAAGCATAACTGCTTGTGGTGCCATGTAAAAAGGGCGCGTAGGTCCTCAGACCACGCTGACCCTAAAACACCAAAGACAAGCATAACTGCTTGGGGTGTCATGTAAAAAGGGCTCTTATTCCTCAAACCATGCAGACCCTAAACACCAGAGACAAGCATTGCAGCTTGTGGTGCCATGTAAAAGGGGTGTGTAGGTCCTCAGACCACGCCGACCCTAAACACCAGAGACAAGCATAACATTTTGTAGTGCCATGTAAAAAGGGCACCTAGGTTCTCAGACCACGCCGACCCTAAACACCAGAGACAAGTATAATAGCTTGTGGTGCCATGTAAAAAGGGCGCGTAGGTCCTCAAACCACGCCGACCCTAAACACCAGAGACAAGCATAACAGCTTGTCGTGCCATGTAAAAAGGGCGCGTAGGTCCTCAAACCACGCTGACCCTAAACACCAGAGACAAGCATAACAGCTTGTGGTGCTATGTAAAAATGGCGCGTAGGTCCTCAAACCACGCCAACCCTAAAAATTACCAAAGGCAAGCCCAAGCAGTTTGTGATACCACAAAAAAGACAAGGATTAAAAGGGCACAGTAGGCTAAGCATTCAGACAAAGCAAATTAGAATTCATTGTACAAAGCAAATCAAAGTACATTGTACGAAACAAATCAAAATCCATTATTGCAAGTATACAAAAAAGAATGGATACATCAAAAAAATTGTCCACATTCAAATATACAGAGGGCAACAAAGATCAAGAGGCATTGTCAGGAGGGAAAGCTGGCGGCACATTCAAGAAGGCATCGGGCATTTCTTCCTGCCCAAACTTATCAACCGTGCGGCGGGAAGCTTCATCAGGATAGAACAACTCCAAGTTGAGAGTCCTAAGGTTGGTGGCAGGGTCAACCAGGAGATGGTTCCTCAGCTTCAGAATGCCATGACCATACTCATAAGCAAAGGCGTCGTCCCTTGCGGCAGGGACGTAGGCCAATTGGGCGCGGAGCCGTGTAACCTCCTCCTGAGCAGCAATCAGCTCCTTCTCCTTCTTGGCCAGACTCCACTGGCAGGCTCCAAGGGCTAAGTTTGCCTCCCGAAGACTTTCCTCGGAGGACCTACAGCTGTCTTGAGAATGGGCCAAGTCTCCATAAAGGGAGGATAACGCCTCATCAAGGGCGACAAGCTCAGATCTCGAACGAGAGCTTTCAACCTTGAGGGCCTCTTGAGCCTCTGAAAGTCGCAGCTTGACCGAGTCCCTTTTGGAGTGCATAATGGACAAGGCAAAGTCGTCTTTAACTTTGACCTCGTTTGCTTGGCGGACAGAGTCTCGCAGCTCCAGGACTTCAGACTCGCATAGCTCGAGGTCACCTTGCAAGGAGTGGCAGTAACCCTCAAACTGCTCTAATAGGAACTTTAACTCCTCCTTATCCTCAGCCAAGGTTGCCAATTCAGCTTTGTCAGTTCGCCACCTCTCGGATGCTTGCTTGGCTATGTAGCACAGTTGGCACCGCTCTCTGACCTCCTCCTCAAGGCGGCAACGGTTGGCTACTATCCACACCGCCAAATCATTGATGCCTTGCAAGAAGAAAAACAAATAATGAAGATAGGCGATAGTATAAGAAGGGAGTAGGCCAAAGAGGATGAAAGGGATAATTCCTCAGAAAGCCAACTTCTCAAACGGTTAGCCATTTGGGTAGTGGCTTCGACCTGGGAGTTAGCAGCCGAAGAAGAATTACCACTGCTAGCATCCCCCCTCACAATCCCACCAGGATTGGGAAGGGGTTCTCCCTTAGGCCTCACAGATGAGGGCGTCGTCCTCCCTGGTAAGTCACCCAAGTGTAGAGGGGGCAAGGCGGGCATAGAGGAGGCTAGGTCAGCCTCTAGAAGGTGGGAGTTTGCCTTTAAAAAATTTACCGACTCCTCCTCGAGAAAGGAATCAGTATCCTTGCCAAAAGAGGAAGCAGGTTAGGGAGGAAGAGAGAGTCCAGGCATGCTACCAACTGGCGACGGGGTTTGTGCTCCAGAGATGGTATCTGGTAAGCTCTCTGAGGAAATTGGGCGGGAACCAACCTCGCCGCCTACTTCAGCTGTGCATAAGGGGGCACTCCTGGTTGTGCCATCAGCCCCTTTTGAAGGTGAGACCCCTGGTGTCTCCAGGTGGCTACTCACAGGCAAAACAGTGGCCGCTTCAGCATGAGCAGGGGTGGGAGAGGGGGGCGAGCAAGCTCCCACCGCTGTAATAGACTCAAGGTTGAGGGCTGCGACCACCTTGGCGCCTAGCTTGACCTGACTTACCCGCCCCTCCAGCATGGGAAGCTCGAACACAGGTACAGGAGTTGTGGGCGTCTTGGGCATGATGGACGCGGCCTGAAGAGAGGCGGCCAGGTTAAAAAGGGCCATCTCGGCTAGACCCTCTACGTCCCTCAGGCTGTGTGAACGTGGCAGGGACAAGGAGGGAACGGGCGAGGAAGGCTTGTTGGACACAGGCGGGGTGGAACCCCTGTGAGGGCTTTCCCCTAAGGATAGGGCGAGGACCTCTAGTTGAGGCGGTGAAGCCTCAACGGCAGCTGGCTGCGCCGGCGCCTGAGAAGGGGTGTCCTCCTGCGACACCATGGTTTGCGCACCCCCAGTGGGCGCCAAACTCCCCTCTTGGTAAGAAGAAGGCGAAGAGGGATCTTCAGGAATGAGTCTTCTTTTGGTGGCTGCCACCCTCATTCTTTTTCTTGCTTCTCTTCTCTCTTTTTTCGGCGGCCACATCAGTCTCTCCGCCACCATCATTCTTCTTCTTTCTTCTTTTTTCCCTCTTCTCAGCGGTCTCCTCCTTCTCCCCTTCTTCTGAACGGGCCTTCATCTTGGCGCAGGTCGCGAAGTTTTATCTGTGGGCTTCACCATGGGAGAAGGAATGGTGGACGAAATCATGAAATCGTGTCCTTGATAGTAAGACCGGTTGGGGGACATCAAGAACCAATTAATGTGGATCTTGGTCAACAATACGTCAGTCCAAAGCATATTAGGGTTAGCTTTGACCCAAGAACGAACTGACTCAATTCAAGCCAACTCACAACGTGACAGAGGCTCCATTGTGCGCCACAGCTCCTTTTCGTCAGGAAGAGGACGCCATATTGACTTCACTGAAAAGTCGTGAAAAACTTCCTCCGAGCCAGGGTATTCCCAATTTTGGTCGGAGATGTAGAAGAGGTTGGTGGTCCACACCTTAGCGTTGGAGTCGCGAGTCTCAAATCGGGCCAATCCATGCCCATCATCTTTCTTGTGGAAGCTGAGGATGTTGCCCTTTGACGCCTCCCTCAATAAGTAGAACGCCAAAAATTTCCGACCCGTCAAGTCAGGGTAAGGATCACCAAAAGGCTCTAGAGCCATTCAAAAGACAATACTGGCACATAGGTATGCCCTCAATGCGAAAGGATGTAGTTGGATAGGGGCTATGTTAAGGAGGTCCAAAATGTCACGAAGAGGGCGACAGAATGGGAACCTAAGCCCGTTTCGCAGAAGGGCAACAGATATAGCCACCTTAGTGGAAAAACCCTCATTATCGAAGCACCAGGAGTCAATAAGTCCCAGAACAACAGTTTCGGGAATACAAAACTCTTCCCGAATCTTGGCAAAATTTTTCTCATAGATGGCTAAACGCCATCGGTATCCAACAAAAATCGTGCCCTCAGGGATCTCGAAGGGGCTTGTAGAAACCTCGCCTTCATCATAAGAAGCCATTGAAATCGGATAAAGAAGATTGCAAGAAAGGTTGGGGTGAGCAAAGAACAAAGACAAGAACAGAAGGACAGGAAGCGTAGCAGTGTAAGAAATGAGAAAAGGAGGAAATATGAAGTATTTAAAGGATAATGAAATACGAAGCGCCAACGGACATAAAATGTTAAAGTGATTCGGCACTGATGAAGAAGGCAAACCAACGCAAGGAAACTCTTCTCTTTTTCTGACACAACAGCGGGAAATGATGAAACCCCCGATTCTTAAAAAATAAATTCTTTTTGGGGAAAAATGAAAAGATGTAAAACGGCAAGCTTGATGGGTCGGGAATATCAAGAAGCCATGGGAAGCTTGGGCCCATATCCATGTTGTTTTCAAATGCCTAGGCCCATGTAACCACGCTCAGCATCTTCTTAACAACCAAATTCGACCAAGGAAAATTCCATCCGCCAGAAGGCGAATAGAATTGGCGGGGCAACTGGAGGGGCCATTCCAATTAAAGGGTCTAAGAACGTATAAGGAGGCCCACGATACAAAGAATACTGGGAAGCTCAGAGGATGGGCCCAAAAGCCATAAAAAAGGAAATCAAGAGAAGTTATGAGCAAGATATGCATAGCAACAGCCTATAACAGAAATATGAGAAATAACAGGAAGTGATGAGATGATATCATTTAAAATCCTAAATTCTGGAGGTAATCTATTCCTATAAATCCTGGGCAAGATATGTACAACAAGTAAGCTTATATATACAGGTAACCTTTGATAATTAATCTCGGATACAACATATTCTCAAAAAAACTAACTTAAGCATCGGAGTGTTTGCAGGAAAAGTCCCTCCAAGTTCAACTGGCGACATTCGGCCGTGTAGTAGCAGATTGGAAGTGAGACACGTCCTTAACAGGTAAAGTAAATATAACGGATCCTATAAAATTACATAAGTTTGTAAGTTTAATTTATTTTATATAATCACTTTATATATATAGCAGTTCTCAAATCATATAATACTAGATTTAGCCTCATATATATATATATATATAAAATAAAATAAGCAGCCTTTTCTTTTTTTGTGTAATTATCTCATGAACATATATATAATGTACAAGTCAGGGAAAACAAATAGAGCATGCAAATTAACCAAAGGTCATATGCAACACCGGCATTAATATGAGGTGTAAACAAGTCAGAGTCTGAACGAGCAGTATGCCGATCAATTTCTATTGGTTTAATTTTAATTTGAAAAGAGTCGAGCTGAAACTTATTATCGAGTTTTATTTTATATTCATAAATAATTTTTTTTATTTTTTAAATGAATCCAAAACTGTTTACGTGCTATTTAAAATTGACAAAATAAATTGTTCATATTATCTACAGATTTTGGCCAAAAAAACCAACTTTAAGTTTCCGGGAATATCATTATATAATTTATATAAATGATTATATTCATGTATAATAGTGAATATCATATATACTAGGAACATGGATTTCCTCTCATCTTTATATGGCTTTACATACGGAAAAACTACTTATATATTTAATAAGCAAATCGATCGAATAGAATGGAAGTCAAATTAGTTTTGACAAGGAGAAATATTTTAGCTCCAAAAGGATTTGAGTATAAAAGTAAAGTCACAAACTGATTTAGATTAATGTAGTACATCAAATTGTAAAATTACTTTTATTGTAAATTAAGTAGATCTAGCATACGTATCATATAAATTCATCTCAGTTTGAGAGTTTATTTTTATGAAATCTCTTTTCGGTTATAGCACGTAACACTTCTCTTTGCCTAGTAATCCGGTATACAAAGCACCAAACAAACATGTATGAATCGTACTTTACATTTTTGGGGCCATATATGTAGTATATGGAACAAGAGGGGTAAAATAGTCATTTTGGATGACTGGGCCATGAATTTTGTGGATATAGGGGGCGCCTAGGAGATGAATGTGGTGACAATAGAATATTTACACCATCCAATTAATTTGTGACACGTATGGTCTTTAGCAAATGTAAAATAAAATTGGTTATAGGGAACAAATCGACCTCCTTTCCCCCTTTGAGATTTGTGTTTCTCCCATCTCTCCTCACCCGTGAATCTCTCTCTTGCCTCTCTATCTCTCTCTCTCTCTTTGAATCCAAAGATCTTGTTCTCGCCCCACCCACTCTCTCTCTTCTCCAGTCTAATTCTTAGCCCCCCTCTGCTTGGATCTTTACAAGTTTTCAAAATATTTCTCCTGTGACCAAATGCACTAACTCTAACAAACCCTTCGCCAATGGTTCCGAAACTATTGCCGAGGGTGGTAACAACATGAGTTTTCTCCAGAATCTCACTAAATATATCCCATCAACTTCGATTGGGGAAATGGACCCACACATCTGGTGTATTCTTCCCTCCATACACATTAAACCAATCGAATTAAATGTCTCTACTATTATGTCAGTATTTTCTTCGTAGAAATCGATCACCTTATGCATTGCCTGCAAAAAGTATAAAATTAGTGTATCTTGTTAGATAAGTATTTCATAATATTATCTGGCCAACTAGAGAAGAGGAATGTAAAAATGAAATAATTTGTTGAACAAAAATAATAGGATTTATGATGAAAAATATTGCATTTGTTTTTGTTAGTAAAGAATCATAGGAATGAGAATAGAAAATAGACCTTAAGACCTTCGGGTGAAAGGAAAGCTATACCACCAACCTAGGCAATAAGGACCGAGTTTGTGACCTGTTGAGAAAGGGAAATTGACAAGTTCACGAGGGAGAGAAGAGTGGATCTATTGAGAGAGAGAGAGAGAGAGAGAGAGAGAGAGATTAGATCTGTTGAGTTCATGAGATGAGAGAGAGCGATCGAAGCCTTCAGGAGCATAAGAGACAAAAATAAGGAGAAATGTGTTCTCAACTCATACCCACGATAAATTACGTGAATATCTTACATATCCATTTTCATTAGATGGTGTAAATTATAACTTTACACCAAATCTGATTTGAAACTTTTCTCTTGGATATTTGCAAAGTACAAAGGATCTTTTCGAGCATCTAGAAAACAAATGGGCCCACGTCCTCAACCATTAGTATTGATAAAATCATTCTACTACAAGAAATATGACTTTTCAAGACCAATTTGTTTTGCACTTAAACTTATTTTTGCGGTGAAACTATGTTGGTGCAAAACATTTCCATGTCTAATCCTCCTGGTTTAGAGAGAGAGACTCCTCCTTTTTAGATACCAACACAAAAGGGACACTGCGTATAGGGAGGAGAAGTTTCGGCTCCTCTCTTCCTTCTCCCTCTTCCCTTTAGTTTTCTTCTTGTCTTTTTCCTTTTTGGTATTTTTCAAGGCTAAGTATGGGGGAAGGCCGATTTGCTTCTCTTTGGCATCCGGTGACCACCATGCGCCTTACCGTAGGCTCCCAAGGCGTCGATCCTTCAAACGAGCAAAGAATTTCATTGAACGGAGCGGCGCATAAGCCACACGTGCGGTTCAAAGTTAGCGCATGAATCCCAAGCACCTCTGCTAGGGGTGCTATTTTTCCACCACGCTTAGTTTTTTTGGATCCGGGGCCACTGGTTACTTCAGACTCGACTAATTGGTATACTCCTAGGGTGGTGCGTGTCCTTCATGCGCCACCACAATTTCTGTGTTTGTAATTTTTTTTCCAAGGTTGAAAATGTTGATTTATATATTTCCAAGATGTAATTCTTTATTTTTCCATATATTTTTAATTTCTTTACTGTCTTCTGTTTTAGAAAAATAAAAAATAAAAAACACATTGTCTCTTGGACTTTGTCTATAGAGTATGTCATCTTCTCCGTTTTAGACGGAGTATGGGGTTTGTTTAACTCTTCTTAGACAAAGTTGTGTTGTCTTAAACTGTGGGTCTATAGAGGTTTGCAATAAGGATTAGACCATGTCAGTCACGGTTAATACTTGGAGTATTACTATTGTAATTGACTTGTAATGTATGTTTTAGGTCCAGTTTATATTGTTCGTTATTAATGAATGCAGTATGCTTTTATTAAAAAAAAAGTAAGCAAATAAATTTTTGTCTTTTTTTCTTCAGAAAGTGTCATTTTCTTTTTTTTTTGTTTGAATAGTGAAATAAAATGAGATGATTTTAAATAAAAATTAAAGATTAAATAAAATATTATTAAAATATTATAAGAGTGAAATTTTGATTGCAAAAAGTTTTCCAGGTTTAGGGATTATATCTTATAGCTTAATTAATAAATTTTACTATTAAAAAATTATTTACTATTTTGTAACTATATGTTTAGAATACTTTTAAACATGTTACATTTGTTTGAAAACAAATGTAAAAAGTGATTTTCATGTAGAAATTATGATTATTTAATTTTTAAAAGATTATAACCATATTCTTGAAGGTTTGAAAATTATAATTATCCGAAAGTTGTATGAGTATTTTTGCCTATCGACAATTTTTTTAAAATTCAAATTACTTTCCGTATTATCCAAAAAAATACTTTTGAGGCCTTAGACGTACTTTAATTAGCTTATCTTTAGTCTTTTACCAGGACATTAGTTTGCCGCTAAATGCATTTCCGAGTATTAAAAAGTGTTTATAAGTCAATTTATTAACATGCATGTCAAAATACATGACCCTAGCAATTTGTCATTCTAAAGAAGCGGTGTTTATAAATTTTATTTTTATAATTGTAATAGGTCTTATAATATACAAATGGTTTATAACTTTATACCATAATATAAATTACTTGTAATTAGAAAAGAATAATGATAGGTTTGCTACCCTCCTTCCACATTTTTACTAATTTTTTTTATATTTTTAATTTTTTATTTATTTAATAGTTAAAGAAGTGACTATTAGTAAAATTGTATATTATTTTAATTTTTTCTTAATGATTAAAAATGTTAAAAATATACTTAAAAGAAAAAAGAAAAAAAATTCAACTACAATCAAATAATAAATGATTGATAAAAAAGTAATAAATATATCATCATCCTCGAGAATTTTGGGTCCAAGAAGCATGTACTTGATGGTGTGACAATGATACTTTTTGCATCTATCCATCTAGCTGCGACAAGGAATGGACGAAGATAGTACTTTTTGCAGTGGTTTTAAACACCATAAAAAAGCTAGGTAGCCAATAATTCACATGATGAGTACTAGCTAGCTACTCACAAATATAAGTCCCACGAACGTATATATATATATAAAGCATTACACTGCGTTAATGGCAATCTTCATTACTGATTCACAGTGCCCATCAAAGTTGCAGCTGAGAATTTGGAGTAAACTCTAATTACAGGGAGTCCTTTTTCCTCTCTAAGACTTAGGTCTTCGTAGGGGTCTTTTTCTGCCGTACGGCAGTCCCTTTCGTCTCTTTGCTTCCCTGTTAGGCAGTGGCGGTATGGAGGCCGATTTAGATGATTTGTATCAACGGTTATCTCTGACCGAATAGGAGGAGGAGGCAGTTGTGGTGGAATCGTGTGATTTGGAGGAATCTTCTCTGTGTAATGGTAAGGGTTTAGTGTTATCCCTTTTCACTGAAAAACATTTTAATCGGGATGCTTTCAAGGTTACGATGAAGCGAGCTTGGAGACTGGTGCATGGGGTGAAATTCCGAGACCTTCACTCCAATCTTTTTTTGGCTGATTTTGAAGATTTGCGTGACAAAGAGAAAGTGTTAAGAGAAGGCCCCTGGTCCTTCGATAAACACCTTCTTTTAGTCCAGGAAGTGGACAGGAGTAAACAGGTTCAGCAAATAAAAATCCGAGAAGCTTCTTTTTGGGTCAGACTACATGACCTTCCTATTCGGGCTTGGAATGATTGAGTAGGACAATGTATCGGTGCGAAAATCGGGAGGGTGATAGAAGTTGATTTGGATAATGGTGAATTGGTGTGGGGGGACTTTCTTCGGGTTTGAGTTTCGCTGGATGTAAGGAAGCCTTTGCTGAGGGGTACCCGATTTTCCATGGGTTCAGAAGAATCATAATGGGTTCAGTTTTCGTATGAGCGCTTATCTACTTTCTGCTTTTATTGTGGTTGTTTGGGTCATGGAGATCGGGATTGTGTACGTAGAACACAAGCAGCTCCGGGTGCCTCTGAAGAATCTTTCCCGTATGGTTCCTGGCTAAGGGCCTCCAGTTATGGGGACTTATTTCGCGATGGTTGAACTTGGAATCAACGAACTGGATTGCAATCAAGCCATCGTGCTTCTCCACCAACTTCTCCCGTCTCAGGGGACTGTGCAGCATCTGAAATCGGGATGAAACACCCCCTGCTTTCTCAGCGCAGATTAAGGAATTAAATGGTAAGGTTTCGGACTGTTACGTTCTTGCTGAGATTGGAGAATTATTTGCTAATGGGGAAACGGTTAATGGTGATGTTTCGATTCAAATTTATGGTGAGGGGGTCGACCATATGTTTGCTGAAATTCCTAAAACGGAAATTCCTCTTTCTAAGGATGTTTCGGTCTCTGATTTGGGTGCTAAGTCGGATGGGCTTGATTTGGGTGATGGGTCGGGGCCTGGGCCATCCTTGCAAGCTGTGGAACCTAAAGGGGCTCATTCTGATTGTGAAAGGCTGGACAGTAAAGCTCAAGACCCAGTTTTGGTGGATCGGCCTGACGGTGTTTCTAGCAGGAAATGGAAGAGGATGTCTTGTATTTCCTCTGCTTCTCATACCGTAGCTAAGGGCTCTCATTCTTCCTCTCTAGCTCTGAAGCAGAAGGTTTGTTCTCTTGATGATAATGAAAAGGGAAGACCGACCAAATGAGGAGGCTCTTCTCGGGGTTTTTTGACTGAATCTCCCCAGGGAGATGACTTCATATCGGTGGTAGTTGTTACTCAGCCCCGCCGAAGGCAATGAAAATTCTCAGCCGGAATGTCCATGGGCTTGGGAACCCACGGGGCATTCGAACTCTCTGTGATTTGGTGCGGAGAGAAGCTCCCGACATTTTGTTTCTCCAGGAAACGCGATTGAATGCAAAGGAATTTGAGAATGCAAATTTAAATTGGGTTTTGTTAATTGTTTAGTTGTTGATTGTAATGGGAGAAAAGGTGGTCTTGCTTTATTGTGGGGTAGGGATCTTTCTTTAACTATTTTGAACTATTCGATGTGTCATATTGATAGTCAGATTGATGATGTTATGGGTGGGGGCACTTGGTATCTCACGGGTATCTATGGTTTTACGGAAGTTTCTCAACATTTTAAAACTTGGGTTGTGGTTTACCTCGGCCAAACTGGCAGATAAATGCTTTTTGGGATGTGGTTGATGACTGTTTGCTAAAGGATTTGGGGTTTAAAGGTAACCAGTTTACATGGCGAAATGGTAGAGGAGGGGAGTGGAGCATTTGTGAGAGACTTGACCGTGTACTGGCAAACCAACCATGGTGCGATTTTTTCCCATCTGTAGGTGTTTCCCATGGTGTGGCCGCTTATTCTGACCACTCTCCCATTTGGGTGATTATGGAAGCTAACAGCGATCATGGGCACTTTAAACACCCATTTCGCTTTGAAGAAATGTGGGTGGGGGAAAAAGATTGTGAGGATATTATTAAAGCCAATTGGAGGGGTGTAGAAGGGGGCCATGATTTGGATCATATTATTCATAATATTAAGGAGTGTGGGGTTCAATTGAATTTGTGGAATAGGAACTGTTTTGGTAATGTGCAGAAGCAATTGAAGTTGGCTAGGCTGAATATGGAAATGCTTAATGTCTCGGATCCAACAGGAGAGTATAAAGCTGATCATATCAAGGCTAGAGAAGATTTTTAGAAATGGTTGGAGCGAGACTAGGTTATGTGGCGACAACGTTCAAAAGCCTTGTGGCTGAAAGAGGGTGATAAAAATTCTAAATATTTCCACATGAAAGCTTCTCAGAGAAGAAAAAAGAATAGGCTGGATAAATTAAAAGATGGGGATGGGGTGTGGAGAACTGGTATTCAGCGTGATAAAATTCTTTTAGACTATTTTGGAGCTCTTTTGGAGAGTTCTAATCCAAGGAGCTCAACAAATTTTCTGGATGCACTTGCTGATCGAGTTAGTCCAGCGATGAATTTGGAATTAAGTCAGCAATTTTCTGAGTCTGAAGTGTGGAATGCGCTGGCAGAAATGAACCCCTCTTCAGCACCAGGACCGGATGGAATGTCTCCTGCATTCTTTTAGAAATATTGGCATGTGGTAGGATCTTCCATGAAGGGTGCGATCCTTCAAGCTTTAAATACAGGTGTTTTTCCTACCTCTCTTAACCAAACATATATTTCCCTTATTCCTAAGAAGAAATGCCCTTCCGTTGTTGCTGACTATAGACCCATTAGTTTGTGTAATGTGGCCTATAAAATTATATCTAAAGTCATTGCTAATCGATTGAAAGCTGTTTTGCCTTGTATTATTGGGAAAAGTCAAAGTGCCTTTGTTCTGGGTCGTTTAATTACTGATAATGTATTAATTGCTTATAAATTGATACATTATCTAAAGCATAAGAGGGCTGGGCGTCAAGGTTATATGTCTTTGAAGTTAGATATGAGTAAGGCTTACGATAGGGTTGAATGGAGTTTTATTCAAAAGGTGATGGAAGTTATGGGATTTCAGACGAGCTTTATTTCTTTGGTGATGTACTGTGTTAAAACAGTTTCCTTTTCTATTTTAGTTAATGGTGTTCCAAAAGGGCCTATTATTCCTACTCGGGGGTTGAGACAAGGGGATCCTTTATCCCCTTATCTTTTCCTCTTTTGTACTGAAGGTCTTTCTTCTTTGTTGAATGTTGCTGGGGTTAGAAAGGATGTTTTTGGGCTGAAAATTTGCAGAAATGCTCCTAACATCAATCATTTGCTTTTTGCGGATGATAGTGTTATTTTTTGTAAAGTGGATGTGGAAGAGAATAAAAGGGTACAAGAGGTGTTAGATGTTTATGAGCAAATTTTTGGGCAGAAAATTAATAAGGAAAAAACATCTATGGTTTTTAGCAATAATGTCAGCCACGAGTTACAGCAAGAGATCCGCTCTTTGTGGGGTAATGGGGATATACAACAGTATGAGAAGTATCTTGGATTGCCTCCAATAGTGGGTAGATAAAAAACCAGGGCATTTCAATCTATAAAGCAACGGGTGTGGCAAAAATTGCAAAGTTGGAAGGAAAAATTATTGTCTCAAGGGGGAAAGAAGATCTTACTCAAGGCTGTAGCGCTTTCGATTCCAACTTACTCGATGAGTTGTTTCTTATTGCCTGCTTCTTTTTGTGCTGAATTAGAGGGTCTCATGTCAAATTTCTGGTGGGGGCAAAAAAGAGAGGAAAGAAGCATTCATTGGGTTAGTTGGTGCAAGATGTGTGAAGCTAAGTGTAGGGGTGGATTGGGGTTTAAAAATTTAAGATTTTTCAACTTGGCTCTTTTGGCTAAACAAGGTTGGCGTTTACTACAGAATAATAATTTGGTGTTACATAAGCTACTCAAAGCTCGGTACTTCTCCAAGTTCAGTTTTTTAGAATCCAATTTGGGGCATTGTCCATCATTTACATGGTGGAGTATTTGGGAGGCGAAGCATTGGCTGAAGGAGGGCTGTATTTGGAGGATTGGGGATGGACAAAAGGTTAATTTATGGCATGATAAATGGCTGCCAGGTCATCAAAACTTAGCTTCAGAACATGGGGTTGTCGAGATTCACAGGGAGGATGTTGTGGCATCTGTTTTCCAGGTGGATAATCTGGGATGGGATATTCAAAAACTAAGAACTCTCTTCAATCCAAGTTTAGTGGGTGAAATCATGAAAATTATGGTATTTTCGAGTGGTACAGTTGATAAATTGATTTGGAATTTTGAAAGAAATGGGATGTTTTCGGTTAAAAGCTGTTATAGGCTAATCATGGACCTCTCTCGGCTTGAAATTTCTGAATCCTCTGATATTAGATCTCAGCAGCAGTTGTGGAAAGCTTTATGGAGGATGCCGGTGCCAAATAAAATTAAAGTTTTTGCTTGGAGAGCTTGTATGGATAGTCTTCCATCAAAAGTTAAGTTGATGCAGAAACAGGTTCTTCAGGATGCTTGTTGTAGGTTCTGTTCTTTCCCGGTAGAAGATTTACTGCATGCAATTTTCTCTTATAATCAGGTGCAAGCTTCATGGACTCAGTTTTTCCCAATGTTACATAATCTTTGTCCGAGTAGCTTTGTTGAGTTGGCTATGCAGTTTGTTGCTGGACAAGATTTGTCTAATTTGGCAAGATTTTTCTGTTTTGCATGGGGTTTTTGGTTTGGGAGGAATAAGCTTTAATTTGATCACAAGATCCTCTCTCCTTCTCATGTTATTTCCCATTCTTTGGATCTGTTACATAGTTATAAAGCTGTGGTGATTAAATCTCGAACCCAAGCCCGGTCTCATTTTAGTTGGAAAGCTCTTCCTGTAGGTGTGCTAAAACTTAATACTGATGGTGTCATTTTTTCAGATGCTCATAAAGCTGGTATTGGTGCTATATTGCGTGATTCTACTGGGCATGTCCTTATGGCTGTTTCAAAAATTGAGCTAGCTTTAGAAGACCCTGAAACTGTGGAGCTCCTGGCTGTTTTCCGAGGCATGCAGCTGTGTATTTCCATTGGAATCTCGGCTCTAGAGGTGGAAAGTGATTGCTTGCTCCTTGTTAAAGCTTTGCAACAGGATGATTTGACAAATTCTTGGCTCGGCAATTTGTTTTCAGAGGTGAAACGTTTATGTAATTATTTTTCAAGTGTTTCTTTTGTTCATGTGTATAAAGAGGGCAATAGAGCTGCTCATCTACTTGCTAGAAATGCTTGGAGAGTAGAGGATATTGATATGTGGTGGGATAGTATTCCAGACTTTCTTTCTCAAGCCTTATGGTTTGATAAATGTCTGTAATAGTTTTATATCCAATGAAAATGTTAGTTCCTTTCACAAAAAAAAAAGTTGCAGCTGAAGTAGTTTAGTCCTTTGGCCGGCCTTATTTTTCAAGCTTGCTTGCAAGCTTCTTTTAATAGAGAAAGTAGCTGAATATTACTTTTTAGAAGCAAAAAGTACATAACTTTACAAAGTTGATAGTGTTGTGGCGAATGTGTAGATCTACAAACACTACATTTTTATTGGAAGATTTTAAAATAAGAGTTTTGTTACGTACAAGTAAAGTCGCATACTAATCTGCGTACCAATATTGATTCCTTCATATTTAAAATTTAAATTAGTACTGTTTTTAATAAAATTTAATTTTTAACCAATCACATTAGATTGATGTACATATTAGTGCGCAGTTATATTTGTAACTAGATTTTTCCTTAAAATAAAGAAATCCAAAAATCATATCTATAAACACAGAAACCTAGATATACAAGCCCAAAAACTCAGATTAACAAACTCAGAAACTTAGATCCAGCCAAAGGTGAAACAAACAACGAGAGAGGAAAGTGATAAACAAATTGACAAAGCATCTGAACATTATTTTCCATAATCTATCCATATTTGTCGAGATTTTGTTGGATGTGACAGATAATAGATTATAGGTTGGTGACTATGATCTTACAATCCCGAACAGGATAGAACCAACTACTCGGTGAAAGGTGACATACTCTTTGATTGATGCATGATACATCATACATGATACATGCTTGTTTGTTGATGCACACGTGACTGTTTGTAATGAAGATAGTCGACATGGATAAGAGTTAGATGTGAGTTAGCGATCAATTGGGTTAGAATTACAATGTATATACTGAAGGTGTTAAGAAATTTTTGAAGTTCGCATTGGGTACATGTGATAGTGATGGGCATATTAGATGCCCATGAAGAGAATGTAGGAATTTGCGTTCTCATAAGATAGACTCGGTGAGAGATCATCTGTTTGTCAAAGGTGTTGACAAGGGTTATACTGCTTAGGTCTTACATGGCGAACCATATCCAACTTCATTCGAAACTCCACATGAAGAAGAAGAGATCGATGAAGATGTACAACCAAAGGTTGTTGGAGATGAATACGATGAGCATATGGAGCAAATGTTAGGTGACATCGATGTGGGAATGTTTATGGATGAAGGTGACATGGACACATCAAGTTCAAACGATGGGGGCCATAAAACTTTTGCATGATTGTGTAATGATTCACAGCATGAGCTATATCCCGAATGCAAAAGACACAGGAAGTTGTCATTTATCGTAAGACTGATTCACATAAAATCAATGTGCCGATTATCTATTAAGGCTGTTAATATGTTACTTGAGCTGTTTAATGAGGTACTGTCATCAGACAATACTTTACCTCGTAACTTTTATTAAACAAAAGAGTTGAACATGCATGTAAGAATGACTGCATATTATTTTGGCAAGAGAATGAGTAATTGAACAAGTGTCCCATATGCCATGAATTAAGATGAAGATTTGACAAGCAAAATATGTCGTAAAAGGTTGTACGCCACTTTCCATTGATACCTAAATTACAATGATTATATATGTCACGTGCAATGGCTGTAGACATGACATGGCACTCATCAGCCAGAGTAAGGAATGATGATATTTTGTCACATCCTACTGACTCCCAGGTGTGGAAAGAATTTGATCAGAAACATCTATGGTTTGCTGAAGAACCGAGTAATGTGCAACTTGGGTTGGCAATAGATGTATTTAATCTATTTGGAAACATGAGTACAAGTCATAGTACTGGGCTAGTTGTACTTATGTTGTATAATCTACCACCGTGAAAGTGTATGAAAAATCCATATTTCATGATGAGTTTGCTCATTCCAGGTTCGAGATCACCAGGAAATGATATAAGCACACACTTACAGCCATTGATTGCAAAATCGAAAGATTTGTGAGAGAATGAGGTTGTCACATTTGATTCATCAATAGGCTAGTCGTTCAAGATGCATGCTGCCATGTTATGGACTGTGAAGCTAACTGCAAGTTGGAAAATTGGTGGTGATAATTGTAAATGTTTAGATGCAATATCCCACTTTGTAAGTTACATCATAACTTTCAAACACAAAGACTCAAAACTAAAGTAAGGGAAATTGCTTTAAACCCACTGTTTCTAAAGTAAGAGCAATATGGTTATTCCAATGGTTTTGTTTTTTATAATTCATGAAATTAGACTATAGGTACATATTGGACAACAATTGAGAAGGAACAATTCGGTCTATACGTACCTAGCTATTTGTTGTAATTTCATAGAGAATTACAATAGTTTCAATTTGGAGTGTAGTCAAATTACATATCCTGATCATATTCCAGAGTTCGGTTGCCTCTTAGCTACAACTTATATATGTATATATATGCTTATATCTAACCGAGCAGAGATCCTTTTCTAAAAAGGGAGAGAGCTTATCGTAGAAGGTGGCCGGCGCGGTGAAATGCTGGGTTGGCACAACAAGACAGAGGAAAAAATCCACTGAGGGAGCTTGCGCAGGGAGTGGTTAGGGCAGCCTGAATTAGAGAGAGAGAGAGAGAGAGAGAGAGAGAGAGAGAGAGAGAGAGCCTTGGTGAGAATTATGGATCTAGAGAAACGTGGCCGTAATTTGTCGGTTTACAGGCGATGACACGACAGCAGGGCATGCAAGATTGCGGTGACAGCAACGACAGCAACCATATGCTTAAGGAAGGGAGAGATCGGGGCACAGAGCAAAAGAACTTCAAAACGCACGTATCAAAATCAGATCCACTATATACCTAGAGTTAAAACGACGATTGTCACTCGACGCTACAAGTTGTAATCCAAAATCACGGCACAACATTGATATATTGCGGCGGGTTTAAATCGCTTCAACAAGTGTCCCCGCCACCCAGGCCAAATTTGTTTTTCCATAATATGTTACAGCGGTTTTCATTTGCCGTAAAAAAAATCGCAAAAATCATATAATTATTGCGGTTTTAATGGACTCAATTGCTCAAATGGGTGATGATCAATGTTGTGGTGAGCCTGTGCCATAGCAAATACACCTAAGCACTGTGGTTCCATTACACGCCGCAGTGAACAACTTGTTTTCGTGCATTTTCTTTTGCTATGACCTAAATTCGCAGCAAAAAGTCAGTTATTAACTGCGATAGAATTAACCGACGCAAAGCATAGTAACGGAAGGCAAATAGCTGGTTCTTACCGGCTAAAGGCCATCGCAGGGGAAAAAAAAACGCAGCAAAAAATGGTATTTGTTGTAGTAAGTGGCTTTTCTTTTCAATTAGAACGACCCCAATTAATGAAAATCTGAGAAGCAAGGATGTGTGATCAACCTCATGAAGTCATGATGATCTCCTTATGCAAGATTAACAAAATAAAACACGCTTTAACCCTAGTGGCCGTTAGCCCTAGCTAGTATAATGGTGGTAAGCCCAATAATTATATTCGAACATCTTGAGTTTAAGTATTCACTACGTACGTACATGCATTCACACGTTTAAAGCCATCAAACTGTCATGGGATAATTCAATTGTAAGTCCATCAAATTATGATCTGACATGGATGCATTTGGCCGGATAGAACTTTTACCGATGGCGTTCATACTCCCGAAGATTAGTCAAGAAAATGTCTGATCATGTATTTACGTACCCCGGCCCTGTAGCAAAGAAAATAACACGTGTAATTATATAATACATTGTCCTCCGAATCTTCGCGAGAGTACAATAAAATATATAGCATGCATGTCAATCTGACAATCACTTATAAATTAAAAAAAAAAAAATGATAAACACACATTACATTTTACAACATTTTACACAATAATGTTTTAAATGAATTATGGATATTTTTGTAAACTATCTTATAAAATTAACATCACTTTACAAAAATACCCTTATTTTATAACAATATTGTGTAAATTGTTGTGAGATATATTGTGTATCTATCATTTCTCATTAAAAAAACTGTATGTCGGGCGAATTAGAAACAACTTATTGAATGCTGATAATAACAACGTACGCCTACACATGCATGCATGCCGTACCCCGGCCACTGTTTTGCGCAATGTATAAGGGCTCTATCTTGCGAGGATGAAAATCAGATACCTTAAGCATGCACTACAGCTTTTTATAAGTGATTAACAACGTAGAAAAAGTGGCGAAAACAGCCTTTTTTTGAAAATTTGTCCCAAATAAGTTAACCGTTCGACCGTTAATGATTAACCATTCGAACGTGTAATTTTTACCGTTCAAACTAATTTTGGCGTGTTAAGTAAATTTTTTTAGAGGGAAATTGATATACCGTTCGAACGGTACATTCTAATCGTTTGAATGATGAATATATACCGTTCAAACGTTATTTGAAGGGGTCGAACAGTGACAAGGGTTTTAGTTTTTTAAGTTTTTTGCCAAATTATATTTAGATTAACTAGTAATTAGAAGAAATTGGTTAATTAAATAATAGGAATAATCTAAATTAATAATTAGTTAAGAAAATATAAAATAATACTATTTCATACTTAAATACTGAATTTACAAAAACACAAAATGTTGTCCATACAAAAAACAGTAAATAAATAAATAAAAGATAGAAGAAAGTAATTAAGGCCCCAAGTCTTTGTACACTTCCTTGACTGCAGCTATACGTTCCTCTATTTGTGTCAGTCGAGTACTGATAGTGACCTGAGTCGCAGACATGGCAGCAAACTCTATACGAAGCTCAGACACAGCAGAATGAATCTCCATAAGCACTGCATCGATCACTGCTGATATCTGTTCGCTGATCGCTGCATGCACAATCTCAGCCATCTCCTCACGAGTAACATTGTTTACTGATGCCTCGGCTCGTGTAGATGTCTCAGCAACTGATACTCCATGAACTCCCGGCTATGCATCTCTGTAAGGATCAACCGGTTCTGGAACATGTCCACGAAGACACAGTCTCGAGTGTCCCGTGCTGCGTGAGAGGGTGGTGCTGTTTATCGGTCCCAACGGCTCCAGTTTACGCTCAACAACATCAAGCACAACACCAGCAAATAGCAGATATCGGGTGATTAGGATTCCGAATGGCAGTATATCCATCGAAATGTACCGAAACTCTGATCGAATCCTATCGAATATATACCCCACCAAGTCGATAGGAATGCCACGAGCAACATGTATCATAAATTTCGTCCAATCAATGCCAACCTCTGTCTTGTGCTACCAAGAGTCAATGTTATTGACAATTATCAAATTTAAGATATTAAGGAAAGAAGATAAATCTGCCTGTTTGATGCTCTTCGTCCCGTCATACGGTGGAGCATCTGGACCGACAACCAAATCTCTCACCTCGTGATCAGCAAGGGAATCGACCTCATCAGTATAAACTGATGCCTCCCTCAACTGAAGGATCAGACTCTCTAGGCACCACATTCTGATATTCATCTGGCAGCCTAGGAATACCGAGATGCTTAGCAAGTCCATCCTGTGAAAATACAACAGGTACTCCTCAGACAGTGATCCTGTAGGCCCCAGTATCATGTGCGCTGGCACTGCTGAGTTCTCTATAGAACTCAGCAACAATGTCAATGTAGGAGACTGGCTCTCATGCTTCCTCCCGCTCATCCAGGATAGGTCCCCAACCACAATCACTGAAGACTGAGGGCAATGAATGACCCTTCCAGAGAAGACTTTAGAAATCAGAAATCTTCACTGGTCGCTCCAGTGAAACTGTCCTCTCCCGAACTGGACCACTACTACTCTCACCAAGATTGCGTCGCTTACGTCTCGGTCGAGAAGTAGACATTATAATCAACCTGAAATTTATATATAAAAATTAGATATATAACATTAACAATAAAAAAACAATAAATAACTATTTACAGTACTTTCAAATGAATAGCAATTTAATAACATTTGATATTGTGAACAACATAATTTTTAATAAATAATATCTCTCAATATCAATATTAATTAGATAAATATTACTATAAGTATAATATTAAAAAAATACTTGTGGTAATGGAACTATAATATTAATGTATTGGAATTATAAATTGATGTATTAAATGTATAAAGGTCTATTATATTAAATCTAACTTTACCGTTCGAACGTCTAAACTATGGATTGAACGGTGAGCTAAATGTTTGAACGATTAAAGTAACAGTCGAACAGTAAGTTAGACCGACCGTTCAACCGTCTGAAACAACGTTCGACAGGTTAATAAATACCGTTTGAACGTTGTTCATAGCGTTTGAACGATATTCGTGTCGATCGGGATTCCAGGCCGAGTTGACTCAGCCATTGAAATCTATGGAATCCTTTGATTCCATGGATTTTACACCAAAATAAATGCAATAGAAACCTAAATAAACGTTCCTACCATGGATTTAAGCAAATCTACTGATTATTTTGATGTATAAATCGGTTTATCCTAATTCAAACAAATAATCTATCAAAAACCTAAATCTAAAAGGTAAAAAGCTTTAAAAAAGAATAATACCGATAGTTAGAGGAAGTAGCTTCAAGTGGGTACTGTTGACGGCGGGGAAGACGGCGTTGAACGGCGGAGATCGACGGTTAACGACTTGGAACAGAGGAAATGCAAACGTAAACTTCCGTGAAAATGACGTCGACTGGGCCTTATATATGCAGTACCGTTCGAACAATAAGTTAATACCGTTCGAACATATTAACTGAAATTAATTACCAAACGGTAAGTTATATTCGAATATTTATGATGATATTAACTCTTTATCTTCTGTGTAGAATAAAATGGTTGCCCTGCGTGTTGAATCTGCGTCAGATCAAAATTCCTCAAATAATGATGTTGAGATTTTTATACAAGTTCTGGGTGAACGTTCAGGATATTTGAGGGGTTTGGGTCGCTGTGTAAAACCTTCTCCCTCTTCCTCTTCTTTCGGGTCTGCCTCTATAGCGCAAGAGAATGCGAATCGCAGAATTGAAGAATTGGTTGCAAAACAGCATGAATTAGAGGCTCAATTGGTGAGACAAGGAGACATGGAGATGCACCTCAAACAACATAAAGAACAACAAGCAGAGTTTAGGAGAGATATGCAACTCCAAATGCAGCAGCTTATGCAATAGTACAGGCCTCCAAGCAACTGATGGTTCTTTACATCCAGCTTATGACATTATCTAATTATGTATGAACAATGCCAGTCTCATGGTTATTTATTAGTTCGCACTTATTATAAAACTTTTGTGAGTATTAAACAGTTTCTAATTTATGTTTTTCAAATATTATGAATGTCTATTTAGTTTTTTTTTGTTAATATGGGGTTTTAATAAAAATAGTATCCGTTCAAACGACCATGTCACGTTCGAACATTAACGTGTAGGCTGTTCAAACGACACTGTAATGTTCGAACATTAATTACCAAGATGTTAGAACGATATCAGATGATAAAAAAACGTTCAAACGCAATTTATTACCGTAGCGTTCGAACATTACTCAGCACCGTTTGAACTCTACTACCGTTCAATTTGTTCATTTAACGTTCAAACAGAATACTATTTTGTACCATTCGAACGGTATCATAATCTGTGATTGTTTGAACATATCTTGATAACCATTCAAAAGATGTACTTCCATTCTGTTGCGCCTAAACTTTAACTCAAATTAATGAACCAAAATTTAGTGCAGTTTTACCTGCAAGTATACAGGTGTTGTAGTACCTTACAGGATCGAATCCACAGGGATTGACTAATGTAAAAAATTCTCTCAAACAAATGAAAATAAAATACTAAAAGAGATGTGTGATTGAAACTAAAATGAGATTATAGAAATGATGATTTTTGTCGTGACAAAACAAAACTAAAATGATAAGCTGTATTGAAACGGAAAAAAAAAAGACTAAGATTTCGAGGATCCGTTTAATAATTTAAAATATTGTTTCTGATCGAATTACTTCAATTAAACTAGAATAATGATTCCGTTTAATTTGAAGATTTAACATTTAAGATCAAGAAAAATAGTTAAGAATGATTGAGCATGAACGATTGATGATTATAACATTTACAAATCTATTTGACTATCGCAGGGATTCCTCAAGCATTCACTGTATTCGGAAATCACAATGAATCAAGATAAATATATAGATAATCAAAATATCCAATAATAAAATCCTTCAATCGAACAAACTCGCAAAATAAATTTATCGTCGATCTGAAAACAATTTCCAAATCATTAAACTTCACCTCTAACCTTAGTATGAAAATTTAGCCAAACATATTTATTACAAATACTATATAAATCACATAAATATTCTTCATTACAAAATTAAAATAAAATATACAAAATACTAGAAAACAACTTAAAAGCAATGAAATTTGGAAATCTAGTTAAAAAGCCGACCAACTGATCTTAACAACAACAAAAAAATAAATCCCAGCAGAATTATGCACCAACTTCTTCAATTTCCCTCACATCCTCACACATACTTCCACCTCAATGTCTCTCCACCTCCCACGTACACCTTCACTTTCAGCCCCCAAACTAATTCCAGCCGACTCCCTCCTTCAACTCCAGCAAATCCACATGCACCGATTCTTCCCAAGACACCTCACGTTCACTTTTATTAAAACCCACCAACCGACTCTCCTTTTAATCAATCAAACACAGACACCTCTCAAATTTCAGAAATTTCTCTCAGCCTCTCTCAACTCCCCAAGTACTCCTTCTCTTTAATTAACCGACTCTCTCTTTTCAACTCCAGCCAATTCCATCCGTCCAGCTACTCCTCTCCTCAATTTCTGCACCGACTTACTCTCTCAACTTCAACATAAACTCCAGTCGACACTCTCTTTCAACTCCAGCAAATCCCCATCAAACTTCCTCTCAACTTTCAACAAATTCACTCCACGTACCCCTGCCTCATTTAATCAAGTACTCTACTCTCAGAAAAATCCCTGCACCGACTCACTCCTCTTCAAAAAAAAAACATCCACCGACTTCAAATTCCTAGCTCCAGCCGACTAGAACTGACTACTCTTCCCTCAATGAAAACTTAAGCACGACACCTCACTCAACTCCAAAGTCGGTCAGACCTCTCCTCCATGACACCTCACTCAACTCCAAATTCCTACCAATTTCCCTTCCACCTCCTAGCCAAGTCTCACTCCAGCTAGGAGGGGAAGTCCCCCCCACTTTAAAAACCAGCACCAACTCTCCTTCTTATAGACTTTGTGAAGATGTTGTATCCAATCTAAGTCAAGCAATCCAAGTCAAGCACGGCTCCTTTTCCATTCTTCAATTTTAGCAGGTCTTCAATTTCAGCATGTCTCCAATTTCTTTCCACGTCCAGCCACACATATATATATAATATAGATACCTCAAGTCCAAATCCCAGGCGCCAAACGTGAAGTTCTTTCCTCCAAAAAAATAATATCCAATCAATTAGCTGCACCAACCGATTTTTCTTTCCATAAATTCTGAAAATCCAGGCGTGCTTCCATTTGGTTTCAGCCCCCTTCTTTTACTTTGATGTTGCATGTGTTTGTCTTTCTTTTCACGCTTTCCATTTTCCTTTTTCGGTGGTTTTAATTGTTGACTACATCACATGCAGCTCTCCTTTATTTCGGCTATACATTCCACTTAGAAATGAGCTAAAGCTTGTCCCCATGTTCTTTCGGCCCTTCACTTTAAAACTTCACATCGCTTGCCGACAATTCTTTCAACATTTTCAGTTGCCCAAATCCACCGCTTTGAAAAACTCATATAGCATGCGCTGTGACTCAGAATCGGATTTCCTTTGAATTTTATTTAAACTGAAAATAAGGAAATAACACTCAAAATAAATTAAAAGGAAAATAAATTATAAAAAAAATATATTATATATGTGAGGAAATATTGTCCAATTAAATCATAGTTATAAAATTAAGCATAAACATGATATTAATCAATTAAAAATCACAACTCGGATTTATGTTTATTAATTATTTTTTCATCTAAAACCAATAATAATGTCATGAAGCAATTGAAATAAATTGGTTTTAAATAGCTAAAATATGTAATTTTCCAGCTCAAACACATTCGAACGTCATTCTGAAACGAATTTTAACCGTGACAAAAAACGTCATCGTTCGAACGATATCGAACAGTCAATTTCAAAATCGTTCCAAAAGATATATTTTGGGACGAAATGGTGATTTTCGTCCCAAGATATCTTCTAGGACAGTTATGCTGGGACGACCTTGGGACGAAATTTTTTCATCCCAAAAAATATTCTGGGACGAAATCTATACATTTTGGGACGAAAATTTTAGTCCCAAAAAAACTTTTTTGTTGTAGTGTGATCCAGAACATCTTACCTTTAGCTGAGCCTTCCAGATTTACCTTCGGCCTAGTAATTATTTATAAATTTTCTTGTAATTAATAGAGGGAAAACTTTTTCTTTGTTATAGTATAGTCTAAATCAGATTCTTTTCCAACTTTCCATACAGGCGGTCGGCCGATTCGGGAAGTCATGATTTGACTCATTTGTTTCAGGCTCTTGGATCATCCCTTTCAATGCATGAAGGACCGACTATATATATACTCCAAGACTGCAATACAAACATACATATATACATATACATACATACATATATATATATATAGTCTACAATGTAGCTAGCAGATTTAATTTTCGAGTAATTTGGGTAGAGCAGATCAATTACTAATACTTAATGTACGATCAATGATAAATTAATGTTTCATAATTTCATATATAGACATAGTGATTAATTAATGGAATTAATTAATAGGGTTATAACTATATATGCATAATGTGTGTATATATATAATTATCTGACATAGTGTGACACCTCCAACTCCCACATACAAAAACATGGAAATCAAGGCGTCGGGAAGATGACAACACGAGTTACGCATTCCATCGTCAAGTGCCAAGTGTATGTACATGCAACACGTGCATGACGAAAATAACACAACGGGTAATAAAAGTCTTTCAACTAAGTACTAGAATTTTATTTAAATACAAACTCGATTAAAATATGTGTAACAAAATATTACAAGTTCCCAATAATGTCACAAATCAGAAAATACATAATTTGAAAGTAGAAAATAATTTTCAACAATTATAAGTAGAGACTCCAATCACTCCTCCGACAGAGCTGCCTCTTCAAACTCAGCTTCCTCTTCATCTGCATTAAAATCTATATTACCAAAGATGGTACCGCAGGTAAGTAATAATCCAAGCAACCCACAAGATAGAAATATATTAAAACCTCAACAATCTGCATGAATAGGATGCCATATGCATAAGATCTAAAGATGATCTTTTTCCAAAAATAAACATTTTTCCAACACACGCCAAAAATTCCATTTTTTGGGCCAAACAAGCCCACAATATTTCCATTAAAGCAATCATCACAATTATCCCAGATAATGGCCCAAAGCAAGAATAAACAATTTTCCCAGAAAATAGTCCACGAAAATCAATTAATAAAATCCCGCAATTTTCCTAGAAAATGGCACATTATATAATATCAAAACCAATATCCAATTTTATTTGTATGCACCATGATGTCCTTTAGGGATCATCCGGATACTTTGGCCCCTTGTTACACCGCATGTAACGACCACACATGTGACATCTACACGAGTGATACACAACTTCACGCTTAGCGCATACCATGACCTGACATCTTCTAATTTCTGTGAACCGAGGGACCACGGAGTCGACACGATAGCGTTATCGTATCGTCGGAGCCTGAGGTTGTCATTGGGGCGACAACTCAGGAGATATCACTCAGTATTTTCCACTTCTGAGTGACCAGATGAGCTCTACCGAGATAATGTCATCTCGGCTTGGGGGCGTGATACACACGTCTCCAAAAATCCATTTATACGTGAAAACCCAGTTTTCAATTTTCAACACATGTACATATATGCACTATGCAATGCAAATAACAAGACAAATTATCTAATAAACCCAACATCATCCAAACATAAATAACTCTATCCTCAAATCCATCTGACTACCGATTCCTCGGACTCAGTTTGACACAACTAACCGAATCACAAAGTATTATGAAAGTAAAAATATATTTAAATCTTAAAGAAAGTTTAGAAAATATTTAGAGTGCTTTAAAGCAATATTCTTAAAAGATCACGCACCCAGTTAACTTCCAAAAGTTAGCTTAAAAATACCCTACCAAAAATACAATTTTTGGGACTATAATTGGTTTCGAAAACAAGGTAATTTGAAGTGGGATTTTCGGGTTTAAATGGCTGATTTTTCTGAAACAAAACTTGATGATGATGGCTGGAAATATAGTTCCCGCCTAGGACCAAAACACAAGAGCTGAACATGGAGTTCACGGCTGAACCCAAAAACACACGCACGGGTGGAGAGAAAAACAGGGCACAGGTGGAGAGGGAAAATACCCGAAAATCACAAAGTTTTCCCACAATCAAGAACACGAAATTAATAGAGATAAAGAGAGGAAAAACTGGACACAAAATGGTCAAGAAAACAGAGCACAATTTTGGGTCCAAAACAAGGCACAAACCGTGGGAATCAAAGGAGAAAGAATGGGCTTTTTACACCACAATAAAAAGGAAATATACAAGAAACAAAGAAGAGAAAAGAGGCACCCAAGGAACTCGGCCAGACCTGCAACAATGGTGAAAGGTTCATAAAATAAAATGCAGAGAAAATGAGAGAAAGAGCTTCGGTTTACAGTGGAAAAGGAAACAAAAATGCAAGAGATTAAATGTAACTCACCAACTGATGGAAAAATGGAGGAATGCAGTACACGAAATGGAGATGAACCGGCCAGCAGCAGAAGAAAGCAACGGGAATGAAGAAGGAAGAGGGACGGCGCTGGGAGAAAAGGAGGAGGAAGAAAAAGCAGCCTAATGGCTTCGAAACGGCGCCGCTTTGATGGGACTAGTGGGCTGGGTCAAGAGGCTACGGGCAGGCCCGAAATTGGGTGGGTTTAGGTCCAACAAATGAAGGGAATGAGGAATAAAAGAGCCCAGTCCGTAATACAAAGATTTAAGAAATAAAAATGTACAATAAAATAAATAAAAAATACTACAACTCAATATTAATAAAAAACAAAATTTAAAGCTCAACAATAGAATTTTTAAAGCTAAATAGTAATTTAAATGTAAAAAAATAATTAATACCAATAAAGCATATTAAATAAATTGCACAATTTAAAAATCATAAAAAAAATCTAACAAATAACACAATAAATTTTAAAACAAGAAAACTATTATTTATAATAATTTAAATAATCGTTCATTAAAATACACGTAAAAACGGAATATTACACATAGACCTTAGCCAATTAATTAATTATCGTATATATAGTAGGTCGTGACCAGTTTATCATTAAAATAAAAACGTACGTAATGCATGTAATCAAGAAAGAAAAAGAGAAGAGAAGAGAAGAGAAGAGAAAAAAAGAAAAGAAAAGAAAAGAAAAATTAAATTTAATTTAATTAAAGATAAGAAAGTGAAGGGGCAAGCAAGATTTAAGCCAACAGAGTTACAGAAGGCAGAAATTGGAAATAAAGACGGGGGATCAGTGCTACAGGGAACGTGGGGTACTGCACACAAAAAGACTGACAGGAATGAAATTGGAGGATTAAAGAGGCGACCCCTTCCATGCAGACTCACCAAGCTATAAATGAACAGTAATATTATATAGAATATTTATAAATGAAAAATTATATTCACGATATTACTATTTCACTTTTATTCCATTAAATATAATGTGACACATTTATTATTATTAAATAATTATTTATTACATACTTTTTTATCATTTAATAATAATAAATGAATCACATCTTACTTAATATGATGAAAATAAGATGAGTGTGTAGTGTATAACTCAGTGAAAATTGCTTCTCCCACGCTAAATGGTGGCCATCGACTGTGGATTTTTTTTTTTTACTTAATAATTATGTAAATGTTTTTTAATAAATTTATATTTTTTATTTTTAAAAAAAAATTTAATAAATTTAAAAAATATATATTTGAAAAAAAAAATGATAAACAAAAAGAGATAGAAATATCTAGCGTGTTCGGTGAGTGTTTCGGTGACTTTCGTTTATGGGAGTACGTAGCACTATCCTATAGAATTTTGGATTACGTAATTATTGTACATTCATTCTTAATAAAATATATATATATTATTAAAAAATTAATTTTTTTAATATAAATTTCGCATTTAATTAAAATAGTTACACAACTCTTGTACCATCACAACTCGTGTATCATTTCGAGCAGTGTTACTCTATTGCTTGAGTGGGATTGTTCTACTCTATTGCTTGAGTGGGACTGTTCATCAGGGTCGGTTTTTATCTGACCAGGCCCGAAACCCAAATAACCGAGTTTTCGATTATGATTTTCGACTCGGGTCAAACCTGGGCCAAAACCTGCATTTATAAAACTGTTATACCCGGTACGGACCCAGGTATGATACATGGGTTCTATATCATAACTTGGTTAATCGAGTTTGTATATAAAGTGAAAAAAAAAAACCTAGCCTCTGCCTCTCGTTGTCGTTGGACTCTGGAGCCGTCTCCTACCTTTCTCGCACTGAACCCTCACTCAATCTCTTCGAAACCATAGCCGTCGTCCCTCTCTCAGTCTCTCCGAAACTCTAATCGTCGTCTTCATCCTCGTGCCTCGTCGTCATCCTCGTGCCAATATATGTAAGTAGATGCTTCTGTAATGCTACCATCTTCATCCTAGATGTTTTTGTTGGTTGATTAGATTTTATCTTGTTTTGGTCATTTCGTGCCTTTAGTTTCTACATTTATGGTTACCCATTTTGAAAAGTTAAATGTGTTTGTTTAGCTTAGACTGACGCTAGCATTAGGGTTTGTTTTCTTTCTTCTCTGTTTGTTTCCTTCTCTATTTTTTTCTTCTCTGTTTGTTGATTTTGGGTTTGTTTTAATAAGTTTTATATTTGATTGATCGAAAATAAGAAAGAAATCACATTAAAGGAATGAAAGTGTGGACCCAGGAAGTAAAGTAGAGCTTTTCGTTTCCTTCAATGTTTTTTAGGGTCTTTAATTCATTCAATCTTTTCACTACCTAATCCATGTATACCCCCACATTAATATATTCTATCTATATATGTATACCCCCAAAGACTGTTGATCGATCTTGAGATCATCAGCTTCCTCCATCATTTCGCCTGTCAATTACATATATATATTAATTTGTCACTAACATGGTAATAATTAATTAGGTAGCTAGATAGTTATATAATATGCTTAGGAATATTAATATTATACCTTATGGCAGTAAGCCGGCAGTATCATTGAAATATATAATTAATTCGCTGGAACCTCTTGCAAGGAATTCCAATTTTCATATGCTGCCCTCACCGAACTCTTAATATCATAGTTCTGCAAATACCAACAACAAATAGAACAAACATTAGTATATGTTACCCAAAGATTGCATGCATGTGTATATAATATATCTACCAAATTTCACATATAAATATATGTTTATATATATATATATATATAAAGAGTTTGCATGTAAATGGTACTCGATCATGCATACCGTTTGAATAGAAAGATCACTATGCGCTACAGGGTATAGTTGCCCATCAACATCATGAATATTGCAACAATATTGTATTCTATTTTGGTTAGCTATGTTGACAGTGAATAGGTGGGTTGCTACTACTTATTGTAAATGAAACAACTTGGCAGCTAGGCACATTTTGAGGCTAATTAGCAAAATGATACGTTTATTGCTGGTTTTATGCTATGGAGTATGGATGGCCTTTTTAGATATAAATGGTTGGCTTTGGTGAGCTGATGGGCAAGATGGGTGGACATCTTTGTCAATGTCTAACTTTCATTTGTCAGTGAAGTCTATCTTATGTGCTACTTTCTCCAATTGCAAGCAAATTGTCCAGCAAGTTAGATCCAATACCATTCATCCTTTGTTTTGGTTTCAATGGATTTTTTGTAATAGATCATAACCCTATGAATGAGGGTGAATGTGCGATGTTGAATATTTGCTTGTACTTCACACCAACTAGAGTTATCTTGGTCTGGATTTGTTCTAATAAAAAAGATTAATTAAAAGAAAATTAAGACACTACAAAAAAAAGGGCTATTACGACCAATTAATAGCAACGAAAAGAGTATTAGCAACCAAAATTGGAAGAATACATAGAGTTGATGGACCTTGAGAGTAAGTTTGAAACTTGAAATATTTTTTTAATATCTATTTAACTTAGTTTATTATATATCTAACTATGCTTTTGTTAAAAAATTTTACATGATTATCTAGCTTTATCTTCACAGTAAGCTGCTGTGAATTAGCCTTCCCAATTATGTTGAAAAAAATTAGAGTAAGTGAAATTTTTATTTGTTCTGTTTATCTATTAATTAATTCTCAGTACTGAAGATATATATGCGAATAATGTTGTGGACAAGAATATATTGAGGTTACATCGGTTTAAGAATTTGTGTTCTTAAATTTGCAGGGCCTTAATTCACAACAACAAAAAAGACTTTTCGGGACAAAATGAAAATTGTCCCAAAAAGTGAGATTTAGGAACGAATTTCATATTTCGTGCCAAAAAAATGACAGAATGTCTGTAACGTTCCAATGCGTTCGAACGGACTAGTTAGGGACAAAATATTTTGTCCCAAATAATTAAACCGTTCGAACACTAATGATTCACCATTCGAACGTCTAAATTTAACCGTTCGACAATAGATTTTGGCACGTTAAGTAAAATTTTTTAGAGGGAAATTGCTACACCATTTGAACGTACCAATTTAACCGTTCGAATGATGAATCAGTATTGTTCGAACTTGATTTGTAGGGGTCGAAGGGTGACCACATTTTTATTTTTATTTTTTCAGAATTATATTTATATTAACTTGTAATTATAAAAAATTGATCAATTAAATAATAGGAATACTATAAATTGATAATTAGTTTAGAAAATTTAAAAAAATATTATTTCATAGTTAAATACTGAATTCACAAACACAAAATATTGTCCATGCTAAAAACAAAAAATAAATAAATAAAAGATAGAAAGTACTAATTAGGACCCCAAGTCTTTGCATACTTCCTCGACTGCAGCTATACGTTCCTCTATTTGTGTCAGTCGAGTACTGATGGTGACCTGAGTCACAGACATGGCATCAAACTCTGTACGTAACGCAGTAATCTCTGTACGAACATAGACACAGCATAATGGATCTCCATAGGCATTGCATCGATCACCGCTGATGTCTATTCGCTGATCGCTGTATGCACAATCTCGGCCATCTCCTCACGAGTAACATTGTGTACTAATGCCTCGGCTTGTATGGATGTCTCAACAGCTGATACTCTATAATCTACCGGCTGTGCATCTCTCTGAGGATCAACCGGTTTTGGAATATGTCCACAAAGACCCAGTCTCGAGTGTCCCGTGCTGCGTGAGAGGGTGGTGATGTTTGTTGGTCCCATTGGCTCTTGTTTACGCTCTGCAACATCAGGCACAACACTAGCAAATAGCAGAAATCGGGTGATCAAGATTCCGAATGGCAGTATATCCATCAAAATGTACTGAGACTCCGATTGAATCCTATCAAATATATACCCCACCAGGTCGATAGGAATGTCACGAGCAACCCATATCATAAATTTCGTAAAATGTTGTTGCCAATTATCAAATTCAAGATCTTGAAGAAAGAAGAAAGATCTGACTGTTTGATACTCTTCGTCCCGTCATATGGTGGAGCATCTGGACCAACAACCAAATCCCTCACCTCAAGATCGGTAAGGATATCGACCTCATCAGTATAAACTGATTCCTCCTCCTTAGCTATCTTCACCTCAGCTGAAGGATCAGATTCTCTAAGCACCACATTTGGATATGCATATGGCAGCCTAGGAATACCGAGATGCTCAGCAAGTCCATCCCGTGAAAATACAACTGAAACTCCTCGAATAGAGATCCTGTATGCCCCTCCGTCATCTGGGCTGGCATTACCAAGCTCTTTATAGAACTCAACAACAATGTCAATATAGGAGACTGGCTCCCATGCTTCAACCCGCTCATCTAGGATAGGTCCTTAACTACGATCGCTAAAGACTGATGGCAGGGAATTACCCTCCTAGACAAGACTCTGGAAATCAGAAATCTTCACCGGTCGCTCTAGTGAAATAGTCCTCTGCCTCACTGGACCACTATTAGTCTCAGTAGGATTGCGTCACTTATGTCCCGCCCTAGAAGAAGACATTATAATCAACCTGAAATTTACAATTAAAAATTTGATATACAACATTAACAATAAAAACATAATAAATAACTATTCACGGTACTTTCATACGAATAGCAATTTAATAAAGTGAGACATTATAAACAACATAATTTTTAATAAATAATATCACGTTATTGAATATTAATTAGATTAATATTAACAGAAATTTAATATTTAACAAAATATGATAAATTTCTATATTAATTTAATTATAATATAGAAATTATTCTCGTTAAAATTTAATGGAATATAATATGGAATAAAAATAACAATTCACTAATATTACTAAATTTATCTATACCGTTGGAACCCTTAAAATAGTGCTCGAACGGTACACATGTACAATTCGAATGTATAAAAAACGTTCGAATGTCATTGGATTGGCTCCTACAGTTCGAACGTGTAAAACGATGTTCGAATGGATAATTATTACTGTTCCAACTCTTAATATAGTGATTGAACGGTACCTGTACAGTTTGAATGTATAAAATAATAGTCAAACGAGGTTGGATTGGGTCTTACAGTTCAAACGTCTAAAACAACATTCGAATGGTTAGTTGAAACTGTTCGAATGATGTTTATAGCGTTTGAATAGTATGCAAATCGATGGATAAATTGCGGTGAGTATTGATGGATAAATTGCTCTATCCTAATTCAAACAAAATAATCCAACAAAAACCTAAATATAAACGGTAAAATGATTAGAAAAGGAAGAGTACCGGTACTCAAAGGAAGAGGCTTCGAGTGGGTACTGTTCAAGACGACGAAGATGGCGTTGAACTGCAGAGATGGACGGTTAAAGCCTTAAAAGGAAGTTGGAATGTCTCTGTTTAGCGTCTGTGAAAATAACGTCTGCGGCAAGTTATATATGCAATAATGTTTGAACGGTTATCTTAATAAGTTTAAATGGTAAATTGAAAATTAATTTTTTATGATATTATTTAATATATTATAATATATCATAATAATTTTTTATAATATTAAATATCATATATTATAATATATGTTATTATATATATAATACACTATATATTATATTTATTATGTTTAATATAGTATATATTATATTTTATTTAGTATATTATATGACATATATATATATATATAATATACTATAAGTTATATGATGTAGTATAATATAGTATACTATATATACTATACTATATTATAGTATTATATAACATATATGTGATATTAAAGATCACACTATATATCATAGTAAATATATGTTATAACTACGGATGGAGTCTCCTCTCTAGAGCGTTTTCAAAAGCTTCGGAGGTGGTGTTTTTTAACAGTCCCGTGGTCCTCATGGCTAGCGGAGAACGTGTTGGAGCAGAAGGATTAATGGCTCAATGGAGAAAGCTCAAACTATCTGAGGAGGAAGAAGAAGTAGTGGAGAAAATGCAAACTGGAAAGAAGAGATTGATCGCAAGGGAGATAAGAGTCTGATAAGAAGGGTTTGTTCAGACCGTCCAGTTAGCAAAACTTTGATCAGCAATACCATGGCAAAAATATGGTGGATTAGCAAAAGGGCAGTCTTCCAAGAAGTGGAACGTAATACATTCGTAATCTCATTTGAAACTCATGCAGACATGTACAGAATTCTTAAAGGGAAACCGTGGTCCTTTGATTCATCGTTGCTTGTCCTGATCCCATACGAGAGGAAGTTATGCCTCAGGGATATGGTTTTCGACAAAGAAACCTTTTGGGTACAAATCCATAACATGCCACTAGGTTGCATGTCTATGGAATGGGGAAAGCAAATTGGAAGATCAGTGGGAAGGGTATTAGAGGTCGACGTAGAAGAAGATGGTACTGGATGGGGAAGGTGTCTAAGGGTAAAACTAGAGCTAGCACTGATGAAGGCTATCCCGAGGGGTCGCTTTATCAATGTAGAGCAAACAAAACACTGGGTAAACTTCCGTTATGAAAACCTACCCAGAATCTGCCTTAAATGCGGATGGATTGTTCATGGAGAGATGGGCTGCCTGGCTAAGCATATAGATCAAGCAGTGGAGGGAGGGGCGGAGCCTCAGTTTGGGTCCTGGCTAAGGGCAGAGAGCTTCTCGAAGCGCAACTTATTCTCTTACAGAAACAACAAAGGAAGGGAGGATTTGTACACGAGAGATACTAGTGGTCAGGCAGAGGTGGAGGGCGGCGAAGGAAATGGGGAAGGAGATCGGCAAGCCAGTGGAAGAAACACGCACTCTTCATCAACCTTCTCCAACACACAGGGACCAGTATCGGTCGAAGCAGGAAGAAGAACAGTGGAAAAGGAACTAGTACGAACCTCAGCAGTGTCAGGGGAAGGTATGGCAACCTGGGTCGATGTGCAACAACCCGGTATGGGAGATACAGTGAAAGCAAGCTAGCAGCGGGAAAGAAAAGGGCGGGAAGACAAACTGTTAGAGGAACAGGAAAGCAGGCCGGGTCTCTATGTTGGGCCTGAAGGGGACCCAATCCTCTCGGCCCCAAAGCCCATAAGCCAGAGGCTTTCAACCTCAACGGCTAGCTCTCTTGCCAATGGGATAGACAGAGTTGCTTGTACTGTACAGGATTCACAGAGTCAAAGAATTGAGCGAAGATGGAAGAGGCTAGCAAGAAATCTGAAGCAACCATCCTCCTCAACTATGGTTAGCCGATCCCAAGGGGAAAAACGCCTAGCTATGGTAAGTTTAGCAAACTTTAACCCCTTGAAAAAACATAAGTTAGTTGCTGTGAATGGCATACTTGGAGAGGAAGCCCTCTCAGTGGATATGGTGGAGGCTGCAAGGCAGCCCCACCAGGGATTATGAGAATCCTAAGCTGGAACTGTAGGGGGCTTGGGAACCCCCAAACAGTTCAATACCTTGGTATGTTGATCAAGGAAAAGAAGCCCGAGCTGGTCTTTCTAATGGAGACCAAGCTATCGTATACAAAAGCTTGTAGGATCTCTAAGAGGTTCAGGTTTCAAGGCTGTGTAGTTGTAGATGCAGTGGGAAGAGGGGGGGGGGACTTATGCTCATGTGGAAGGAAGAGAGTTTGGTAGAGGTCATCAACTACTTTCAGTACCACATTAATGTGCGAGTAGGTGATGAATCAAGCAGTAATAGGTGGTTGCTTTCTTGCTTCTATGGCCATCCTGTTACAAGCTTAAGAAGTAAGACTTGGAGCTTACTATCCTCTTTTAAGCCTGAGGTTGGTGGGTGGGGAGTCATAGGGGATTTCAATGAAGTTCTGTACAGTGATGAGAAGGAAGGAGGAAATCCTAGGAGTGAGTCCTTGATGAGACAATTCAGGGAGGTGATGGAGGAAGGCAGTCTGTGTGATCTGGGGTGGGCTGGAAATAAATTCACCTGGAGCAATTGCCATGAAGATGAATCATTCACTAAAGAGAGATTGGATAGAGTTATAGCTAATGTTGATTGGAAATCTCTATACCCGGTGCATACAGTTGAGACTCTCCCAGCCATCTGTTCTGATCACAGCCCAATATTGTTAGATTTCAGTATTGAGAGGTGCTCATTTCGAAGATGGCATCATTTCTTCAAGTATGAGGCCAACTGGAACAATGAGGAGGGTTACAGTGAGGTTGTAGCAGAAGCATGGAGTAAACGTATGGGAGAGAGGAGCAGGATGGAAGGTTTGTTGTGGAAGCTAGAAACCACCCAAAGGAAACTCAGTCAGTGGAGTAGGAATTTGAATATAGAAAGGCTAGAGGCAATAAAAGAAAAGACTCACCAACTAGATGCCTTACAAAGGAATGCAAGGCCTGAGAACTCAAGAGAACAGAAAAAGCTTCAAGTGGACCTTAATCACCTTTTAAACCAAGAAGACATAAAGTGAAAACAAAGGGCAAAAAGACACTGGTTGGTAGAAGGAGACAGAAACACCAAATTCTATCATGCCTGTGTGAACCAAAGAAAAAAGAAAAATGCCATCAGGAGAGTGAAGGATATGAATGGGAATGAATTAGTAGAGAAAGATGCTATAGCAGAAGGTTTCAAGGCCTATTTCAACTCACTTTATCAGTCCACTCAACCTGACTCTACATGCATCAATAAGTGTCTACAGGGAATAGAACATAAGGTTTCTAATGAAATGAGAACTAAGCTGGAAAGGAATTTCACTGCCAAGGAAGTAGAAGTGGCTCTAAAGCAAATGTCTCCCTTCAAGTCACCTGGACCCGATGGATATAGTGCAGGTTTCTATCAAGAACATTGGAAGACTGTGGGGCAGGATGTGTCCAGTACAGTAATGGAGTTTCTGAGTTCATAGGCAATGCCATGGAGTTTGAATCATACCCATATAGTCCTTATTCCTAAGTTAGACATGTCAAAAGCTTATGATAGGGTGGAGTGGAATTTTTTAAAGGCTATCCTGATTAAGATGGGTTTCGGCTTGAAGTGGACTAATCTCCTGATGAACTGTGTTAGAACAGTCACTTACTCTACTATTTTGAATGGCATCCTAGGAGAGGTAATCACACCTACAAGAGGCTTGAGACAAGGTGACCCTTTGTCACCTTACCTATTTCTCTTATGTGCTGAAGCTCTCAGTTCTCTTTTGAGCAGTGCTGAATAGAGAGACATCATCAAGGGGGTTGCAGTATCAAGGAATGGCACCAGAATAAACCACCTGCTTTTTGCCGATGACTGTGCTATTTTTTGCAGAGCTAAGCTAGTTGAATGGTACTAGATCAAGGGCCTTCTGTCAGTATATGAGGAAGCATCGGGCCAAACACTGAATCAAGAGAAGATAAGTGTGTTTTTTAGCTCCAATACAAGGGTGGAAACAAAGAATTTTATATTGCAGCAGGTAAATGGCTCAAGGTGTAACAATTATAACAGGTATCTCGGGCTTCCAACAATTGTGGGCAAATCAAAATATAACACCTTCAATAGTCTCAAGGAAAAGGTGTGGAGGAGGGTCAATAGTTGGAAGCATCGGTTTCTTTCCTCTGCTGGGAAGGAAATTCTTATTAAAAGTGTGTTACAAGCCATCCCAACCTATGCCATGAGTGTGTTCAAGATGCCTGGAAAGCTACTAAAAGAAATTGAAGCTATCATAGCCAAATTCTGGTGGAGTCAAAAAGAGGTAGGAAAGGGTATCCACTGGAAATCATGGAGCAGCATGGGAACAGTTAAAAACCAAGGTGGGTTAGGTTTCAGGGACTTCAATAGTTTCAACAAGGCCCTCTTAGCAAAGCAACTGTGGAGAATGATAAAAGAGCCACAGTCCTTAGTCTCAAGAATTTTCAAAGAGAAGTACTTCCTGAATTGTGATGTGATGGAGGTTGAGTTGAAGGGCTCTCCATCGTATATATGGAGAAGCATTTGGTCTAGTAGGAACCTGGTGAAAGAAGGATTAGTATGGAGGGTTGGAAATGGAAGAGACATATCAATATGGAAGGAAAAGTGGCTGCCTCGACCAGTAACATATCAAGTTCAGACCCCCTCCACTACTTTGGATTCAAACTGTAAGGTGAGTGCTTTAATCAATGTAAGTACTAAGTCATGGAAGGAGGATTTAGTCAAGGTCATCTTCAGTAAAGAGGAAGCAAACTTGATCTTTTCAATCCCCATTAGCAAGAGGGGGGCTAGTGATAAAAGGATATGGGCAGGGTCTGCTAAAGGAACTTTCTCAGTCAAAAGTGCTTACTACATGGACATTAGCTTTTCAAAAAGGAGTAGGGGAGAGTCTTCTTCAGGAGGGGATTGTGCAAGGATGTGGAAGGATCTATGGAAGTTAGAAGCCCTGGGGAAAATCAAAATGTTTGTATGGAGGAGCCTATCCAACATACTTCCAACTAAAGATATGTTGTGTAGGAAGAGAATTGTGGAAAGTAACCTCTGTCCTATCTGTACTAGAGAGCCTGAAACTGTAATACGTACCCTGTGGACCAGTCCAACAGCTCGAGATGTGTGGGGAGTTGACAGTAGCAAGCTCAAGAAGTGGAATAGCTCCTTCTATGATTTCCAGCAGCTATGGAAAGATATGTCAACAAGACTCGACAAAGAAGATCTACAGATGGCTGCAGTGCTGTGCTACCTTCTATGGAACAGGAGAAATGATTTTATCTTCAAAGACCAGTTCATGAGTCCTGAAACCATTACAGCAATGGCTCAGGGTGAAGTTTCAGTGCTAAGGGAGGTAAAGTTCCAGGCTAGCAGCAGGCTGGAGGAGGGAAGGTCAGCTGCAGTGGATAGTAGGCAGTGGCAGTCACCTGTGAGGCCTGCTGTAAAGGTGAATTTTGATGCTGCATATGATAGGTCTTTGAATAGAGTGGGAATAGGCGTAGTAGTGAGAGATAGTGAAGGAAAGTAAAAAGCTTGCCTAACTACATCAAGGGGCCAGGTTTTCTCAGCTGCCCAAGCAGAAAAAGCAGCACTACAGAGGGTTTTGAAGATGTGTATAGACATGGACATGAACCATGTTGTCTTCGAAGGAGATGCAAAGGCAATCATAGAGGCTGTTATTTCAAGAAATGAGGATTTTTCGTGGGGTGGCCAAGATACAGATGATTTGCAACATGTGATTTGACTACATTTATCTCACTCAATTTTATATTTTCTTCTAGATGCCTTGGCGCCATGTATATAATTAAGCTAGATAGGATTGAATGGAAATGCCAGCCTATTCATCATGAGTAGTCCAATACTTCTTTGTATATGCCATAGTTTCTGGTGTATCTAGTTCTTCTTCAGGATTCCATGTTACTAGTCAGAACTTTTGTTTGTTCCCTTTCAAGGACCACTCTTCTTCAGGATTTCATGTTAATGTCTCTTCTTTGATTCTTGTTTTGCAATCTGATCGGTTGTCACATGCTGTTGCTCGTGGTCCTCTTCACTAGATTCAAGCATATTTTAACCATTACTTTTGGCTAGTTGTGTACTGGATGTGTTTTTCCATATTTGTTTTGTCATTTTGTTTGTTAATCAAGTGGGTGTTTGTAACTTTTGTAGCATTACATCATTTCTATGGTTGGTTTGGATCTTGATAATTATTGTAAAAACGCCAAAATGTGATCAATTTATATTCATAATCACATAATCAGCGTGGCTACAACTGACATAGGTTATAAAATTAAAAAAAAATAAATTAAATTAATTTTTTTTAAACAAAAACCCGAGTTCAACACGGAACCTGAAAACCTGAATACATCCGGGTTTTAGACTGGGTTCTGGGTCGGATTTGAGACCCGAGGGGTTTGGATACACAAATTCAAACTATTTTATTTTATCTTATCTCATATAATTATTATAATTATTATAAATTTTCATATAAGATATAATAAACAATTCAATTTTTTTAAATTCTAAAATAAAACTAATATTAAAAAATTATATTATAATAATATTTTATTCAACTTTTAACAAAACATCTAATCTCATTTAAACTATATAACCAAACGAGGCCTAATTATCTAGAGCGTGGAGCGAACAACACGTGCCAGGTAAGGCTATAAATGAATAGAGTAACTCGTGAACAGCTCGTGCTCGATTCCTGTATATTTGATTTGAACTCGATTTATTTAATAAATGAGATTTTCATAAACACTAATATAGGTTCATATATTAAACTAGCAAAACTTGTATAAACTCGACTCGACTCGAATTAGATTTGTGAACAAAACTAGTATAAGCTCAGCTTGACTCGTTTTGAAACTCGTAATATGTTTTATATATATGTTATATATGTTACGTGTTAGCTATATTTTATATACTTAATTACATATTATTAATTTATTTATAGTTTACCTTATTTAATATAGAAATGTTATGTTCCCAAAATGTGTATAGGATAATTTGTATAATAATATATCATACAACTACAACTATTGATTTATTATATTATCTATATGTATTAAATAGTTTAGTTTATTACATTTATCTTGTATATTATTCTTTTAATTTATAACTATAAGTTATTTATATACAAAAAGTTAAACCATTAGAATTTTGAATCAAAATTATTTTGTTTAATAGTTAAATGGTTTGAGTTTTTTTTTTTTTTGTAAAATTTTAAACTTTTTTATAAATCAAAAGATAAGATTAGAAATTGTAAACTAAAAAATCGAGTTGGTAGCTTGAGCTCGAGTCAAATTTGAACAACATTAATGGTTAACGAACCGAGTTCGAGCAAGGATATTCGAGTTTTATTCGAGCTCGAGTGAGTAAACATATTAATCAAACTCAAGTATCCTTATTCGAATTCGACTCGATTCTGTTCGTTTGCAGCCCTAGGGGCAGGCCATGGCCCAAGGAACAACTTGGTTGCCTATTAAGAGCTTGGTTATATATTGAGAAAAGATTATATTAAATAAATTAAAATGATTTGCAAATAGTAATAAAATTATTGATTTGAGATAAGATGATTTTTAAAAAAAATTGTGTGTTTGGATTAGGAAATAAGATGAGATGGCATGGTTTTGGATTAGGAAATGTTTTTAAAACTAGTGTTTGGATAAGAGAGTGTCTCTTAGTACAAATTAAGATATCTTTGAAACCAAACGGCCCTGGAATGTGTCTATCAAATGTGCCCACTAATATAAATGAGTTTTTTCTTTTCTTTTCTTTAAGCATTTTTTAAACATCCTTAACCATTAAGAAAAAAATAAAAACTCACTAAAAGTCACTTCCTTAACCATTAAGAAAAAATAAAAAAAAATAAAAATATAATACCATATATAATACCAAAGCTCCTCTTTCTTTGTGTATGTAGCAGTCCCCTGAAATGTGTCTGTCAAATGTGCCCACTAATATAAATGAGTTTTTTCTTTTCTTTTCTTTAAGCATTTTTTAAACATCCTTAACCATTAAGAAAAAAATAAAAACTCACTAAAAGTCACTTCCTTAACCGTTAAGAAAAAATAAAAAAAAAATAAAAATATAATACCATATATAATACCAAAGCTCCTCTTTCTTTGTGTATGTAGCAGTCCCCTGAAATGTGTCTATCAAATGTGCCCACTGATATAAATGAGTTTTTTCTTTTCTTTTCTTTAAGCATTTTTTAAACATCCTTAACCATTAAGAAAAAAATAAAAACTCACTAAAAGTCACTTCCTTAACCATTAAGAAAAAATAAAAAAAATAAAAATATAATACCATATATAATACCAAAGCTCCTCTTTCTTTGTGTATGTAGCAGCCCCCCCCCATACACACACACACGTGTCGTGTATATATATATATATATATAATAAAATAAGCAGCCTTTTCTTTTTTGTGTAAGTGTCTCATGAACATAAAATAATGTACAAGCTTGGGGAAACAAATAGAGCATGCAAATTAACCAAAGGTCATATGCAACACCGGCATTAATATCACTCTAAGCGAACATGAGTTGTAAACAAGTCAGAGTCTGAATGAGCAGTATGTCGATCAATTTCTATTGGTTTAATTTTAATTTGAAAAGAGTCGAGCTGAAACTTATTATCGAGTTTTATTTTATATTCATAAATATTTTTTTTTAATTTTTTAAATGAATACAAAACTGTTTACATGCTATTTAAAATTGACAAAATAAATTGTCCATATTATCTACAGATTTTGACAACAAAAAAAAACCAACTCTAAGTTTTCGTGAATATCATTATATAATTTATATAAATGATTATATTCATGTATAATAGTGATCATATATACTAGGAACATGGATTTCCTCTTATCTTTATATGATTTTATATAGGGAAAAACTACTTATATATTTAACAAGCAAATTGAATAGAATGGAAATCAAGTTGGTTTTGGCAGGGAAAAATGTGTTTTGAGTTGTATCTTGTATCACTACAACAAATATGGCTTTTAGTGATAGATTAGAAATAGTGAGGGTTTCCAAACCGTGACTAAAACGTATTTTCTGTGATGGTTTGTGGGAACTATCACTAAATGTTGGGCAAGAATTTTTTAACATTCGGACGTTTTAGTTATTTTGTTCTCACGTCACAATAACGTTCGAACTTTATATCTATTTACGTCCGAATGTAAACATTTTAGCGCCAACGTTTGAAAGTTATATCTACTTACGTGCGAACGTTAAAATTATTAGCGCCAAAGTTCGAACGTTAAAGTTATAAAGTTCGAACGTTATATGTTAATTTGCATAAATTAACCATAATATATATTTGTTTAATAGTAAGATTGAACAAGCTAATATTAAAGAAAATCAAGAGTAGAAATTAAGCTACAATACATACATTAAATAATATTGTCCATTACATATGTCGAAAATAAAAAATAAAATATGATTAATTTTTACAAATGACATTTAGAACTGCTAGTTTACAAAAGATCGAAACTCCTCAGTCAATGTCTCAACCTTATTGTTTAGCACATCTACATGATGTGCAAGATGTGTGACAACTTGATCTATATGCGCAATCTGTCTATCGATCTGTCGGTCTATATGCGCCTTCATATCTGTCTATCGATCTGTCGGTCTATATGCGCCTTCCCGCAGAGGCAACTGCCGGCTGCTAACTAGTACTCACAGACGGGTGAGCAACATTGGCCCCAGACTCGGTCAGAGGAACAAGATCTTTTAGTGAGGGCACATTACCTTTTAGTGATGGTTGCGGTGGCATATGACAGCAGCTGCAACGGTGTCCGTGGCAGAGAAGAACATGTTCGGTAGAGTTTAGTGCGAGAAATGGCCTAAAAAGCTGTCGGGCTTGACTTTATATACAGTTAACGTTCGAACGTTTACAATAATACGTTCGAACATTATGTTGACGTGCGAACGTATTATCCTATACGTTCGGACGTTATGTCGACATGCGAACGTATTATCGTATACGTTCGAACGTTAAACAATACGTCCAAACGTTAAACAAATGACATTCGAACGTTTTTTATAATTAGATAATATATAGTGGAACACCTCTTTCTAATTCTGCTTGTTTTTGTATTGTAGTTACGTATTATATATATTACATACTATATATTATGTGATATAATATATAAGTAGTATACTATATAATATGTAATCTAGTGTTTATAATAGTATTGATATATAAAACTATAATATAGTATAATAATATGGATTATATATTATATCGACGTCATATATATATAATATATAGTATACTATTATATAGTTAGTATCTATAATATAGTAGTATATATTATATATATACCAAGGATAAGACTATTGTAGTATATTATATTAGACTACTATAACATATAATAGACTTATTTATATAATATAGTATAGATATAGTATATACTACTATATATACTATACTGTCTATATAGTTTATTATTATTATATTTATTCTAATACTATATTTATTCTAATAATATAGTTTATTCTATATAGTATAAATGACTATATTTGTAAAATTATAGTTATTATAGTCTAATACTATAATAACTATAATATATTATATATATTATTTCAACTATAATATATATAATATAATATATATATTATTATATATATATATTTCAACTATATAAATACATGATATATAATATACGTTCAAACCTTCATGGTATACGTTTGAACGTTAATGTAAAATTGGTGGGATTTTTCCCGCTTAATCTATGGAAGATAAAACGTTCGAACGTTTTTCAATTACGTTCGAACGTTGTATTGGCTCCGTGGGCGGGATAAATATACGTTTAAACGTTAATGTGTTTACGTTAGCAGTGGAATTTATCGTTCGAACGTAATTTAATGAACGTCCAAACGTTTATTGTATTAGAAGCAGAATATAAAACTTTCACGCATGGGAAAGCGGAACCATTCTGCTTTCCATCCCAAGAGAGAGAGAGAGAGAGTTTTAGAGAGAGGGAGAGACGAAGTGGAGAGTTAGAGTGAGAGAGAGTTAGATTGAGTTAGGGGAGAGATTTTGTGTATTTTTTTTCCTCTCAAGGAAAGTAACGTAATATAATTTTCTCCATTACTATTTGCAATTTACATGATATTTGTCAACTTTTTTTTATATGTATTTAACTAGCTAGTATTGTGAATTTTTTGAAGGATTGTTTGTTGTGGCTTGTTGAAAATTTGTAATTTGCAAGAGGAATATATTTTGAGTACAAGGTATATATACTAAACTCTATTGTTACATTTTGTTGTGGATTTAATTTGTGATATGGATTGTGTTGTACCATGAATTAAACTGAAAAATTGTTGTTATGTATATGTTTATTCTTAAGACAAATATGTTTTAGAAGTGTGTATGTTTTTTAATAATAATTATTTGTGAATTTATGTGTTTATTTGTGTAATATGTTGTGATTAAATAATATATATAACAATATTAATGTATATATATAGTGTGATTATTTGTTGTTCATAGTAGATATTATAATCTAATGGGAGGACTATATGCAATATATATATTATATTTGAATAATAACAATTGGACATAAGTTATAATATTATTTACAACTAATATTATGGAAATTATACAATAACTTATATAATAAATAATATATACTAAGTGTCAATTATAAGGCATAATTATATAGTAAGAATTAAAATTCGTATTAGTAAAATTATCAATAAATAAGTATCTATATTATATATTAACAATTATTAAAAATGATAATTATAAAAAATAACACCTAAAAATATAATTGAAAAATAATAACAAATATTTTGTCTAATAATATATAGTATATTATAATAAATAAGAAATAAATAAGTAATAATAATAATAACAATTATATAATAACAATTAAAATATAAGTGTTATCAATCATTAATAGTAATTATAATGTAATATATATTATATTATATTAAAAAGGAAATAAATAAGTATAAATTTTAATTTTATACTATAGAATAACAAATAAAATATAAGTGTTATCAATCATTAATAGTAATTATAATCTAATATGTAGTATATTATATTAAATAGGAAATAAATAAGTATAAATTATTATTGTTAATTATATAATAACAAATAAAATATAAGTGTTATCAATCATTAATAGTAATATAGAGTATATTATATTAAATAGGAAATAAATAATATAAATTATTATATTAATTTTGGAATAACAATTACAATATAAGTGTTATCAATCATTAATATTAATTATATTCAAATATATAGTATATTATATTAAATAGAAAATAAATAATATAAATTCTTATATTAATTTTGGAATAACAATTACAATATAAGTGTTGTCAATCATTAATAGTAATTATAATCAAATATATAGTATATTATATTAAATAGGAAATAAATAAGTATAAATTATTATTTTAATTATATAATAACAAATAAAATATAAGTATTATCAATCATTAATAGTAATTATATTTCTTTGTACAGAATGTTAATTCAAACAACATGCACTAATTTGTTTGTAAACTTTTTTGTAAGATATGGTATGACATTGCATAAATAACCTTCGATCTGTTTGGGAAGTAGTGTACATTTAGGTGTACATTAACTCATGAATTGTTTGGTGTGGACAGTTTGAGATTATATTATCTGTATTGCACATAAACGTTATTCCTACTTTGAACGTTTAGTATGAAGTTTCGGTGTCTTCATTTCTTGTTCTTTGGGTATACTGTTCATAGGGTCATAATCCTTATATGTGAACATGTATACTTTGAGAACTATGGGGAAGTGCTGCCGAAATTTCTACTAACGTTCAAAGTAGTAGAGTGGCGGAATTTGTGTAATATGGAGAATATAATCTCGAATGGGATATGACCAACTACCTTGAGAAAGAGTACTTTGAAAATGATGTATCATGACATGCATGTGTATTTAGGTCTTCTACGTGTACTAATAATTAGACGTTTTTAGAAATGAATAAAAGTTGGATGCGTATAGGTGATAGACTTGGAAAGGATTACATACCCTATACGCGTGGAGTAAGAACCTTCATTGATTTTGCAAAGGCCTCTGCTGATAGTCGTGGTTACATTAAATGTCCATGTTGAGGTTGTAAAAATTTGTGTACGATAGGGTTTGATGAAGCTAAAAGTTATATATTTGTGAACGGTATGAATTTGGGGTATACTCGATGGGTATTGCATGGTGAGCCGTATGCACAATCAGCGGATGACTTATTCAGTCAGCGGGAAAATTTGTGGCACGTGGATGATGATTATAAGCGAGATGAGATGAATGAGATGTTGAGTGACATTGGAGCTGGGATGTTTATGGATGAGGTTGATGACAATGGCTCAAGTGGCCAAGGGAATGATTCTGAAAATTTTCCTGCAATGTGGGAAGATGCAAAGCGCGTGCTTTGTCCAGGCTGTACAAAACATTCCAAAATATCGTTTATTGTGCGGTTGCTTCACATTAAGTCATTGTGCGGAATGTCAACCAAAATAATAAACATGGTATTAGACTTATTTAACGAAGTGCTTCCCGAAGGGTCTGCATTGCCAAAGAACTTTTATAAAGCAAAACAGTTGAGAAATGGATTAGGGTTTGAGTATAAGTCCATACATGCATGCAAGAATGATTGTGTTTTATTTTGGAAGGAGAACAAGGAAAAACAAGCGTGTCCTGTATGCAGAGAGTCGAGGTGGAAGGGTAAGAAAAGCGTGCTGGTTAAGGTCTTGCGATATTTCCCATTGAGACCTAGGTTGCAAAGATTATATGTGTAAGAAAATAGCTCACGATATAAAGTGGCACAAGGAGAAAAGAGTTAATAATGATGGATTTATGAGGCACCCAGCTAACTCACTTGCGTGGCAATCTTTCGATAATCAGTATCCAGAGTTTGGGATAGATGCGAGGAACGTGTGCCTCAGACTCACAATCGATGGATTCAACCCTTTTGGAAATATGAGTACAAGTTATAGCACTTGGCCTGTAGTATTGATTCTGTACAATCTTCCACCATGGAGGTGCATGAAGGCGTCCAACTTTTTGTTAACTTTACTTATCCCTGGCCCGAGATCACCTGGGAATGACATTGACGTTTATTTGCAGCTGTTGATTGAAGACTTGAAAGAGTTATGGGAAACATGCGTTAGAACTTATGATGCATCCACGTCGACAACTTTTCAGATGCATGCTGCGATAATGTGGACGATAAATGAATTTTTGGCATATGGGAATCTTTCCGGCTTGAGTACTAAAGGAAAGTTAGCGTGTCCGACGTGTAATAAAGAAACTACTAGTGAGTGGTTAAAATATTCTTAAAAGTTGTGTTTCATGGGTCATCGACGTTATCTACCAACAAATCATGCATGAAGAACAGAATCCGCTAAGTTTGATGGACGAGTAGAAGATAGAATTGCGCCAAATGAGTTGTCTGGGGAAGAGATACTGGAACAATTGGTACATGTGGCAGCGAACAATTTTGGCAAAGGTCGGGGAAAGAACAAGAGAAAACGAGGCATAGCAGAATTGAATTGGACAAAGCGTAGTATTTTTTTTTGAGTTGCCGTATTGGTTGTCGTACATGTTGCGACATAGTTTGGATCTAATGCACATAGAGAAGAATATTTGTGATAATATAATGGGTACATTGATGAGCATTAATAAAAGATGAAAGATACGATTAAGACAATGAAAGATCTTGAGAGAATGAGAATTAAACATAATCTGCATTTACGAGTGGAAGGTAAGAGGGTGGTTATGCCGCATGCATGTTTTATGATGACAAGGGAGGAGAGGATGGACTTCTACAAATGGTTGCAAGGTGTGAAGTGCTAGATGGTTATGCTTCAAATATCAGTAGATGCGTAAGCCTTGATGACTGGAAAATTGGTGGATTGAAAAGTCATGATTGTCACGTATTTTTGCAGAAGTTATTACCGACGAGAATTCATGGGAAGCTAACATTTGCTGTACGTGTTGCCATAACCGATCTGTGTATGTTTTTTAAGGATTTGTGTGCTTAGGTAGTAAATCGAGATATGCTGCGGAAACTGGAAGAAGACATTGCTACTATACTATGTAAATTTGAGCAAATCTTTCCACCATCATTTTTTGATGTCATGGTCCATTTAGCAATACATTTACCCCGGGAGATAATGTTGGGTGGACCGGTACAGTTCCTTTAGATGTATCTAGTTGAAAGATATTTAGGTCGACTGAAGTACACTGTTGGGAATAAAGCCAGAGCTGAGGGTTCAATAGCAGAGGCCTATATACACGATGAATCGTTAACATTTTGCTCTTTATATCTTCGTGGTGTTGAGCCACGATTTAATCGTCAAGAACGAAATGCTGATCTTGCTGCTCCGCCTCCTCGTGAGCTATCAGTGTTTTCTCAAAATGTACGACCCTTGGGTGCACAAACGTTTTACTATTTATTTGATATAGAGTTGGGTAAAGTTTGGTGGTACGTGCTAAATAATTGTCAGGAGATTGATAGGGGTGGCAATATGTTACACGACCCGTTAACCCAACACGAACACAACACGATAATAGCGGGTTAGGGTTTAGTTTTAACGGGTTCGGGTCAAAACGGGTTGACCCATTAAGACACGATTGCTTAACGGGTTGATAACGGATCAACCCATTTTGACCCGTTATGACACGTTAAGAAAGTTAAAATTACAATTATACCCTTCTACCCAAAAGTAAAATTGTTAGAATTTTAATTTCGATATTTTTATTATTTAGATTGTAATTTTGGACTTTTAGTTAGTTTTATAATTTTTATAGATATTGTGATCTTAACATATATAGAAAATTATGTTAAATTTAATCAAGTCAAACAGGTTAATTTCAGGCCTACTTAACCGATTTACATAAATAGTTTGAAACGGGTTGTATTGTGTTGTGTCAACCTATTTAGTAGTATTTACTAATGGGTCAAAACGGGTTGACACGACACGACACGTTATGTTAATGGATCATGTTAGGGTTTGAGATTTTGACACGAGAAGGTTAACGGGTCGGGTTAGGGTTTACCTATTTAGTATAATATACATGCTTTGACACGACACGAACACGACCCGTTAACATGATTTGACACCCCTAGAGATTGATCACTATCTCAAGTATGTCGTTGTAAAAGGTTTAAATAATTCTAAAGATAATGAGGTTAACTATAACTTTTGTTATGTAAAATAATATGATAAATTATTTTATACTGTGAGCACATGGACAAACTTAAGATGGAAGACGTAGAGAATATAGTGGCAAGACACGAGGAAGAATTTTCTGGACGGTTTAAACAACGTGTATGAACTAAACTCTATATAATATGTTAGATTATGAAAGTTTTAACTCTAGCTAATATTTAGTAAATGACATTATTTAAATTGTTAGATATTGGAACAATGTGCTCGTGATCCCTAATCAGTCTCTTTTGAATTGTATGCATTTTCCCGTGGTCCCTCAAACAGAGCACTTTGATACACTGCATGCACGGTTCGAGGTTATAGATTCCATACTCTGGACTGTGAAGGTAATAGAAAGATTCAAAATTGTTGTGTCTTGGTCGAGGGGAGTCATGGAACAAATGATATTAATTATTAAGGTGTCATTCATGATATTATCAGATTAAAATATCTGGGTGGGTCTATAACATATGTTTTTAAATGTGATTGGTAGGATCTAGGCAGTGGTCGGGTTTCAATATATAGGGATAATCATTTTACGAGTGTCAATAATGTATCTAAATAGTACAAAGATGATCCATTCGTATTGGCTTGTCAAGCTACTCAAATATATTACTTGATTGATCCAATGAAAAGTGTTAATGAAGATAGTGGAGAGATAACTTGGCGAGTCATACAAAAATTTATCCCTCGAAATATATATGAAGTAGGAACGAGTGTAGATTACGATAATAGTGGAGATGAAGATGACACTCCGAATGTAGAGGCCTACTAGGAAGATAGAGGGGGTATTAACTTATTTGTTGACCTCGGTGCACTCGAGTTGCTCCCCTTATGTAAAGATGACGTCCCACTCATCCATCTCGACCCGTCTTCATTAAATTATCATTCAATTGAAGAAAGTGAGAAAACCATAGAAGAAGAGTTAGAAGAAGAAGACGGAGAAGAATCTGGGGGGGAAGTGGATAAGGAGGACGAAGAAGAGCTTGATGATGACGATGAAGATGTTATAGAGAGAGATTCTGAAACAAACATGGAAAATACATCTGAAGATGAAGACTAAAAGTACTAAAAACTTTATTCATATAGGTGAGTATAGAATTTTATAATCATAATTAATTTACTCTAATTATATTTTTTTGTTATATCTAATCATTTTCAAGTATACCGCCAAAAAGACAAAGAAGAAATGTGCCTCCTCCACCGAGTCCAAGTCCTGAACCCATTGAGGACTCCTTACCCGAGGAGTCTGTTCCCAAAGATGAAGTTAACATTACAGAGAACGATGCACAGTCGACACCTACCAGTAAGGAATGTTTACGTTAATTAATTATATAATTAATACTTTTGTCTCAAGAACTATATATATAACCTTAAAAATTATACTATCATCTATTAGTTGATGCATCCACTCGTTGCGGTCATGGCTATACACAGGGCATCTCACTTGAGAAAAACCGAAGGCACGGTAAACTGAAAGTCACAATTCCTGATAATTCCATTGGATGAGTGAATGATAGTGCAGCAGCGCTTTCCTCCTATATTGGCACAATAGTTCGAGCTTATGCTCCATTTTATGTGCACTCCTAGCGAGATGTGCCGAATGAGATTAAGGAACACATTCGGAGTCCTGTGCTGGTGAGTTTACTTTAACCGTTCATTTTTTTCACCTAGATTAGTTTATCATATTTTTAACGTAATTAATTTATAATTAGGATGAATTTTACCTTGACTTTGGTCGTAGTGAGGATTTGAGAACTGTGAATGAGTTAATGGCTACACTATTTCGACATCACAAGGGACGATGTCACGACCACTTCAAGAAGTTTGAGACGTTTGAAGAGGTTGCACAGTCCCCTTTCCAGCAGATGAAGTTAGACGACTGGATAAAGTGTTGTGATCTTTTTGCCTCTCCAGAATATTAGGTATTCTAGATTTATTTCCTTTAATTATTTACATTTATATTTGTTGTTTATATTATATGTATATACATATATTACAATTAACATTATTAATTATTTTTGTAGCACTTAAGTTCTACAAATGCACATAATAGATCCGCTCTGACTATTCACCATCGTGTTGGTTCAAGATCATTCCATCGTTTTTCTGAAAAAATGGTAATTAATAAACTATATAATTCATATATTTTTTTGTTATTCTTTTTTATAAGTACTAATACTATCTTTTTCAAATTACTAATGTTGTTTTGTTAGAAACGTGATGATCTTGAAAACTTTTCCCTCGTTCATGTCTATGCTGCTTCTCACACTAATGAGCATAGTGAGTGGATGGATCCTGCCACTGCAATTAATTATGTAAGTAGTGTTCCTTTTGTTAAATAAATTATGCAGCATGTGGTCAAATTATTTTTTATTTGTATTTCTTTTAATAGGTTACTTATCATGTGTTTTGATCTTTCAAACTCCAGGGAAAAATGATGGAGATGCAATCAACTTTCGGGGAATCCTCTCCTAGTGACATAGACATTTTTACACAACTTCTTGTGCCCAACTCTAGTATGGCAAGAGGTTTGAGATGATCTTTCAAGCATTCCGGTTCATCTTCCTCAACCTCATCGATATCAAAAATTAATAATCTTACCAAAGATTTAGAAGCTACACGACGCGAGAATGAGTATATGAGGTCTAGACAGCAAGAGTTGGAGTCCCTCTTAGAGCGACAGTCTCATTTAGAGACGCGTTTGTAGGATCAACAAAGAGACCAGAAGGAAAGAATACGTAGTGAGGTCCAAGAGCAAGTGCAGCGGGAGATGATGTTGCAAATGGAGCGTATTATGTCATTGCAACAGAATCGTGTTGGACAAGGAAAGAAAATGAAATAAATTTTATTAGTGTATTACATTTTTAATATCTAATTTGAAAACAATTTAAAAAATTGTTGGTTGTGAAATATGTAATGTAATATGATACAATTGGTATAATTGGTATGTTTATTAATTGGATGAGTTTAGTATTTTTGATATGTACGTTCGAATGTAAATAAAATATGTTTGAACAGTATTCCACATTCGAACACACATTCAAACATAAGCACACAAAATAATAATAGAACGTTCAAACGTTTAAACCTCAAATTAACATAACGTTCGAATGTGCAAAATGTTTAACGTTCCAAACATCCAAACGTACCTATTGCGTTCAAACTCTAGTTTCTTAACATTCGAATGAATGTCCGAACGTTATGATACGCACGTTCAGACATTGGTTCATTTATGTAACGTTCGTACGTATAAACTTTCGAACGTAGATATATTACGTCCGAACTATAATCAACAAACGTTACCTTCTCTCATTCGGATGTCAGTTCGTCTAGTTTACGTTTGAACGTTATATTTTACGTTTGAACGTAATATTCTGTGACAAATTTTAACCGTCACAGAAAATAAAACGTTCGAACGTTATTTCAAATGGCACATCACCAATCGTCACTAAAAATATTTTTAGTGATGCTTGTACAGTAAACTGTCACCAAATGTATTCTATGACGCACATTACGTGACGGTGGTGGTGACAGTTTATGACCGTCACCTAATGTATTTCGTAACCTTTTTTCCATTTCTTGTGATAGTTTCATTTGTTACTAAAGCCTATTTTTGTTGTAGTGTATATCCTGCCTTGGCATTAATGTTTGACCTTTTGCAAATTTTGAAAATAAAATTTATTTTAAGGGAGGGTATTGTAAATAATAGTTGATTTTACCTTCTAGTACTTACTAAATACTTTAGTTTACTTTTGTTTAGTTAACTCTGTTTTAGTCTTTTTACTGTTAGTTAGTTAAAACACAATTGTATAAATAGAAGAACAACTCGATGTGATTCAGTAAGTAGAATAATAATAGAAGTATTCATTTTGTTTTCTTCAATCTGCTTTATTGTGATACCCCATTTTTATGTGTGTTTTTATTGAATGAGTATTTTTATTTAATTAAAATATTGATTCTTTTATTTTAAATTATCGAATTTTGATTAGATTTATTTAGTTGTAAAATTTATTTTATAGAGCTTTCTTAATATTAATTATTGTTTTGAATTTAAATTGTTGTTTAATTTATTTTAGTTTGTTTTTGGATTTAAAATTTTGTTGTTAGTTTTTTCTAGATATTTATTATATTTTAGTTAGATGTTGTGATTAAATTATTTTCTTTGTTTTATAACTTTTAAAGTTGTTTTCGTTGGATTAGTTTTTGGACTTCATAAGTGAGGACTGAATCTCATTTCTTTTCTCCATCTTTTCTTTTTCTTTTTCTCATTTCTCTTGTTTTCTCTTTTTCTTTCATTTTCTCCCACTTTTTCCCCCAGTTTCCATTCTCTCCCGCGCGCGAAGCCTCTCCTCTCTCTTTACCGTCATTTTCCATTGGCCAGCTGCCATGTGCCGGCATGTAGCACACCGCCCACCCAGTTTTCTTCCCCTTCAGTCGATAATTATCCCCACCAAATTTCACCCCCATTCGTGCCAACGTTAGTCGTCGTGAACCCCACCAATCCGCACAGTTTTTGAGTCGTTCCACCACCGTCATTCCACTTTCGATCACCATCTCTTCACCACCTCATCACCGACCTAAACCACCCATTTCCAGTTCCGATCCGTCACCAGAGCAGCCCCCACAACCTCACTTTCCGTTTAGAGTTTTTTGGCCTTCCACCGCCGTTTTCTCCTCTAGCCACGGCCAACCCTCAATTCCACTAGCTTCATAAACAACTCTAAGACATTCCCTATCAATCCCAAGCCTTGGTTTGTCCCCATTCAAAAGTGGGTATTTTATTACTTATGGCCACAATGTTTTTACACTGTTACGTTGCTTTTTCTTCGCCCTTTTCAGCTCATTGATCCTTCGAAAATTATTATATAGCACTGTAAGTATTTTTTAAACTTCATTTTAGATTTAAATATATTATTACTTTTACAATAAATTTGTGACTGGTTGGTTATTCCGAACTGAGTCCGAGGAGTCGGGGGTTGGATGGATTTGAGGATGAAGTTGTTTGTTTGTTTGTTGTTGATGTTGAGAATTGTTGGATATTTTGTGTCACATCATTTGCATTGCATGGTGCATGCATATACATGTGTTGGATACTGAAAATTGGGTTTTCAAGTGTAAATGGATTTTCGGGTGCGTGTGTATCACGACCCCAAGCCGGGATGAGGTATTATCTTAGTGGAGCTCCTCTGGTCACTCGGGAGTAGATAATACTAAGTGACATCCCCTGGGTTGTCGCTGGGCGACGACTGGATCGCACGATATGGTAACGCTGTCGTGTCATCTCCATGGTCCCTCAGCTGGCGGGGACTAAAAGATGCCTGGTCCTAGTAAGCGCTGGGCACGAGACTGGGTATCGCTCGTTTAGATGTCACATGGGTAGTCATTACCTGTGGTGTGGCATAGGAGTCAGAGTATGCGGATGATCCCTAGGGGAGATCATGGTGCATGCATTAATTGGAACTGGTTTTGGATATTGGATATGGGCCATTTTTAGGGAAAATGACAAGGTTTTGTAAGAGGATATTGTGATCCATTTTCTGAAAAAATTGTGGTTTTCTTGGTTTGGGTCATTATCTGGAATAATGGCAAGGACTTGTTTTAAAGGATTTATTGTGGGCCAAAAATGGGATTTTTGACGTGCGTGGAAAAATGTGAATTTTTGGGACATGTGCATTTGGCATCTTTTCATGCATATTGTTGAGTGTAATATATTTCTATCTTCTGGTGTTTGAATTATTACTTACCTGCAGCACCATTTTTGGTACCGCAGATTTTGATCAGGGGTTGAAGAGGAGGAGGCTGAGCCTAAGGAGGCAGCTCTGCCAGAGTATTGACTTGGAGTTGTTTTATGTTGGAAATTATCTTTACTTCTTTTTTTTTATATATTATGTAATTTGTATTTGAAACAATGTTGAAACTTGTAATATTTTATTACGTGTGTTTTAAGCTAGTCTGCATTTAAACAAAATTCCGGTACTTAGTTGTAAGACTTTTATTATCCGTTACGTAGTTTTATTGTACACATATTACATGTACACACACTTGGCACTTGGCGATGGATGCGTGACCCGTGTTATCATCATCCTGATGCCTCGATTTTCACATGTCTGTATGTGGGAGTTTAAGGCGTCACATTTATCTTCTTGATTGAAGTTGTATCATGGTATCAGAGAAGTAAACCTAGGGTTTTGCTTTGAAATCGATACAAGATTTGAATTTCCGCTACAAAAATGGAAAATTCTTCCTCCTCTGTTTTGTCAAATGCAAAAGATTCCAATCCATATAATCTCCAAAATGGAGATTCTCCTTGTTCAATTTTGGTCTCTAATCTTCTCAGAGAAGACAATTACAACAGTTGGTGTCGATCAATGGAAATGGCTTTGAAGGCCAAGAATAAAATTGACTTTATCAATGGTGCAATTCCTCAGCCAGTTGAAACAGATTTGACGTATGCCAAATGGGATAGATGTAATCGTATGGTTTTATCATAGATTCTTAATTCCATAGTCAGGCATATTGGAGAAACTATTATATATGCAAAAACTGCCAAGGATAGGTGGGATGAGTTGAGATGGGATGAGTTGAAGCATCAATTCTCTCAAGGCAATGGACCACAAATTTTCCAATTGCAAAACAACTTTATTCGTTGTCTCAAGATCAAAACTCGGTGAGTGTTTATTATCAAAAATTCAAGTGCTTATGGGATGAACTCATGAACTATAATCAAATGCCTAGTTGTACATGTGCGGCATCTAAAATCTGTACTTGTGGGGCTGCTCGTATGTTTGTAGAATATCAACAACGCCAACATGTAATCATGTTTCTTATGGGGGTTAAATGAAGATTTTGCTCATGTTAGGGGTCAGATTTTACAATTGGAGCCCTTACCATCAATTACTAAAGTTTTCTCTTTAATAATTCAAGAGGAGAAACAAAGAGAAGTTGGCTCCATGGGAAGAGTGGGGTTTGAATCTAATGTAGCCTTTATGAACAAAAGAGTTGAAGGATCGAAGGTTAACATTGGAAAGCAACTGTACAGAAAGGAAAAGGTATTGTGCACTCACTGTGGCATGACCGATCATGGACAAGTGTTACAAATTACATGGATATCCTCCAAGTTACAAACAAAAAGGGAAGGTTTCATTAGCAAACCAAGTTATGGTTCAACCCTCGAGTACATCCTTTGATCAAAATTGCATGCCTTTCTCTCAAGAACAGTATCAGCAACTATTGGCACTAATTCGAACACAACCAACTGAATTATCCAAAAACACTCCTCAAGTAGCTAATATACTATCAACATCCAATATGCCTTCTATCTCAGGTAAAACAATTTGTCATTCCACTTTTCCATTCATGAAAAATGAGAATTCCACATCATTCTCTAGCACTTGGATCATAGATACAAGTGCTACAGACCATATTGTTCATTCTATAAATCTTCTCACCACAATCACTCGAGTTCTCAATACATTTGTCAAATTACCAAATGGAGAAAATGTTACAGTAACAGACCTTGGTACTGTCAATTTATCAAAAGGTTTAGTTTTGAAAGATGTTTTATGTGTTCCTACTTTTGCATATAACCTTCTTTCAGTAACTAAACTTATATCTGATCAGAACTGTTGTTTCATTTTTTTGCTTGACATGTGCTATATACAGGGCCTTACCCCATGGAAGATTATTGGGAAGGGTAGAAAGACAGCTGGTCTTTACTTTTTGCAACAACCATAAGTCAATACAGCTGCTTCCATTTTTCCATCTAGTGTAAATTCCATATATAATTCTACTTATCACTTGTGGCATAATAGACTAGGTCATCCCTCATCTTGGATGTTGTTGTTCCTTTCCAAGTCAATACCAAATTTCAATTTCAATAAATCTGTACATGAACATCATTTTACAATGTGTCCATTGGCAAAATAAAAGCGATTATCATTTCTAGTTCACTCTTACAAGCCTAGTTCAATTTTTCATTTAATTCATTGTAATATATGGGATCCTTTTCAGTACCTACTCATGATGGTTTCAAGTTTTTCCTTACGATTGTTAATGATCATTCTTGATAAACTTGGTTAATGAAATCTAAGTTTGAAGTTAAACATATTCTTATAGCATTTTACAATCCAGTTCATACATAGTTTCAACAGAAAATAAAATGCATAAGAAAAAATAATGGTTTAGAATTTCAAATGAGAGATTTTTTTCACTCCAAAGGAATTATACACTACTTGTGTTGAGTTGCCATCATTTGAATTTCTGGTGAGTAGCAGAGCTGGAAATTAGGTGAGAAGAAATTTAAAAGAAAGTGATGAATTGCAATAAAGATCATCAAAATAGCTAGCATCCGATCCACTAGTACTAAATTTGCTAGGGCTCTTGGTGATGGTCCTTCTCGATCAATGATCCATTGCAAGAACGTATCATAGCAAGCAATCATGAACTTGAGTGGCTGCATTTATGCCTCGAATGTGTACCCAAGAAAGGAAAAGTGAATTTGAAGGAGATAAGAGTAAATAGAATCTTCAGTCAAAAATATTGTGATAACCTGTTTTTATGTGTATTTTTATTGAATATTTTAATTTAATTAAAATATTGATTCTTTTGTTTTAAATTTATCGAATTTTAGTTGGATTTATTTAGTTTTGAAATTTATTTTGAGGTTCTTTCTTAATAGTAATTATTGTTTCGTATTTAAATTGCTCTTTAATCTAATTTAGTTTATTTTTGGAGTTTAAATTTTGTCGTTACTTTTTTCCAATTATTTATTTTATTTTAGCTAGATATTGTGTTTAAATTATTTTATTTAATTTATTGCTTTTAAATTTTTTTTGTTGGATCAGTTTCTTGACCCAAGATGTGAGGACTGGATCTCATTTCTTTTCCCCATCTTTTCTTTCTCTTTTTCTTTTTCTTCTTCCTCTTTCTTTTCCTTTTTCTTTTCTTTCTCCCCATTTTCTCCCCCGGTCTCTCTCTCCCCATGCGACACCCTCTCTCTCTTCCCTCTAGCTCGTTTCCTTCGTCTGGCCCCAATACCACCACCGTGCTACCGTGCACTACACCGCCCCCACCTCCCTCTTCCCCACCTGCCGGTGCACCTCCCCACCAAATATCAGCCCCAACCGAGCCACCGTTAGCCGCCGTGAGCTCCTCCAAGCCGCACGGTTTTTCCTCTATTCTGCCGCCGTCATTCCACCTCCGGCCACCACTTCTTCACCAATCCCTTACCATCCTAACCCACCCATTTCCAGTTCTGATTCGTCGCTGGAGCAACTACCACGAGCTCAACTCCGTTTTAGCTTTTTTTCACTTCCACCGCTATTTTCGCCGCCAGCCACGGCCAACCACCACTTCCACTAGCTTCATAAATACATATAAGTCATTCCCAAGTCTTGGTTAGTCCCCATTCAAAAGTGGGTATTTTATAACCCACAGCCACAATGCTTTTACAATGTTACGTTGCTTTTTTGCCACCTTTTGCAACCCCTTGATCCTTCGACAAATATTATATAACGCTGTAAGTAGGTTTCAAACTTCCTTTAAGGTTTAAATATATTATTGCTTTTACGATAAATTGTGATTGGTTGGTTATGCCGAACTGAGTCTAATGAGTCGAGGGTCGGATGAATTTGAGGACGGAGTAATTTATGTTTGGATGTTTTGGATTGTTGGGTATTTTGTGTCACGTCATTTGCATTGCATGGTGTATGCATATACATGTGTTGTAAATTGAAAACTGGGTTTTCACGTATAAATGGATTTTTGGGTATGTGTGTATCACGACCCTAAGTTGAGATGTGGCATTATTCCGATGGAGTTAATCTAGTCACTCGAGAGCAGATAATACTAAGTGACGTTCCCTGGGTTGTCGCTGGGCAACAACAAGCTCGGGCGATACAGTAACGTTATCATGCTGATTCCGTTGTTCCTCGGTTGGCGGGGACTAGAGAATGCCTGGTCATGGTATGCGCTGGATGCGGACTTGGGTATCGCTCATGTAGATGTCACATGCGTAGTCGTTACCTGCGGTGTGATATAGGAGCCAAAGTGTGCGGATGATCCCTATGGGAGATCATGGTGCATACACTAAATTAGAAACTAGTTTGATTTTGGATATAGGCCATTGTCTGAGAAAATGACGTGTTTGATTAAAGGTTATTTGTGGGCGATTTTCTGGAAAAATAGCGAGGTTTTTGTAAGTGAATTTTCGTGAACCATTTTCTGAGAAAATGGTGGATTTCTTGTTTTGAGCCATTATCTCAGATAGTGGCGAAGATTTGTTTTAAAGGATTTATAGTGGGCCAAAAAATGAGATTTTTTGCGTGCGTGGAAAAGTATGGATTTTCGGGACATATGCATATGGCATCCTGTTCATGCATATTGTTAAGTTTTAATGTATTTCTATCTTGCGAGTGTTTGGATTATTACTTACCTGCAGCACTGTCTTTGGTACCGTAGACTTTGATGCAGATGAGGAGAAAGAGGCAGAGCCTGAGGAGGCGACTCCACTAAGGGACTAATTTGGAGTTGCTTGTAGTAGTGGAAATTATTTTCCTTGCCATTTTATTATGTATTTCGGATTTGTGACAATGTTGAAATTTGTAGTATTTTATTACGTTTGTTTTAAGCAAATTTGTATTTAAATAAAATTCTGGTACTTAGTTGAAAGACTTTTTATTACTACTGCATTATTTTTATGTACACGTGTTACATGTACACACACTCGGCACTTGGCAATGGGATGCATGATCCGTATTGTCATCATCCCAATGTCTCAATTTTCATGTATTCGTATATGAGAATTAGGGGCGTTACAAATATATGGATGTCTCATGAAATTCATGACACGAGATAAGCATGATATATAACATCGTCATGATGATCAATGCATTTTCCTTTTCTTTTCTTTTAGGATCCTAGAATATATACCATATCCAAACCGACGGAAAGACAACTTCAGATGAATGCAGGCCGGGTTGGCAGCTGGCAAAACACTTGATGATCCAGAACATCTTACCTGCAGCTGAGCCTTCCAGATTTACCTTCGGCCCGGTAATTATTTATAAATTTTCAGGTAATTAATACAAGGAAAACTTTTTCTTTGTTACAGGTGAAAATGATTGGACTAGTATAGTATAATCTAAATCAAATTCTTTTCCAACTTTCCATATAGGCGGCTGGCCGATTCGGGAAGTCGTGATTTGACTCATTTGTTTCAGGCTCTTGGAACATCCATTTCAATGCATGTAGGACCGACCATATATATACTCCAAGACTGCAATACATACATACATACATTGAGACTGCAATACATATATATACTCCAAGACTGCAATACATACATACATACATACACTAGTTCTGGTATGTTTAAATTATCTTAGAAATTAAAAAGACTCAAAATGGTTTTAAGGGATTGGAATAAAAAAGTGTTTGGTAGGACTAATACCATTATTAATGATTTAGAGAACCACATTGAGAACCTAGAGACAAATCTTCAAGATAATTATAATATTGAACATGAAAATGACCTCATGGCCTCCAAGTTGGAGCTTTTCACTTGGATGGCCAGAGAGGACACCCGTCTTTCCCATATGGCTAAAAAAAGCTGGTTAAAAGATGGGGATCAGAATTCGAAGTTTTACCATGCTTATTTGAATGCTAAAAATCATAAAAGGGTAAAAACTATGTGCTTATTGATTGAACTGAAATATTGCATATTTTAGTTATTTAAAACCAATGTATTTCAATTGCTTCGTGACATTATTTATTGGTTTTAGATGGAAAAATAATTAATAAGCATAAATTCGAGTTGTGATTTTAATTGATTAATATCATGTTTATGCTTAATTTTATAACTATGATTTAATTGAAAAATATTTCCTCACATATATAATATTTTTTTTAAAAATAATCTATTTTCTTTTTAATTTATTTCGAGTGTATTTTTATTTCTTTATTTTCAGCTTAAATAAAATTCACGAGATCAAACGGTGAAGCTTTTACGTAAAGTCAAGAAGCAGTTTCACGTGTTATCTGGGGGTACTTTCGGTGGGCTAGTTGGACGTAAAAAGGAGACGGAATTGAGTGCAGAAATTAAGGATGCTTTCGGTGCTTGATTGATTGGAGAAGCCGTGCGTGCTTGACCAGGGGACTTTCATGTTCAGGAGCTTAGGACTGATTACGTAAAACGGCAAGGGAAACGGGGGATGGGGGTTCAGATGGGCTCCATTGATCGCGACGGCTGTCCATTTGAGCCCCTGCATAGTNCGTGCGTGCTTGACCAGGGGACTTTCATGTTCAGGAGCTTAGGACTGATTACGTAAAACGGCAAGGGAAACGGGGGATGGGGGTTCAGATGGGCTCCATTGATCGCGACGGCTGTCCATTTGAGCCCCTGCATAGTTTGGAGGACTTATGAACACAAGATCTGGAAAACCGGTACTGTTTCTTGGTTGCAAGTGGTTGGAGTAGGATGAGGTTGATGGATCATACTCTACGATTCTCACTGTTGCTGACGCTTCTGGGCTTCGCTTCAATACTCGCAAATGCTTCTCCTATGAAGAATAATTTTGGGCATTGTGAACGGGTGGTAAAAAAATGGGCAGTTTCTTCCCTTGATCCAGAAGTCAATGAAGACAAGCACACATTGCGAGATTTACTCTTTTTTCTCCATGTCCCCAGAACCGGAGGCAGAACATATTTCCATTGCTTCTTGAGAAGGCTGTACTCTAAAATCTCTGGAATGCCCTCGTTCTTATGATAAGCTACGGTTTGATCCGAGCAAGACAAAGTGCAGGTTGTTGGTTACTCATGATGACTATAGTATGATGTCCAAACTTCCCAGTCATAGAACTTCTGTGGTGACGATACTTAGGAATCCAGTTGAACGTGTTTTCAGTACTTATGAATTTTCAATTGAAGTGGGAGCTAGATTTTTGGTGCATCCGAACTTAACATCTGCTACACAAATGGCTGAGCGATTGCGTTCCATGGATGAGAGAAGATCTCTTTGCTAGGAGAGATGCTAGAAGACGAAGGGGTTCAGATGACATGCAGAGCAATGGCTCATATGACATGGAGGAGATTGTTATGCCATTACATGAATACATTAACAACCCTATAGCACTTGATATTGTTCACAATGGGGCCACATTCCAGGTTGCAGGATTGACAAATAACTCATATCTAGAGGAATCGCATGAGGTGCGCCATTGTGTACAGAAGTATGAGATTCTTGGTGAACATGTGCTTCAAGTTGCAAAGAAGCGGAAAATTAGATGCAACAAGCTGAAATCACTCAAACCTCAAAGCAACTTGCAGCAGAAACTGACCTGGACAGCAACCTACAGCAGCATCGAAAGCATCACTCAAAGCATGCAGAAAAAGTCAAGCACAAAAGCAGAAAAATTAAACACGGCACCTTAAGCACACATGAACCACTCGGGTAGCACACAGCTCATGCACATGCAAGAACCACTCAAACTCGGGCAAAACAGCAGCAGAAAAAAAGAAATGCAGATCATACACGGCACCTAATGCAGAAAGTTCAATTCACATGCAGACAAAGCAGAAACATGCAGCAGCAACACATGCACATGCAAAATGAAGAGAAGCAAAGTCATTCACGGATGAAAGCAGAGCAGCAGAAAAAGAAAATTAAACTTGGACATCAGCATCAATCATGGCACCGAAAGGAACCTGATGAAACACATGAAGACTCTATAAAAGGAGGGGAACTTACGGACTGCAAGAGGGAGAGGAAGACAGAATTTTACCTTAGTTTTCAGTTTCATTTTCATTTTCATTCGGCAGCTTGTGTTGTTTCCTTTGGCTGGAATTTTAATTTTCTTTCATTCTCTTATGTTTCTTTATGGTAGAATAGGAGTTGGGCATCTTGATTATTTTTTTTTTCGTTCATCAGTTTTCATTTTTTTTCTTTGTCGTTCAGTAGCTATAAGGGTAGTCGGTGTGAGGTTAGACGCAGAACAGAAGGTCAGCAGCTTTTATTTTTATTTCATTCTATCTCTTTTCGTTTCCAGACCTGGGCGGCTGGTTAGTTTGAGTTTTATATTTTTTTTTTCTTTCTTTGTTAGTTTTGGGCAGACGCATAACTCAGTGGTAGACGGCTGGCTTTTATTCATGCATTCTTTCGGTTCCAGACGTTAGTGTTAGAAGCCATTTTTTTTTAGTCGCTCTGTAATTTCAGTTTCTTTGTGTTCCTCTAGGAAATAATTTCTTTGAGTGTATATTTTATTTAGAGTTCAACTTCAATTTAAGTGTATATTTTATTTGAAAGTTTAATTTAATTGAGAATTCAATTTCTTTTAGGATGCATTTTATTTAGAGCGTTTATTTTATTTGAGAAATCATTTTATCTGGAAATTCAGATTTTTGGATTGGAGAACGCAGTCTCCATTTCCAAATATCAAGTTTATTCCTTACAATTCCTGTTTTTATTTAATTTCAGTTTAATGTCTTATATTTTCATTGCACATTTAATTTCTGTCTATTTAAATTACTGTCATTTATTTTTTCTTGCATCTTTAATTTCTGTTTATTTAAATCATTATCATTTATTTTTCTCGCACTTGTAATTCTTCTATTTAGGTTAATGTCATTTATTTTCTTGCATCTTTAATTCCTATTATTTAAATTAATGTCATTTATTTTTCTTGCTCTTTTAAATTTCAGTCTATTAATTTCAGCAATTTTAATTTAGTTTCATGCATTTTAATTCCTTACTTTTCATCGCTGCACTCAAATCCGACAAACAAATCTAAAAATATGAATCTAGTCCATGACTAGTAACCTCTCCATCCATTGCACATACCATCCACTTGTTTTCTCTTTGTGAAGTTTTTCACATTTTTTTTCAACGAGTTTTAATTTTTGAGTAACTTTCCCTGAGGAGACGATCTAGGAATTTATTCCTAATTATTACACGACATCCTCCTGCACTTGAGATAGCCTTTGTGCTACTCATTTTTGAGTGAGTCACTTATCGGATGGTACGGTGTTAGAGTCCCCTTCTAATATTCATCAGGCAGCTGTGGACTATTTTACTCAATTCTTAGGAGCTGAGAGAAATAGTCTTTTGCCTAATTTAAGTGATCTGATTTCTCCTGTCATCACTCCAGATGAAAATTTGGACATCTGTAAAGCAACTACGTTTGAGGAAATGAAGGATGCTCTTTTTAGTATCCCCATTGATAGTAGTCCGGGTCCGGATGGCTTTAGTTCTGGTTTTTTCAGATTTTGTTGGAATATTGTAAAAGATGACCTTTTGGAAGCCATTAATGATTTTTTTATTAATTCTTCTCTTCCCAGGTTTTACACTGCCTCTTTTATAGTTTTGATTCCCAAAATGGAAAATCCTATAGGTTTTGATAAATTCAGACCTATAAGCCTTTGTTCTGTGACTTACAAGATTTGTGCTAAAATTATTGTGAATCGTATGACTAACTTGCTTGTCAAGATGATTTCACAGGAACAAGGAGCTTTCATTCCTGGCCGTAATATTTTTGAAAATATTAGTCTTACCCAAGAGATGGTTCATTCGATTCATAAAAAATCTAATGGGGGCAATGTGGTTATCAAGCTTGACATGTCTAAGGCCTATGACAGAGTTGACTGGAAATTTTTATTACATGTTTTGAAAGCTTTCGGGTTTTCTCCAAGGGTGTGCAACCTTATTGATATGTGCATCTCTACGCCTTGGTACTCAATTATGAGGAATGGTACCTCCCTGGGTTTTTTCAAAGGGAAATGCGGTCTGAGGCAGGGTGATCCACTCTCTCCTTACTTATTCATAATAATGCAAGAGGTGCTCTCACGCCTTATTAAGGCTTCTTTTGATAATGGATCAATTGGTCAGTTCTCTCAAGCTCGAGGCACCCCACTTATATCTCATCTTATGTATGCGGATGATATTGTTGTTTTTGCTAATGGTGCTCAAAAGTCTATAAGAAATTTGATGCAGGTTCTTAAGCTGTAAGAATCTTGGTCGGGTCAATTCCTTAGTAAAGAAAAGAGTGCTATTTATTTTTCTCGTAAGATTCCTCTTCATAGGAAGGCTTCCTTACTTCGCACTACTGGTTTTGTTGAAGGGACCTTTCCTTTTAAGTACTTGGGTGTTCCAATAGTGGATGAGAGGCTCAGAACTAACGACTTTGGTGAATTGCTTGGTAAAATTAACAAGAAGATTGCGGGTTGGAAAATGAAGATGCTCTCTGCTGGTGGCCGGACAATCCTTCTTCGACATGTGCTATCAAGTATGGCTACCCATCTTTTGGCTGTTTTACAGGTTCCTCATATTGTGATTTTGGCTTTGAACAGAATTTTAAGTTCTTTCTTTTGGGGCAACATTGAAGGGAGAGGAAAACGGAAATGGGTTGCTTGGAAAAATATTTGTAGGCCTATTGAGGAAGGTGGTTTGGGTATTCGGGATTTTGATGATATTCAAAAAGCCTTACACTGCAAACTTGCTTGGCGTCTTATTCAGGGCAAGTCTCTTTGGGCTGATTTCTTTAAAGGTAAGTATGTTCGGAGCAATCATTTATCTTTTTTGGAACCTACGAAGGGTACTAGGTTTTGGAAATCTATTGTTAGGTGTATTCCAGATGTTCTGTCTAATTCAAAGTGGATTGTTAGAGAAGGTAATCTTTCTTTCTGGTACGATAACTGGGATGATAGGGGTCCTCTGAGTGCAATATATCCTGTGACTGGGCATCCGTTGTTGAAGATAAAAGAGTGTCGTCTTGATAATGGTTGGGATTTCTCTTTGCTGGAGAGGCTCGTGGGTTATCAGCAGGCTTCTCATTTGTGGCAGTTATTGGCTCGTAGTAAAGAGGGGAATGATGTTCTTATTTGGTTGAAAGATAATGATGGAAGTTTTTCTACCAAAAGTGCTTGGGATTGCATTCGGGTTAGGGCTTCTCCTTTACCTTGGGCTCAGTGGATTTGGCACAACAACCTCCCTAAAAAAATCTCTATTATGATGTGGAAGGCTATTCATAATTGTTTGAGTGTTGACGAAAAGATTAGAAATATTGGTATCCCGATAGCCTCCAAATGCAATTGTTGCATCATGGGTCATTCTGAAGATCTGAATCACGTGCTTTGCAATGGGGATATTGCTCGGAAAATTTGGCATTTGGCTGCAGTCAATTTAGGCGTGCATATGGGTATGTTTCTTACTTGGAATGATCAAATAAATTTTTGATTTCGTCGTGCAGGTAAGTCTTCTCAGATTCGCCTTATTTTTGGTCTTCTTCCCTCTATTGTGTCTTGGAAGCTTTGGGATTGGCGCTGTAAAGCTCGGTATGAAAATAAGATTGACACAGTGGAGTCGGTGTGGCAAGTTATTAAATTTTGGATCCGTCGTATTATGCATTTGATTATGAAAGTTACTCATATTTCGAATCATGATGTGGCCCTTTTAAATAGATTGGACATTCCGGTCTTATTGCCCAGGCCCAAGAAGGTTCAAATGGTAAGATGGTTGAAACCTAGGCAGGATTGGGTGAAGCTTAATTCAGATGGTAGTAGTTTGGGCAATCCTGGGCAAGCTGGTGCTGGGGGTGTCATTCGTGATTACTGTGGTAGATTCTGCATGGCTTATTCTGTTCATTTAGGCATAGGATCCAATAATTTTGCTGAAATGAGGAGTCTTTTGGAGGGGGTCCGAAGGTGTCATCAGATGGGTTTTTATAAGGTGAATATAGAATCAGACTCTCATATATTGGTCAACTGGATTATTAAAGGTGAATGTAATATTTGGTACCTGGAAGATTATTGGGATGAATTAAGTAGCTATCTTACCTGCATGGAATATAGTGTGAGTCATATTTATCGTGAAGGAAATTGTGTGGCTGATTTTCTTGCTAAGTAGGGTGCCAGGGGCCTCAATAAGGATTGGCCTACTGACGGTGACTTGCCTAGTCATTTACGTGGTCTTCTTCGTATGGACATACTTGGTTTTTTGGCTTTCTTTATTTTGCAGGTTGTTTTGGTTTCTGGCGGGTTCTTGTTTTAGAGCTGGTTTTTGTTTTGTGGGGCTCTTTTGTTGTTGGTTTGATGTTTGTAGTTTGTTTTGTTTCGGTAGTTTTTGATGCCTGGGTTTGGTCTTCTGGTTTTATCTGTAACCCTCAGGTGTCCTTTTTGTAACCACGGTTTTCCTCCGCCACAAGTGAGGGCTATTTAATAAACTTGGGACGAGGCTGCTATGTGGGTGGCTACCGGCTCTTCTAAAAAAAAAAAAAAAAGTATATACATACATACATACATACATACATATATATATATATATAGTCTACAATGCAGCCAGCAGATTTGATTTTCGAGTAGTTTAGGTAGAGCAGATCGATTATTAATACTTAATGTACAATCGGTGATGAATTAATGTTTCATAATTTTATTTATAGATATAGTGATTAATTAATGGAATTAATTAATAGGGTTATAATTATATATGCATAATGTGTGTATATATATAATTATCAGACATAGACCTTAGCCAATTAATTAATTATCGTATATATAGTAGGTCGTGATCAGTATATCATTAAAAAAAAAAGTACGTAATGCATGTAATTAAGAAAGAAAAAGAAAAAAGAAAAAAAAAAGAAAAAGAATAGAAAAGAATAAATAAATAAAAGAAAAATTAAATTAAATTAAATTAAATTAAATTAAAGATAAGAAAGTGAGGTGGGGCAAGTAAGATTTATAAGCCAACAGAGTTACAGAAAGCAGAAATTGGAAATAAAGACGGGGGATCAGGGATACAGGGAACGTGGGGTACTGCACAGAAAAAAGACCGAACATAATGAAATTGGAGGATTAAAGAGGTGACGCCATCGATCAACTCACCGATCAGTAAACTCCGTATGCAAATAAATTTTCGTCCTTTTTGTCAGAACGTGTCATTTTCTTTTTCAATTAGGCTTGAATAGAGAAATAAAATGGAATGATTTTAAATAAAAATTAAAAATTAAATAAGATATTATTAAAATATTATTATTATTTTAAAATTTTTTTAAATAATAAATTATTTATTATATTTTATATAAAAATATAAAAAAATTATTATAATAAAATGAAACGAGAATATATAAAATACTTTGAATGAGGATAAAAAAAAATTCTTCCTACTTTTCGTGACCTTCTGTTTTGAAATTCAAAGCTATAGATACATAGGATGTGAGTCTATGACAGCTCCTTGCCAGAAAAAGATAAAAGAAAAAGGCAGAACAAATGGTTGAGACTATTTTAAAGGTATTTAATCAGCCAATAAATTTTCTCTGCTTTTTGCAGTTTTATGGTGCTTTGGTTGTGATAAAATGCGCGTTAAGTAGTTGTCAGGAGCGCCTGTAGAGGATAATCGTAATGTCATTTTATAGTCGCTTTAATATATCTAGTGATAACGTCCGGGTACACAAGGCTTTGAAAAAGGATCTGAACTCAGTCAATGCAAGACTAATATCATATCGTAAAAACCCTCATAATTGCAACCGGAAGTAATTTTTGCATGAACACATAACAGTCATGATTTTTCATTCATGATATCTTTCTATCAGCAACTGAAACACATCTAGAAATGTTCGAGACAAAACTATCAAGAAATTTAACAGATGCAAGCCATTCACAAAAACGTCTCCTCTAATCGATATCCAACGTGTAGGAGCCAAGTATCATGGAGTACCCATTTGCCGAAGGTTGTAAATATAATTCATTCCTTAACCCAAACTCCATCAAATCCCTACGTGCATTAGCTGTATTTTTAGTTTTTCCTTCAATATCCATCAATCTTTCTAAGACATTGTCGTAGATATTTTTTTCAATGTGCATGACATTGAGATTATGTCTTAACGGCAACGTGGACCAATAAGGTAAATGGAAGAATATACTTTGTTTTGTCCAGTTCAATTCAGATGGCATGAGTTTTCTCTTTCGAGAGCCTTTGCCAAATTCGGTGTTACCAATCTGCTCTAGTTAATGGAGTACATCATATCCTACTAGATCTGGAGGTGGCAAGCGATGATTCTCACATCCATTGAATGCAACCTTTTTCTTTCTCCAAGCATGTGTGGATGGCAAGAACTGACGATGACTCATATAACAATGTTTCCTCCCATGTTTCAACCACTTTGAATTTGTGTCTACATTGCATAATGGGCAAGCCATCTTTCCTTTTGTGCTCCAACCAGAAAGATTGGCATATGCGGGAAAATTATTAATTGTCCATAATAGTGCAGCATGTAACTGGAAATTTTCACTCTTTGATGCATAATAGGTATCTATGCCGTCCTCCCATAATTCTTTTAAGTCATTCACTAAAGTTTGCAAATAAACATCAATGTCGTTTCCCGGTGCTTTGGGCCGAGGTATGAGTAAGGAGAGTATTAAGTACGGATCTTTCACGCACAACCAAGGGGGCAAGTTGTATGGCATGAGTATCACAGGCCAAATGCTATAAGGTTTACTCATATTGTTGAATGGATTGAATCCATCACTGGTTAGCCCCAATCTCACATTCCGAGCATCTTCTGCAAACCAGTTGTAGTCTTTATCAAATTGTCCCCACATCTTAGAATCAGCAGGATGCCTTTAAAGTACTGTGGTCATCAAGTCGTTCTTCTTTATGCCATATCATTTCTTTTGCAATATTCTTTGACATAAACAGTCTTTGTAACCGAGGTTTCAGAGGAAAGTAACGCAATACCTTTGGGGAATCCTTCCCTTTTTTCTTCTACTTGACACCCACCTTGACTTGTTGCATTTAGAACAACTTTCTTTATCAGCATCATCTTTCTAAAAAAGCATGCAGTCATTTGGGCAAGCGTCTATCTCACATAACTAAAACCCAACCCATCTAAGCGTCGAGCCTCATGGTATGAGTTTGGCAACCGAATATCTGTGAAAGCTGATTTTAACAACTGTAAAACCATGTTAAATGACTTGATAGTCCAACCACCAATAGTTTTGATATGGAGTAGCTTAACTATAAATGAAAGCTTAGAGAATTTTTTGCAACCGAGATAAAGTGGACATCTAACATCATCTAACAATTGTTCAAAATTTTTTGATTGCCGCTCACTCATGGTAGGTTGTGAAGTAGTACCCTGTTCCATGGAATCATGGTCCATGAATGCACCAGCGCAAATGTCCTCTATCATCTCATCCATATCGTCAACATAATTCTGACTGTCATTATATGTATTCTGATCACTATCTGATGATTAGCACTCCAACTTTCACTCTCCCCATGAAATATCCAATGTGTATAACTTGGGAGAATACCTATCATGAAAAGATGATCTTCGACTTGAGCTATTGGTAAGAAAATGTTATTACAACATCTTTTACATGGACACCTAAAGGTAGTGCTTCCAAGTGCATGGGCTTTGGCCATTGTGAGGAGTTGCTTAATCCCTTCAGCATACTCCCCTGATGTAAACCTATTTGGCAAGCGCACCCAATCCTTGTTCATTTAAACCCCAATCGTATTGAGGATGAATCTGCTTTTTACCACAACAGTACTGAGTTAGTAAGGGGCAAAGGCACATATAAACAGAGTGTCTTAGTAAGGATCAGACACAAACATTGGTTTAACTAGTTAGAGAAATAGGCATATCTTAAACTTTTAGAAGAATTAAGCGTATTAGTGTATTGCATGAAAGGGAGTTCAAAGGCGCACAACATAATGGATGTAGGGTAAGGATGGTTTTATTAAGTTCATGTAGAAGAAAGTGCCAGTTGTGGGTGCTTATAAAACCTGATTTTATAGGGTTGCATTCTCTAAACCACCTTCTACATTTAGACTGTGCCAACTCCCCATGTAGCAATATACATGAAATTGGTTGCCAATTACTTGTGTACACTGAGATAGGCAAGACATTCCCCAATATCTATGAACCTTACGCATGCAGCACATACTTGAAAGCAATAAAATCATAACATTTAAGATCTATGTGCTAAACCGTTCACAACATACATTAATAAATGATACAGATTTTTTTAACGTGATTTTTTGTTATGAATAAGCTTTTGATACACTAAAAAGTGGAAAAAAAATGGAGGGTTGGGGAAAACATATTATAACTAATATTGCACATATAATATCTAAATATAAATAAGGGGCAATGGAGGTTATACTCTGGTTGTTTGGCAAAGTTAGCCAGAATTGGTAATTTTTGGTACAAAACTGTGAAGGTTAAGTCTACTAAGGCTAAAAGTGAGAATTGGTAATGGAATCAATTTAGTTCAGTGTTTTGATGAAATCATCATCAAGCTTCCCACAATTGAGTATTCCTCTAGATCCTATCATCAAATTAGTTAGAATTAACTAATATCAAGAACCTTATAACTACTATATGCCTGAAAGTCTGAATTAAAAAATTAGTATTAATATGGTCTCAAATATCTTATAAATCTCTCTTTATTTATTTATTTATTTTTCCAGTCAAATATCTTATAAATTTGTTTTCTCCTAATAAGATTCATGACCATGCTGTACAATTTTATAATTCCTCTTAACTGAGATGGTGGATTGGAGACCTAAATTGATAGTCTGATTTCTCAGTCTTTTTTTTTTTGGGGGGGGGGGGGGGGGGGGGTTTTGGTTTACTAAGGAGAGTAGGGGGACTTATGGGGTAAGCTTATGAAAATTCATTAGAAAAGGTTGAGATAATTTTGTAAAAAAAGTTTATTTTGGGGTAGGTGATGGCTCAAGAATTTGGTTCTGGTTTGATGAACTCTGGATGTTTTTTATGTTTTTCGTGTTTTCTTGGTTTTTAGCCATTATTCTTAATGGTGAGGCAGTCCATGAGTTTTTGTTTTCACTGTTTTAGTAGTTGAATGTTCTTAGGTGTTTCTTTTGAAGGCGACCTGTATACATGGGCTTCGCCTATTACATTAGTTGAATAAAATTTTTACCTATTTCAAAAAAAGATATGCAAATTATACCTTACTACTTGGGGGGAAAAAGTTGCGGATACCATACTCGTTATTTATTTATTTATTTTTCCAGGAAAACAATAGAGCAGATAACTTGCAGATTATAATTTAATTCCAACTCATGCATGGCACAGGGACTGAACACTTGGAGGCTCAAGAGAGCATAAATATCTATAGTCAAAGCTGTATTATGTAGCCTAAGAAAGCTTTATAACCAATCCCAAGGGAATCATCTCACTTTTTATCTTTATCTCAAGCCCCTCAGAATCTAAATTTTCTCAAAATGCTTGACCGGGAAAAGAAATCAGTTCTCATTACAAAAGTTCACTGCACTTTCACTCGACAAATACATATATGACATAACATAAAGGTGGAAAAACTTAATTATAATGAAAGAAAAAACAAGCTGGCCTACAATATTCAAAAGACAAGTTATAAATTGTAGCTAGCTAGCTGGTTCTGCATGCAGCATACCATGCATTAAATGGACCCATATATCTATCTATCTATATATATATGCTAGCTGTGTGCTGGGGGACATCTAAATGCATTTGAAACTGCATGGGTCATTACTTTATAACATGATGCATGACCTACACATATAGAGTATGCAAAACATAAAAGTAGTAGTTAAGAGTTATAACATGATGCATGATCTACACATATAGAGCATGCAAAACATAAAAGTAGTAGTTAAGAGGCTGCTTGCAGCCTAGTTAGCTAGAATCTCTTGGAAGCTAATTAGTAATGGATGGAATGTCAAGGGAAGATCAAGACTATGATCACATATATAAATGGAGTTGCTTTTTGACCAATATTCTGCACATTCTCAAAGTTTCCATATTTAAGTCAATGATCAGATTAGGAACCAAGAAGAAAATGCTAATTGAAGTTCTAAAGTTTAGTTGGAATTAAATTTCTTTTAAATTAGCCAAGGGTAGAATATATGCTTCCCAGTACTAGAACTTATTTGCGTTACAACCCATCTCACTATCATGAATGAATGGTATAATTCTGGCCTAGCTTGTTGGTGAATTTGAGGTTCTGTTAACTTCAGTGATCATGCATTACATTGAAAGGTAGAAATATTAGTAGCTAGCTAGGGGAGGTTTGATTTGATTGAGTGAATTTGGACTATATATATATATATATAAATATACATGATATATAGTTCTAAAGCGCCCTCGGGCAGGGGGCATTTGGTTCTTATCTACAATTAAATATGCTGATGATGATCACTTTTGCAAAACTACTTTGACAATATTCTTTTAGAATCCTTTTATCGAAACCATAAATCATGTAAGGGCCCTTCAATATATATAATATGGATGGGAATCAAACATACACAAAGCAAAAGAGCATTTTCATGAAAAGAAAAGGGAAAGGACTTAAGTTATGTTTTTTTCTCAGTCCTACACTCATGGAAGCCAAAATTATCTAGATAGATATGTAATAAGAAATGTTGGAGACCATTATGACCTAGACTCAATTTGAATATTATAGTCTTACCCCTCTCTCTGGCTCTCTCTCTCTATATATATATCTCATAAAAGTAAACACATGAATTATTTTGTTATTTGATATGATACGTTAGATTATAAAACTACCTATAAAGTAAATTTAAAATATTATATGAAACTTTTGTGGATTTATTTTGTGAAATTGTAGCACTTATATATATATTCACATTTTTTTTCTTGATTTAGTTTTGTATGGTAGTGTCACTTCCTCTCTAACGAAATTTTTTCAATAAAGATATATATATATTGTTTTTTTTTTTTAAAAAGTTTAGTTCCTCCACCTCCTCTAGCTTGGCCAAGACAAATACATTAAGGGGCATGCAATAGATAATTTAGAGACAAAAGCTGCCACTATCTCCCAATTAATTAGGATGTTGGATTGTCATATCTGCTACATGCATATATAAATATATATATATATATATATATATATATATATATATATATATATATATATATAATGCGCATGCTAAGCACTTATGATCCAATTAATTATATCCTATCATTCCATAACTTAGAATATTAGACTGCAGAGCTTCCTCTAAGGACTCTACTACAGGCATGTTGGATTGCATGATTCTTGACATTAATATCCCATTTTGAGGCACTGCCACAACATAAGGATCTTTTTTTTTTTATATAAGTAAACGGTAGTATTAATAATAATAATAGGCATAGCCCCAGTACACAACACGGTATACAAAAGATAAAACCTATTTAGGTCGCTAAAGAAGTCGCAAGGAAATCATGTACATTCAAACCATTAAAATCTATAGCTAAGAACATGCTGATAAGAATGCATGTTTATCTGTGGACGAGTACACTCCACAGAGAGAGAGAGAGGTCATAAATCGCGATTAACAGGTTTTAGCATCCATCTAATACAAGGAACGATGCCACAGAGAAAAGAGAGGGGGAAAAAAAAGACTGTCATGACTGCTTACATTACTAGGAGAAAGAGAGAGGGGCACATAAACAAAGGACATTACGTAGTTGGAGATTGGGGTATATTAATATCACAGCCCACTAGATCCAATCAACTTGGCTAACCCAAAGGTTATAGCCAAGGTAATCAAACCTCCAAGCAAAAGCCCCATAACAGACCTAAACACAAGGGCCTTACCTAACAAAGCCCCCAGACACAAGGGCCTTACCTAACAAAGCCTCCATGCTTATATATATGCTTACATACATGCCGACACAGAGTATTGTAGTTGAAGGAGAGAGCTTACCGCAGGAGGCCGTGGCGCTTTGAAATGCTGGGCTAGTACGGCATCCATGGTGGAGCAGCCATGATCACGGAGGGAGTTGGTGTTCAGAGAGGGCAGCAGTAAACAGTTAATCACAGAGGAGAGAGAGGGCCTTTGTAAGACTTATAGATAGATCTAGAGAGAGATAGAGAGATAAATCAATAGTGGAAAATTGAGAGACAGATGAGGAGTTTCCCGAAAAATTGCGACAGGATGGCAGCAGGCTTACAGTGAGTCGCGGCAGCTTCAATTTGTTAGAGAAGAGACAGAGAATCGGGCACCCAATTTGACACGGTCTGTCAAAAGCCCTTGAGAATTATAGATGAGTTGTAATGGCGGGTCATAGTCGACGCTACAACCAATAAGCAGAAATCACTTATGGCTTAAAGACCTATAGTAGCGACACACACCTGCTGCTATAAACACTAGCCTCACATGAATCCATTTTAGCTCATTTAAGCAAAAACATTTACGGCGACTTTATGTGATTTTAAAAATGCGCCGCAATAACATTTATTTACCGTCGTTTCATTACAGTCCAACATAAGAATGCTACATGAAGAATATTTATGGCGAGACTGTCTCATAGCAAAATAATTTTATTAACGGTGATTTCATAAACCGCCATATAATATCCATGAGCATGCAGCGATTTTTTTGCTGCAAGCAAAATTTGCCGCAAAATGTTGGTAATGTGCGGCAATCACAGAACTCGACGCAAATAATAAAACTAAAATGTTGAGCTTCATCAACTTTCGGCCGATATCCATCGCTGCAAAAAAAAAAAAAACACATCAAAAGCTGCTTTATGTTGTAGTGGCAGACCCTTCGGGAAGCACCTCGTTAAATAAGTCCAATATCAAGTTTATTATTTTCATCGACATCCCACACAAATACTTAATGTGAAGCAACCACACAATAAAGGACTACTGTTGTGTTTGGTACAACCAGGATAAAGCTCTGGCTTTGTATCTTCTCACATTGCAGCAAAATTCTTTGAATTAGTCCCTCAGCCACTTGAGGCATTGTTGTCAACCACATCCATAAACATTCCCACTCTAATGTCACCAACATCTCCACCATCTCATCCCATTCATAATCATCATTCATGTGCCGCATATAGTTCGGATGATCGAACAATACATCCGCTAACTATTCAAAGGGCTCACTATGCAGTACCCGTTGGGTATATCTTAGATCCATACTGTTCACAAATATATGACTTTCAACTTCATCCAATCCTATCGCACACAAATTTTTACACCCTCGACAAGGACACTTAATGTAACCACGACTATTAGCAGAGGTCCGAACAAAATCAATGAAGGTTCTTACTCCACGCGCATAGGGTATGTAATCTTTTCCAACTCTATCGCCTAGACGCATCTAACTTTTGTCCATTTCTAAAAACATCTATCTATTAGTAACATGTACATAGAAAATTCACATGCATGTCATGCTCGACCTATCCCATTCGAGATTATATTATACATATTGCACAAATCTCGTCACTCTACTACTTTTTAGATTAGTAGAAATTGTTGGGTATTGTGGAGTTTGGTCCACTTTGCTCGAGCGGCGGCCTTTTGCCACTCGCCGCTCGAGCGAAGCCAGGCAGATTCGAATGCTCGAAGGTTGCTCAATAGTGAGCTCGAGCGGTTGCGGGAAAGGTAGTTCGCTCGAGCGGAGGCATTAGCCGCTCGAGCGAAATCAGGCAGAGTTGAACGCTCGATGTCCGCTCGACAGTGAGCTCGAGCCGTTGCGGAAAGGGAGTTCGCTCGACACGCCGCTCGAGCGAACATCGTTTAATCTTCAGATCTAGGGTTTTTTTCCCGCCGTTTCTCTATATATATGTGTTTTCTAAGTATATGGCCGTACTGTACATTACTGTTGGTGAACAGTATTTTGCCCTCCATTGTAGTGTGATTCCTTAAACAATAAAATCCTCTGCAGCTCCCGTGGACGTAGGCAATATGCCGAACCACGTATATCTGTGTGTCGTGTGTGATTTTTCTCGTTCATATTCTTTATTTTTCACTTAATTGTCATCGTTTTCACAACAATTGATATCAAGAGCCAAGGTTCGGGTCTGAGGGAAAACGATGGCTGGAGATGAAGTGAAGGTATCGGAGATCGAGAAATTTGATGGCACGGATTTTGGTTACTGGAGGATGTGATTGAGCTGAAATATTGCATATTTTAACTATTTAAAACCAATGTATTTTAAATTCCTCATGACATTACTATTGGTTTTAGATAGAAAAATAGTTAATAAGCATAAATTCGAGTTGTAATTTTTAAATTGATTAATATCATGTTTATGCTTAATTTTATAACTATGGTTTAATTGGACAATATTTTCTCACATATATAATATATTTTTAATAATCTATTTTCTTTTTAATTTATTTCGAGTGTTATTTCTTTATTTGCAGCATAAATAAAATTCACGAGATTCGGCTCTGACCAAAATCGCATGCTTTACAAGTCTTTCAAAGTAGAGTTGCTGAAAAAGATAAAATGTTGAGGTGAACGTAAAGGAATTGTTGGCAAGCGATGTGGAGTTTTTCTTTGACTTAAGAGAGCTAGAAGCCAAACGAAGAAATGGATGTGTATGAAGGGAGCTCTTATGGTGAGAGTAAGGGAGTGTTTTTCTTTAACTTGGGAGAGACAATAAAAAAAGAAAGCAAAAGAAATGAGCAACCAGGAAATGAAGAAAAGCTGAAATGGGAGGCACGTTTCAACAACAACAAAAAAAAAGGAGCCGAAAAATAAGAAAAGGGAGGAAAGAGACGTGGGAGAGTTCTTCTACGGCTTGCAAAAGTGTAACACATGCACATGCAGAAGAAAAGCAGCACACATGCAGAAAATAAAAAGCCACTCACGCAAGAAACAAGCACATGCAGAAACCAGCTCATGCAGAAAGTAGTATCATTCACGGATGCAGAACAAACAAAGAAGAAACACATGCAGGTCTCTCACAGCAGCTTACACATGCAGAGAAAACAAATGCAAGAAATCAACAATCTCGGCTATAAAGCAAACAAACACCTGCAGAAAATCACTCAAGGCTGGAATTCAAAACAACACATGCAGAGAAAGCACAAATGAAAGAAATCAACAATCACAGCACCTAAATGCAGAATTTCCACCGAACACATGCATCAAACTGGAATTTGGGCCTACGGACAGCAGCAACACACACATGCAGAAGAGGGCACCGAACGAAAAAGTCAAGACAGCAACTCACGGAGTGATCTACGGGGCTCCAGTTCTCTTTTTCTTTATCTTTGTTTTGTTATTCTTTTGAGCTGGCTGCAAGCTTACAAACCTTATAAATACTGGGGGTTTTGAGCTTATAGGCATCACTTTTTCTTTTCTTTACATAACAGACGGGAAGTTTTTTTTTCTGTATTACGTTCAGCATCTGTTTTTTTTCTTTGAGTTGGTTTTTATCTCCTCTTCTTTCGTTTAGTACTTCTTTTATTTTATCTACTTTCAGTTTTCGTTTGCTAGACTTCTTGGTTAACATTGGCTATTCGGCATTTCTTTATTTTCCTACAGTTGTGCTTTTCGGCAGTTTTTATTTTTCCTCATGCCATTTTCTTTTCATTCCAGACCAAAAAGAGTTACATGTTTTTTTTTTCATTTCTGAGTTTCCAGTAGTGGCTCGTTTATTGTTTTTTTTTTCGTTCCTGTTAGTTTAGACACAGGCAGCAGCTTTCTTTATTTTTCTTTTTGGTTACAAGCCATTGAGTCGGCAATTTCAGTTTCTATTTTATTTTTCATTTTTACAGAACCATTCGGCAGCTTCAGCTTTTATTTTTATTTTCATTCTAGTTTTCTTTGGTTCCAGACCTTGTTGAAGACGGCGATTTTTTTTTTTTCACGTTGTTGTTCTTATTTGGTTCATGTTTCATTTTTACGTTGGATACAATTTTTCTTCATTCTTACTGTTCTTCTTCTCTGTTTACATTTCCTTGTTCTGTTCAGCATTTTAATTGCTTTTAAGTTCAGCGTTTCTTTTCTTTCGGATACTTTTCTCTTTTATTTTCTTTGGAGTAGAGCATTTTTATTTATTATCTTCTCTTTCACTTTTATGTTCTTGTGCTATTTTCGTGTATTTTATTTTTGTTATAGACAATGTTTATTTAATTTTCATAACTTTGTGTTGAACCTTGATATTTGGGGCTTTTCAATTTCAGTGCATGTTTGTCAATTACTTTCTAATCTAGTTTAAATTCTTAATTTAGTTTTATTAATTTCTGAATTTAATCTATTAGTCATTTACATTCCAATCTCGACAACTCAAAAATCTAAAAATATGAATCTAGTCCATGACTAGTAACCTCTCCATCCATTGCACATACCATCCTGTTTGTTTTCTCTTTGTGAAGTTTTTCACATTTTTCAACGAGTTTAATTTTGAAGTAACTTTCCCTGAGGAGACGATCTAGGAATTTATTCCTAATTATTACACGACATCCTCCTGCACTTGGGAGAGCATTAGTGCTATTCATTTTTGAGTGAGTCAAGTTTTTGGCACCGTTGCCGGGGAAAGTAATTTAACTTAAATTTAAACTCATTATTTTTTTTATGCTTCTCTAAACTGATGTTTCATGTCATGGGTAAGAGACAGTTCAAATTGGTTGCTTAGAGTCACATCGAGTGTTGAGAGTAGTATACACAGCTTGGAGATAGATAGCTCGCCTGTCTTTTCTTTGAGTGAGTCAGGTGACGAAATTGAAATTGAATCAGAAAACATGGCTGCACCTGCACCACGCACTCTTAAGGACTATTTGCAACCCACTCGTACCACTACACCTTCATGCATTGTTTTACCAGAAAATGCACCTAATTTCTCTATTAAGCATGGCATGATGTCAGTGATACCTCAGTTCCACGGGATGGATTCTGAGAGTCCTTACCAGCACTTAACAGATTTTGAGTTGGCTTGTGCTACTTTTATCACTAGGGCTGTTACTGATGAGTTCATTAGACTTCGTTTATTTCCTTTCTCTTTAAAGGATAAAGCGAAGATTTGGTTTAACTCTTTAAGACCCAATTCTATTTCTAGTTGGTCTGATATGCAGCGTGAATTCTTACAAAAAAATTTTCCCTTTCAGAGAACTCAATTTTTGCAAGAGCAAATCAGCCAATTCAATCAGAGACCTGATGAGACCTTTCAGGCCAGTTGGGAAAAATTTAAAGATTTGATGAACATCTGTCCACATCATGGTTTTGAATCTTGGAGGTTGGTGAGCTATTTTTACACTGGCCTCACTCCGGAATGCAAGCAATTTGTTCAGACAATGTGCAATGGGGAGTTCTTTAGCAAGGAACCTGATGAAGCACTTCATTTTTTGACTACCTTGCTGAGAGCGCGCAACAGTGGAACACTCGTACTGATCGAGTTCCATCAACAGCACAGCCACTGAGGGCTATTTCTGGAGGGGGTAGATACGAGCTTAAGGGGACACTGATGTTCAAGCCCGAATAACTGCATTAACTAGAAGACTGGAGGTCATGGAAATGGAAAAAGTGAAGGCTGTGAAAGTAGCAGAGGCATGTTCTATATGTGCTGATTCAAACCATAAGACCCAAGACTGCCCGATTATGCCAGTATTTCAAGAAAGTGGGTCTGAGCAGATGCAATCAACTAACTGGGTGAATAGAGCACAGAATCAGCCTTTCTCCAACACATATAATCCGGGGTGGAGGAATCACCCAAATTTCTCATGGAGAAATGATCAACCTGGTCGGTCCCCACCACCTCAACAGCAACCATTTCATCAGAGTGCTCCTCAGCATCAGTATCCGTCATATCAGAATCCTCAGAGCTATCCTCCTGTAGCTCCCCTGGATTTCAGCCTCATATGGCTGCACAGAGTTTTCAACCTTCATCATCTGCAAAAAAGACTCTAGATGACAGTATGGCACAGATGGCCAATACACTTCAACAATTCATGCAGATTCAGGCCACCACAAATAATCAGAAAACTCAGGCCATAAATGAGTTGCGTGGCACTATGAATAAGATGAGCACACCTTGAGCACCCTAAGAAAGGGAAATTTCCAGCGCAGCCTCAGCCTAATCCTCAAATATACAGGCAGCAACAACAGCAAGTGCATAATGTCTCAGGGGACGTTATTGAGACGGCGAAGGCAGTTATTACTTTGAGAAGTGGGAAAGAAGTTTCCCGACCAGAGATGCCTATAGACACACAGGTAGTCGCTCCTACACCTGAAGATGTAACGGAGACTGATGAAGTTGAGAAAGAACCAGAGTAGTGAGACCAGAGCTGAAGAAGCCTGTGAGTGTAGATGCTGAAACTAGTAAGGGATACCAACCTGTGGTTCCCTATCCTCAGAGATTGGCAGCTGGCCAAAAGAACAAGTATCACACGGAGATTCAAGAGATCTTCAAGCAAGTGAAGATCAATATTCCACTCTTGGATGCCATTCAACAAGTGCCTTCTTATGCAAAATTTTTGAAGGACTTGTGCACAGTGAAGAGGAAGCTTAATGTAAAGAAGAAAGCCTTCCTAACGGAGCAAGTTAGTGCATTGATATTGAGCGAGACTCCTCAGAAGTTTGGAGATCCCGCTCTCCAACATTTCCATTATGATCGGCGAATCACGCATTGGGAGAGCTTTACTTGATCTGGGGAGTAGTGTGAACCTGCTACCGTTCTCAGTGTATGAACAGTTGGGATTGGGTGAGCTGAAAAAGACCTCCATCACGCTGCAATTGGCTGACAGATCAATTAAGGTACCGAGGGGTATTGTAGAGGACGTGTTGGTCCAGGTGGACAAATTCTACTACCCAGTGGATTTTGTAGTTCTTGATATGCAGCAACCAGTCTCCACTATTTACCAAGCTCCTGTCATCCTAGGAAGACCATTCCTAGCTACATCAAATGCTTTGATCAATTGCAGAAGTGGTGTTTTGAAGCTTACCTTTGGGAACATGACACTTGAGTTGAACGTTTTCAATGCTGGCAAAATGCCATCACATTTTGATGACACAAGTGATTTGAATGCTGTGGAGAGTTTGACACCAACAAGTTTATTTGCTCAAATTCTCCCTTCTCTGATATGATTATATTTTTCAGACATCTGAATATTTACTTAATGAAAAAATTGATCATATCAATGAAGATGATTTTGAATTTTTTGATTGTTTTGCAGATTCTTCTTTACCACTTCAAGAGTTCAACATCAACATTAAGGACAAGAAAGGAGTTGAAAACGTGGTAGCTGACCACCTCTCTAGATTGTCATCATCTCCTTCTTCAAATGTCAACCTTCCTCTGATGATAGTTTCCCGGATGACCAGCTGTTTGTGGTTAATAGAGCTCCCTGGGAAGTATTTTGAGTTGCTTCTCCTTCTTTACAGTTTTCTTTACTTGCATTTTCTTTTATTTGTTCTTTTGCATTTGATTTTATAACTCTTGTTGATTGTTTGTTTTGCTTGCTTAGTTCTGTGCACTTTGTTTCTTTCGTTCGATTCATTGAGGATTATGTCTCTCACTAGTTGGGGGGTGGCATTGTGCACAGTCTTTTAAAAATAATAATAATAATAATAATAAATATAAAAAAAAAATTGATGCCCACTGATACATTTATGTTTGAGCATCTTGGTGGAGTAGTTGAGCGGTATCATTTGTGAAGATTTATTTTCAAGCTTAAACATAGAGCATGATTTTTGATGCATCATATTTTGTTGATATGTGGCTTGAAACACCGGGATGTTATAGTTATTGAGATGAAACTTGATAAGATTTCTGTAGAACGAAAGGCAAAGTTTGAAGGACATTTTGCACATGCTTACGCTTGTAGTGTTCCTTAATTACCATTCATTGATTTAACACTGGAGAAGTAAACTGCAGGACTACCGAGCCATGCCAAAAAGAAAAGAAAAGAAAAGAAAGAAAAAAAAAAGACGAAGAAGAAATAAAGGCAGCTTAGTGAACTTTCCTAAGTAAAAAGGGCTAGAAACAGTTACCCAAGACTTTGGGGGTTGAGTGTCCAACCTTTAAAAACAGAGCTGGCGTGAAAACTGCTAGTCCCTTGGACTTTGAGGTAGTTAGAATCAACAATGATTAATCTTAAGGTTGAAAAATCCTATGACAAATCATGGCTAGTAATGAGGAACACACAACCAGTTTAGCTTCACACACACATTTGAGTCCTGAGATATTTGCCTTAATTCTATGTGAAAGATTGTTGAAGATAGTCTTGGTGGGTATAAACCTTGGGGGTTGAGTAGTAACGTGTCACTTTTGTGAGAATTCAGAATTGAGTTTGATTGTTTTTGTTTGAATTACGATCTTTATGCAATATTCATCTCAATTAAATTACACTATTTTGCTCAAGGGTTAGCAAAAAGCTAGTTGGGGTGTGTGATTGAGCTGAAATATTGCATATTTTAACTATTTAAAACCAATGTATTTTAAATTCCTCATGACATTACTATTGGTTTTAGATGAAAAAATAGTTAATAAACATAAATTCGAGTTGTAATTTTTAAATTGATTAATATCATGTTTATGCTTAATTTTATAACTATGGTTTAATTGGACAATATTTCCTCACATATATAATATATTTTTAATAATCTATTTTCTTTTTAATTTATTTCGAGTGTTATTTCTTTATTTGCAGCATAAATAAAATTCACGAGATCCAACTCTGACCAAAAGCGCATGCTTTACAAGTTTTTCAAAGTAGAGTTGCTGAAAAAGATAAAATGTTGAGGTGAACGTAAAAGAATTGTCGGCAGCGATGTGGAGTTTTTCTTTGCCTTAAGAGAGCTAGAAGCCAAACGAAGAAATGGATGTGTATGAAGGGAGCTCTTATGGTAAGAGTAAGGGAGTGTTTTTCTTTGACTTGGGAGAGACAATAAAAAAAGAAAGCAAAAGAAATGAGCAACCAGGAAATGAAGAAAAGCTGAAATGAGAGGCACGTTTCAACAACAACAAATAAAAAGGAGCCGAAAAGGAGTTCTTCTACGGCTTGCAAAAGTGTAACACATGCACATGCAGAAGAAAAGCAGCACACATGCAGAAAATAAAAAGCCACACACGCAAGAAACAAGCACATGCAGAAACCAGCTCATGCAGAAAGTAGTATCATTCACGGATGCAGAACAAACAAAGAAGAAACACATGCAGGTCTCTCACAGCAGCTCACACATGCAGAGAAAACAAATGCAAGAAATCAACAATCTCGGCTATAAAGCAAACAAACACCTGCAGAAAATCACTCAAGGCTGGAATTCAAAACAACACATGCAGAGAAAGCACAAATGAAAGAAATCAACAATCACAGCACCTAAATGCAGAATTTCCACCTAACACATGCATCAAACTGGAATTTGGGCCTACGGACAGCAGCAACACACACATGCAGAAGAGGGCACCGAACGAAAAAGTCAAGATAGCAACTCAAGGAGTGATCTACGGGGCTCCAGTTCTCTTTTTCTTTATCTTTGTTTTGTTATTCTTTTGAGCTGGATCTTTGTTTTGTTATTCTTTTGAGCTGGCTGCAAGCTTACAAACCTTATAAATACTGGGGGTTTAAAGCTTATAGGCATCACTTTTTCTTTTCTTTACATAACAGACGGGAAGTTTTTTTTCTGTATTATGTTCAGCATCTGTTTTTTTTCTTTGAGTTGGTTTTTATCTCCTCTTCTTTCGTTTAGTACTTCTTTTATTTTATCTACTTTCAGTTTTCGTTTGCTAGACTTCTTGGTTAACATTGGCTATTCGTCATTTCTTTATTTTCCTATAGTTGTGCTTTTCGGCAGTTTTTATTTTTCCTCATGCCATTTTCTTTTCATTCCAGACCAAAAAGAGTTACACTGTTTTTTTTTTCATTTCTGAGTTTCCAGTAGTGGCTCGTTTATTGTTTTTTTTTTCGTTCCTGTTAGTTTAGACACAGGCAGCAGCTTTCTTTATTTTTCTTTTTGGTTACAAGCCATTGAGTCGGCAATTTCAGTTTCTATTTTATTTTTCATTTTTACAGAACCATTCGGCAGCTTCAGCTTTTATTTTTATTTTCATTCAAGTTTTCTTTGGTTCCAGACCTTGTTGAAGACGGCGATTTTTTTTTTCACGTTGTTGTTCTTATTTGGTTCATGTTTCATTTTTACGTTGGATACAATTTTTCTTCATTCTTACTGTTTTTCTTCTTTGTTTACATTTCCTTGTTCTGTTCAGCATTTTAATTGCTTTTAAGTTCAGCGTTTCTTTTCTTTCGGATACTTTTCTCTTTTATTTTCTTTGGAGTAGAGCATTTTTATTTATTATCTTCTCTTTCATTTTTATGTTCTTGTACTATTTTCGTGTATTTTATTTTTGTTATAGACAATGTTTATTTAATTTTCATAACTTTGTGTTGAACCTTGAATTTGGGGCTTTTCAATATTCAGTGCATGTTTTTCAATTACTTTCTAATCTAGTTTAAATTCTTAATTTAGTTTTATTAATTTCTGAATTTAATCTATTAATCATTTACATTCCATTTCGACACTCAAAAATCTAAAAATATGAATCTAGTCCATGACTAGTAACCTCTTCCATCCATTGCACATACCTTCTGTTTGTTTTCTTTTTGTAGTTTTTACATTTTTCAACGAGTTTAATTTTAAGTAACTTTCCCTGAGGAGACGATCTAGGAATTTATTCCTAATTATTACACGACATCCTCCTGCACTTGGGAGAGAATTAGTGCTACTAATTTTTGAGTGAGTCAGGATGCAAATAGAGGACTACCTCTATGGGAAGAAACTCCATCTTCCATTATTGAGGAAGCGACTGGAAAAGATGGAAGAGGCTGATTGGAATCTGTTGGATCGACAGGTTCTGGGGGTTATTCGATTAACCCTGTCAAGATCCGTTGCACACAACGTCATCAAGGAGAAGACGACTGCGGATCTCATGACGGATTTGTCAGGTATGTATGAAAAGCCGTCAGCGAATAACATGGTACACTTGGTGAAAAAGTTATTCAATTTAAAGATGGCGGATGGTATGTCTGTTGCACAACATCTGAATGATTTTAATACTATCACAAATCAATTGTCGTCTGTTGAAATTGAATTTGATGATGAGATATGTGCACTGATATTGTTGGCTTCATTGCCAAATAGTTGGGAAGCCTTGAGAATGGCTGTTAGTAATTCTGCCGGTAATTCTAAACTAAAGTATGATGATATTCGTGATTTGATTTTGGCTGAGGAGGTGCGCAGGAAAGATTCTGGCGCGACCTCGGGTTTGAGTTCAGCACTGAATGTTGATTCTCGAGGGAGATCACAAGACAGGAACTCAAACAGAGAAAGATCAAAATCAAAGCACAGAGGCAAGAGCAAGTCAAGGCCTGGTTCGCAGGCAACTTGCTGGAATTGTGGCAAAGCTGGCCACATAAAGAATAACTGCAAAAATCCTAAGAAAACCGATATTGATAATGCTAATGTTGTAACTGAAGAAGTACAGGATGCACTATTGCTTGCAGTTCATGGTCCAGTTGATGACTGGATACTGGATTCAGGGGCTTCCTTCCATACATCTTCCCACCGGGAGTTAATGCGGAACTATGTTGCAGGTGACTTTGGAAAGGTGTATCTGGCTGATGCAGAGGCTTTGAACCTGGTGGGGATGGGAGACATTGACATTGCACTCCCTAACAAGAACAAATGGACCTTGCAAAAGATCAGACACATTCCTGAGTTGAAGAAAAACCTCATTTCTGTTGGGCAGCTCGATAAGTGTGGTCATTCAGTAGTGTTCTCAGATAGCACCTGGAAGGTCACAAAAGGGGCATTGGTACTGGCTCGGGGTAAGAAAACTAGTACACTATATATGACTACCGGTTTAATTAACACTATTGCTACTACCGTTGCAAAGAGCACAGTAGATTTGTGGCATTGCAGGCTTGGCCATATGAGTCAGAAGGGTATGAAAGAACTTCTGTTCAGAGGCAAGCTACCAGAACCGAAGTCAGTTGATCTCAGTATGTGTGAGAGTTGCATTATGGGGAAACAGAAGAAGGTCAGTTTCTTGAAAAGTGGCAGAACGCCAAAGACAGGAAAACTGGATCTTGTACACACAGATGTGTGGGGACCTTCTCCAGTGGCATCTCTTGGAGGTTCTCATTACTATGTCATATTCATTGATGACCATAGTAGGAAGATATAGGTTTATTTCTTGAAGCATAAATCTGATGTATTTAATGTTTTCAAGACTTGGAAGGCCATGGTTAAGACAGAGACAGACTTAAAACTGAAATGTTTGAGGTCTGACAATGGTGGTGAGTACATTGATGGTGAATTCAAGGAGTACTGTGCAGCTCAGGGTATCAGAATGGAGAAGACCATTCCTGGGACACCACAGCAAAATGGAGTTGCGGAGTGTATGAACAGGACCATTAATGAGCATGCTAGAAGCATGAGATTGCATGCCAGACTACCACCAACTTTCTGGGCAGATGCGGTCAGCATTGCCGTCTACTTGATCAACAGGGGGCCATCCGTCCCATTAGATTGTGAATTGACTGAGGAGGTTTGGAGCGGGAAAGAGGTCAAATTTTCTCACCTTAAAACTTTTGGTTGTCTTTCTTATGTTCTTATTAATCCTGATGCTCGTAGTAAACTTGAGGCTAAGTCAAAGAAATGTTATTTCATTGGCTATAGAGACGAGGCATTTGGTTATCGTTTCTGGGATGATCAAGGTCGGAAGATCATAAGAAGCAGGAATGTGATTTTCAATGAGAAGATTGTGTACAAGGACAAGTCTAGTACAGCTTCCGAAATAGCTCCTCAGGAGTCCGAGTTCGTAAGATTTGATGACCTACCAGAGATCACAGTGCAGTGTAGAGATGTGAGTGAGGAGGAGAGTGGGTCCAGTGCACCCATTCCTATTATTCCGCAGTCAATTTCAGAGTCGTCCACGTCTACAGCTGCAGTTCGCAGGTCAATTAGGACTAAACGTCCTCCACAGCGTTTCTCACCAACCTTGAACTACATTTTGTTGACAGATGGTGGAGAACCGCAGAGTTATGAAGAAACCTTGCAAGATGAAAATTCTAGCAAGTGGGAGCTGGCCATGAAAGATGAGATGGATTCCCTGCTAGGGAATCAGACATGGGAGTTGACAGAACTTCCATCAGGGAAGAAGGCATTACACAACAAGTGGCTGTACCGGGTGAAAACTGAGCATGATGGCAGTAAGAGGTACAAGGCTAGACTTGTTGTAAAAGGCTTTCAGCAGAAGCAAGGTATTGATTACTCTGAGATCTTTTCTCCTGTGGTGAAGATCACAACCATCAGGATGGTACTGTCTATGGTTGCTACTGAAAATTTATTTCTTGAGCAGCTAGATGTGAAGACAGCCTTTCTTCATGGAGACCTTGAAGAAGACATCTACATGCACCAGCCTGAGGGGTTTGTAGTATAAGGAAAAGAAGGTTCAGTTTGCAGACTGAAGAAGAGCTTGTATGGCCTGAAGCAAGCTCCTAGACAGTGGAACAAGAAATTTGACAACTTTATGTGCAGTGCAGGGTACATCAGATGTCAAGCAGATCACTGTTGTTATGTCAGGCATTTTGACAATTCTTACATTATTCTGCTGCTGTATGTGGATGACATGCTTTATTGCATGGGCTAGTATTGATGAGATCAAAAATCTGAAGAAGCAGATGTCGGAGTGTTTGAGCTGAAAAATTGCATATTTAAGTTGTTTAAAACCAATTTATTTCAACTGGTTCATGACATTATTATTGGTTTTAGATGGAAAAATAGTTAATAAGCATAAATTCGAGTTGTGATTTTTCATTGATTAATATCATGTTTATGCTTAATTTTATAACTATGATTTAATTAGAAAATATTTCCTCACATATTTAATAATCTATTTTCCTTTTAATTTATTTCGAGTATTATTTTTTTCAGTTCAAATAAAATTCAAAGGAGATTCGATTCTGAGCCACGGTGCATGCTATATGAGTTTCAAAGCGGTGGATTTGGGCAACCGAAAATGTTGAAAGAATTGTCGGCAAAGAACAAGAAAATCATGGAGCAGCTCTTTATTTTATTTTTGCTTGCTCTCGGACGGTTGGTGGGAGTGTGAACTTGGTGCAGGGAATTGAAGTAATTCTCCGATGCTGAAAACGTGGTACGTGATACCAATAAAATAAATTTGGTGGAATAAATTAGGCGCCTGGAACTGGACGTATACGGAGGAGCTAGAGAGTTTACGTCTCTTAGATTTTGACGGAAGAAAAAAATAAAACTGGATGTATGCTGGCTTGTCAACATTTACGGAAAGGGAATTGGCTGGAGTTTGGTGAGTTGAAAAAGAGACGTTCGGTGATTTTTTTCTTCCTCCTGGCTTGTGGAATAAAAGAGATCTTTGTCGGATTGATGGGAGAGTGGGTTGAGAAAACGTGAGGAGCTGGGGGTGTTGGACAAAAAGACAGAAAAAAAACGTCTGGGCGGAGGAAAGTTGAAAACATGAAAGAAGAAAACAAAAGAAGAATCAAGTTGTCAATTTTAACGGAAAGTAGAGCAGGAAAAAAAAAAAAGAGGGAGAGTTTACGTTCAGGTGGGGTGGATGTTCAAAGTGGACGGGGAGAGAGCATTTTTCGGAAAAGGAGGAGAGTTTACGTAGACTCCTCTAGCCTTGGACGGAGAGAACTGGGGGGAGGTGGAAGGAGTTTTACGTTCGGAGAGGGGGCGAGCAAAACGAAAGAAAAAAAATAAAAAATAAAAACTTGCATTCTCGTTTTGGAAAGCTACGGATAGAAGAGGAGGGAGCTTGGCTTCGGACGGAACAGAACTCTCGTATAGCTCTTGGAGGTGACTTAAACGAACTGGAGTAACTGAAAATGCTTTATGCATGGACTGAGGAGCTGCTGTTTTTTACAAAGAGCAGCAGGGACTTCACGTAAAAAGGAAGGGGATTTTGAGTTTGGAGTGCACTTTCAGCTCTGTTTTAGAGCAAAGAAACAGAGCAGTAGCAGGTTCCATTTTCAGTTTTGAAGCAACGCAGAACTGCAGAACGGAAAGACATAAAAGGCTTCGTCTGGCACCTTGGGAAGGCTTCAGTCGGACGAAAACGAAGGGGACTTCGTCTGGGACGTTTTCGCTAGAGGGGACTTCATTTTCTGTTATTTTCATTTTTGAACGGATGAAAAACAAAGGGGCTGGGACGTGGAGACGGAACGGACTGAAACGGAGGGGAGTTTTTTCGGCTCAAGTTTATTTTCATTTTTATTTTATGATCTAAGTTGTTTTCATTGTTAGCTTGTGTTTTATTTTAGTTTTATCATGGATATTGTTTATTTAATTTCTATAGCATTTGTAATGAATATGTTTGGCTAAATTTTCAAACTAAGGTTAGAGGTGAAGTTTAATACTTTGAAAATTATTTTCGGATCGACGACAAATTTATTTTGCGAGCTTGATCGATTGAATGATTTTATTATTGGATATTTTGGTTATCTATATATTTTTCTTGATTTATTGTGATTTCCGAATACAGTAATGCTTGAAAAATCCCTGTGATAGTCAAATAAATTTGTAAGCGTTTTAATCATCAATCGTTCATGCTCGATCATTCGTAACTATTTTTCTTGATCTTAAATGCTAAATCTTCCAATTAAACGGAATCATTATTCTAGTTTAATTGAAGTAATTCGATCGGAAACAATATTTTAAATTATTAAACGGATCCTCGAAACCTTAGTCTTTTCCAATATCAATACAGCTTATCATTTTAGTTTTGTTTTGTCACGATAAAAATCATCATTTCTATAATCTCATTTTAGTTTCAATCACACATCTCTTTTAGTATTTTATTTTCATTTGTTTGAGAGAATTTTTCACATAAGTCAATCCCTGTGGATTCGATCCTGTAAGGTACTACAACACCTGTATACTTGCAGGTAAAACTGCACTAAATTTTGGTTCATTAATTTGAGTTAAAGTTTAGGCGCAACACAGAGCACTTTGCAATGAAGGATTTGGGAGCTGCAAAGCAAATCCTTGGCATGAGGATTGTCAGAGATAGAGTTAGAGGCACATTGAGACTCTCACAGGCTGAGTATGTGAAAAAGGTACTCAGCAGGTTCAATATGGAGAAGGCCAAACCAGTTGGCACACCCTTGGGCAGTCACCCGAGTCAGAGGAGGAACAAGACTACATGAGTAAGGTTCCTTATGCCTCAGCTATTGGTTCACTTATGTATGCTATGGTCTGCACAAGACCGGATATTGCCCATGCAGTGGGAGTTGTGAGTAGATAAATGAGTAACCCAGGAAAGGAACATTGGGAAGCAGTGAAGTGGATTTTGAGGTACCTGAAAGGCTCCTCAGAAACTTGCTTGTGTTTCTCAGGAGAGAGTTCAGAGGTGCAGGGCTATGTTTATGCTGATTTAGCTGGAGACATTGACAGTAGGAAGAGTACCACGGGATTTGTTTATACTCTTGGTGGTACTGCTGTGTCATGGGGTTCTAATCTACAGAAGACAGTTTCTTTGTCTACTACAGAAGTTGAGTATATTGCAGTGTCAGAGGCTGCAAAGGAGATGATATGGCTACAAGGCTTCTTGGAGGAATTGGGTAAGAAGAATCAAAAGGGCACTCTCTATAGTGATAGTCAGAGTGCCATATTCCTTGCCAAGAATCCAGCATTTCATTCCAGGACCAAGCACATTCAGATCAGGTATCACTTCATACGGTCATTGTTAGATGACGGACAATTGTTACTTGAGAAAATTTGTGGAAGCAAGAACCCTGCTGATATGTTGACTAAGGGTGTTACACTTGAGAAACTGAAGTTGTGCGCAACTTCAGTTGGTTTTCTAGCATGAAGACAGGGGCAGTGAGTTGCAGAGGTGGAGGATATCACGTTTGAGGAAGAGGACGATGCAACGAGTGTACCAGTCTCCAAGTGGGAGTATTGTTGGGTATTGTGGGAAAGGAAGTTCGCTCGAGCGGAGGCATTAGCTGCTCGAGCGAAATCAGGCAGAGTTGAATGCTCGATGTCTGCTCAACAGTGAGCTCGAGCCGTTGCGGAAAGGGAGTTCGCTCGACGCGTGCTCGACACACCGCTCGAGCGAACATCGTATAATCTTCAGATCTAGGGTTTTTTTCGCCGTTTCTTTATATATATATATGTGTTTTCTACGCATATGGTCGGACTGTACATTACTGTTGGTGAACAGTATTTTGCCCCTCCATTGTAGTGTGATTCCTCAAGCAATAAAATCCTCTGCAGCTCCCGTGGACATAGGCAATTTGCCGAACCACGTATATCTGTGTGTCGTGTGTGATTTTTCTCGTTCATATTCTTTATTTTTCACTTTATTGTCATCGTTTTCACAACAGAAATTTCGACAACACCTCCCCATAGTTATCCAAGTATACATGTTCACATAGAGGGATTGTGACCCTATGAATAGTATACCTGAAGAACAGTAGAGGAAGATATTGAAACTTTATATTAAACGTGTTCAGTAGGAGTAATAAAAATGTGCAATACAGATAATATAATCCCAAACTGTCCACACTGGACAATTTAGGAATTCGTGATCTCATAAATATACACTAATTCCCAAATGGGTCTAAGGTTATTTATGCAATGTCACATGATATCTATAAAAAAGCACTACAAACAATATTTCCATATTACTTGAATTAAAAATGTAAAACAAAGAGTAGTGTTATATTGTTAAACTAGAGAGATATGGAAGAATGTGCTCACAAACTTCTTGTCTTATAGACAATGATTGAGAATGATCTTGCAGAAATCTCTAAATTGTAGTCTAATTACTTAACTATAACAAACTATCCGGCCTTGATAACTCTCAAGGGTGGAGAGACTTTGACAGTCAAGCAATTTGACAGACATTTCTTCAAGATAATTTTTAATCGTTGTCTACAAGACAGGAAGCTTGTGAGCATATTTACAATATCTCTCTCTAGTTTAACAATATAACACTACTATTTGTTAGAAATTGTTAATTTAAAAAAAAATAAAAATTATTAGTTATAGAAAAGAAGCTTTAGATTTTTCAATAGGCAACAAAGTATTTTATAGTGATCTTGGATTGGTTGGGGCTATCCTATGCAAAATATTTCATTTATTAATCTCGGATTAGTATATATCTTACTTATTTATTATATAACTTAGTATAGGTTGATTTATTTTAATTACTTACAAGTATAAGCAACTAAGATATTATTTTAACTTTGAATATTAATTACAATTAGTTATTATGTCTAAATACTTATTAAATCTTTAATATTTATTCCATATTAAATGTAAATTAAAGGTTAATATTTTAATCTTAGTGAATAATAAGTTTATTCTTAGTCTTAAATTCTTAGTGAATAATAAGTTTATTCTTAGTCTTAAATTAAGTTCCTAAACTTATAATTTCCCTACGAGGCCATACACAAAATCCATGTTATTGTAATTTTTTTTTTTTGAAATAGACTTCAATTCAATTCATGAACGAAGGAAGTTACAATTGTGACCAATAAATCTGAGTACAAACCCTGATTACAAGCCAACTACTCATCAGTTATAAGCCTCCCTGCACACAATTTTTATTGAGCCGAACACTGTATAAAAACTTCTAAAAACTCTCTAATAATACAGCCCTTTTGAGATGCGAGATTTTGTAAAAACAGAACTGTCCATCTCGACTTGTCTATGAGAAAACAAATCATTTCATCCCCACCCTCCAAAGGAGGAGGGGGATTTTCCACCCTCATCCTCCAAAGAAGGATAGGGACTCACTACCCTTCTCCTCCAAAAGAGGAAAGGGAATTGTCTATTTCAAATTATTCTCATAACAAAAAAGAAAAAATAATATAAAAAAATAACACTATGCTCTCCTCAGGCACATCCACTGTACCATCCACTTTCTGCACATTTCATGTAAATCCTGAAAACCTACCAAGGGACCACTTTTCAGTCCACGTACTGGTAGCTCCCCACTTTGTCCCCCACTATCCCTGCTACCCGTACTGCCCTAGCCCTCTCAATCTCCTGCCTCGTCCTGCACTCGAAACAGCAAGCATGCGCCATACATGACAGAGCATAAGGCAAGCCATCCTCAGGGTGCAACGGACGCCTCAAGAAAGAACTACTGCCACTGAAAAACTCATGGCCATAATTTCTTGATTGCCACCGAAGAACTCAACTCCATAACACAGCCACCGGAAGACAAGGTTAAGCACCGAGAAATAGAAACCAGAAACCAAACATACCAACCGGATGGCCTCAATGCCACCATACCCTTATTACAAATTGGAAGAAACCAAACGGAAAGAAGAAACAAACCCACATCAAACTCGGTCTAGACTATAAAAACGAACAAGACAGGAAACAAAAAAAAACCAAAAGAAACTAAATGCACCATCGCCGTCACCCCTTCCTCGAACACCATCTAAGAGAAAATCCGCCATGAGCCACGACTAGGCTCCACCCCAAAAAGGTGCCGTATCCCCCCTTGCACGATGGTATGCAAAATCGAAAACCTCCTATGTTTTCCATGGATGAAACAGAGTCCCTTAACCTCGTCAGAATGCATCCCAAACCCGAATGCAAATCTTTGCCTCCAAGAGCCAGCCGCACCGACCCTGCTCCCGTCGTAAATCCTCCAAAACCGTCCCCTCAGCAGACCATTCTTTCAAGCAACTAACCCCAAACCATCAACTCATCCCCGCCTGCACCTCTCAAGCATGCATGTCTTCATTTTATACATCTGAGGGCTAACGCCTCCCACCCAAAGCGGTCAGAGACACTGGACTGGGTCATGGGTTATCAAACCACCCAAAACCATGGCAATACGTAGCCAAGATCCTCAACCGCCATCGTGTAAATTCTCCCCGCCCACCTGCGTGATTTATAGTGGTTAAGGACTCGAGAACCAGACTTGGTAATGGCCATTCATCCCATCAAAGTCATGGCCAACAACTTTTATTAACAATGTAAAACGCAAAAACAACCCAAAAATAGCCACCCTAAAGAAAACTGGAAAAGAGAGAGGGGAGGGAGGGAGGAGCCAACCTCCCTCTAACGGTTTCCTTGAGCTTGTTTTCTAGAGAGAAGGGAGAGTTTCTCTCACTAGCCCACTTTTTGAGTATTCTTTCAATGTTATTGTAATTGATACCTATGTAAAATATAATTTTATATATTTTATTATATATCTTAGTTACTTATTAATTGATACCTACTACTAAATATTTTAATTCATATTTATTTCTTATTATTTATAGTATAAGTTAGTATAAGTTGATTTATTTTAATAATCCCTTACAAAAATAAGCACATATTAGGTAGAATTAAATATTATGTCTAAAGTGTTTACTAATATTTATATACTTAATGGAGTGAATTATTTATTTACTTATTATTTTATTTTAAATAAGTATATTTATTTATTCCAACTTTCTACTTATTTGTCTATTATTTTACCTATTTGATCATTAGTATTCTTCTTCTTAAGTTGTTAATATCTACTAGTATGCTAAATAAATTAAGTTGTTAGTATCTATTAATAAGCTATATACTATATATATTATCCTTTGTAATCATAATATTTTAATTAGTTAAATATCAAAATACAATATACATCCCACACTAGTTATAGATACACAAATAATCACAACATATGCTTCACAAATAATCAAAAAATACACAAATAATAAAAGAATATACAAATATAAAATACACAAATAATCACAACATATGCTTCACAAGTAATCAAAAAATACACAAATAATCACAACATATGCTTCACAAGTAATCAAAAAATACACAAATAATCACAACATATGCTTCACAAATAATCAAAAAATACACAAATAATCACAACATATGCTTCACAAATAATCAAAAAATACACAAATAATAAAAAATCTACAAATATAACATATAGAAATAATCACAACATATGCTTCACAAATAATCAAAAAATACACAAATAATCACAAATCTACAAATATAACATACACAAATAATCACAACATATGCTTCACAAATAATCAAAAAATATACAAATATAATATACACAAATAATATCAACATATGCTTCAAAAAAAAAATACACAATTGTAAAACATATTCATTTCAATCCATAAATATACACCAATATTTATATTTTCATTTTAAGAATAACCATACACACAACACAATTTTTCATTTTAATTCATCATATTACAAAATCCATATCATAAAGATTTCCTTCTAATTCCTTCTAATTCATCAATATCCAACTCACAACATATTCACAATATATACAATCAAAATTCACTACTCAACTTACAATATTATACCCACAACTAATTCTTAAAAATCCACAATCAACTTACATTATACACATCAAAATATTCATCATTATCAGTAATAAAATCACAAAAAAATGTATAAACATATTAATAAAGTTTAGAAATATACCTATGCTTCACAATATCCTCTTACAAATCACAAGCTTTCACAAGCCACAGCAACCAATCCTTCAAAATAATCAAAACACTAGTTAGTTACTATAAATATATAATAAAAAAAAACATAAGACAAATATCATCAAAATTGCAAAAAAATTAAAAGAAAAAAAAGTTTTTCCTCACCAAAATCTATGGATTTTTGAAAAAATACTAACCCTCTATCACTCTACTCTCTCTCTCACTCTAAGCCTCTCTCACACTAATCCTCTCTCACTCTAACTCTCTCTCTCTCTCTCTCTCTCTCTCTCTCTCTCTCTCTCATGCATGGGATGAGCATCAGAAATAGGTCTGCTTCCTCCCATGCATGTATTCATTAAAAGCAATTTGATTTGATTGAACGTTCGAACGTTTAAGTTGTATGTTCAAATATTAAATTATCCCGCTCAATTTTCAAAAGTAACATTCAAACGTTAAATTATCCTACCCAATTTTTAGAAGTAACGCTTGAACGTTACCTTTTACTGTTCGAACATTATAATTAAAGCATAGTGCCCAAAATCGAGCGGAAAATTTTTCACAAATTTTTTCCTTACATTTGAACGTATATAATTAACATTCAAATGTTTCTAAAAAAATTTATGTATATTAAAATAAATATGTTTTATATATGTTATATATACTAGTATATACTATAGTAAATTATATATATAAGTATATAGTATATTATATAAGTTTATATATAGTCTAATACTATATAGTATAAGTATATATAGTCTATAATTAGACTAGTAAAGTATATAATATATATTATATATAATATTGTATATAATATATATAGTATATATATCTTATATATATATAGTAATATAACATATAATATATATAGTATATAATAGTATATTATATGGCGTTCCAACGTTTGCATCATACGTTTGAAACATTAAATTTTATGTTCGAATGTAAACTAATTAACATTTGAATGTTCGTTACATATATTATTTATATATAATGTTATCCCTATGATTTAAGTCAATATACATGGCTACGTTTGAATTTTCCACTTAAACATTTGGTCGTTTTCATCATACATTCGAAACATTAAATTTTACGTTAGAATGTCAACTTAGTAACGTTCAAACGTTAGTTATATAAATTATTTATATATAATATTATTTGATTTAAGTTAATACATGTGGCTACGTTCGAATTTTCCACTTAAACGTTCAGATGTTTGCATCATACGTTTGAAACATTAAATCTACACTAGAACGTCAACTAAGTAACGTTTGAACATTACGTGTATAAAAGGCAACGATAGCACCGCATTTTTCATTTCTCCACGTTCGATTTCCATCGCCTTATCCGTCCTCCTTTGTCACTGCCGCCGTCAAAGACCACTACAGCCGTCACAAAAAAGGTAGGTCCTTCTCTTTAACTCGTTTGAAGCTAAAAACCATAGTTTTTTTGGGATTTTTGGTTTCCATTGGTGGTTGAAACTTCAACTTGATTTTCCAGCCACCATGGGTTGCTAATGGCCAAATGGCCACTGTAGAAACATTCCTTGAAGTTTATACTTTATTTCTATGGTGGCTTTTGGTCAATTGTTGTGTATTTTGACATTTCAGGAATGGCTGAGTAAACTTAGCCATTTCTATGTCGTAACATTCAAACGTTACACAACAACGTGCAAACGTTAACGACCGTTGAGTTTCGAAATGTCTTTGACTTTTGAACGTGGAATTTATATACGTTCAACTGTTTAGGATATATGTTTAAAACCTAATAGCATTCCAAATATATATTTATAATGTTTGAACTTAAGACCTTTCACATTCCAAAGCACAATAAACTTTCAAACTTTTCCATACCACATATAAACATTACTCTCACGTTCGAACGTTGTAGAATACGTTTGAACATTAACCTTTGAGTTCCGAACTTGTACTTACGTCCAAATGTTTCAGTGGGAATTGTTCAAATGTAACATTTCCCCTGTTTGCACATGCATCAATTCTCATAACGTTTGAACATTTAGACATAAACACGTTCGAACGTTTGACAATTTGACAGTCAACCTCGAACGCGTAGTATTATACATTCAAATTTTACTGATAACATTCGAATGTTTACGTCTAAATGTTCGAATGTTAGTAGTAACAATTTTAATTTTATTACAAGATATTTAGAACTATGGTCCTAATGTTTTGTTCTTATTAATCCAGGATATCGATCATCTATTGACAACAAGGATATGGGGCCAACAGGGAGCCAACTAGGACACTACTCTACTCGAGGCCCGAACAGTCATGGCCGAACAAGAAGTTTTAATTAACAAGTTCGATGAGCTGACTTGGGAGTAGAAGACGTTGAGAGATGTCTTCATGACAAGAGGATGGGTCCCGATGTGCTCATTGAGGAGGATGATTTACCTCTTAATGGTCCGGGAGTTTTACATGGAGATGTACTCCATGCCTCAAGACACATCCTCCCACATTGTGACTATACGCGGTGTACAATTCGAGGTCTCGGTAGATGTTATCGCTTACTTTCTCGAGATCAGTAAGGTAGCTAAGACGGGTGAGATTATACTAGTTGCTTAGGTTGGAGACACAGCATCTCCTCAGCACGGGGCAAAGGACCTGGAGCATCTGCAGGTGCAGGCTGCACGGATGTAGGCACATCTGTATCATCTACTGGCGCAGTTAAGGCAGAGGACACTACAGACGAGCCTAATGTTGACAACCGAGATGAGGACTTCTACATCCTCACTGGCAAAGATCGGGAGCAACCGGAGAAGAAGAACTCCTTCAACTAGAATCAGTTAATGCCTTTCTTTCGCATGTTACAATTTATTATTGCAAACAATCTAGATCCTATGGTACATAAGATAACGTTCAATTGGGCTTGCGCGCAATTGCTGATATGCATGGCATGTGGAGAGCTGATCGATTTGCCACGGAGGATTTTTGAGAGGATCCGTTACTAGGCGAGTATTGTCTCAACGGACAACCTCCCATACAAAATCATCCTGAGTCTCTTATTACTAGCCAAGAACGTGCCACTCCAGGCAGAGGAGTGGGTGATAGACCAGAAGAGCCCTCTCAACATAACCACACATCGTCGGAGCATTGGACAAGGAAGGGAGTATGCTCGACATCATCCTGGCCCTGTACCAGATCTTGTTCCATCGACCCAGTTTGGGCCCGATGTTACTCCCCAAACTGGGAGTACTGGTCAGTAGTCGATGGGTGCATCTACAGGGGATGGCCGGCCAACTTGCATTGATGCAGTGATCTCAGAGATGACGATGTATATAGACTAACAGATCGATAGGCAAATCGCGCATGTAGAGCAAACCATTGCACAGATTGCCCATTGTGTCAATATCCTAAATTAGAAGGTTGAGACACTAACAGAGGAGTTTCATACATTTGTGAACAACATGACCTTCTGAGTGTTGTTTACAAAATGTTGTTATCTTTTGGATTTTGTTTACAAAATATGTATTGTTAATATTATTTAATGTATCTACTCTTTTGAATTTCAATTCTCAATTTTCTTCATGTTAGCTTATCCAACTTTAATATTAAATCACTGTACCTCAAATTTCAATCTTTTTAAATTTATAATAATTGTTCACAAAGTATGCACTAGCAAATTTAAAAACTACATAAAATTTGAATTATAGTCATATTTACCAAATACTCTATCCAATGTTTGAACATTACTCACTAATGAGGATTTGGGGATTGCCACCAATTCCAAAGAGTCACTAAATGACATTTTTGTTGTAGTGTATATATATAATAACAACGTACGTCGACACATGCATGTAGTGCCTCGGCCATTGTTTTTAATGGGATCATTTGGCAGAGATTTGTTAGTATTGTAATGATGGAGAAGAAGTTTATTGTGATAAAGGAATAGCATTCACTTTTAATGATGTGGATGCGGATGGTATTTCACGTGTGCGCATATTTATTTGTGTGGGAGGACGCTTTTTGGTATGAATTGGGATAATTTCATGCGAAGGACCTTCAATGTTGGTACTGTACAATTACCAAACAATCCAGTATCTCTTCAAATTTTGGTGACAAATCAGTTGAGGGGCTGAAATCTATCCAAAATGTAAAACCCACCATGTGTGCCTTCCATTTCTACGAAGTGATATGGTTGGAAGGAAATCCATTATGTTGTGGCTGATGGTATAGAGGGCAAGTATTCAGCGATTTCTTATTCATCTAGATAAAGTGAAGTTAGATTCACATGCACATCAGCAACAAAGAGTACTGGACTGAGCAAATTATTATTGGTGGCGGGCAGTAGCAACCTGCCACCTTTGCCTTTTAGTCTCCATTATAAAGATGTAGCTAAAGAAGAGGGGGGGAACATTAAGCCTAGAGGAGAAAGTGTCAAACTCAAGAACGAAGTCTCAAAATTCCAACATGGAATCTGAATCAAGAAGCATGGTATTTGTCTTCATACATGAGTTGGTGGGGGGTATATAGGATAGTAGAGAGGAAAGTAGAGATGTATCTTAAATCTGGAATTATATTGTTGAAATAGTCAGCGAGTTTATATTTGGAGGAATTGGGGACTTCGAATACCCTAAGGTCGCTGGGATTTTGTTCATCTTTCTTTTCTTAATTCCTAGAATTGGCTACATTACTGCTCTTGTATCTGCAGCCATTACATAGTGTTTAACTTATTGCCTACTTTGGACTTTTAAATGAGTAACAGAAGGCACTTTCAATGTTTAGTTTAATTAATGAAAAAATTTACATCTTCATCTGCCTATAATAACATAAATGCAAATGATTTGTCTACATTTTGTCATGCTAAGTATCTACTATGACCAAGTTGTAGATGAAAATCAACTGATAGTGGGTTTTGATAAATATTAGGCATATTTATCAAAACCGAATAAATATAAGTAAGCTTATTCCAGAAATTGTTTTGGATATATAAACACTAGCATGATGATATTTGAAAATAACACTTACTTTCAAGCAACCAAGCAGTTCAAAATTAATATTAACAAGAATGAACATTTTATGCAAAGACCAAAAAATATTCTTGGCTGTCAATAATTTTATTTAAAGTCTGTATGGACAATGTTACCAACAATAGGTTTCTTTTTCCCCAAATTCTTTCCCTAAATCTAGCCCTAAGACTAACCTCAATTGAACAGATGCTATGAATGGGACATTGACAGCACGAAATGTATCGATCACTGAAAGACCAGCAATCTTTGAGGTTCAACATTCGATAATACCAACTACCAAGATTCAAAATCAACCAATGAATCGACAATATGCATAGCATCGGCAGATTAGAAGATAAAAATAAAATAAAAAAACAAAAAAAAAGGACAAAAACCCATAACTGAGATTTGTGCATGTCATCCAACAATCCAAGTAACCCCTCAAATGGCGCTACTTTCATGCATGTTACTAATCAATAATGAGTTCCAAACAGAGATTGTGAAAAATACCTCACACACACTGAGCAGAGGTACCGAATAGTGGATTTTGGCCAACAGAGTGCGCCCTTGAATTGGCAAGCCTCGCACACAATATGTTTGGGACTTTCGACCCCTTTGTTTCTGACTAACACTTCAACAAGAAATTAGCCCGTTCCCAATCACAATAGAGGGCGATTTTGGCAGGGGAATCACCATGTGTACATATGAAATCAACATAAGAGGGATTTTATTTTTGGTAGCCAAAGTACTAGGTTCAGAATGTGGAAGATTTGAAGAGGGTAGAGGCAAAGCTTTGGTTTTGGAAGGAAACGACGACCAAGCTTCAACCAGACAGGAAAATGTAATGGAGGCCAGAGATGGAGCTTTGGGATGTATTCGGAAATGGGGATTATCGCAGCGTCTGCGTATGGACTGAATGGAAGGGATTTCAGTGGCAGTTTGCTGAAAGATCGATGAAAACCACACGGAGAAGAGGAGGTACAAGCTAGAGCGAATAAGTTGCAAGAGGGATGGGAAATAAACTGGCAATTTTGGCGCCCGGATATTAATTAATATATGGCAGCAAAATTTTTCACCGCTAAAAGCATAATAAATCGCTGGGATAAAGTAAGTGACACCCCTCGCCACTAACCAAGGTTATTTTTGGCAACGATTAAAATATCGCCCTGATAACCTATATATTACGGCAATTTTTTTTGCATCATTTCAAAAATTACTGGGAAAAGCCTAGATTCTTGTAGTGTAAGGGGATCTATCTTGCGAGGATGAAAATCATATACCTTACGAATGCACTGCAGCTTTTTAGAAGTGATTAACTATGTAGAAAAAGTGGCAAAAACAGCCCCTTTTTTCATGGAGGGCCAATTTTTCGTTACTGTAATAATGTTTTGTAAAATAGAAGAAGATCAATGTTAAGTTTAATTTCTTTTGGGATAAATAATTTCTATGTACATAGAATTTTAAGAAAAAAAATAGTTATGTAAAAAGAGAAAAATGTTACATATATGTACAAAAAGATTTTACAAAAATAAATTTACCAATTAATGTGGCTTCATATAATATATATAATATATACACGTTAGATATTCTACTTTATGATTAAAGTAATTTTACAATATATATATATGACATATCACATCAATTTATAAATTTATTTTTATGAACTCCTTTAAAAGATTTCACGTATAAAGGAACTAATCCATGATCGATCAAAAGGGAAAATATAATTGCATACTTGTAAAGGGGAAAATAAAGGCATGCATGCACGTACGTGATCAATTAGAAAAGGCGCGTGGAGAGAACGTTGATCTGTTTGGAAGTACGTATAGCTACGCATCTTGTATATTTAGCTTCAATAGGCCATCTATTATTATTTTACCTTGTTTTGCTAATAAAAACTCTTCCACCTTTGAGTCTTATAATTTTTGCATAAACTATTTATATATATATATATATAATATAGAGTAATGCTACATACAGTCATAAAATATGCAAGTGTTGTGCAATCGTTTTGAAAAAGAGTGGTACGTCTGCTATAAAAATTTGGTTTTATTTATTTATTTATTCAAATCCTATATTTACTCACTTTTTTCAAAATGACTGCATATCACTTACACGTGATTTTATAATTGTAAATATCATTTCTCATTATTTAAGACTGACTATATATAATGGTCAGCTAGCCTAGCGTGAGCCCTGGCCGGCCAGTACCATCCGCAAGGCAATTTTAGCTGGCATGCATGCTGCATGGATATCGATCATTCGTTCCCACTCATGACGCTGATCAAGCATGTTTGATTAATATCGTATTCAACTTGGGCCGGACTCTGACCCTAAATTGTGAGTTACTTTAACATTGGCTGGTAGCTTTCTTCAAGGCAATTAGGTGAGCCAGCTAGCTGTTTGATTGATGGGGGAGTAGCGCTGGGGACCAGGGTGGTTAGGCAGGCTGATCCCCTAATTGCAGTGTATTAATGTTAGCATATAACCCTCCCTCCTCATGTCTACATATGTATTTAGTCATGGAAGATGGTAGTTTGATTTTAAGGGTGACATGGCACTAGGTTTTTTTTTTTCTCTCAACTTGGAGGCGTTAGGGTGTTCTCGCATGGTGTTGGGCGCCGACCCTATGCCGTCACCAGCTATTCTTGGGACGGATGGGGAGGATCACATGCATCCTACAGTGTCACTTTTTATGTCTACGGATGAGAAGCCAGGGAAGGAACCTTCACGGCATCATTTTGTGGAAGTGGTGGGCTCTAATCCTCAATTGTTGCCTATCGTGGAAATTCCACATAGAGATCTGAAATTTCAAGATGGTGAGATGTTCTTTGTTTATTCTAAAGCAAAAGTGCAACATTCTTCAGAACCTTTCAGTTTTTCAGTTGCTTTAAAATTTCTACGTAGAAGACCTTCGCTTGATCAAATTCAGGGATTTATCCAAAATCGTTGGGGGCTGAAAGTATCCCCAGTTATTGGACAATTGAGAAACCCATGTAATGTTCTTGTAATGATGGTTCAGGAAGAGGATTTTATTTAAGTTATGGCGAGAGGCAATTTTGAAATTCTTGGTGTGCCTTTTCGGGTGTTCCATTGGACTCTGAATTTCATTGAAGATGAGGATTCGCCCTGGTTCCTAGTGTGGATGTCTTTGCTCGGGCTACCTCCTAATTATTTTCAGGAATCAATATTACGAAGCATTGGTAATGGTTTCAGAAAATATTTGAAGCGGGACAACGCTACGGCTTGTGTTACACAGCCTAAGGCAACTCGAATTTGTGTCGATGTGATATTTCCTGTCCTTTGCGGCATTCTTTCTGGTTGGGCTCTCCTCACGGGGTTTCTAGCCACTATCAGGAAGTTTATTATGAGGCGGTTCCAAGCTATTGTGTTTCCTACCATAAACAGGGGCACACAGAATTAAGGTGTAACTGTGGACGTGATTTCAAGCATAAAAAGGTTGAATTGGGAGGAGGGGCAAATACTAAATCTAGAAAATTGGAATAGAAGGAAGTTGTGAATTTAGAGAGGAAGGTTAAGGAGAAAATAGCGCAGGTTGAAATTGGGGAAATCTCAAAGTCTCACTGCCAGAAAATTATGGAGAATGCTCGAGCTCGTCAAACTGTTATGATTGGGTCTGAACAGCCAATCTTATTTATTTCACAACTGAGTGTGATTCATGTACACTGTGAAGAGGCTTTACATGGGGCAGATCCGAGTGGGACGCAGCAGGTCTCTCCTGTATCAGTTTCAGAAGTTTAAGGTGTTTCTTCCACAAAGGTTCCTATCCGTGATAATGGGTTGGGAAACGATCGTTTGTTGGAGATTGTATTGCCAATACATTCACATGTTGATAGTCTAGGGAAATGGAGTGATATGGTGGATGAAGATTCTTCAGGTTTAGATTTCGAACCGCTGTAGAACATGGATGATTCTGGTCCTAGGAGTTTGTTGCAGATGGTTGACGAAGCTTTGGAATTTGAGCTTGGTGGTTTGGCTAGAGAAGATCTTTTTGCTGATAACGACGTGATGGAGGCAGGTGCACCTTGCCGAACGGGTTCTGAAGAGGACCAAGACTGTGAGTTAAATGAATTGGCTGTTAAAGTTTTTGATTGTGATCCCGATATGCATGTTCCGTTGAAAATGGTGAAGGGGTTAAGAAAGAGAAATAGATTGTTGCTCTGGAGTGTTGTACACATTCCAAAAATATTATTTGATTTTTTTTATGTCTATTCTAATCTGGAATATTAGGGGTATTAATTCTTCGAAACATAGGCTTCGGCGTATTTTGAATAAAAGTCGACCGTTGGTGGTGGCTATCTTAGGACCGTTTTTAGTTGCTAATAAATGTAGGCGATGGGCGAGATGGATGGGGTTCCAGTCCTTCATGAATAACTCTTATGTGGGGGGGGGGGGGGAAGATTTGGCTATTTTGGGCGGTTGATTTGGAGTTTGAGCTGACTTCTTTTTTTGACCAAGCTGTCTTTGGTTGGTTTTCGTAAGGGTCGAGGCATATTAACATCGTTTGTGTATGCTAGTTGTTTCCATGAAAAAAGATTGGAATTATGGGACTATCTCAAGTTGCAAGACCCTCAGGGGGCTTCCATGGCTCATTTGGAGGGGGGGGATTTCAATATTATTAGAATTGATAGCGAAAAAATTGGGGGTGTATTCAAGGCTCCTCGGGCAAAAGCTGATTTTAATAGGTGAATTAATGATTGTGCATTGATTGATCCTCCATTTAGAGGGAATCATTTATCTTGGTGTAATGGCCGGATTGGTGGGAGGCATATTTCGGCTCAATTGGATCGCATTTTGGTTAATATGCCATTTCTTAATATTTTTGAGGGGGCGAGTTCTAGCTATCTTCCACGTACATCATCAGATCACTCTCCTATGTTGTTTCAATTGTTTAAGAAAAGTGAAAATATTGCGAAGCCTTTTAGGTTCCTGCGAATGTGGGGTTCTCATGATGGTTTTCTTCCGTTGGTGAGACAGAGTTGGGAGGAAGCTGTGGAAGGTTGTGCTATGGTGCGGATTAGCAAAAAATGAAACGTCTAAAAGGTGAGCTGGTGAAATGGAATAGAGAGATTTTTGGTTGTGTTGAGGTGGAAATACATAGACTTGAAGATTGTATTTTGTGGCTAGAGGAGGAGTTGGCAAGAAATTTTTCTGTTTAGGTTGAAGGTGAGTTGCTCCATGCTAAACAAGTACATTTGCAATCGATTCACCGTGAGGAGACTTTGGCTTGCCAGAAGTCACGTATAAAATGGTTGGCGGAAGGGGACTCTAACTCAAAATTTTTCCATGCTGCAATGAGGGTGAAGAAAAAAAAATAAAACCGTGGATAGAATGTCAATGAAGGATGGAAGGGTTCGTGATTCAGCAGATGCAGTTCATATAGAGGCTATATAGTTTTTTCAGGGGATTTTTTTCAGGTCAAACATGTTAACTAATGTACCGGAATTTGATTTAACTCCAGCTACAACAGCAGAAGATAATGATTCATTGTGCAGGGTACTGTTGGTAGAAGAAGTTTAGTTAGCTCTTCGGTCTATACCTATGGATAGTAGTCCTGGACTGGATGGGTTTTTAGCTTCATTTTTTATGTTGGTTTGGGACATTGTTAAAGATGATCTTGTAGAGATGGCAAAGGATTTTTTTGAAGGTCAACCTTTTTCTACATTTTTTGGTGCTACTAATTTGGTATTGATTCCTAAGGTGGAAGAGCTTGTGGGTTTTGGTCAGTTTTGGCCTATTAGTCTTTGTTTGGTGGTGTACAAAATTATGACAAAAATTATGGTTACTCGTTTGGCTCCAATTCTTGAAAGAATTATTTCTAAGGAGCAGGCAGCATTCATCCCAGGACATAGTACTTTCAATAATATATCTTTGACCCAAGAGTTGGTTCACGGGATGAATCGGAAGGTGAGAGGGGGTAATGTGATACGAAAGATTGATATGGCAAATGCGTATGACCGGGTTAATTGGAAATTTCTTAAGGAAGTGTTACGTAGGTTGGGTTTTTTCAAAAATTGGAGGAATCTAGTGTTCAATGCTATTTCTTCTCCATTTTATTCGGTGATGTTGAATGGTTGTACCAAAGGTTTTTTTCAGGCATCGAGGGGATTGTGGCAACGTGATCCTTTATCGCCTTATTTATTTATTTTGTTGCAGGAAGTTCTTTCGCACATGTTGCACCAGCAATTCAGTTTGGGGCTTATTAAGCCTTATCATCCGGGTGGTGATTCTCTCATCTCTCATTTGCTTTATGCGGATGATATTTTGATTTTTGTCAATGGTGGGAAATTGTCAATAAGAAATCTCATGTCAACCTTGCACCGATACGAGGAGATGTCTAGACAATTGATTAGCCCAAGTAAGTTTACTTTTTTTTCTCCTCCAATATTCTGTTGGAAAGAATGAATGAACACAAAGTGATTTCCAAGTTTGAAGAGGGTGCATGGCCGTGTTTGTATCTGGGAGTTCCTCTTTATGTGGGGTGGTTAAAGATCAATTTATTTGATGGTTTCTTGGCAAGGATTCAGAAAAAACTAGCGGGATGGAAGAGCAAGATTTTATCGTTTGGGGGGAAGATTTTGCTTATGAGACGTGTTGAAGTGGTTTGACCATAGGGTTTTTTCTATATGATTATAATATATATTTGAATAAATATGCTCTTTCAATAAATGTTTCTGATTGAATAATTACCTGTACAATTACACACATTTGTAGCGGGCTACTACTGCGAATTTGGTGGAGTTCTATAAGGAGACGCACTGGTCAAAGAAGAATGGTAAATTTGTCACCTCAGCAACTGAAAACACTTATGTGAGTACGATATTACAGTTAGTTATTTGTTGCATTCAAGGATGATTTCCAAATTTATATTTGAAAGTGTCATATTCACCTTTCATACCACGACTTAACAAATCCCATTTTAAATATTAAACATCTAGAATGAGATGGTCAGCAAGATGGATGGTCTATGCCTGAGCAACGCAACAATGAGGCAGCAGCAAGTGTATTTAGAGAAGTGCTTGGGCATAGACCAGTGACTCACTCAAAAATGAGTAGCACAAAAGCTATCCCAAGTGCAGGAGGATGTCGTGTAATAATTAGGAATAAATTCATAGATCGTCTCCTCAGGGAAAGTTACTTAAAATTAAACTTGTTGAAAAATGTAAAAACTTCACAAAGAAAATAAACAGATGGTATGTGCAATGGATGGAAGAGGTTACTAGTCATGGACTAGATTCATATTTTTAAATTTTTGAGTGTCGAAATGGAATGTAAATGATTAATAGATTTAAATTCAGAAATTAATAAAACTAAATTAAGAATTTAAACTAAATTAGAAAGTAATTGACAAACATGCACTAAATATTGAAAAACGCCAAAATCAAGGTTCAACACAAAGTTATGAAAATTAAATAAACATTATCTATAACAAAAATAAAATACACGAAAATAGCACAAGAACATAAAAGTGTAAGAAGAGATAACAAATAAATAAAGATGCTCTACTCCAAAGAAAATAAAAGAGAAAAGTATCCGAAAGAAAAGAAACGCAGAACTGAAAAGCGATTAAAATGCTGAACGGAACAAGGAAATGTAAACAGAGAAGAAGAACAATAAGAATAAAAAAAATTGTATCCAATGTAAAAATGAAACATGAACCAAATAAGAACAACAACGTAAAAAAAAATAAATCGCCGTCTTCAACAAGGTTTGGAACCAAAGAAAACTAGAATGAAAATAAAAAAAAATTGAAGTTGCCGAATGGTTCTGTAAAAATGAAAAAATAAAATAGAAACTGAAATTGCCAAGTCAATGGCTTGTACCCGAAAAGGAAAATAAAGAAAGCTGCTGCATGTGTCTAAACTAACAGGAACGAAAAAAACAATAAACGAGCCACCACTGGAATTCTACTGCATAAGCTAAAGAAGAGAACCATTAAATTGATTTCTCCTGCTTCTCTAAAGAAATCCCAACGTAAAGAATAAAACTGAAAATAAAATGAAGCTACTCATTGCAGAAATTAACTTCCGTCTACACTCTGTCCGTAAATCTAAGGAAAAAAAATAAAATCTGGCCAACTAACATCCCTTAGAACCAACGTAAAGTTAACTAAAAACAAGTAAAAAAAAAATGCAAACCAGCCGACTAAAGTGTGGCAAGAACACTACAAGCCGAACTAAAGCAAGAAGAAGAAGAATAAAAAACTGCCCAGACCCTCTGTTCTACAATTTCTGAAAAAAACAGTACGTAAATAAGGATGCTAGAAACGAAGAACAAAGTAATATAAGCTTAATGCATTCTAACGTAAATGACAGAAGAAAGAACAACAAGAAAGCAAAAGAATAAATCTCAAACTGCCCTTTATCAGGTCTGAAATGAAAACAAAAATTCTCCAGAAAATAAACAAACATAAGAGAAAGCAAGAAATTTAATGCTAGCGGAAAATCCTCCGAAGTATTCTACCTTTTCCCCCCTGCTTCTCTACCGGTTTTATATCCTCTTCAAGCCCACTCAGCCGAAAGTTTTATCCCTTTCTCCACCGAAAGTTTTCTATTTTTATTTTCCTTTCCAGCTCCACGTCCAGCTCTCCTTTCCTTTCATTTTCTGGTTACTTTCTCTGCATGTGTGTGTTCCGAGTGAGAGACCTACATGTGCTGCTGCTGCTTCTTTTTCCATCCGTGATTGATGCATGTGTGAGCTGCCATGAGAGATTTGTTTTCTGCATTTTCTGCATTGTGGTACCGTGAGAGACTTGTAGAGTCTGTAGGGTCCACATTCTGCCGTGAGTTTCCTGCATCTATGATGAGAATTTTCTGCATGTGGTTTGCTTTATTTTTTCTCATGTGTGCCGTGATTGTTGATTTTCTGTTTCTGCTTCATGTGCTGTCCTGCTTTCTGCATGCGCTGTGTAAGCTGTCCGAGTGCATGTTTCAGCTTGCTTTAACTTTCTGCATTGAGTTTAACTTTTCTGCATTCTGTGAGTGATGTATGCTGTACACATTTTCTTTCCGTAAATGAAACCAGCATACGTCCAGACCACCCTCTTTGATTCAAAACCATCCAGCCAAGAAGTCAAAGACACTTCATTCCGTAAACTCAACAGCCGAAGAAATAAGCTGAACGTCAACTCCACTTTTGGTAAGAATTTACCCCAAAAGATGAAAAAAATAACAATTGCCGATGGAACGATTTCCGTAGAATAGCAGCTTTTTTTCTTCATTCGACGTGCTCCATGATTTTTATTCCGACAATTCTTTCAACATTTTCGGCTGCCCAAATCCACTGCTTTGAAAAACTCATATAACATGCGCCGTGGCTCAGAATCGGATCTCCTTTGAATTTCATTTAAACTGAAAATAAGGAAATAACACTCGAAATAAATTAACAAGAAAAAAAAATAGATTATTAAAAATATATTATATATGTGAGGAAATATTGTCCAATTAAACCATAGTTATAAAATTAAGCATAAACATGATATTAATCAATTTAAAAATTACAACTCGAATTTATGCTTATTAACTATTTTTCCATTTAAAACCAATAATAATGTCATGAGGAATTTATAATACTTTAGTTTTAAATATCTAAAATATGCAATATTTCGGCTCAATCACACCCCCTAACTAGTTTTTTGCTAATCCTTGAGCAAAATAGTGAAAATTAATTGAGATGAATATTGCATAAAGATCGTAATTCAAACAAAAACAATTAAACTCAATTCTGAATTCTCACAAAAGTGACACGTTACTACTCAACCCCCAAGGGTTATACCCACCAAGACTATCTTCAACAATCTTTCACATAGAATTAAGGCAAACATCTCAGGACTCAAATGTGTTTGTGGAGCTAAACTGGTTGTGTGTTCCTCATTACTAACCATGATTTGTCATAGGATTTTTCAACCTTAAGATTAATCATTGTTGATTCTAACTACCTCAGAGCCCAAGGGACTAGCAGTTTTCACGCCAGCTCTGTTTTTAAAGGTTGGAGACTCAACCCCCAAAGTCTTGGGTAACTGTTTCTAGCCCTTTTTACTTAGGAAAGTTCACTAAGCCGCCTTTATTTCTTCTTTGTTTTTTTTTTTTTAATCCTTTCTTTTTTTTCTTTTCTTTTCTTTTCTTTTTGGCATGGCTCGGTAGTCCTGCAGTTTACTTCTCCAGTGTTAAATCAATGAATGGTAAATAAGGAACACTACAAGCGTAAGCATATGCAAAATGTCCTTCAAACTTTGCCTTTCATTCTACAGAAATCTTATGTAATGCCTTCTTCCCTGATGGAAGTTCTGTCAACTCTCATGTCTGATTCCCTAGCATGGAATCCATCTCATCTTTTATGGCCAGCTCCCACTTACTAGAATTTTCATCTTGCAAGGTTTCTTCATAACTCTACGGTTCTCCATCATCTATTAACAAAATGTAGTTCAAGGTTAGTGAGAAACGCTGTGGAGGACGTCTAGTCCTAACTGACCTGCGAACTGCAGCTGTAGAAGTGGACGGCTTTGAAACTGACTGCGGAATAATAGGAATGGGTGCACTGGACCCACTCTCCTCGTCACTCACATCTCTACACTGCACTATGACCTCTGGTAGGCCATCAAATCTTACGAACTTGGACTCCTAAGGACCTACTTCAGAAACTGTACTAGACTTGTCCTTGTACACAATCTTCTCATTAAAAATCACATTCTTACGACCCTGATCATCCCAGAAACGATAGCCAAATGCCTCGTCTCCATAGCCAAAGAAATAATTTCTTTGACTTAGCCTCAAGTTTACTTGAGTATCAGGATTAATAAGAACTTAAGAAAGACAACCAAAAGTTTTAAGGTGAGAACATTTGACCTCTTTCCCGCTCCAAACCTCCTCAGGCAATTCACAATCTAATGGGATGGATGGCCCCCTGTTGATCAAGTAGACGGCAGTGCTAACCGCATCTTCCCAGAAAGTTGGTGGTAGTCCGGCGTGCAATCTCATGCTTCTAGCACTCTCATTAATGGTCCTGTTCATACGCTCCGCAACTCCATTTTGCTGTGGTGTCCTAGGAATGGTCTTCTCCATTCTGATACCCTGAGCTGCACAGTACTCCTTGAACCCACCATCAATGTACTTACCACCATTGTCAGACCTCAAACATTTCAATTTTAAGTCTGTCTCTGTCTCAACCATGACCTTCCAAGTCTTGAATACATTAAATACATCAGATTTATGCTTCAAGAAATAAACCCATACCTTCCTACTATGGTCATCAATGAACGTGACATAGTAACGAGAACCTCCAAGAGATGCCACTGGAGAAGGTCCCCACACATCTGTGTGTACAAGATCCAGTTTTCCTGTCTTTGGCGTTCTGCCACTTTTCAAGAAACTGACCTTCTTCTGTTTCCCCATAATGCAACTCTCACACATACTGAGATCAACTGACTTCAGTTCTGGTAGCTTGCCTCTGGACAGAAGTTCTTTCATACCCTTCTGACTCATATGGCCAAGCCTACAATGCCACAAATCTGCTGTGCTCTCTGCAACGGTAGTAGCAATAGTGTTAATTAAACCGGTAGTCATATATAGTGTACCAGTTTTCTTACCCCGAGCCAGTACCAATGCCCCTTTTGTGACCTTCCAGGTGCTATCTGAGAACACTACTGAATGACCACACTCATCGAGCTGCCCAACAGAAATGAGGTTTTTCTTCAACTCAGGAATGTGTCTGACCTTTTGCAAGGTCCATTTGTTCTTGTTAGGGAGTGCAATGTCAATGTCTCCCATCCCCACCACGTTCAAAGCCTCTCCATCAGCAAGATACACCTTCCCAAAGTCACCTGCAACATAGTTCCGCATTAACTCCCGGTGGGAAGATGTATGGAAGGAAGCCCCTGAATCCAGTATCCAGTCATCAACTGGACTATGAACTGCAAGCAATAGTGCATCCTGTACTTCTTCAGTTACAACATTAGCACTATCATTCTCGGTCTTCTTAGGATTTTTGCAGTTATTCTTTATGTGGCCAGCTTTGCCACAATTCCAGCAAGTTGCCTGCTGACCAGGCCTTGACTTGCTCTTGCCCTTCTGCTTTGATTTTGATCTTCCTCTGTTTGAGTTCCTATCTTGTGATCTCCCTCGAGAATCAACATTCAGTGCTGAACTCAAACCCGAGGTCTCGCCAGAATCTTTCCTGCGCACCTCCTCAGCCAAAATCAAATCACGAATATCATCATATTTTAGCTTAGATTTACTGGAAAAATTACTAACAGCCATTCTCATGGCTTCCCAGCTATTGGCAATGAAGCCAACAATATCAGTGCACGTATCTCATCATCAAATTCAATTTCAACAATCGACAATTGATTTGTGATAGTATTAAAATCATTCAGATGTTGTGCAACAGACATACCATCCGCCATCTTTAAATTGAATAACTTTTTCATCAAGTGTACCTTGTTATTCGCTGACGGCTTTTCATACATACCTGACAAAGTCGTCATGAGATCCGCAGTCGTCTTCTCCATAATGACGTTGTGTGCAACGGATCTCGACAGGGTTAATCGAATAACCCCCAGAACCTGTCGATCCAACAGATTCCAATTGGCCTCATCCATCTTTTCCGGTTGCTTCCCCAATAACGGAAGATGAAGTTTCTTCCCATAGAGGTAATCATCTATTTGCATCCTCCAGTAACCAAAATCCGTGCCATCAAACTTCTCGTTCCCCAATACCTTCACTTCATCTCCAGCCATTGTTTTCCCTCAGACCCGAACCTGCCTCTGATACCAATTGTTTTGTGAAAAACGATGACAATAAAATGAAAAATATGAAATATGAAAGAGAAAAATACACACGACACACAGATATACGTGGTTCGGCAAATTGCCTACGTCCACGGGAGCTACAAAGGATTTTATTGCTTGAGGAATCACACTACAATGGAGGGGTGAAATACTATTCACCAATAGTATTGTACAGTACGACCATAAGTGTAGAAAACACTTATTTATAGTGAATCTGCCTGGCTTCGCTCGAGCTGCAAAAGGCCGCCGCTCAAGCGAAGTGGACCAGACTCCACAATACCCAACAGAACCAAGGCTGGAAACCAGCTGGCAAATGTATGAACGTTGGAATTGATGAAGATTCTCATGAATTTATGGAGATCAAAATTAAACTGATATTGATCTCTTTTGACCCCATAAACGATGGAATTTATGAAGATTCTAATGACTTTATAGATAATTGAGTTAGCTTTTTAATGACACCAACATCACCTTAATCGAATATATATATATATATATATGAATAAAAAAAGATGACAGATTTACTTTGGATAGGTTGATCTCATCAGATCTTGAGAGTTTGCAATTTCTACACTTTTTGTTCCAACTGATGCCTAGACTCTACTCATCATATTTACAACTCAATTAGATTAAATATTGTCATAAAAACATGCCAAGCAATTGTTTATTATTTTTATGCCAACAATATATCTGTCATGTGTGGAAAGTGTTGCTTGCATGTGGAAAGTTGTAGCCCCTCATAACACTAATTTAAGGGAAACTGAGTAGGAGAACCTTTCTAATTAGAAACAAAAGGAAACACTCTAATAGGGAGCTGTGTAGGTCAGAGCATGCTGAATGGTCCTCCGAGAAAGAGAGAGTGGGGAGAAATGACTAAAACGAGGGCCGAGGGGGCATGGATCCCACATGAGTGTGTGCCCTTTAAGGAACATACAAGTCACAATCTGTGGGAGTTTAGGGGCACTTTAAGAAGCAGCTAAGCAAAAACAGCCCAATGCAAAGGGTAGCAATGATCTGATGTTATTTTTATTTGTTGTGAGGTGTCAATGTCGATCGAAGACTCGAATGAAAGAAAATAACACAATCACCAAGTCGTGCTAATCTAATAAAGTTCTAAGTCAACATGACAAAGAGGATCATCTTTTGGTTCAGCTTATAAAACTATTTCCTTCTATTAAGTTAAAGGTCTAATCACTACTATATTTTATTTTAATTTCAGATATACATATATATATATATATATACCAAAATCTGTGGTCTTTTGGTTATAGATTATAGTAGTGTGGATGATTTGTTGCTTGCATGTTGCACTAATCTTTAAACAAGCATTTGTTATGACTTGTTATGCTTTATTGCAAAGCTCCAGGCTAGAGTCTTACAGGAGACTCACATTTGTTGTCCAATTGGGGTTAGATTAAGTGAATGAATACTAGTATGCAGCATTATAATCATATGATGATCTTGGGTCACAGTTTAATGTTATTGTATACTTAATTTGCAAGCTAAGGGAGTTAACACTGAGTTGATTTGTTTTTAAGCCTGCATAAGATGGATGAATATCATAGTGTATTCTTTTTGGATCAAGTTTAGGAAAAAATTTTAGTATCAAGATTGCAGCTCTCTGTATTTTCTCCTCTCTTTCTCCATCCTTTTTATGGGTCTTTATGATAATTTGCTAAGAAACGAGGCTCAGAATTCTACTTCTGGCATTGGGGGGCTAAATGTGGGTGATGATTACATGTGTGCATGATGGCCTGTTAATTTGTATGCATATGCATTTATGCATTTTGTTGTTAAGAGTAAAAAATATATACTCTTTTGTAATTACAAGTCCATTGTCATTCAATGTATGACACAAGATTATTTATCAAACTTGACAAATAAATTAGAACTCTACAGACGCAACAATTTTTCTATTATACACTGATATACACTGAAATTTTTGTGTATATTAGTGTATAACAGGAATTTTTTGGGTTCACCCTTTTAAACTGATATACACTGAAACTTCTGTACTTTTATAGGTTTTTTTCAGACTTAATATGGCTTTAAGTGTATATTTTCTGTTATAAACGCACACAGGAAAAAGCTTAACCAGTTTTGAAAAATGGAGAATTTTGTATGAATATTTTGTTGGAGACAATTTATAAATAGGTAGATTTAGTTTTTTCTTATAATATGTTATATTAACCGAGAAATTTAAGAGCTTTTTAAAGAGTATTTAGTGTTGGGTAAAGATATATGGTGTGTAAATACCATTGAAGATTGCTGCAGACCTTTGTTTATTTTTTAGGTGAAGAACCTTGAATATGATCAAGTTAGTATTGCCATACAGCCATCTTAAAACTTTTATTCCTCTTTCTGTGGTTGCTCTTAAAAGTAATAAAATTTCAATTGGTGATTGATCATTTGCACAATTGTGCAGGTAGACTGGATATGCAATACAAGTTCTGATATGTGGCCACACATTGATAAGGTTTTATCCTATCCCATAGTAGTTTTTTGGCTTTCTGTTGCTGTATGAGGCAATTTTTTTGCTATTTGAGGCAATTTACAGTAGATTAGAACCATAGCACAATACATAGTAGCAGAGTACATGCGTTACTTATGATATAAGCTTGATATATATACATACTGTTTTGGATTCAGCAGTGTAGAAGATCAGTTGATATTCACATGAAATAACTGCTGAAGATCATCAACATTGAAATCTATATTAAATATATACAGCTATACAAATATAATGTGAGTACTGCATGTAATTGATTGTAAGAAAATAAGTTTCAGATGCACATATATATATATATATATATATATATATATATACTGTTTGTCTAGCACAAGTAAAACCTCATAGAGCGATTGTGTGTTTCTGTCAAAAAACATTTACAGTCTATTTATTTACAACCAAAGTTGCTAAAAGTGATTGTTTCCTGCTGAAGAGTTTACTTGCTTAAATGATTGTAAAATACTACACTGATATTAGCCTGACTTATGTTTGCCATTTTGCAATTGGCGATGACTACATGAACATTAATGGTAGTTTCCTAATTGAGTATTATTTTCTTGTTCAATAATAAATGTTTGCTCTATTTAAAGTGCCTTTTTACGTGACGGTTCTCTATATGGTCATTGACAGATTGGAGTTAGAGAGATTGAAAGGTACAAAAATGTTGAACAATGAATCCCCCCCCCCCCCACTTGATGCAGATGTGTTAAAACTGTTCTACCCAATGCCCAGGTGCACATTGTTATCGATGACATTAAAGTATTTTAGTCCATGGAGGAGCAGAACAGTTGAACAATTGTTAATGAATGTGGACATTTTCAATTAATGTTTAGATGCTAGAAATGGGATCTATATATTTAGTAGTTTGTAAGTCGTAGGTTTTGCAAGCAGAAATTGGTTCACCCCAATATATATAGCCCATAACTACATTAATGTGAATTTTCCACTGGCTTTAGATGAATGAATGTGTTTGATTTATTATATTCGATGAAAAAGGTTATAGATTTATAATGAAAGTGCCTAGAATTTTCCTATTTCTAAATTGGGTGTTAGATAAACTATAAGTGTTATATAGCAATGGAATAGAATTGCTCATAGGTTTTATGTGTGATCGTTTCATGTAGGATCATTAAACTTGTGGTGATGCCAATGAATAATGAATTAACAACAATTAAATGACTTAAATTAAGTGAATTTAAGGTATTAAAAAAAAGTTAATATATAATTTCAGGCTAGGTAATAAATTGATTAAATAACTTATTTAGTTAGTCATTGACATGAACACGAGAAATAAAAACTATATTTTAGATCAAGTTCATAAATGACGGTTATATATATATAACTAGTGTAACTGGCGAGATTGGAAAAAAAATACACCAATAACTTAATTCCAGCTATTCTTAATGCTGCAATTAGCCATTAACAACGATTTTAAGTGACCATATTTGCAATAGTTTTGACAATTTGCAGCGCTTTTCATCCTATTTTCAGCATCTACATTGCCCTGAAAATAATCATTTCCAACAATTTTAAGACATATCGCTGCAATTACTCTAAATTAATTCTAGCGATTTTAGTTGCATTTTCGGCATTTATATTATAATGCAAAACCTTATTTGCAACAAATTTCTAACAAATCGCTGGAAATATCAATTTAATTGCAACGATCTTTTAGGATATTACAGCGATCACAAATACTGCAATTACACTTTAACAATGATTTTCCATACTCAGATGATCACATTTGCAACAGTTTTAACCTTTTTGCAGGGCTTTTGGTTTAATTCGCAGCATTTATTTTACGCTGCAAAATCATATTTCCAACAATTCTACGATAAATCACTGCAATTATCATGCTCATTGCAGCAATTTGTGTAGATATTACAGCGATTTAAAATGCGGCAATTATACTTTAGCAACGATTTTTCATACTTGGATTATCACATTTGCAACACTTTTTCCTTTTTTTTGCAGCGCTTTTGGTTTATTTTTCAGCATTTCTGTTACGCTGCAAAATCTTAATTCCAACAATTTTATAAAAAATCGCTGGAATTGATAGAGCTATTGCAGCGATTTATTGAGCTATTACAGCGATTTTAAATGTTGTAATTACACTTTAACAACGATTTCAATCACTTGGATGATGACATTTGCAACAGTTTTTCCTTTTTTATAGCGCTTTTGCTTTAAGTTTCAACATTTATATTACGCTGCAAAAACTCATTTGCAACAATTTTTTCATGAATCGCTGCAGTTGTGGAAACTAATTGCAACAATTTTGGTAGTATTTGCTAGGATTTTATTATGTTGTAATTGAGATTTATCAGTGATAGATGTCTCAGGAAACTAATTGCAGCGATGTTAAAAGTATTAGCAAGGGAAAATATTCGCTAGTAATAGCTGTTTTAGCAATGAAAATTTTTTTTGTGCTGCTTTGGACAAAAAAGACGCGATTATTGGGGCGAACGTGCAAGGAAGTTAAAATCGCTGTAAAAGATCATATGCAGCAGTTTATGTAGTTTTTTACAACGATTTTACGGATTGGAGATGGCCACTAGTACTGTTACTGTTACTACCCGTTTTGCCGTACGATCATTATGGTAGGGATTGAAAGTAACTTAATTTCCGCCACCGAATCATTTGTTTAGCATATTTGCATTTGGTGATTCTAATAATCCGTTAAATGGTTTCTAACCACCCTAAATCATGAGCGAAACTTGTACGCTGAAAACCACAAGTCGTCTCTCTTCTCAGGGAACCGTCATTAGATTTCTGATTTCCGTATCTATAATTATATGTTGCAGATGCATGCAGTTTGCAATAGTTTTATACGCAGCAGTAGTTTTCTGTCCAAAACTTTATATATTTTATGCTATATATACCTTTAAAACCACGAAAAACAGTACTGCATGAAGCCAGGAAAAAAATTACAAATGAGAGTTTGTTAATAAGAGTAATGCTATACACCATACTATTATCTTACTTATACCATACTATATATAATGTAATAAATTTATCACCATTTAATGATAAAAAAGTATGAAATAAATTATCATTCAATGGTAATAAATGTATTATATCTTATTTAGTGAGATGTAAGTAGGATGATATTATGGTGTATAGAATTTTCTTGTAATAAAATTAAAGAAAATTCTATATATCATACTACCATCTGATTACTTGCATTCCACTAATTAGTAAGGTATGATACATTTACCACCATTGAATAATCATTTATTATATGAATATTTATCATCAAATGGTGATAAATGTGCCAAATCATATATAATGAGATGCAAGTAGAATGATTGTGTGATGTATAGCATTACTTTAAAATTAATGGATATATACAGCTGGACTTCCTCATGTAGCTAAAAACAAAATGCATGAGACCCATTCACATTAATGGACATTAATCTTAAAGGCTTATTATTTCTAGGTAGATCAGCTTATAATTATAATATCGGTAGTGAAAGACGATAAGTTCCTGCTCAGGAAAACAAAAAACAAAAAACAAAAAATAAACAAAAAAACACGATAAATTCCGGATAAAGAGTTACGCGGTATTCAATGGTATGGTCCAAAGAAGTGACGTAATTGGGAAAAACAAGAGATCAAATTCATGTTAAAACTAGCTCGGATATATATATATAGAGAGAGAGAGAGAGATTGTGTCATGGTAATTAATTGTCATTAGAGTAGTGCTAGCGTGCCATCCAGATTTGACAGCTAGGTGAGCCTGCTAGCATAAAGTTACTTTTTTATTTTCATATTCTTTTCTTTATTACATTTTTTAACATATTTAAATATTTTTAAAAAATAAAAAAATATATATAAATACACTAAAAATCATTTCCTTAATTATTAAGTAAAAAAAATTAATACAGGAACGATTAAAATGAGGAGATAAAGTCAGGCAGCATACCAGTATTTTCCAACATTGTCATCATGTCAACATCATACATAGCCGATATGATAGATAGTTGAACAATTATGCTATATACATTCACTTCATGAATATTTTTTAAATAGTTAATTGATGTGATTGATTCTATCACTTTTATTAAATGTGACACAACTACTCATATTAGCATAATGCACAAAAAATATGTAAAAATAATTACACATAAAATTTTTATTAGTCAGTCGAAAGTCCCACATGCATGCATATAATTTTTTTAGAAATCCTTAAATAATAGCATGCATATTGAAGTGCATGCCAGCTCCCTGAATTGTTTGCAAAGTTTGTACTATGGCCCATGCCACACTCACTGAGAAAATACATTGAGAGTGGCTGGTACCGAACGTGTGTTTTTTCAAAAATATTTTTTAAATCACTTTAAATATTTAAGAAAAATAAAAAAATTAATTAAAAAACATTTCTCAACTGTCAAATAAAAAAAACAACAATAACTTTAACCTTAATGAACTTTCTCACTGGAATAGTATTTTCCATGTACGTACTATTAGGGGTGTAATTAGTTTGATTTGGTCAGGTTTTGGACAAAATTTAATACCAAATTGATATGCACCTGTTATATGTTTTTAAAAATCAATTACACACTGTTTACCTTCCTAAACCGGTACCTTCGATTTTACTAGTTCGGTCTGGTTTTCCAATTTTAATAATATTAGTACATATATTAATATTATTTATAGTAATTAGAATAACTATATATTAGTATTTGTTATAGTAATTTTAATTTCTTATAACTATATCATTGATTGTGATAGTATTAGTATTACTATATCATTATTTTATATATAATTATTTAGTATATTAATTTATATAGTAATTTATATATAGATTTACAATATATTACTAATAGTAATATAGTATTAGACTATTAGTATTATGCCATAAAATATAAATTGTAATATACATTATATTTAGTATTACTAATTTACTAATGTACTTGTAAAATAGAATATATTGAAAATTTATTATTAATATAATAAATTATATATATTGAGAATTTATTCGTTATAATGAGATTTTTTAATATTATATATATATATTATATATAATATTAAAAAATTTAATTTAAAATATATAATATAACGAATCGTTGATCCGATTTTAAAATATATAAAATCCAAACTCATGAACCAATACCGACCAATTGTAAAGCCAAGGGTATCGATTCCGAAACAGGTCGATTGAAAACCATATCGGTTCCACAGGTTTGAGTTGTTCCGATCCTATTTTTTATATTCCTGTTAATTTTTAAACACTTAAGTATAATACAGTTTTAATTCAGAATACTGTTAAACGTCAGATCGACGTGATTTGATTTATGGGACGCTATTACTGCAACAGTTTACATTTCGAACATTCCGAACCCGTACTCTTTATTAATGTCTTTTTCTTCTCAAGTCGATTTCGCCATTTTGGGAAGTGCTATTCCCATGTCAGTGGTTTTGAGATTTTTATTTTATTTTATTTTTTATATGTATTTTTTAATACATTTAAATATTTTTAAAAATAAAAAAATTTATAATATTATTAAAAAATAGTTACTTAATCATTAAATAAAAATAATAATTTAAAAATTTTTAAAAAAATCTCATTGGTAATTTCAAGCGATAGGACTAGAATTTAAAATTTTAAAAAAAAATCTCATTGGTAATTTCAAGCGATAGGACTAGCATTTTCCCTCCATTTTTGATATCATGTTAATCCGAATAGGATCATGCAAAAGTAATTTTGGCCGACATTTTCTAATTCCATGACGTCTGAATTTCAACTTGACCACTAACTCATGATCATTTATATTCAGAAATCAAAACTCAGTTAATCCCTAGGCCAACCAATTAGCATACATGAAAGTGTTAAAAATGTTGATGCTCCACTCATGAGAAATGTCATTCTATTATTTTTACACCACATATCATTTACATAATATAATTTAATTTGTAAAATTTAAATTTTAAAATTTATCTTTCAAATCAGATTCCGACATATATATGGTATTTGATGTAGATGCTTTATAATAGAGTTATTCCTCCTTCAATGTTAAGAAAAAGTTGAGAGAGAATTTAGATGACTAGATCTTCCCTTGAGAACTCAATTAGGGAACAATTGGCCGATAATAATTGTGTGTATTCCTAAGTCTTTTGCATATTTATTTTAAAGCAATACTATATACAATCGTGAAATGCGCAAGCGTTATAACTTTATTATATCATGTATATTAGGCTTGTACAAAATAAGCCCATAGCCTGTCCATCCTTAAGACCCGATCCGTCCAATCCAAATAAAGTTGGGTTGAACTTAACTACGAGTTCGACATCTTCCAACTCGACATTTATCGAATGAAACCGTAACCTAGCACTGAGAATTAAGACAGCGAAAGAGGCGAAAGAGAAAGTTGAGAAATCGTTCATAACCTTTACTCTGTTTGCCGTCGACCTTTCGTTGATGCTCCCCTCTGTTGCTACTCCACCTTGGGTCCAAATCTGGTTCATCAGTTCTATCATTTCTTTTTTGTTGTTCACAGCTTCGAACCCATTTCCAGGTCTGGTTCATCGGGTCTATCATTTCTTGCTTTCTGTACACAGCTTTGAATGCGTTTCTAATCATCTCTAGAAAAAAAATTTTGGGGCCAATATTTTAGTTTTTGGAAAAGAAGTTTTGGGGCCAATATATCCTCACTTTAAAGGCTTAAATTAGATGCAAGCCAATCTTAGATTTCGGGCTTGATTTTTCCAGTCGGTGTCCCTAGCACCAAAAGATTTGCTTAGAAGGATGCTCTCCAAGGACATGTCCAGAAGATTCTCAGCGGAGCAAGTTATGAGTAAATGCCTCTCGTTTGCTTGTTTCATCTTATGCTTATTTTGCTTGCCGTGGAAGCTTCCCTTTTGTTTTCCACATAGCCAACCAAGTTTTGAAAATATAAGAAAGCTGAGAGGTGGTTGTTTTATTTGAAACAAGACACCCATGGATAAAGCTCTTGGTATAAAGCTCACGGAGGTGGGAACCTGTTACAGGTTTTCTTTGTTTAAAACTATTGCTTCCAGGATGCCATCAGGCCAAAAAGTTGGAGAAGACAATCAGAAAGTTGGTATAAAGCTCACAAACAACATCATCTAGTTTATCATCTTTATCTTAAATATTATTTTATGAGAAAACTGGAGTTGGTGCCATGTAGTAGCTCTAATGTATTTTGTTTTTTTGCAACAGCAGCACTTCTAAGTTTTCTTAATGCTTTTACTAGAGAATCGCTTGCTGAAACTAATATTGGATCCGACCCGACCCAATCGAGTCCGATCGGTCAGGGTCAGGTTGGTGCATTTTAAGGTTTGACCAGGTCAGGTCGGGCCCAAACCCTGTTCCATTGATCGGGTTGCAGGCCTAATGTATATAGATATGGTCACCATTGATAAATCTAGGAAATTGGAAAGTCATGCACATGGAATAATTGATCGGAAAACTCCTTACAAGCAACTTGTGTAAGCGATCGTGCACCAATACAGACATGTCAAATAAAACAACATGTTTTTATTGAAAAAGTGATTTTGGGCAATTGGAGGGAAAAGTTGATTTCTTCTTCATCGTGCGTGTGGAGCGGGAAGAGAACAACTAGAAATCTCCTCCTCCCATCGACATCTCCTCCCCCATCTAAAACTATCGAAATCTCCTCCTCTATCTGAAATCAACCATTCCATATCACAGAACAAATGAAATTGACGCAGAGGAACCAAGGTTTCCTTTTCTATTTCCTTATAACAATTATTATTTTTTATGCCCCGGTTCTTCTCATTATCTAAAAATCTTCTTAGTCTTCTTACTATTTCTGGTTTGTTTCTTTCCATGACTACTGATCTTGTCGAAGCGATCAAGCACGCAAGAAGAAGAAAAGAAATTAGAAAGACAGGAGGGAGAGGGTATAATGCGATTATTTTTATGGTTTTCTCACTTCCCTTTGATGTTAACTCCATCTTGCTTCTTAGATTATTCTTCTTGCCTTTTCTATTTTTTTATGCAGGGTTTTTTTCTATTGCTTTTCTTTTTCTTTTTTGGGAAAATTTTAATAGTGCTCTAGAACATAAGTAGAAAAGTTGCCAATATCTTTAAGAGAATTCTTGAAGTGCAATTGACAATTTTTGAATATAAACTTGATATGTAATGGACTTGCAGCTTTTTTGTCTATTAGATAATCTGATCCTAATGCAGTTGTTGGCTATTGTGAAATCAAACTCTTGTGGTTTTGTTTTGGAATTCTGTTATGTAATTGTTTCAAATTCTATACATTTCTTTATTGCAACCTGGATAGTAATATTGTTCCAGGGGAGGATTCAAGCCAGTACAAATCTCACTGAGACAAAGCGACTTGCTGAAGAAAATGAAAGGAAACGATCTGTCTTATTCCCATAAATTGCTCTTTGCATATAGCAGTTCTACCATCTATGTGTCTGTCCATTTTTCTTCTCTAGATACATGGGATTGTATCTCCTTATTAGTTATATATGAATATCCACACTTTGTTTATTCAGTTATTTAGCCTTGTGGAAAGCAGAAAAGGAAGAGGAGAAAAGAGCATGGGATAATGTTCTACGGAAAAGAGAGCAGGATAAGGTGTTTTAAAATTTTGGCCGCATGTCATTATGCTATTTGGCCGCATTTCATTTGGATGTTTAAGAATTAACCAGTCGATTTTACTTTAATGGCAGAAATTGGAAATGCCTACTAGAAATACTATAATTCTGACTGGTTATTTTATGGTGAAACTATTGGATTGGCTGTGATTTTATTGTTGGCCATAGGTGGCTTGAATTGAGTGGTGTGCCTTACTTAAAAATTTTCTACTCATCTTGCGATGTTTTGGATTAGATATCTCAGGGAGATGTTGTCAAGCTTGATGAAATTTAAATCAAGCTGCAGTTGTGATGTTAAAGTTGAAAGACTTTGGAATGAAGTAAGGGTGGCCATAGGTGGCTTCAGCCCGGCCAAGATGGTGATTCTCATGATTCTAGCCTCACCAAAAGCATTACAGAGAAATACACAAAATATAAAACCTCCCCTCTAGAGAGTGGACTTTCACATGGCATCTTTGCATATGCTATCTCTGGTTACTTTCCACAGAAGGAAAAGTCAGATTAGTTTCTCCTAAGGAAAAAAATGATCTTCTCTGCAGTTTTATTTGAGTAGACTGGATGAATTCAAGATAATAAAATCTAGTATTCTGTAGTATTAGTAAATTAACATTTTCAGACAAATTCAAGTATGAGAGCATGTGATTTGTAAGAAGCATCTTGTTGTGTGCATTCAAAGGATCATATGCTGAGTGTATAAGTGGAAAATGAATAGAACAAAAGTACTTCTGTGAATTACCATCAGAGGTCCTTGTTCAAAATGTATGAAGGTATTTCATGGCAAACTCAATCATTTGTCTTGTCACTAGCCGCTGCACCCATTATTCAATTCTCAAAGTAGTCTTGTCTTTTTTACAAGATGGTTATTTATATTATAGTTTGTACCATTATAATTCTCCATGCAACCTGTAAAACTACTGACTGTGGAAGGCCTAAAAAAGGCTCTGAGGTTTGTTTTTCAAGATAGCATAGATTGTATCTAATGTGAAAGTAGTTGTGTTTTCTTTTTTCACTTAATTGTGGATGATTCTCCCTTTTTTTTATGCAATAGTAAAGTAGGTAAAGTGCGTGAGGACAAACACAAATTCACAAGGCATAAGGTTCCTTAATGAAATAATAGGTTTAAGATCTCAGGACTTCATTCATAGGCTTATTGTGGTTTCTTGAGATTTTCTTCTAAGGTACTTTTACCTTTTAGTTGCAGGGAATATGGGTCCAAAGAAATCAAATAAAGAATCAGTAGTACCTAAGCAACAAGCAAACATCTGGCATCAATGCAGACTCCTTCGTATCTATTGCCTAATTCTTATATTAATTTCATTGTACTTGATACGATCACTATGAATACTCACTAAATGTCGTCATGTGTATTTTGTTCTAATGGATGTAGCCATGTGTGTTTTGATTTAATGGATGTCATCATGTGTATTTTGATTTAATAGACGTAGTCATGTGTATTTTCTTCACTTTGATTTAATGGATGTAGTCATTGGATCGGATTTGGTAGACAACTTTTTCTCTAATGATCATAGATCACTCATGGAATAGGTTTTAACTGTGAATTAAATAAAAAATTTGTCAAGTAGCAGATTTTAAAAAATCTATGACCTTTTTCTTTTTCTCTTCTTTTGTCAAGTAGTAGATGTAAATTAATTCTCTTCTCACACAATCTCATGACAATTATATGCATTCATGGGATCATGGGGACTCTTTCTGATGGAAGCTAATTCTACATTACAATCTTTCATGGGGAATCTTTCAAATCTCATGACAATTTTTAGTGAATTTGTCAAAAGCATCACAGCATTACAGACATGCGAAGCTAATTCTGCAGGAAAGATGCCGTAAAAGTGCCATGAATCTACTCATTTTCTTCCAAAAATCAAAGGCATTTTTCACTTCTTCCTATATCATAACTAAAGCACACAACAGTAGCCACGAATAAATAGAACCATGTAACAATACATTTGTTTAAATCTGAAGCAATTTAACACTTGCTCATAGAAGTTTGATTACAGCTTACCAAAAAAAGGAAGAAGTAGAAGAAGAGTACCAACTTAATGATAGCAATGCAAAACCACCACCCCTAAAAGAAAATAATTCTTAATTATATCATATACAACCCAAAACCAAATCCTAGGAAGCAAAAATAATTGACAACAATTTTTGCATCTCTATCTTGCGGAGGTAAGGATCAGCAACCAAGGCTTTTTAATTACAACTGAGGCTCTACTTCTATTCATCAATGCACAACCATTGCCCCCAAAAGAAAATAATTCTTAATTATATCATATAAAACCCTAAACCAAATCCTAGGAACCAAAAATAGATAAACAACAATATTTACATCTCTATCTTGTGGCGATAAGGATCAACAACCAAGGCTCTACTTCTACTCATCAACCAGTTCCCCTACTACATTAACTTATAGCAATGGTTGTGTCCCAGGCAAGCTATTCAGCTGAGTTCCATCCACCCCAAATTACATCTGTGAACATAATATAACAATTTAAAATGCCACATGTAAAAAAATCAATTACTTTAGAGACTGACGAACTTAAACAAGATTAATTACACTTTCTTCAGTCTCAAGCACCGCAAAGCCAAACTGAGTTCCACTAAAGTCCAATAGTTCGGTAGTGTTTTGAGACGGCTAACAATACATAAAAAATATTAGATCAAAGTAACCCGTAAAGCAAAAAGTGAGAATCATTTGTATTTGTTCTAGTATTAAAAACACAATATAATTAAAAGGCAGTAAGAGAGGTTGTAATTACAACGGGAACACTCTATTGAGTCCAAACAACTGTTTGCCCAAATAAATTCCTACGCGTGTCAACAACTTTGCACTCTCTTCCATGCGGCTACAAATAAAAAAAATTATATCATTACTCTTAACAAACAATTAAACAAGATGAAGTTAAAATATTCAGAATGGAGCACTGAGTTTACTTGTTTATATTAAAAATCATCTTAAACCAACTAGAACAAATCAAACGTATACTTCAAAACAAATCAAACTTTAAAAACTATGGTCTCCATGAATCTATTGTTGTTTGCCTTCCGACAACTCTGCCAATTTAAGTATCTTTAGAGTAAAATGGAAGGAGATAAAATTGTGAGAATCGAGGTAATGCTAGTATATAATTTCAGTATGCCAACTTTAAAATGCCTTTGCAATTTAGGAACCAAGACATAGTCTGACAACTCAAGCCAACTCAAGCATAGGATCCTAACACTACAAGAGAAAGCATTTTTTCCCAAAGAGGTATGTTGTGGGCAAAACTATGAATTTCGTGGGAAAAATGTTGTCTTCACAAATTTCTCCCGTGGGAAGTTCGTGGCATATAAGTTGCCGCAAAAGGTATTATATCCCACGAAAACCTTAATTCGTGGCAAATAGATACTTTTCTTCACGGTGCATTCCGTGACAAAAGCCTTCACCAACTTGTGGGAAAAGTCAATTCAATTTATTAATGGCTCATAGGAATTGGATACTTCCCATGAGAGATGTTTGTGGTTATTAGTATTACTCACGAATTCTTTCCGTGGGGCATTTCTGGTGACTCACTTCTGTACTACATGTCGTATGTTTTTTTCCCTACCAAATTTATTGGTGGAAAATGTGTAAAGGCCATGAGCAGAACTCGTGGAAAATATGAATTGATATTTAGAGTTTTCATTTTTCTCCACTCACGGTAGTCGTGGAGAATATGTAAATGTGTACGTTGGGATCAATTAGGAGACCTTATTAATTTTCATGGATGTTCTTCGTGGGAAATTAATAATTAAAGTAGAAACATTGATATCTTTTTCCACCAATGTTTTTCCCTGGGTAAAAGTGTAGGATGTATATTTGCCGCTAATAGGGTCCCGTAGATAATGGAATTGAAAGCCTGTACATTTCGCAACAAGCAATTCATTACTTTTCATAAAAACCTGTTTCTTCTACCGAAATTTGGTGAGATATATGGAAAATATACTACAAAATACAATCAGATACAAATAACACAATTCCATAATTCAACATTTACAACATTCTTACATGTTACGACTGTCCATTTAATAGATTGGAAATACATTATAACATGTTTACCAAATGGGAAGGACAAGAGGGCCGGGATCAGCATGATTATACTACATTCCATACTAGAGAAATTTGAACCCATATTACAGTTATATTTACTTTCCAGTCACACAACTTGGCTCCAAATACTCTTCCATAATAGCTTCATGAACATTCTTGTATTAGAGGTTCTTGTGAACCTGATCTTCCCAGATGAACAAATGACCTTGTTTCCTCTTGTCCACACATTTCAGATACTTGTGAAGAACCTGAATAAACATAGTACAAATAGACTAGACTTAGCTATCAATAACCATAGATTCACATTTCTTCAACAAATCTCAAAGAATGCAGCCTAGCCATAGTTATTGTGGTGTATATATATATATATATGTTAGTATAATATATACTAACCCCGGGATTTACAATATTTGGACCTCATGCATGTATATGGTAGTACATACATCAAGTTAAAGACTGGAAACCTACAATATTGTTTTATTGTCCATAAAAAATCAGGGGAAAAAAATGTACTTAAATTACCCACTCCAGCCAATACATTTTTTCCATAGAAAATGTCAAAATGGCACATCCTGTTATGTCACCTTCTGTAAACATAGTATACATTAAAATACACCACAATGTAGATGTCACATATAAGCTAGACATACAAATCTCTCACCCTCAATGGATGTGCATGTTGTGTAAAGGCCAACTCAGAACATACCATACACTACATTTAATTTTAATTAAATGTACATAATTAAATAAGTGCACGTGATCATATGATCCACCCCATTGAAAACTTCATTCTTTGGTTATCTATCTCAAAAGTCAACAAGCACGTTAATAGGAAAAATAATTTATTCAAATAATTCTAAACATGTTTTCTTGTCCTTTTTCTCCCTCAGATCCTATGTACTTCTCATTTGACAAGATTTCATTAGATTAACACCCTGGTAACTGACCTAAGTAACAAAAATCCTTCAGGACAGACTGTGTCTAACACCGATTCGACTCCTGACCAGACATGTTCTTGTATATTAACAACTGAACAATTGTATCCTAACTCTCCAACAAATGGTGCCTGCAATATGATTTTCTGATCTTCTTTTTCTGTCCCACAATCTTGAAGGTACGGAACCAAAATGATTGATCTCTAAGTTATTAAATATATAACTTACAATCATCTACCATTGCCTAATCTATGAGAATGCTGTATTTTCACCCTCAGTTAGCAAAACTCCCTAGGTTGTGCACAATCCTCATTTTAACTTGAACAAAACCAAATTACCACTAGTGCATGATCAATTTTAACAGAAAATTCATTTCAGCACATTGCCATCTTATTATACTCCAGATGTGAAGATGTATGATAGAAGAAATATGAAAAACATTGTATGGAAGGTTACTACCAGCCAAGTGTAAATTTTTGTACAAATTTGGACAACTATAATCAATAAAATTAGTGTGCCTTTGTCAAGCATGCAACTATTTATTCTCCCAAATAGCCCATTCAAGTATGGATCTATTCACACTAATTTAAACAAACTTGATTTAGCATCTTAAGATAGGTATAACAACATCATGATATTATTCTTATTGAATAAACACTAGTTATTAGAAAGAAACTATTTACCAGCACATAACCATTTTGCTCCTATCCAGTAATATTTTGATAAATTCTGTTTTTGGTCATTGCCATTTCAACTGTGACCCTTCAGTTGCCTTCCATCACATAACTGGAGTGTTTTTTAACCCTAATTGAAGCAGCTCCCAAATGCTCAATCATGTAAACCTGCAAAAAAAAAAAAAATACATACAAGTTCAACTTCCTGGATATATGTTTCTTGAGTCAGATAATTAGATTTTCAAAACTGAGCTACAAACCAGTTTGTATTTTGATCAGGTATTTTGTGACTAACTCACATTCTCAAAAATATTCCTCATGCTTAGTACCACCAACCTGGAAAAGCTACTTCCAACTATATTTAATAGTTATAATTAGAGTAAACACAAAATAATGCTGATAAAATGCAATTGCCACCCTACCCTTTCATGCCAAAACACCCCAACCTTCCCATACAACCCATCAAAAAAGTTGGCATTAAACTTACTGCCATCTCCCTATGGGGAACACAAAACACAAAATATCCCAAAACTTTTGTGATCCAAAAAAGTTAGAACCATCAGAGAGATGCCTAAGCATCTCCTTGAGTCTCTTGTTGAGACTCCCTACTTGTCCCCAACTGTGATGATATCATATTCAGTTGTTTGTCATGCTCAGAAAAAGCATGACGCAGAGCAGCCATATCACCCAAAATTCTCTCTAGTTGTGTCTTGTAATTGTCTGCACTATTCTTGATCCTTTCATTCTCCTCGGCCAAATGTATAAATGCCTTGTTCTTTTTCAGTGAAGGGCTGGGATCTGGAATGACTGAGTGGCCTAACCCTTGTGCATAGCCTGATTTGAATCCTAACACCTCTTTGAAAACATCAGTTGCAGCTTCATCGCCATCTTCTTCTGATTCTTTCTCATTCAACCGCTCTATCATAAGATTCTAAAATTTCACAAACAAAATTAGAGGAGGCTATCAGTATTTTTGAATGAAAGGATTAATTAACTGAAAATAATAAACAGGATAAGCTAACTCACATAATTATGTTCAGCTGCTGCATTGATCCATTTACCCTTCTCCCTTGACCAATGTGTTTCTTTGTAAAATGCTATCATATTCGGTGCCTCCCCACTCTTCAGTTGCAAAATTATATTAATTTTGGCTCAAGTACGGATTTACTCATTACACAACCTATATTAATGAAAGGGGTACATACCTTCTCTTCCAATATCCTGACAAAGGATTTCCTTCCCCCCGTATGCTTAACCTTCTGTTTTTTCCTATTATTAGTGTTTCTATTCGACTGTTCCTGAAATACTCCAAAAAAAAATAGTGTCATGCTCTGGCCATGAACTAACAGTACATTAATCTACTAACACATACAAAAACATCTATTATACAATTATGTGTCATAGGAAGTATTATTCAAAATACTCAAAACCCCCAACTTCCCCCCATCACTACAACTCAGTTTGTACCTTGAATGAGCTGCTGGCCCACCTTGAACATAGCCACTCCCAAACATGTGGCTCCACTGATGATTTTCGACCAGCTAGTGCCTCCTCGTGTGATCCATATTTCTTGTAGTGCTTGTGTAGTTCGTAATGGTATGCGTTGTACTTGTCAGCAAGTGCGTTTACCACAGCTTCACGATGGTAGATATAAGAAAGACAAACAGACATGATTCACAAGTATAAAATTAAGGATACTTGAAGAATAACAAAATTATGAGTGGTGAATGTGGGTATGCAGTTGCAAGCATTTCTAAGATACAGCCAAAATGTGCTTTCTTCACATATCAAAAAAGTGAAACTGTTATTGATAGGTAAATAGCACTTCAAGTATCCTTAATTTAATCATTATTAACAGACATGCCAAAAAAAAAGGCAAAGAGGAATCGGCTCAATCATGAAGTTACATTTTGCATAAGTATATAAGGTAGATTATATTCGTATCAGGCTAAACCAAAAGGGTAATGGCCATGAACTTTTTCAGGAAGGGATTGTTACATTCAGGGCTGATTTTCATGAATGTTTTTAATAACCATCATGCTATGATGATGACTGTTGTATGGAAAAATATTCCAGGTAACAAGTAGGTGGTAAGGGGTGATGATCAAGGGCTGGGATCAGGTCTACAGATTGTCACATGAGGCTGCAGATCCTAAGAAGGTGTATGGAGAGTTGTTGATGTAGACCAATTAATCTTCAATAATTGCATCTAAGTATAGAAAAGATTTCGCATGGAGCACCATTGGTCTAAATATTCAAAATAACTTTATACTACAGAATATGTCGTAATCTTTTAGGCTTGTAGTTATAATAAACAAGAAGATTCTACCAACTATGTAGTCAACCTGTGCCTATCCATGAGGTATGAGGATTTTGTAGTACGTTCTTTTGTAACCCATAAAAAAACTAACTGTAAACATGTATGTAAAGGTTTGAAACCATGTGTACATAGGTATAAACAAGATTCAAACCATGTTCTTTTCAGATTTGGAAAATAGGGAAGTAGATAAGCTCATGATCATGGGAAAAAGGAAAAATTAGAATTTACAAAATGCAATGGGGATAATGGAACACTGATGGTAGTCAAACCAAGCATGATAACACCCCGATCGATTTATATATTTGGGATACAAATTTAATTTAATCTAATGTCCAGAAACACGCCATTATATGATAATAAACAAGACTGTTAAAGCAAAGAGAGGTCTGTACTATAATGGAACATTCCATACTAGAAAATTTGATCCTTATTGACACCAGTGATTTTGACATTGGATTGGGTACGACGTGAAAAACAACTTCAGTACTGCTCTTTCCATGCATCAAGGTTAATAAGTACTAAAAGTTCAACATCCTAGTTTGAGGAAAAAATTGTGGCAGTTAACCTATTTATTTGGAAACATAAAAATATTCCTCTATCATTTGCCATATCCTATCAATAAATTTCTCTGATAATTTGGGGTTGCTGTCATCTATATCTTAGTTTTTATATGGGAGTGTGGCATGAAGTACAGTCATATTATGTCACCCATGAACGGCTATGAACACAAAAACTCAAGAAATCTGATGATTTTTAGCAGTAACAGGGCAAATCTCCCTACCCTGAGATATATCATCATGTAATTCCAAGTGTAAAACATTCTTGAGCCTGATTCACATACCAAATAGCCTAAAGAGATAAACAATCGATAACATAACTACTTCCTTCCTACGTTTCAGCCACAAAACCACCAATCCAATTAATTAAAGAAGCTGCAAATGGGATTTCACATTCAAAAAAGAGCACAAAAATCGTACTAGCCCTCAGGAACCAGAGATACACATGCATAGAAATAGTCACCAATAGGCGAGAGAATTACCAGGGGAGAGAGAGAGAGAGAGAAATTTGACAAGAGAAATTAACAATAGGCAAATGTTAATAAGAGAGAGATTAACCTTTTTCCGTAGCTAATCACCCTCAATAGCGTAGCCGTGAGTTGCGGCAACTGAATACAGTGAGGTTCCACTGGGCGGCGAAATGAGAAACCACCACCGGCATATTTTCGGAGATTATGCGGTGTTGAAAGGCACAGTTTGGGCTGGGGATCTCTTGGGCGCAGATTTAAGACAGAGGTTGAGAACAATGCCAGAAATTGCAGGAAACACAAAGCCTGGCCGTTTGTGGCTGCAACTGGCGGTAGTGAGGTTCTCCGGGGCCGTGAAAAGGGAAATTTCGGCCAGATTTTCCCTTAGATTATGCGGTGTTGGAGGGAAGAGATTTGGGCGTTAGGGTTCATACGGGCGCATCTCGAAGGCATAGATTCTGGTGTATTTACTTTATAACGTTATCGGCAAAAATTAATATAGACTAAAGGTAATAACGGCAAACTTATTAACACGAACACTATCTCCTCGCTTTAATAGGTTAAAGGCCATGACTTTTCATCCGTCGCACGTTTTTTGGTGATAAACGTCAAAACCTATTGCAACGGAAGGGATTTGTCCCATTATCTAGCATTTCCCACGAGCGTTAGTCACGGACAATAAAATCGTGTGAAAAAACCTTTTTTTCTTGTAGTGTAAGCAAATTAGAAATAGATAATAATCATTTATTGCAACTTAATAATCTAGGACAAAAAGGAAAATTATGAACATAACCATCCCTCCCCAACTAGAGAGCAGCACAATTGAATTCAACATTTTGTTTGTTTGGATTTGATTCTGCCATCGACATATAGTTCACATGAGGTTTATCGTTGTATTAACTACATTACCAATATTGAACTCAAGAAAAGCCAGTATTGGACGGAATTCCTTGTCAATTCTCAGTAATGTTCTCATTTGGAAGGGACCATAGTAATTTCACTTAGTATGATAATTTGATTTGGTTACAAGGGAACATGGCGAGTGCATGACAACATGGGTTAGAGAGAATCGGATTTGGTTAGACAATGTGTGGTTGGTATACATGATAATTTTTTTAGTAAGGCACCTTTGTATCACACGTGTATGATGCTCATGATAAACGAAGTGGGTTCTTCTTCTTCTTGTTCTCCACTCACTACAGAATAGAAGATATGGCAATAGGGAAGAGTCTAACATCTCGGTACTTTGCTAAACAAAAATTGAACTAAAAAACACAAGAAATCTATGCTTGAGAGCAATTGGAAAATAAAAGGTGAATCAATTCATCACAGTCCGATCCTAAAATGTAAATTCCTTGAATCTCTGGTTCAAACCCAAGCCAAAGAAAGAAACAGAAAAAGACAAAAAGAGAGAGAGAAAAAAAAAAGGGGAAAAAAAGAAGAAGAAGAAGAAATATATATATATATACCCAGCAATAAAGAAAGAAAAAAGTCGTCATTGGCATGAACCACTTTTTTTTATTGTTTTTGTAATCAATCCAACGCATCCATACCTTCTTTTTTTTTTTTTTTTTTTTTTTTTTGTGTTTTGACAAAATCTTGAAACAACCATTTCAACAGACCAACCCAAAAACACCAAGATAACAATAAACAACAGGAGAACATAAAAGCATGCGTCAAACACTTTTTTGGAACTGTACGCTATGAATGTCAAGCGAATACCTTTTCGAGAAGACAATTTTGTGCATAAGAAAGTGCTGTGCTGGGGTGCGAAGCCTGCTGAGACTACTATGTGTAAAGTTTGAAGCTCTACTATGTGTAGTGCTCTTGGAATCAATTCGAACAAGCAGCTGCAAATAGAGAAATTGAGAGAGGAGTTGGCGAGTCGAGATGAAAATGGTGGAGATTCGTGGAGGTGGTCACGGAGGAGGTGGTCGTGGAGGAGCAGATAGCACTGAGGGGAGATGCAGGGGAGATGAAAATGGTAGATCAGATTCTTCTTCTTTGTATATCTCATTTCCCCCCTCTCTTTTTTTTTTTTTAATAACTCTGCCACGTCAGCATTGGTGCACCGATGGTACTCATATTTGCTTGTCTGTAGAAGAACTGTAATTGATCTCGTTACCATGCGCGATTAGAGCAATATCCCTTATATGTTTGGTGGATCAAGATCATATTTAAAGTTTTAAAACACAATATTAGAATGACTGGCGTATTAAATTATTAGTCGATGAATATCTATTAATCTTTGTGTTATAATTGGTCTTAAAATATGAAAAATTAATCGATCGATCGATCCATTGGACGACCACGTACATTCGACATGAGTATTGATCAGAAGAAAGACATCACCATATAAAACATGCCAGAAGGTTAATAGCTTTTCTTTTCAATTAGGACGACCCCAATTAATGAAAATCTGAGAAGCAAGGATATTCTGTGATCAACCTCATGAAGTCATGATGATCTCCTTATGCAAGATTATGATCTGACATGCATGCATTTGGCCGGATAGAACTTTTACCGATGGCGTTCATACTCCGAAGATTAGTCAAGAAAATGTCTCATCATGTATTTACGTACCCCGGCCCTGTAGCAAAGAAAATAACACATGTAATTACATTATACATTGTCCTCCGAATCTTCGCGAGAGTAAAATAAAATACACGTTATATTTTACACACGTTACATTTTACTTATAAATTAAAAAAAAATGATAAACACACGTTACATTTTACAACATTTTACACAACAATGTTTTAAATGAACTATGGGTATTTTTGTAAACTACCTTATAAAATTAATATCACTTTACAAAAATACCCTTATTTTATAACATGTGTTGTGTAAGTTGTTGTAAAATATATTGTGTATCTATCATTTCTCATTAAAAAAACCGTATGTCGGGCGAATTAGAAACAACTTGAATGCTGATAATAACAACGTACGCCTACACATGCATGCATGCAGTACCCCGGCCACTGTTTTGCGCAATGTACAAGGGCTCTATATATCTTGCGAGGATGAAAATCAGATACCTTACGCATGGACTACAGCTTTTTATAAGTGATTAACTACGTAGAAAAAGTGGCAAAACCGGCCTTTTTTTTCATGGAGAGCCAATTTTTCGTAACTGTAATAATGTTTAGTAAAATAAAAAGAGATAAATCTTAAGTTTAATTTCTTTTGGGATAAATAATTTCTATGTACATAGAATTTTAAGAAAAAAATAGTTATGTACAAAGAAAAAAATGTTACATCTATGCACAAAGAAGTTTTATAAAAGTAAATTTACCGATTAATGTGGCTTCATATAATATATATATATATATACACACGTTAGATATTATATTTTATAATAAAAATAGTTTTATAATATGACATATCATATCAATTTATAAATTTATTTTTATGAACTTTTCCACATATAAAGGAATTAATCAAAGATCAAAAAGGAAAATATAAATGCTACTAGTAAAGGGAAAAATAGAGGCATGCATGCACGTACGTGATCAATTAGAAAAGGCACGTGAAGAGAACGTTGATATGTTTGGATGTACGTATAGCTACGCATCATGTATATTTGGTTTCAATATAATTTTGAAAATATTTTTATCATAAAGAAATTATATAAAATAATTTTATACTGATGTAACTTGATATAATTTATTAAATTAAAAAATTATTTTATTATAAAATAGATATAATATAAATAAAAATTAAAAGGATTATACAAAACATATATATATGATGGGTTCGTCCTCATCATGACGAGATATCTACATAATATTTAAGGTTCTGCGGAACTTATGTTGCTATTTAATTACCCTTAATTTCTTCTTTTCGGACAGGCCGGCCGGTAGATCATGATGATAAGGAATAATTAGTGTACGTACAGCCTGATCTAATTTGATCATAAATATTTCCTGCTTTAATTATTTTATGGTTCGATCAGTAGCAGATGATCAATGTCGACCATGAATATTAGATCAACATACATTTTGGAGCTAGCTAGCTAGGTATGCAAGAAGTAATGGTGGCAATGAATTCGTTTCACAAATGCTGACGTGGAGCATCACCAACCACACAAACTTCTAGCTAGCACGTTTTAACTTCTTTTTTTGGTCCCCCCTTACGTAGTGAAATGAGTGCATGCATTCATTTACTAATTGAATGCTATAGGACCCGTTGCTTTCACTCAAAATAAATACACTTGATCAACTAAGTAAATTGTGATTAGCTGCATGCCATATGTTAAAAGAGGAATGTTTTATTAATAAAGTAAATATACATCCAATCAAACTGTCACTACTTGACATATATATATATATATATATTAAAAAATAGTGTTTTAATAATAAAAATATCTCGTAAAAATAAGTAAAAAAATTGAGGTGTCTTAATAATATCATACATTAGATTGTACAATTATTTTTATTATAAATATAGATGAATTGTATTATATAAAATTATATCATTTTATAAATTTATTTTTATAAGATTTTTTGTGATGGTAACACATTTTTAAATAAGAAATATTGTTATTTTTTTATTTTTTGCAGAATAATTAATTAATTAATTCAGTCGATCATGGTTAAAAAGAAAATTATCATCAGTTTGAAGCTGCCATCATCTGAATTTCTGATGAGTAGCAGAGCTGGAAATTAGGTGAGAAGAAATGTAAAAGAAAGTTATGAAATGCAATAAAGATCATCAAAATAGCTAGTAGCTAATCCACTGGTACTAAATTTGCTAAGGCTCTTGGTGATGGTCCTTCTCGATCATGTAAGAGTTTTAATTAAACTCTATGTCCCACACACTCATTTTAATATAATTTGAAATAGCTCAAATCTTATCAGTTAAAATATGAGTGATAACAGAATAAGAAAACTCATAAGAGATAAGATTAAAACTCTATATCTCTAATTATAGTTAGATACAAATTCTGAGATTTTTTTATGGTCAAAAATCTATGAATAGCACTGAGGGGTTAAAGGGTCCTCACCTATAACATTAGAGTGCCTTTTGCCATCGTAAGATACTTGTGAAGCAAAGTTGTTAAGGTGATCATTCCCTCATAGCCATATCTAATTTTTCATTGAACTAATGGAGAAAGGTATGCATTTATTTATTACTGTTTATTATTGTAGATCATATAAAATTGAAGATCCGATTATTAATGGTCATGTTAAAATATTTCACATGTGGTATCAGAGCTTTTGGTTATAGATTTTTTATGATCTTAATATAATAATGCATATGCCGTATATCACTTTGATATTTCTTTTCGGTCGTGAAAGATAAAAATATATACTGCTTTGTACCAACATTATGCATCAACGCCACACATGTATAAAATTATATTTTTGATTCTGCATATAATATTATCGCATTGATATTCATGATTTGTATATGAAAAAAAAAATATATATATATATGTGTGTGAAATTGCATATGTGAATTTCTATATATTTATGCATATGAAATTGCTCCCAATTTTACAAACTCTAAACTATTTTTGAGATGAAACCGAATGGATGTTGTTTTTCCTCGGGTTTGTTTATTCAAAAAAAAAACTTCTAGCCGCTGGGTCTGGTTTTACCACCATGTGTGTGGTGGTCATGGCTCATTGCGTCAGTGGCGTAAAGGGGCTAAGAAGCCCAATCGTCAAAACACACTGTGCTGGCAATATGAAGGAGATGGCCTTGAGGGACGGCGTAAAAGGGCTGTATAGTCCGGAATGGGTGCTGCTCAAAGCCATTTGTTGGTGGCTCTCATCGGCTGAGGGAGGTCAAGTGCCACGAGGAGGTTGAGAACCTCCTCGTTGGCGTTCCTGTAACGGCAGCAGAGGGCTCAAAAGCCCATTGTCGCACAGATTCCATGATTAATTAAAAAAAAAAAAAAAAGTGGAGAGGAGGTGGACCTCGGCAACGGGTGGAGGGGGTGCCTTGCTGTTCTCCTCCTCGCCGATGAGGACCATCGTGAATTTCCGTGACCCTTGATGTGCTGCGTGCTTGTTGAGGGAAGAAGAAATTACCTGGTGCGGCGTTGGTTCTTATCCGAGGAAGAAGAACAGTTTTATTTCTTAGGTTTTCATTTAGTGTGTAATGGGTTTGGGCTTGGGCCGTGGGCTTTGGCCCAGTCCAAGAAGGAAAAGAAGCAAATGGGCCAATGGGTCACAGATGTGGCCCAACCCAATAAAAGAACAAAAAGAAAAAAGGGACGGGTCTGTACAATAGGTGGGCCCAGGTCATAACATCTAGTTGACCATAAACTGGGTCTCGATCCGGTTTGCTGAACCAGTCCGGTTCAGATCCGAATCGGTCAAATTAAAATATATATATATTTTAATATATATTATTTATAAAAAAAATCTGAATTTTATTATTGCTAAATTTATATGCATGTTATTATTGTTAAATACATGTATTAAATTTTATTAAATGTCATATGCGTGTTATTATTATATACATAAATCTTATAGACATGTATGAATTGGCTCCTATTATCATGCAATATATAATTGTTTATCCAATATGGAGAAGTGATTTACATCAAAATTAAAGAAAAACTTGGTTGACCAAAGGTACAAGATTTTCTTAAATTTGGTGAAAAATCATTAAATTCTATAGTAAAGTGGATATGATAGAGTGAACAATTTTGTGTGTCAAGATCTACTCCCAAAGGAGAATTTTGATGACACCATTAGTTCATCTATCAAATTAAGGTTGGAGTGAACAATTTGTGTGTCAAGACTCCCAAAGGCGGGTTTTGATAACACTACTAGTTCATCCATCAAAGAAGAGTTGGAGGGAACAATTTGTATGTCAGAGTTTACTCCCAAAGGAGAATTCTAATGATACACTTAGTTCATCTACATAATTTAATGTTGGTGAGAATACTTTGTGTATTAAGATCTACTCCCAAAGGAGGGTCTTGATGACACTAATAGTTCATCCATAATTATTTAAATTCTGATTATTGTTTATAAGTATCTAACTCAAAGCATTATGTGACAAATATTTTCTTGCAGTAAATGTACTGACATCATTACATTCACAAACTTCATCAGTTCCTGTTTTGAATGGCTCTAATTTTTCTGAGTGGGTTGAGCGAATTAGATTCACCTTAGGGGTCCTGACCTAGACTCATCACTTACAAGTCCAAAACCACCACCCGTCACTGAAAAGAGTAACAAGGATGAGATAGAGTCATTTAAACAGTGGGAGAGATCAAATAGGCTGAGTCTAATGTTCATGAAAATGACCATATCTGAAAATATTAAAAATTCACTCCCTAGTGTTGAGGATGTCCAAAATTTTTTGAAAAATGCTGAGGAGAGATTTAAGTTTGTAGATGAGTCTTTAGCAGAAACACTGATGGCTAGACTTACCACCATGAAATATGATGGAGGCAAAGGAATGCAAGAGCATATCCTTGAAATGACAAATATTGCTACCAGATTACAAACCCTGGGAATGAAAGTAGAGGAGTCCTTTATTGTTTAGTTTATTCTGAACTCATTGCCACCTCAGTATGGTCCATTCCAGATGCATTATAATTCTATTAAGGATAAATGGAATGTAAATGAGCTGGCAAGTACGATAGTTCAGGAGGAAGTAAGACTAAAACAACAAGGGCATTACTCTGCTAATTTTGTGACCAAAGAAGCTGGAAAGAAAAAGCACCATTATGGTAAAAGTAACGAATTGGACCACCAAGAGGAAAGGAGCTTGTAAAAGTTAATCAGGTTCAACATAGTAGTACCAAATAGTACTGGTGTGGGAAAAATGGACACATGAAATCTGAGTATCAGAAACGTAAGGCTTGGTTTGAAAAGAAGGGTAAGCCTCTTGCCCTTGTATGTTTTGAATCAAACCTTGTAAATATTCCTACTAATTCTTGGTGGCTAGATTCAGGTGCTAATGTTCATGTTTCTATAACCATGCAGGGATATCTTACAAGCCAAACACCAAGCCCAGTGAGCAATTCATTTTTATGGGAAATGAGAATAAGGCTGAAGTTTTGGCCATAGGGACTTTTCGTTTAGTTTTGAGTACTAGTCATTGTTTAGACCTTCATAACACAGTCTTTGTGCCTTTTGTGAGGCATAATTTAATTTTCCTGTCTAGACTGGACACTGATGGTTGTTCCTTTTCATTTCAGAATGGTAGTTTCAATTTGTTCAGAAACTCTTTATCTATTGGTTCTGGGTTTCTTTCCGATGGTCTTTATCGACTTTGTCTCGATAATACATTTGTTCATAATACCTATACCCATAACCATGAAATGTGTATTGGAACTAAAAGAAACATGATAAATGAACATTCTTATGACTTGTGACATAAGAGATTGGGGCACATCTCCAAAGAAAGGTTAGAGAGATTAGTAAAAGAACGGATACTTCCGCATTTAGATTTTATTAATCTTGAAGTATGTGTGGATTGCATTAAAGGAAAGTAAACCAAACATACTAAGAAAGGTGCCACAAGAAGTAAAGAGCTTATTGAAATAATTCACACAGATATATGTGGACCATTCTCCACTGAATGTTTTGGTGGAGAAAAGTATTTTATCACCTTTATAGATGATTTTTCACGGTTTGGATATATATATCTGCTACATGAGAAATCTCAAGTTGTTTTAGTACTTGAGGTATTTCTCATGAAGGTGGAAAGGCAGTTAGATAGAAAGGTGAAAATCATCAGGTCGGATCGAGGTGGAGAATACTATGTAAAGTATGACGAATAGGGTTGTAACCTTGGCCCATTCACCAAACTTCTTGAACAGTGTGGCATTGTTGCACAGTACACGATGCCAGGGACGCCATAGCAGAACGATTTTGCTGAAAGGCATAATCGGACTTTATTGGATATGGTCAGTATGGTAAGCAATTCTACCTTACCCAAATCATTGTGTGGTGAAGCCATTAAGACGGCAACTTATATCTTAAACCGGGTTTATAGTAAGTCAGTTCCAAAAACTCCTTTCGAGCTATGGACTGGTAGGACACCAAGTTTAAGACACATGCATGTTTAGGGTTGTCCAGCAGAAGCAAGGCTTTACAACCCACATGAAAAGAAATTGGATCCTAGAACAGTAAGTGGGTACTTTATTGGCTACCCAAAGAGATTCAAAGGGTATAAGTTTTACTGTCCTAATCACAGTTCAAGAATAGTGGAAACAGAGAATGTCAAATTCATTGAACTTGGCGAAATCAGTAGGAAAATGGAACCTAGAGATGTGATTATTGAGGAAGTACAAGTAGATGTCCCTATACCTACACCCTTAGAAAAGATAATGGTTCCTCTAATTGATCATCATAATGATAAATTGGAACAAGTAAATGATCACCCATCTCAGAATGATAATACCACTGATGAACCAAGTTCGGAATTACCATAACAGATAGTTTTACGCAGATCTCAGAGAGATTGGAGACCTGCTATTTTAGCAGACTATGTGGCATATCTTAAGGAATTTGAATTTGACATTGGGACAAGTGAAGATCAACTAGCATTTTCACAAGCCATAACGAGATGTGATTCAAGTAAATGGATTGATGCCATGAAAGAAGAGTTGAAATCCATGGATCAAAATCAAGTTTAGGATCTCATCGAATTGCCTGAAGGGTGTAAAAGAGTTGGGTGTAAATGGGTCTTTAAGACCAAACGCGACTCTAAAGGCAACATCGAACGACATACGGCCAGACTTGTTGCTAAGGGTTTCATCCAGAAAGAAGGCATTTATTACAAAAGACATTTTCTCCAGTATCTAAAAAGGACCATTTCAGAATCATTATGGCATTGGTGGCTCATTTTGATTTAGAGTTACACCAGATGGATGTGAAAACAGCTTTTCTAAATGGAAGTTTGGATGAAGTGGTCTACATGGAGTAGCCAGAGGGCTGCTCAGAAAAGGGCAAAGATCACCTAGTATGTAGGCTTAAGAAATCAATATACGGGCTTAAACAAACTTCCCGACAATGGTACTTAAAGTTCAATGATACCATTACTGCCTTTGGATTTAAAGAGAACATTGTTGATCGATGTATATACCTAAAGGTCAGTGGGAGTAAGTTTATATTTTTGATCCTGTATGTTAATGATATCTTGTTGGCTAGTAGTGATCTTGGCTTACTTTATGAAACCAAGGGTTTTCTATCTAAGAACTTTGAAATGAAAGATATGGGTGAGGCGTCCTTTGTAATCGGAATTGAAATCCTTCGGGATTGAAAACAATGATTGTTGGGATTGTATCAGAAAAGTTACATAGAAAGAGTTCTTGAGAGATCTGGCATGAAAATTTACTCATCACTTGATACTCTGATATCAAAAGATGATAAGTTTAGCCTATCACAATGTCCTAAAACTGAGTGGGAGCGTAAAGAGATGGCAAAAATCCCCTATGCTTATGTTGTAGAGAGCTTGATATATGCACAGATTTGCACGAGACCAGACATTAGTTTTGCAGTTGGCATGCTTGGGCGTTACCTGACTAACCCAGGAATGTCTCATTAGAAAGCAGCAAAGAGGGTATTGCGATATCTGCTAGGAACTAAGGATTACCAGCTTACCTTTAGGAGAACTGACAACTTAGAGGTAACTGGATACTCAGACTTTGATTTTACCGGTTGTTCTGATAGTAGGAAATCTACTTCTGGATATGTTTTTCTACTAGCCGGTGGAGCGATCTCATGGAAAAGTATGAATCAAACTATCACTGCTTCATCAGCAATAGAGGCTGAGTTTGTGGCGTGCTTTGAGGCCATAGTGCATGGTTTATGGCTGAGGAACTTTATCTCAGGGCTTGGAGTTGTCGACTCTATAGACAGGCCACTGAGAATTTATTGTGATAATTCCTCTGCAGTATTTTTCTCCAAAAATGATAGGTATTCTAAAGGTGCTAAACACATGGAGCTCAAATACCTAAATGTCAAGGAGGAAGTGTAGAAACAAACAGTGTCCATAGAACATATTAGTACTACGCTTATGATAGCAGACCCATTAACGAAGGGTCTAGTAGCGAAGCAATTTAAAAGGCATGTTGACAAAATGGGTCTTATGATGTAAATATGTTATTGAGCTCGTGTATGTTTTATTTTATTTTAGACACTTAATGATATCTATTATCGTTGTTTTGTTTTTGTTTTCTTGTCTTTCTACTTATTTGTACATTGAATAGTTTGGAAGAATGATGACAAGATAATATCTGCAACAGACATGAATTGGAATCCAAGGCATCACGGTATTAGCCTTAATTATCCCAATTAAAGATCATGTAAAATTGGTTACTGGTGTTGTGGTACATGGAAGGGAATTTATTGATTATATAACAGAGGACTGCCATGACTCGTATCGGTAGTTGATTTGATATTGATATTACAGAACTCATGTAATGTACTTTGAGCTATGAAAGTTTTAGGAAATGAATTTGCATAGTATGGTTAATTTCCTATAATAAACCTATGAACGGAAAATATTATTTTATGGGCATATGGGCCAAGTGGGAGAATGTAAGAGTTTTATTTAAACTCTATGTCCCACACACCTATCTTAATATAATTTGAAATACGTCAAATCTTATCAGTTAAAAGATGAGTGATAACGGGATAAGAAAACTCCTAAAAGATAATATTAAAACTCTATATCTCTAATTATAGTCAGATACAAACTTTGAAATTTCTTGATGGTCAGAAATCTATAAATAACACTGAGAGGTTAAAGCGTTCTCACCTACCATCGTGAGACACTTGTGAGGCAAAGTTGTTAGGGTGATCTTTCCCTCATAGCCAGATCTAATTCTTCATCGAACTAATGGAGAAATTTTTAGGAAATGAATTTGCACAGTATGGTTAATTTCCTATAATAAACCTATGAACGGAAAATATTATTTTATGAGCATATGGGCCAAGTGGGAGAATGTAAAAGTTTTATTTAAACTCTATGTCCCACACACCTATCCTTTTTTTTTTTTAGAAGAGCTGAGGATCACCTGTCCAATAGTGACCTTGTCCCAATTTTATTAATAAACCCTCACTTCTGGCGGAGGAAAACCGTGGTTACAGACAGACACCTGGAGTTACAAAATAAGCAACAAGACCAAAATCAGGTATCAAAAAAACCTACGAGCCTCTAACCAAAACAGAACAAAACAAAACAACAAGGACAAACCAAAAACACACAAGAGAAGAGAAAAAAACACACCTGCAAAAAAAGACATTAGCACAAAAGAAAAACATAACAAAAAAAACTTACCAAACCATCACGACAAACGGAACTCCACAAGAGAAGAGACGTTAACTGCAGCGCAAAGATGGGAGACCCAATTTATCCAATCGAATTAAGCCACGAGGAAACCTAGGCATGTCCCCAATAAAATTCCAATCCGAGTGATGACCAGCCGCACCATTCCGAGCCAACCAGTCAGCAACTTTATTACCCTCTCGATAGACATGCCTCAACTCACAAACCATAGAGTCGGTAAGATCGAGAATATCCTCCCAGAAATCCTCCAAATACCACACACCACATCTCCTCCTATTCCACCAAGAGATCACCACTTGAGAATCTAATTCAATTTCCACCAAGTTAATGCCCAAATGTTTACAAGCTTTGAGACCCTGCAGGAGAGCTAACAACTCAGCTCTATTATTAGAACCGAAACCAATGTAAGAGGAAAAAGCGTGAACTAGATGACCGCGATCATTTCTAATAATACCACCCACCCCTGAAGAGCCTGGGTTACCAAGACTACTGCCATCAGTATTCAACTTGAACCACCCTAGATTGGGTTTTTTCCAAGTCACAAGTTGAGAGTGCTGTCTAACGGGAGCCATAACCGGAATGTTCAGAATCTGCAAAATTTCCAGATCATGCCTGGAACAGATATTAACCTTAGTCATGTCTTGACACATAGAGATCATCCAGAACTTAATAGCATTCCAAACCGAATTAACGGACTCAAGATGCCCTTCCATACGAGCCTTACATCTTCTGCGCCAAAGCTGCCAAGTAATAATCGAAGGAAGCAACCCTACCATGCGCCCCACTTGAGAAGAGGAAGAGGCTCGTCGAAACCAAGCTGTCACTGTCTCCACCCAAGTACGACCAAGAGGAAGACCAAAAATAGTACCACAAAAATGCCAGACCTTAGCAGCAAAATCCCCTTCAAACAGAACATGATTTTGATCTTCATAATTACCGTCGGTACAGCAATCACAGCGAGAAACTATAGGAATGCCAATCCGTCTAATCCGATCATCAACGCTCAAAGCCATGTTCCAAGCTTTCCACATAGCCACCGAGATATTAAGAGGAAGAGACTTATGCCACATCCAAGAATGCCATTCCATGCTAGAACCACGAATACAGATACAATCCCAGGCTGATTTAGTATTGAAACTGCCACTTTCATGCTTCGTCCAGATCAACACATCGGAACCCCCCTTACAACCAACCAAAGCCTCAATGATTTCATCCACATTATTCTGACCCACTAAGGTAGTCAACATCTCTACATCCCAACTATTAGAAAGCATACAATCCTTAATTTTAAGCAACGGATTACCCACAAGTTGGAAATCACCAATTAAAGAGCCCCTATCCCTCCATTTATCATACCAAAAGAAAATGTTCCCTTCCCTAACACGCCACTTAGAGTTATTGAGGATATCAGGAATGCATTTCACAATCATCTTCCAAAACCTCGTACCTTTATTCATGTTAATGAGAGACCAAGGGGAAGACCCCACATATTTTTCCTTAAAGAATCTAGCCCATAAGGACTCACCTTGAATTAAATTCCAAGCAAACCGCATGTGCAAGGCTTTTTGCATATCATCCAAGTTGCGCAACCCCAGACCACCTTCCTCAATAGGCTTACAAATATTGTCCCATGCCACCCAATTTTTTTTTCCTTTTCCCATTCACCTCACCCCAGAAAATAGTACTCATCAGACGATTTAAGACTTTGATAATAGATTGGGGAACCTGCAAAACAGCAAACAAATGTAAACCCATGCTAGAAAGAACATGCCGAAGAAGGATCAAACGTCCCCCTGAGGAAAGTATCTTCATTTTCTAGCCACTTATTTTTTTCCAGACTTTATTCACCATCTCCTCCAAATGCACATGCTTGAGACGCCCCAAAACTATCGGAATCCCTAAATACTTAAAGGGAAAAGAACCTTCTGAGAAACCTGTCATCCTCTTGAGAGCTCTCTTACGGACAGAGGAGATTTTTTGCGAGAAGAACATGGAAGTTTTATCTTTATTGATCATCTGACCTGACCTAAGACGATTAACAATAATTTTGGAACAAATTTTATAGAAGATCGAACAAAGACTAATCGGCCTAAATTTGTCAAAACCCAAAGGCACATCTATCTTCAGAATGAGCACAATAAACGAATTCGAATAAAACCTCGGAAGATTTTTAGTGATAAAAAAATCCGAGATAGCAACCAAGACATCCATCTTCACCACCTCCTAGCAGCTTTTAAAGAAACCCGCTCCAAAACCATCCGGCCCCGGGGAGCTATTTATAGGAATAGAAGAAATAGCCTCGTGAACTTCATCCATAGAAGGAGGGTGGTATATACGATCACCTTCCGCTTCATCAATAACCGGCGAAATGAAGTAAGATAAATCCGAAAAATCTCGAGAGTGATTGGTAGTACTAAGAAAATCAGAAAAATAGTTCACTGCACCTTGATGAATTTCTTCCGGAGATGTAAACTCAACTCCATTCAAAGTCCTCATCTTTTGGATTCTTTTATTCCTTTTATTAGCTAAGCATGCATGAAAAAATTTAGTGTTACGATCTCCTTCCATTTTCCACTTATTCTTAGCCATTTGAGCCAATCTGGTGTCTTCTCTACGCCTCCAAGTGGACAACTCAACAGAGGACGCAACAAGCTCTCTTTCAACATCTTCATTCCATTCCCTTTGTTGACTACACTCTAGCTCCTCAACTTTCTCTTCAAGAATAGCAATGTGGTTATTGGTCCTCCCAAACACGTGCTTGTTCCATTCACGAAGGGCCACTTTAAGCTTCTTAAGTTTACTAGCAAGATTGACGAGACCCGTACCAACAGCAGGTTCAGACCAAACATGCTGAACAAAATCCATAAACTCAGGATGATCAACCCACATTTTCTGAAAACGAAACGGAGAAGGACCATAGGAAAAAGGATCCTTACGAAGCTCTATGATCATAGGACAGTGATCCGACGTGGTTCTCGGCAAATACTAACAGTTCGCATTAGGATAACTAGTAAGAAGATTGGCATCAAGTAGCACTCGGTCTAGTTTAGCCCAACTTCTGGATAATCCACGCTGGCCATTGCACCAAGAGAATTTACATCCCTGAGATTTCATATCAAGTAAACTATTCTGATGAATCCAACTGTTAAATTCTTCTATGGCGATACGAGGATGTGGACTGCCACCCTGCCGTTCCAACTCTGATCGGATGATGTTGAAGTCTCCAGCAAATAAACAAATCTCTGCATTCATACTACTCAAACTAAGCTCCTCCCATAATTGACGTCTATCAATCAGATTGCACTTGGCGTAAATGAAGTTGCCCAGAAAATGGAAAGATCCCTCCGCTATACGTAAAGAAATATACTGTGAACCCATACGAACTAACTGCACATCCATGTTGTTCATCCAAAAAACCCAAATTTTCCCACCGGCTTCCTCATTCGAAATAACATTATCAAAACGAAAGGTCCGCATGTACCTTTGGGCTTTGTCAAAACTCTGAAACGGTTCCATCAAAACTACCATCTTCGGCTTGTGCTTAACCAATAACTGTGTTAAACGGCTCTTCGACGTTCCAATCCCTCTTATATTCCAAACGAAAATAGGTCCTATCATAGAGAAAATTTAGTGGCTCGAGTCGGCACCCGAGTAGAGCTTCTAACTTTCTCAAACTGTCTTTTAGTATATTTCCTCTTCACACCGTCACTCTCTGTTTCCGTATGATATTCCTTGTCCTGCGGAAAAACTTCAACATGTAATTCTGGTTCTGGGTCAGACATTGACCCCTCTTCCAAATAAAAAGCATCCTCCTGTAAATGAACTGCATTCCTCTGCTCTGCAACGTTTTCGGAAATAATAGCGTCAACATCACCTAAACTTTCTTTGGCCTCCTCTGCCCCCCTCAGCCTGGGAGATATTCCTTGATCCGTTCCGACTTCTAGTTCTTCAACCAGTATAGATGAAGACGGTTCCCCTGTAACCCGATTTTCAGCCTGAACCGTGTTCTCATTCACCGCTGTCTCCACGTGAACCGAAGGGATAGAAGTTTCTTTTGGTTCCTCAATAACGGGATCTTGTTGCCGTACCCAAACCTTGTTCTCAGGCTTCTTTTTCCCAGCACGACAGGTCCGAACATTATGCCCCTATATTTTGCACGTAGAATAGAACACTGGCAAAGTTTCATAAATTATTTCTTGCTTGCGGCTAGATACCATCCCTGGGGTCCCAATCCAAAAGTGAGATAGAGGAACCTTAGCCGCATCCATCTCCACGCAAATACGAGCACCATCGATACGGGTTGCACACCGAGTGGGATTATCCCTCCTAATGAATCTTCCAATCGGAGCAGTGAATATTTTCAGAAAAGATTCATGAAAAAAATTTGGGGGCAAACCTGGCAAGACTATCCAGACCGGAACAGTCGATGGTTCTTCGTCTTCCTTAAATTCTGGTGTCCAGTGAAATACACGGTAAGGAATTCCATCAATGTCGTAAGCTTCACGTGACAAAGCCTTTAAGAAATCTTCCTCCGAAGACATGCGTATAAAAACGTTCCTTGGACGCCTCATGGTGGAGACAACTGGAGTGCCATCAAGACTCCAGCAATTTCGAATGAATGCCCGGATCGCATCCAAGGAGGGACGTTGCCGCAGAAACTTCAGAACAATAGAGAACCTAAAAGGTTCTGCCGAATGGTAAATTTCTTCCTTAGAAAATTGGAAAAAAATTTCCCCATCCTTACTCTTCGGCACACGGTGAGCCACAGATAACTCAGGAAGAGGCTGGGGCACCGCCGATATGAGATCAACGAAACGTCGACCTACGTTTTCAACGGCTGCCATGCAGCCTTACGTGAAACAGAGAACAAAACCCTAGCAGAGAAAAAAGGGCAAAAAAGGAAAAAAGAGTTCTTTCGCTTAAAAATATGACCCTCAATTTGATTCAACTGGCGGAGGAGTTAAACATCAAACACCTATCTTAGTATAATTTGAAATACCTCAAATCTTATCAGTTAAAAGATGAGTGATAACGGGATAAGAAAACTTCTAAAAGATAATATTAAAACTCTATATCTCTAATTATAGTCAAATACAAACTCTGAAATTTCTTGATAGTCAGAAATCTATAAATAACACTGAGAGGTTAAAGGTTTCTCACCTACAACATTAGAGTGCATTTTGCCATCGTGAGACACTTGTGAGGCAAAGTTGTTAGGGTGATCTTTCCCTCATAGCCAGATCTAATTCTTCATCGAACTAATGGAGAAAGGTACGTATTTATTTATTATTGTTTATCATATAAAATCGAAGATCTGATAATTAATGTTCATGTTAAAATATTTCACAGATCAATGATCCATTGCAAGAACGTATCAAAGCAAGCAATCATGAACCTTAGTAGCTACATTTATACCTCGAATGTGTACCCAAGAAAGGAAAAGTGAAACTGAAGGAGATAAGAGTAAATAGTATCTTCAGCTAAAAATATATGAATCTCTCGTGAAATTCATGACACGAGATAAGTATGATATATAACATCGTCATGATGATCAATGCATTTTCCTTTTCTTTTCTTTTAGGATCCTAGAATATATACCATATCCAAACCGACAGTAAGACAACTTCAGATGAATGCAGGCCGGGTCGGCAGCTGGCAAAACACTCAAAGATCCAGAACATCTTACGTGCAGCTGAGCCTTCCAGATTTACTTTCGGCCTGGTAATTATTTATAAATTTTCCGGTAATTAATATAGGGAAAACTTTTTCTTTGTTACGGGTGAAAATGATTTTCGAGTAATTTGGGTAGAGCAGATCGATTATTAATACTTAATGCACGATCGATGATTAATTAATGTTTCATAATTTCATATATGAGTAATGCTACATACGGTTATGGAATGTGCAAACGCTGCACAATCGCTTTAAAAGAATATGATTCATTTTTAAAAAGATGGTTTTTTTTTTCATGTGAGTCCCGTATTAATTTATTTTTTTCAAAGAGAGTGTGCGGTATTTGCATAATCACGATTGTAAATATCATTTCTCTTAATATATAGATATAATGATTAATTAATGGAATTAATTAACAAGGTTATAACTATATATGTATAATGTGTGTGTATATATATAATTATCTGACACAGACCTTAGCCAATTAATTAATTATCGTATATATAGTAGGTCGTGATCAGTTTATCATTAAAATAAAAACGTACGTAATGCATGTAATAAAAAAATAAATAAATTAAATAAAATAAATTAAAGATAAGAAAGTGAGGTGGGACAAGTACGATTTGAGCCAACAGAGTTACAGATGGCAGAAATTGGAAATAAAGACGGGGATCAGGGATACAGGGAACGACAGGGAAAAGACTGACGGAATGAATTAAAGAGGTGACGCCCTCCATCCAGTCTCGGCCATCAAGTCACCGATCAGTACGCTCAGTAAGCAAATAAATTTTCGTCCTTTTTGTCAGAACCTGTCATTTTCTTTTTGAATTGAGAAATGCCAGATGTTCCGTTGGGGTGCCGCTGAGAGCGGTAGCTCCCAGTGTTTTTCTTTTTTATTATTATTTTTTTTTTTATAATCAAGGAAAATTTATTTTAATGTTATTAAGATTTTTTTTTTTACTTTTTTTAAATGTTTGAAAGTATTAAAAAATGATAAAAAAAAATATATTTTTTTTAAGCCAACGGAAACTCGGTGGCTCTAGATTGGTCATTTTCAATTAGGCTTAAATAGAGAAATAAAATGGAATGATTTTAAATAAAAATTAAAAATTAAATAAGATATTATTAAAATATTATTTTTTAATATTATTATTATTTTAAAATTTTAAAAAAATAAATTATTTATTATATTTTATATGAAAATATAAAAAAATTATTATAATAAAATGAAACGAGAATATATAAAATACTTTGAATGAGGATAAAAAAAAATTCTTCCTCCATCTTTTCGTGACCGTCTGTTTTGAAATTCAAAGCTGCATAGGATGTGAGTGTGTGACAGCTTCTTGCCAGAAAAAAGATAAAAGAAAAAGGCAGAACAAAAGGTTGAGACTATATTTAAAGGTATTTAATCAGGTAATAAATTTTCTCTGCTTTTTGCAGTTTATGGTGCTTTGGTTGTGATAAAATGCGCGTTAACTAATTGTCTGGAGCGCGAAGGGAACGATACGGGCCAGGTAGGGCTGCAAATGAGTATAGTTTGTGAATAGTTCGAGTTCATTTGGTATAATTCGGTTAATTTAATAAATGAGATATTTATAAATATTAATATGGATTCAAATATTAAATAATTAAAATTCATATAAGTTAAATTTGACTCGGTTTAGATTTATAAATAAAACTCTTATAAGATTGGTTTGACTTGTTTGAACTCGTTTGAAGCTCATAATATGTTTTATATATGTATGTCTTATATATATTACATATTAGCTATATTTTATATACTTAATTATATATTATTAATTTATTTATAATTTACCTTATTTAATATAGATATGTTATGTTTTCAAAATGTGTATAGGATAATTTGTATAATTATATATCATACACCTACAACTATTGATTTATTATATTATGTATATGTATTAAATAGTTTAGTTTATTACATTTATCTTATGTATTATTTTTTAATTTATAACTATAAGTTATTTTTATGAAAAAAGTTATACCATGAGAACTTTCAATCAAAATTATTTGATCGAATAATTAAACTGTGAGGTTTTTTTGTTAATCAAAAGATAAGATTAGAAATTTCAAAATAAACTATGAGTATTTTTTCCTTTTATTTCTCTTTAAGCATTTTTTAAACATTCTTAACCATTAAGTAAAAAATAAAAATTCACTAATAGTCAATTCCTTAAGCATTAGGAAAAAATAAAAAAATAAAAATATATGGGTAGGCACATTTGGTAGTCATACTATCATTTTTCTATAGAGAAATATTTAGAAATAAAGGAATTAATACATAAAAATAAATCTATAAATGGATGCGGTTTGATGTAGTACATTAGATTAATATAAAGTTATTTGATTGTAAAGTAAATTTAACAGATTCTATGAAATCACATAAGTTTATAAATTTATTATGATATTATTCCTTTATGTATGTAGCAGTTATATGATATAATACTAGATTTAGCCTCATATATATATATATATAATAAAATAAGCAGCCTTTTCTTTTTTTGTGTAATTATCTCGTGAACATATAATAATGTACAAGCCAGGGCAAACAAATAGTGCATGCAAATTAACCAAAGGTCATATATATGCAACACCGGCATTAATATCACTCTAAGCAAACATGAGGTGTTAACAAGTCAAAGTCTGAACGAGAAGTATGCCGATCAATTTCTATTGGTTTAATTTTAATTTGAAAAGAGTCGAGCTGAAACTTATTATCGACTTTTATTTTATATTCATAAATAGTTTTTTTAATTTTTTAAATGAATCCAAATTATCTCATGTTTACGTGCTATTTAAAATTGACAAAATAAATTGTTCATATATATTATCTACAGATTTTGACCAAAAAAACCAACTTCAAGTTTTCGTGAATATCATTACATAATTTATATAAATGATTATATTCATGTATAATAGTGATCATATATACCAGGAACATGGATTTCCTCTTATCTTTATATGATTTTATATAGGGAAAAACTACTTATATATTTAATAAGCAAATTGAATAGAAGGGAGAAGTCAAATTGGTTTTGACAGGGAGAAATATTTTAGTTCCAAAAGGATTTTAATAGAAAAGTAAACTCACAAACTGATGTAAATTAATCTAGTAAGCTAGATTGTAAATTTACTTTTATTATAAATTAAGTAGATCTAGCATACGTATCATATATTGAATTCAGCTTAGTTTAAGAGTTTATTTCTATAAAATCTCTTTGTGGTTATAGCACGTAACACTTCTCTTTGCCTAGTGATCCGGTATACAAAGCACCAAACAAACATATATGAATCGTACGTTACATTTTTGGATCCATGCAATATATGGAACCAAAGGAGTAAGATAGTCATTTTGGATAACTGGGCCATGGATTTGGTTTGGATATAGGGAGAGCCTAGGAGATTAATGCCGTGACTATAGAATATTTACACCACCCAATTAATGTGTGACACGTATGGTTTTTAGCAAATGTAAAATACAACTGGTTGTAGAGAAGAAATCGACCTCCTTCTCCCATCTCTCCTCACCTGCAAATCTCTCTTTTGCCTCTTTCTCTCTCTCTAAATCCAAAGGTCTTGTTCTCGCCCCACCCACTCTCTCTCTTCTCCAGTCTGATTCTCGACCCCCCTTTGCTTGGATCTTTACAAGTTTTCAAAATATTTCTCCTATGACCAAATGTGCTAACCCTGACAAACCCTTCGCCAATAGTTCCGAAACCACTGCCGAAGGTGGTAATGACATGAGTTTTCTCTAGAATCTCACTAAATACATCCCATGAACTTCGGCTAGGGAAATGGACCCACACATATGGTGCATTCTTCCCTCCATACACATTGAAACCAATCGAATTAAATTTATTTACTATTATGTCAATATTTTCTTTGTAGAAATCGATCACCTCATGCATTGCTTGCAAACAGCATAAAATTAGTGTATCTTATTATATAAGTATTTCATAATTTTATCTAGCCAGTTAGGGAAGAGGATTGTGAAAATGAAATAATTAGTTGAACAAAAATAATAGGATTTATGATGACAAATATTGCATTTGTTTTTGTTAGTAAAGAATCATAGGAATGAGAATAGAAAACAGACCTTAAGACCTTTGAGTGAAAGGCAAGCTCGACCACCAACTTAGGCAATCAAGACCGAGTTTGTGACCTATTGAGAAAAGGGAAATTGACGAGTTCACAAGGGACAGGAGACTGGATCTATTGCGTTCATGAGAGAGAGAGAGAGAGTAGATCTGTTGAGTTCACGAGATGAGAGAGAGTGATCGAAGCCTTCAAGAGGATTTGAGACAAAAATAAGGGGAAATGTGTTCTCAACTCATACTCACGATAAATTGCGTGAATCTCTTATGTATCCGTTTTCTATTGGATGGTATAAATTATAACTTTACACCGAATCCGATTTGAAGCTTTTCTCTTGGATATATGAAAAGTACAAATGATCTTTTTGGGCATCTAGAAAAGAAGTGGGCCCATGTCTTAAGTACCATTGGTATTGATAACATCATTCTATTACAAGAAATATGACTTTTTGAGACCAATTTGTTTTGCACTAAAACTTATTTTTGTCGTAAAGAGACACTGCACAAAGGGGGGAGGAAGAAGGGAGGAAAGTTTCGGCTCCTCCTTTCCTCCTCCCTCTTCTTTCTAGTTTTCTTCTTGTCTTTTTCTTTTTTGATATTTTTCAGGGCTAAGTATGGAGGAAGACCGATTTGTTTCTCTCTAGCATCTAGCAACCACCACGCACTCTATCGTAGGCTTCCCAAGGCGCCGATCCTTCATACGGGTAAAAAAATTCGTTGAACGGAGTGGAGCATGAGCCACACGCACGGTTCAAATTTGGCTCGTGAATCCCACGGGCCTTTGCTAGGGTGCTATTTTACTACCATGCATGGCTTTTTTGGGTATGGGGCCACCAGTTTCACTTCAAATTTGACTGGCTGCCATACTCTCAGGGTGGCGTGTGTCCTTCACGCGCCATCATAGTTGCTGTGTTTGTAATTTTTTTCCTCCAAGATTGAAAATGCGGATCTATATCTTTTCAATATGTAATTCTTTATTTTTTCATGTATTTTTAATTTTTGTACTGGATTTTGTTTTTGAAAAATAAAAATTCAAGAAAACACATTGTTTCTTGGACTTTGTCCATAGAGTGTGTCCTTCACTCCGTTTTGGATAGAGTTGTGCTGCTTCTCAAACTGTGGGTTTGTATAGGTTCGCAGCAAGAACTAGGCCTTGTCAGTCACGATTGTGTATTAGGGAGCTATTAATATTCTAGTTGACTTGTAATATATGTTTTAGGTCCAGTTTGTATTGTCTATTATTAATGAATGCAGTATGCTTTTATTAAATGAAAAAAAAAAGAGTAAGCAAATAAATTTTCATCCTTTTTGTCGGAAAGTGTCATTTTCTTTTTTGTTTGAATAGTGAAATAAAATGAGATGATTTAAATAAAAATTAAAGATTAAATAAAATATTATTAAAATATTATAATAGTAAAATTTTGATCACAAAAAGTCCTGGTCGCAAAGATTTAGTGCATGTTTGGAATTATAGTGGAAAATATAGCTTCTAGGTTTAGGGCTTATATCTTATTGCTTAATTAATAAATTTTACTATTTAAAAAATTATTTACTATTTGGTAATTATATGTTTAAAATAATTTCAAATATGTTACATTTATTTGAAAACAAATGAAAAAAAAGTGATTTTCAGGTAGAAATTATGATTATTTAATTTTTAAAAGATTATGGCCTTATTTTTGAAAGTTTGAAAACTATAATTATCTAAAAGTTGTTTGAGTATTTTTGCCTATTGAAATTTTTAAAAAAAATTTAAATTATGTTCCACATTATCTGAAAAAATACATATGAGGCCTCAGACGTACTTTTAATTAGCTTATTTAATATTAAAACGTGCTTTAATATATAACACACAAACAAGCTAATTTTTCTAAAAGAGAATTTTTAAAGCTAGTTAAGCACTTTTTAAGATTCCTATCTCAATCCCAAACTGCTCCTTTATTATGATGCATCTTTAGTCTTTGACAGGGACATTAGTTTGCCGCTAAATGCATTTCCAAGTATTAAAAAGTGTTTATAAGTTAATTTATTAACATGCATGTCAAAATACATGACCCCAGCAATTTGTCATTCTAAAAAAGTGGTGTTTTTAAATTTTATTTTTATAATTGTAATAGGTCTTATAATATACAAATGGTTTATAACTTTATACCATATATACAAATTACTTGTAATTAGAAAAGAATAATGATAGATTTACTACTCTCCTACTATTTTTTTACTATTCTTTTTATATTTTTAATTTATTTTAATTTTTTTGTTTACTTAATAGTTAAGGAAGTGACTATCAGTAAAATTGTATATTGTTTTAATTTTTTCTTTATGATTAACAATGTTAAAAATATACTTGAATGAAAATAATAAAAAAAATAAAAATTTCGAATACACTGAGATAGTAAATGATTGATAAAAAAGTAATAAGTATATCAATCCTTGAGAATTTTGGGTCCAAGAAGGAGGGTGTATTTGATGGTGTGACAATGATGGGTAGACATCTCTTTTGGGTGTGAAAGTTACACATCCATGACACAATATATACGTCGTAGGTCATCGATATGCATGTCAGTAATATTGCTATTTGCTAGAACAAGAAAAACGCCTAAAGACATGATATATATCTTTCTGCGCTATAGTTATTATTGCCTTTTTGGGGTAAATTCCCATATGCATGTGCATGTCAGTAACATTGCTATTTGCTAAAAAAAGGAAAAAAAATCCTAAAGACATAATATATATCTTTCTGCGCTATGGCAAATTGCCTTTTTGGAGTAAATTCCCATATGCATGTCAGTAATATTGCTATTTGGATTAAGGAAAATGCTATTCGGAGTAACGAAAATTATATTAGCATGCCGTTGGAATTTCTCTTTTCATTTTGAGCGTGTATGTTAATAGGGGTGAACAAATCAACCGCTTGTCCGAACCGACCGATTTAACCGACCCGAACCGATCCAGAAAACTCGAACCGTTCCAGTATTCTTCAGAAGCGGAAATGGCCGTAACCGTTTCTGACTTAATCAGAAATTACCCGTTACCCGTTTCTCTCGCTCTCTCCTCCTTGCTCATAAACCCTAGAAGGCAAGCATTGTGGAATACATGATGATCTGAAACCAAATGAAAGTCACTTCAAAAAAAATTCTCAAGATCTCAAATAAACACAAGAAAAATGACCCTGCGTATTTCGGTGACCGTTAGCGATAGCGAGAAAGCCATGGATCTGAATCAGGGGGTTTTTTTTTTTTACAAACTGTAGAAACTCTAATGGGTCAAACGGACACTCAAAGCCCCACAAACACCATGAATAAAATACAAGGTACCTGCCATGAAATCAAGCACTGCGATTCTACTGCTGTTGTACGCGAACCTTCCGGCTTGACATTGCAAAACCCATGGTTCAGGCCAGTAAATACTGGAAATCTGGGCGCACTCATCAAGAAGGCAGAGGACGTTGTCATGATCGAAAAGAAGTTTGTAGAAGCCAGAGGAATAGTTGGTCTGGGTTCCGCTTGAAAGCGAAGAAGGAGAGGTGATTTGGGTTTGGGTATTCGAAGAGAGAAGATGAAACGAACACGTCTTATAGCATATCAGATAAATTAAAACGGAAAACCCGAAACAAAACGGGTCGGGTAATCGGGTAACGGGTACCGGTTCGGGAAAGTCATGTTCGGTAGTGGAAGCAAACGGTTCGGGTCGGAACACTGCTAATGCAGGTCGGAACACTGTATTTAATTTTTTTTTTAAAATTCTTTTTACTTGATGATTAAGGAAAGTAACTTTTAGTATATTGATATATTTTTTTATTCTTTTTTAAAAATTAAATATATTAAAAAATATGAGAAAAAAAAGAAAAAAAAATATACAGCTAAATTTTGGTCATATTATAACTTCCGACCAACTTTTCTGATTACAAATAATTTTTCTTGCCATAAATACATATAAGAAAAATCTATGCAAATAGGTATTTGCGGTAACAAAAATGGCTTCAAATAAGTAATTGCAAGCTCAACAGTCGTATTAATTATGGGTTTTTGTGGATAAAAGAATTATCGCAAAAATGAAGTATGTCTTTTGAGGCCATATTTAACTATAGTTTGTACCTTTTTGAGGCAGAAAATATAATTTTGAAAATTGATATTTACAGTTTTTATAGTTGTAGACTGGATTTAGTCCACACGCACAGTACTAATTGTTTTAAATTTTTTAATTCTTGTACAGAATATAATAAATAATTTAATTTTTTTTTAATTTTTAAAATAATAATAATATTAAAAAATATTATTCTAACAATATTAATTTATTTAACTTTCAATTAAAACTATCTCTTTTCATCCAAATAAAGACTACATAACTAATAGTAAAGCTAGTGGTACTACCATCGTCTTTTATTTAGTTATAATTTATAATTTTATTTTATTTTATTTTTTTTATCATCTATATATTGTGTCGCGCTGATCGACCTAGTTATCTCCTACTTCACCGCATCGTATTCCCAACACCTCGTGCCGTCGGTGCTTCTACGGGTTCTCTCTCTCTCTCTCTCTCATATATCAGAGGCCTACGTACGGCCCTACAGTTGTTTTACTTGGGGAGTATCAAAGAATGGGCAGGTCTCAATGCTGCGAGAAGGAGGGGCTGAAGAAAGGACCCTGGACCACTGAGGAAGACCAGAAGCTTTTGGCTTACATCGAAGAACACGGCCGTGGAAGCTGGCGAGCTTTGCCCGCAAAGGCTGGTATACTTGCGATAGAGGACCCTAGCTAGCTAGCTTTTTGGTGAATATTTATGTATCATGGATTATAGCCTATTTATATGACACCACTAATTGATGGTTTCTTTTTTTGGGTTCCTTCGTTTTGGGTGGGTTTTAGGGCTTCAGAGATGTGGGAAGAGCTGTAGGCTGAGATGGACCAATTATCTCAGACCTGATATCAAAAGAGGAAAGTTCAGCTTGCAGGAAGAAAAGACCATCATTCAGCTTCATGCTCTTCTTGGGAACAGGTACATACATTAATCAACGGTTCTTTCTATTTAATCACGTCCTCTTGTAGTATTACTCATTGACTGCATGCAAGTAATATATATGCGCGCATCGCCGATTGGCTCACTAATGTCAAGTAATATATAGGACACGAAAATTCGAAACTGCTGTAATACGTGCAAGATTCCACCCCAACGCACAAGATTAGCATCAACATTATCACGATCATTGTCTTGTCGTTATCATTCTTGAATCTGCCATGAAAACGAACAAAATACCTCTTCTCTATAATTTACGGGATTTTTGTTTTCAGATGGTCCGCAATTGCAACTCACTTGCCCAAGAGAACCGACAACGAGATTAAGAACTACTGGAACACACATCTTAAGAAAAGACTAACTAAAATGGGCATCGATCCCATGACCCACAAGCCCAAAACGGATGCCCTCGGCTCCGGAAGTGGGGACTCCAAAGACGCAGCAAATTTAAGCCACATGGCTCAGTGGGAGAACGCACGGCTCGAAGCCGAGGCCAGACTGGTAAGGGAGTCGAAGCTGCTTGTGTCCAACCCTATTCAACGGCAGGTCATGATCTCCTCTGCTCCTGCTCAGAACATCAACAAAACCCTCACTCAACCCGCACTGCCGCCATGCCTTGACGTGCTCAAAGCATGGCAACTCATGCAAGGGTTATGGTCAAAGTCGACCGGAGCCGGCATATTCCCAGTCGCCGGAGACGACCTCGAATCTCCGACATTCACGTTGAGCTTCTCGGTGAACGCATTCCCCATCCAAAGTACTGTTGCACTCACTGAAAACCAAGTGGCCGCAGCACTTGATTTCGCCGCCAATAGCTCGGTTACATGCGACAGACAAATGCCAGAAGAACTCAAAGAAAGATGGGATAACACAATGTCATTGCAGGAAATGACGTATACCAAGGAAAGTCCATGGTTGGCGGATTCCTTTAGGGCTATGAGTGAGAACACGCCTCTCTCAAATATCGTGGAAGGTTTCACTGATATCTTGGCCTATAACAGTGACGACAAGAACTCATTGTTGGCCGGAGACAACATTACGGAAAATGGAGATAAAACCTGCAGCGGCAACTTTGGGGAGAATAATAATCATTACTGGAACAGCATACTCAATCTCGTGAATAATCCTTCGTCGTCAACTGGTTCTCCTTTGTTTTGAAAATTTCAAAAAAAAAAAACAAAAAAAAATTGACGATCGAGACGTATACGTACTACGTACGTACGTAGCAGATTAATTAGTTGTTATATCAAACATGCTTACTTATAACATATGCGACGAAAATAATCATTTGTAATGAGAATAAATTTTTATTCTAATAAATAATTGATTATTTAATTTCGTTGTAAATATAATCTGATTACAAATAAGTAGATTTCTTAAAAATGTTAGTTGTTACTGCTCAATTTATGATCACCACCCGTATTCAAAATAATTACTTTTCATTCGAACGTAAAAAAAAAATTACTTTTCAGTTATTAATTTGTTCTAAATCATGATCTTAGTATATTATTCATTTCAATGTACTTGAAGGTTGTACGTACGTTATTCGGGAATATTAGTTGTTCAAAAAACTAGCTAGTTAGGATATGATAGAGGAGCTTCTATTTATATATAAAAGAAGAGCGGTGCTACTCTACTACTTGATCATCTATATATAAAATAAATATTTTGCTGAGCGATTAATTTGAGCAGTAAGGGATGAGCGGCAAACGTGTTATCTTCTTATGTTTTGCTTCCCCTACTAAAGATCATGGGAAAAAGGTAGTGGAAGTTTTCGGCAACCAACCTAGACTAGAAAAATGTAACACATCACTTTATTGTGACTTCCAATCGTAGTCTTACAGTCCATTTTTAGTTTATATCTAAACCGCTTCAAGCGGTTTCCCTTTGTGAGAAATGAGTGGGCCGGGGTCAAATTATTGACATCAGGTCTCTCTTTTTTCTATTATTTTGTATTTGTTAGTTTGTGATGAATGTTAGGCTCCCACCCTATTAACTATTGTATAATGTAACCATTAAATATATGTATAATAATATGATATGCTTTGTTAAGAAAAAAAGAAAAAATCAATGGGGAAGGGAGAAGTTGGCACTTGGGATCAAAAGTAGGGGTAAATATATAAATGCTTGTCATGCCTCCTTCAGACATGCTCACAAGCTGTATCAAGACTGATAGCCTTTAGTCACAGAATTATATAAATAGCCGAGAAGCCAAGTTGCTGCCCCTCTTTACTCAGAGAAAGGTATATAGAAACTTTGTAGAGAGAGAGAGAGAGAGAGAGAGAGCCTCTGGTTGGAATATATACAGAGAATTCTTAAGGCCTGAAGAGTTAAGACCTATAAACGTCCCCTGCTATATGTGGCATCTCATGATCCTAAATTGCCCATGATAGTTTGTCTCTTCCTTTCCCATAAAAGATACTCTTCCTTTTCACCCAAGAGTTGTGTAGATAATGATTAGAAGTTAAAATTGATAGAAGTTAAGAAATAACTACAGAATATTGAAGATCCATATAAAAGAAATGCTAAAGGCACACGTGCCTTTTTCGACCGAAAATATCCCGTACGTGTTAAACACGTACGTCACCGTTAAAATAGGTCTCACAATAATAAAAATATATTAGAACTTTGATTGTTTTTGTAATTGTAATATTGGCATCTTTTAATAAATGTGATACAGAAGTACGGTAACAGGTACTGCACTAGGATTAATATTGCATGCAAGCAGTAAATTAACTCTAAAAAAAAAAAAACGTCATCCATGCACGCGCTTGGAAAATCGATCCCGACAGATATTGAAACGTCAGGGTTGAACTGCAAATCATGACTTTGATCAACAGAGGATGCAAGAAATTAACCAACATGCATGCGTACAGTACTAGTACGGCCTGCTACTTTAATTACACTACTAATACGTACCAAGTTAAGAGCATTAGTGCTAACTTTAGATTTGTACTTATATATTACAAGTAGTTTGAAACGCGTCAATTGAATATTATAATCTTGTGTCTGTATATGTATATTGTAAAAAAGGACTTAAATATATATATTTATATATATATATATATATATATTTAGAGATGCAAATTCATGTACTGTAAATATGGCAGACTTTTTAGCTGCATCTTCATTCGTTAAAACATAATTTTTGTAGATTGAAAAATGAAAGTTGTTTGGGTTGAAGTTGAAAATTCTATATATATATATATATATATATATATATATATATATATATATATATATATATATGTTTTAAAAAAATGTGTAGCCAAACATAGCTGAATCTAAAGTGCTAACTTTAGATTTGTACTTATATATTACAAGTAGTTTGAAACGCGTCAATTGAATATTATAATTTTGTGTGTGTATATGTATATTGTAAAAAAGGAGCTATATATATATATATATATATATATTTAGAGATGCAAATTGTACTGTAAATATGGCAGACTTTTTAGCTGCATCTTCATTAGTTAAAACATAATTTTTGTAGATTGAAAAATGAAAGTTGTTTGGGTTGAAGTTGAAAATTATATATATATATATGTTTTAAAAAAAATGTGTAGGCAAACATAGTTGAATCTTTGTAGATCCATTTTAGGAGTGTGCATCCAGACTCCTTTTTATTTTTTTTGGGATCCAGTTAAAAATCTGGAAATCCGGATGATCTGGGTGGGTAGGATATCATTTAATCCGCCCAGACCCAGTTACAGATATGATTATTCAACTTGTTATCCGTAACCGGCTTTAATTGAAATGAATGCAAGGTAGACACTAGATGCTTGTAGGATTAATTCCCCTCCCCCCGTATAAACAAAACCACTTTCCTCTCCCTTCTTAGACTTAGATCTCTCTCTCTCTCTCTCTCTCTCTCTCTCTCTCTCTCTCTCTCTCTCTCTCTATATATATATATATATATATATATATATATATATATATATGTTTGTATATCATTTCTTCTTTGCCCACTCCGGTTAGATCGAAGTTTTGGTGTTTGCATATCACTTTCTTCTCTCTTTGGCCACTGCCCACTTTTGCTAGATCTAAGTTCGTGTTTATAGATCTTAGTTTTTGTGTGTAGATTTAAGTTTCGGTGTTTGTATTTTACTTTCCTCACTCGTTGGTCGTTGCCCACTTTAGCTAGATCTGAGTTTCTGAATTTGTAAATATGAGTTGTTCTGTTTGTAGATCCACTTTTTGGATTTCTTTATTTTTAAAATCTTCCAACAAAAACCTAGTGTTTGTGGTGGTTCTTGACTTTTTTCATGGAGTTCGTATGTGCCTGAAGATATGCATAGATCTATACCAGTTTGGATTAAGGATCATTGAATGGTGGGTTCTAGTCTTCCAGATTGTAATGGGCAAAAAGTAAAGGATTTATTCCGTTGGGGCTATGGGCTTTTGCTAGGGATGTAAGTTTTTGCTCCATTAATCTCTCTAGATGCTGCGATTGTGTTCATTAAACTTTTTTTCCCTTCTTTTTGGTTTGGATCTAGTTAGGCCCCCCCCCCCCCCAAAAAAAATCTCTAGTCTATTTTCAGTTTTTTTCTTGTTATTAATTTATCTGGATGTTGTATATCAAGAATCTAAAGTTCACGATTTCTCCAATGCGTTCATTAAACTCTTTTTTCCTTCCTTTTTGGTTTGGACCTAGTTTTGGTTTGGTTTTATTCTTTTCTCTAATCTGTAGCTTGTTTTCAATTTTTTCTTGCTATTAATCTCTGGATGTTGTGACTGTGTTCAAGAAACTTTTTTTTTCCTTCCTTTTGGTTGGGATCTGGGTTTGGAGAAACCTGATAAAAAACCCCAACACGTACTCTAGTTTAATAGGCCCACTTGGTCTCTAGTCTCATTTAGGTATCTGTCATTTCTCCTCTGTCTAAACCAAGAAAATCTTTAGTATTTTTAGTTTCCAGTTTATGAATTTTATTTATATTTATGGTTATATATCTATATATATTGATCACTTGAATATATATATATATATATATATATCTATATTTAGGTTTAGGTTATAGCTTGCCAGTTTGGTGTACTAGTTGACTTCCGCTGTGCTCTTTTTGGTCCTTTTTTTTTTTTTTTTTCTATTGGGAATTTGGGATGGGATTTTGATTACTTTTGATTTCATCCATTACTGTTGTTGATGCTGAATGTTGGGTTTTTTTCAAATTTTTATCCTTTTCCGTTATCTTAGTATTTGCTGCATGGAAGTGGGATGCTGAATATAGTGGATGGGTGTTGTTGAAACCCTGCCATGTTTCTTGTTGGTTTGCACATGATATATGAAGTTTTAGCTGCCTAAAAATATTTATATACAATAGTGAAGACCAAATGATAAAACATAAACTAAAAGAGGATTTGCAAATATCTCAAATTTCTTGCTGCTATTGCACCAATCATAGGGGTTCATGGACATGAATACCCAAAACACTAGTCATGGCTTTTGCTGTGCTTGTGACTTTGCTGTTTCAGTGCCACTGTTTTATTTCACTCCCACTGTCATCTTAATTTCATGGCTTGTTTGTGCTCCTTTCCTTGGTGTTCTTTCCATTTATGTTCCTACAGTGCTTGCCATTGTGGTATACTTTTTACTACTCCCATTAGAATTTTTCACTCTCTTGTTATCCCTGATTAATTATACACAACTTATGTCTATATGTATGTATTACTATTTGGGAACTTCCTTGCAGCAGACATATAAAGATGACATGGTTGACATGGGTTCTGTTATTATGTAGATGAGGTTCAAATAGTCTCAACCTTTTGACAGCAATTCAAGTTGTTGGCAGTAGTTCAATCTTTCTTTAATAGCCCTAAAACTAGAGAAATCTTGAGATGTTAGCTGTAGTTTACTTTTTAAATATGGAAAGCTTAAGTTCATAGTAGACGAAACTAGAGAAGTCTTGAGATGTTTTGCATTGTGATGTAAACAACAATGTAATATGCGATGTATTGTGTGGGTGTGTATTGATGTCTATTATTATTTAGTTTGTTCTATAAAAATTTCAGTGGGCAATAAAAAGTTTAAAATGCCTATAAAGATATTCATTATATAAAAAATGCCTATAAAAAAAATAAACATAATGGCTATTAAAAAAGTATTTTAAAAAGTTAAAAAAAAACCCTTTTAAAAAGTGTTGGAAAAACCTTTTAAAAAGTGTTTATGTGATTTTTTTTTTTTTTTTGAAAAAAAGGCCTTTTAAAAGTTGCTAAAAGAATTTTTTTTAGAAAGTGAAAGGGGTTTTTTTTTTTTAAAGGTTTACAAAGTGTTAAAAATATAATTTAAAAAAAAAAAGAGTATTAAACCCGGATATCCGGTAACGATCTGGATATCCGGGTCCAGATTCGATACCCGCCTGGGTTTATAATCGGATTTATCCGAGCATATATTCGCCTGGCTTTAAAAAGCTGGATCCAGATTTAGATGTTCTCGGATATCTAGATCCGCATCCAGATGCACACCCGTATCCAGCTTTACAAAAGACCAATTTAGATTTTCTTCCTTTACTAGGATATTCATTTGTCTGAATGTAGGAGAAACTAACAAAACTTATATATATATATATATATGTATATATCTATAACAAAACAATGGGCTATACTAATCTTTTTCATATGTGAAGAATTGAAGTGGGGGTGGTGGTGCTAAGAGAGAGGGAGAGATAGAGTCAGACTCCTAGAGGAATTAAGATGCTCATCGTGATACTAAAAAAATACCGAATCTTTAATAATGGAGAAACCCAACCCATTCGAACATGCAACAACTCATTAGCTCCTGCAATAGCACCTCATAGCAACTCAGATTTTGCCCCAACAATACAAACACTGAAACAGAACCAAACACAACCCATTCAAAGCCTAAAATTAATATATTACCCACAATTCGATTTCACTCACACAAACACATGGGGATCATAAACGAGGTATGACAAACATCATAATTTCAACAAATATATAAAAGCTACCCTCATACTCAAAACTCAAAAGAAACTTCTCAATCACAGAACATTGGAAGAAATTGAAAACCAATTTCAATAACTAAGAAGTGCTCCTTCCACTTACCTGAAATTTTACCAATAACTCAAATCGTTGAATGATGGCGAACGCGAGGGGGACTGTTGTGTGACGCCCCTAACTCTCACGTACGGCCACGTGGAAATCGAGACGTCGGGATGATGACAACACGGGCACATCCCATCGCCAAGTGCCAAGTGTGTGTGTACATGCAATATGTGTACAAATAAAAACACGCAACGGATAATAAAGCCATAGAACTAAGTACCAGAATTTTATTTAAATACAAACTAATTTAAAACTCATTTAAAACACACATAAATAAAATATTACATGTTCAACACTATCTCAATCCAAATACATAACATAAAAACAAATACAGATAATATCCATAGATAAGCATCTCCACATCACTACTCAGGCGGAGCCGCCTCCTCGGGCTCAGTCTCCTCCTCCTCCTTAACCTCTGCATCAAAATCTACGGTACCAAAAATGGTGCCGCTGGTAAGTAATATTCCAAACTCCACAAGATAAAAATATATTAAAGCAACAATAATATGCATGAAAGGATGTCAAATGCGCATGTCCTAAAAATCCACATTTTTACCACGCACGCCAAATCCCATTTGGCCCAAAATATTTCCTTTAAACATATCCTCGCCATTATCCCAGATAATGGCCCAAAACATTTCCTTTAAATCTTTCCTAACCATTATCCTAGATAATAGCCTAAATCAAGAAACCACCATTTTCCCAGAAAATGGATCACAAAAACCTCATACCAAAACCTCACCATTTTCCCAGAAAATGACCTATATCCAAAACCAAATCCAAACCAATTCCAATTAATGCATGCACCATGATCTCCCCTAGGGATCATCCGCATACTCTGACTATTATGTCACACCGCAGGTAATGACTATGCCTGTGACATCTAAACGAGCGATCCCAGCCTCGCGCCCAGCGCATACCTGGCCCGGGCATCCTCTAGTCCCCACCAGCCAAGGGACCACGGAGTCGACACGACAGGGTTACCGTATCGTGCGATCCGGTCGTCGCCCAGCGACAACACAGGGGATGTCACTCAGTATTATCCACTCCCAAGTGACCAAAGGAGCTCCACCGAAATAATATCCCATCCCGGCTTGGGTTCGTGATATGCACGCACCTGAAAATCCATTTACACATGAAAACTTAATTTTCAATATATAACACATGCATATACGTGCACAATGCAACGCAAATAATATTACACAAATTAATCAACACTTTCGAAACATCCATAACAACCAAACAAGCAACTCCGTCCTCAAATCCATCCGAGCCCCGACTCCTCGGACTCAGTTCGGAATAATCAATCAGTCACAAATAATTATTGTAAAAGCGATAATATATTTAAATCTAAAATGAAGTTTGGAAAATACTTACAGCGCTATATAATAATTTTCGAAGGATCGGCGAGCAATAAACGACGAAGAGAAAGCAACGTAACAGTGTAAAACCACTGTGGTCGTGGGTTGTAAAATACCCACTTTTGATTAGGGACAAACCAAGACTTGGGATTGGTAGGGAATAACTTAGAAGTGTTTATGAAGCTAATGGAAGTGAAGGTTGGCCGTGGGTGGCGGCGAAAACGGCGGTAGGAGGCCGAATTACCCAAATCGGAGAGTTAACGCATGGGGGCTGTTCCGGCGACGGATTGAGGCCGGAAATGGGTGGTTTAGGACGGCAATGAGTCGATGATGAAGTTGTGAAGAAGTGGTGGCCGGAGGTGGAGCGACGGCGGCAAATCGGAACAAAAGCCGTTCGGCTTGGAGAGGCTATTTAGGCTAAACGACGGCTCGGATGGCAGTGGAAATTTGTGGGGTGGTTCACTGGTGGGAGGGGAAGAGATTGGTGGGGGTGGTGTGCCGCATGGTGGCCGGCGGAGGCGGTTCTGGGTGGTTGGACGAAAACGGCGTGAGGGAGGAGAGAGAGAGAGAGTTCGAATGGGGAAAGAGAGAAGAAAAAAAAGAAAAGAAGAAGAAAAAAAAGAAAGAAGAAAAGAAAAAGAGAAAAGAAAAGATGGAGGAAAAGAAATGAGGTCAAATCCTCACTTCTGGAGTCCAACAACTGATCCAATGAAAACAACTTTAAAAGCAATAAAACCAAGAAAATAATTTAAACACAACGTAAAGCTAAAATATAATAAATAACTAGTAAAAAATAACAAATTAATTTTAAATCCAAAGACTAACTGAAATAAATTAAACAGAAATTTAAACTCAAAACAATAATTAATATAAGAAAATTCTATAAAATAAATTTCACAACTAAATAAATCCAATTAAAATACAATAATTTAAAATAAAAGAACCAATATTTTAATTAAATCAAAATACTTTTTCAGTGAAAATACAGGTAAAAACGGGGTATCACATCCTCCCCCCCTAAAATAAATTTCGTCCTCGAAATTTGTGTGATCAAACATAAGCGCCAAGCAAATATACAACTCAGAGTATACTTGAGAAAATCATACCATCAACCATTTCCGTACAAGTATGATTAAAGCTCTCTCCAAATATACTCCTATAAGCAATTCCATCATATTCGCACTAATCTTCCAGCGACGCATCACGTCTAGAACTCGTAAACCGAAATCACCATATCCACATGACCCTCAAAACCACACCTAAATAAATTCCAATAATTATTACTTCTTAGAAGGGATTGATTTAACCTCAATCAACTCTTAAGCTATATCCTTGAAACCTTTATTGTATTCCACAAGTTGGTAACCATTTAGTTACTTCCGAAGTAAACCATCAATAAGTATAAATTACACAACCAAATTATTAATCTTCCATGAAAAGTTCAAATCACTACCAATTCTTCAAAATCCGCACAAAGTTTGAATACCTAATTATCTAAAAAACAAAAAAATCACGCTTCTGTGCTCACTCTGATAACTCGCCAAGATGCAAAAAAACTGCCCTCATAAATCAACACCATTGAGTACAAGCTAACTCAATGCCTGAAAATAAGAAAATCATTTACCCCACTTCAATAGAAAATAATATACCTCCAATACCACGAATTATCACTCACTCATCATTTGGCTCTTGCTGCTTTAATCAAAATCAATATTCCACAAAAATACATTCATTGATTGATGACAAAAATCAATAATGATCAACCTCAATGCCCCAAACTGAAAACACATAACATTATCCCATAATACACATATCTCTTCTAAAGATAAGGAACATATCCAAAAAGCCTCAAGTCCTTCTCAGCCAACCAACAAGAGCGCCTATAACTTCTACCCGACAACCCACACTTTTAAGCTCATTACCTACATTCTGAATATCATCTAATCTAGCAGAGACTAAACTCACTATAAACTACCATTGACCTCACCAAGACATAATCGAAACTCTAAGTAACTCACCCACATGCTTGTACTCTCAAACGCTCTATATTAAAACTTCTAATTCCTTCAATTGCACATCACAATTAAACCTTAAGACGGGCCATATTATTTAAATCTTCAATCCATCAAAAACTATTACACAACACTCAGGGATCCTAATACTTTATTACTTCATACATATGGTTATGCTACCCACTGTTGATGCCTAAGTTTCAACTTCCAAGATTTTATCTACATCACACATGGCAATCCAACAATATTTTTCCAAATTAATAACAATGTTCATAATTCTTCCAATTGGATGATCGATCTCCAAAGTAGAGTGTAGCCTCCAGAAATTTAAATTCCTATCCAACCTCAATTCACAACTAATTCCTTAAAGTAATCATAACAATTATTGACAACCAACATTCCATTGAATAACACGCTTCGACTGAACACTCCAATCGACTCACCACTATCACGTGTCGATCTCATGCATCCTTAGCCAAAACCAATAATCATTCCTACGTACAAGTGATTCATTTCTACTATTTCCATAATCTAGACTTATATCCGCAATTCAACATGGATCATTCCTAAATCTGCTCAACTTATACCCTTAAAATCAACAAACAGCTATCACTTAAAATTTTGTACTGAAAATGACCTTAAATCTGCTAATAATCCATTCCCAAAAGTTTCTGGAATATAAAGCCTCAACTTCAATCGAATTCAATACCAACAAATAAACTATTGTTTCCAACACCTCGATAGATCTATTTCTTTCGAATCGATAAAAATCATTTCCTAAAATCTATTACTACAACCTCGAGTTAACAATAATCATTTTCTGAACTAAGTCAATATCTACAATCCTTAAAGAAGTATATGAGATAGATCATTACCTTCCATTCTCAAAGAAATGTACTCCAGAAAAATTTTCATATCAATAACTCAACTCTGATCAACCCCATTTTAATGGTTGCAAACTAATCACTCTCCAGAGTAGATCAAGCTAGCACACCAAGTCTATAAAACTAAGAACTCAACTCTTATTATAAATTGGTCCTTCAACTTTGCAATTCTAAAACCTTAAATAAAATAAGAATAATTTCTGGAATTTCTAAGATCAATGAGCTTACACCCCATAATAGAACAATCGACTCCCAAAGCTTTTAAAATCTAAAACATTAACGGATAATAAATCATTTTCTGAAATCCTCAAGATTGATGGTTTTAATCCAAAACATTCACCTTAAAAACTTATAAATTTTAAAGCCCCAATTGCCACCAAATTGCTCATCCGAATCAGCGAAATTTAAAATTTGAAATTTAATTATTTCCCCCAAAGCTTGTCGAACCTAACACCTTAATTACCAAAATCTTATTTCCTAAAATCTATAAGGCCTCAAACCTTAGATAAAATTCTCTTAAACCAATCCTTAAAGTTTGTTGAACCTACACTCTCCTATTCTATAGCCTCGTTACATAAATTCTACAAAACCTAAGACCTCAATCATCTTAAGTGACTTAAAGCTAATTCCCCTCCCCATTGCGACGTGAGTTCCTACTTTACAAAGATCGCCTAAACCATGACATTCCCTTCAGGCCTCAAACATCATAAAAGCAAACCACATCGCTAAAAATTTGAGCCTACCACACTACATGTTAATGCCTAATAATAGTATTTTCGATTATACCGCCTTCCTACCATAGGGTAGCCCTTAACCCCACTTTCAACTCCGAACAAAACAAATCAAAACAACTTAAAAATAAATAAATAAAACAAATAAAACAACATATTTTCAATTCAAATAAGATCAACTCAATCAAACCAAATTAAATGGAATTAAATAAAATAAATTCAAATCAAATAAAATCGAGTCAAGTTAAAGAAAAACAATTCAACTTAAAAAAAATAAAATAATTTTAACTCAACCTTTTAAAACTTTATAGTACTCCACCAATAGGACATATGGTTTTACCTAGAGCCGAACGGCTCTGATACCATCTGTGACGCCCCCAACTCCCACGTACGGCCACGTGGAAATCGAGACGTCGGGATGATGACAACACGAGTCACACATCCTATTGCCAAGTGCCAAGTGTGTGTGTACAAGCAATATGTGTACAAATAAAAACATGCAACGGATAATAAAGCCATAGAACTAAGTACCAAAATTTTATTTAAATACAAATCAGTTTAAAACACACATAAATAAAATATTACATGTTCAACACTATCTCAATCCAAATACATAACATAAAAACAAATACAGATAATATCCATAGATAAGCATCTCCACATCACTGCTCAGGCGGAGCCGCCTCCTAGAGCTCGGCCTCCTCCTCCTCCTTAACCTCTGCATCAAAATCTACGGTACCAAAAATGGTGCCGCAGGTAAGTAATATTCGAAACGCCACAAGATAAAAATATATTAAAGGCACAACAATATGCATGAAAGGATGTCAAATGCACATGTCCCAAAAATCCACATTTTTACCATGCACGCCAAAATCCCATTTGGCCCAAAATATTTCCTTTAAACATATCCTCGCCATTATCTCAGATAATGACCCAAAACATTTGCTTTAAATCTTTCCTCACCATTATCCTAGATAATGGCCCAAATCAAGAAACCACCATTTTCCCAGAAGATGGATCACAAAAACCTCATACCAAAACCTCGCCATTTTCCCAGAAAATGGCCCAGATCCAAAACCAAATCCAAACCAATTCCAATTAATGCATGCACCATGATCTCCCCTAGGGATCATCCGCATACTCTAGCTACTATGTCACACCTAAAGTAACGACTACGCCTATGACATCTAAACGAGTGATCCAAGTTTCGCGCCCAGCGCGTACCTGGCCCGGGCATCCTCTAGTCCCCACCAGCCAAGGGACCACGGAGTCGACATGATAGCGTTATCGTATCGTGAGATCCGGTCGTCGCCTAGCGACAACCCAGGGGATGTCACTCAGTATTATCCACTCCCGAGTGACTAGAGAAGCTCCACCGAGATAATATCCCATCCCGGCTTGGGCTCGTGATACGCACGCACCCGAAAATCCATTTACACATGAAAACTCAATTTTCAATATATAACACATGCATATGCATGCACAATGCAATGCAAATAATATTACACAAATTAACCAATACTTTTCAAACATCCATAACAACCAAACAAGCAACTCCGTCCTCAAATCCATCCGACCCCTGACTCCTCGGACTGAGTCCGGAATAACCAACCAGTCACAAATAATTATGGTAAAAGCAATAGTATATTTAAATCTAAAATGAAGTTTGGAAAATACTTATAGTGCTATATAATAATTTTCAAAGGATCGGCAAGCAACAAACGGCGAAGAAAAAGTAACGTAATAGTGTAAAAACACTATGACTGTGGGTTGTAAAATATCTACTTTTGATTGGGGACAAACCAAGACTTGGGATTGGTAAGGAATGGACTAGAGGTGTTAATGAAGCTAATGAAAGTGTAGGTTGGTTGTGGGTGGCGGCGAAAACGGCAGTAGGAGGCTGAAATACCCAAATCGGAAAGTTAGCTCGTGGGAGCTGTTCCGGCGACGGATCGAGGCCGGAAATGGGTGGTTTAGAAAGGCAAAGAGTCGGTGATGAAGTGGTGAAGTGGTGGTAGCCGGAGGTGGAGCGACGGCGGCAAATCGGAGGAAAAGCCGTTCAGCCTGGAGAGGCTATTCCGGCTAAACGGCGGCTCAGATGGCGGTGGAAATTTGTGGGTTGGTTCACCGGTGGGAGGGAAGAGATTGGTGGGGGTGGTGTGCCGCACGGTGCCTGGCGGTGGCGGTTCTGGGTGGTTGGATGATTGATCTGAGATATTGCATATTTTAACTATTTAAAACTAATGTATTTTAAATTCCTCGTGACATTATTATTGGTTTTAGATGGAAAAATGATTAATAAGCATAAATACAAGTTGTGATTTTTAATTGATTGATATCATGTTTATGCTTAATCTGATAACTATGACATAGTTGGGCAATATTTCTTCACATATATAACATAATTTTGATATTTATTTTTTTTCATTTCAATTTATATTTGAGTGTTATTTTTATCTACTTATTTTCAGTTTAAATAAAATTCACATAGAATCTAAGACAAGATAATTTTTCAGTGGTTGTTTATAGATGCATGCAAACATTAGTGGAAACACACAAACAAAAACATGATTAAAGGAGGAGCCGGTGCATGATTGAATAAAAAGAAAAGAAGTGAAAGCAAGAAGGGAATTATAGGCTGAATTTTAGCTGCTGTCTCCACCGAATTGTTTGCACCAAATTGATCATTGAAAAGTCAAGTTTTTGTGCTATCTCCACCGAATTTTTTGCACCAAATTTATCATTGAAAAGTCAAGTTTTTGTGCTGCTGTCTCCACCAATTTATCATTGAAAAGTCAAGTTTTTGTGCTGATGTCTCCACCAAATTGATCATTGAAAAGTCAAGTTTTTTGTGCTGTCTCCACCAAATTTGTCATTGAAGTTGTGATTAAAGGCTGCTGTCTTTCCACCGAATTGGAGAAACATTGAAGTCGGTGGATTGGTTCATTAAATAAGGGTTGGACGTGTGTTAAAGAAAAAAAGAACTTTCTGCTTTGTTTTGTTTTAGTCGGTGCTGCCATCTTGCAGGAGTTTCGGTTGCAATTTAATTTTAGCCAGCTGATCCTTTAAGTCGGTTAGGAGGGGATTTTAATTTTCTGAAACATGAGCTGTGTTTGATTGATTAAAAGAGAAAGTTGGCTATTTTTGAAGTGTGAAGGTCGGTTGGTCAGTAGGTGGGGACGTGTGAGTGAAAGAAAGAAGGAGTTGTGTTGTGCTGAAATGCTAAAGTCAAATTTTATTGTTCGGCAGTTTTTCTTTTGGCTGCAATGCTTTTGTTGTTTTAGAGTTTTTATTAGGTGTGCTATGAATTGCTCTAGAATTTTATTTCATTAAGTGTAATACTTTAAATTCTTGCAAGTGTGTTAGTTGATTTCATGGAGTAAAGAATTGTTCTAGAATTCTCATTAAGTGTGCTACCTGAATTTATTGCAAGAAGGGTTCGGTTGAGAGCTTTTATTTTTGATTTTTCTGAAACATCATACGTGGGGAGTAGAGGAGTTGTTCTAGAGTTTTCATTAAAGGTTTGGAGATTAATTTTCAAGAGTGTTACGTGAGAAGTTGGTTTTTTTTGTTTTGGATTTCAATTGAATGGTGAAGGGGAGTTTTCATCCAGACTTTTCATTCTCTATTTTTATTTAACTTCAGTTTAAAGTTTATGGAATACTTTTGAGATTTTTGGCTTAGAAGTTTGGGCAATTTATTTGCTTTTTACTTATTTCGTGTTATTTATTTTCTCACTTCTTTAAGTTTTCACTTCTTTGGGCATTTTCAATTTTCAGTTTGTGTTTTATCAATTACTTTATAATCTAGTTTAATCTTAGCTTAGTTTTATTAATTTCTTAGTTCAATTGCATATTAGATTGATTAAAGTTTAAATAGGACTTAAATAATTTCAGTATCATTGTTTAATTGTTAGATTAATTAAGATTGTTCAGTTTAGTTGACTCTTTGATTAATAATTTCAATTTGTTAGTCTTTTACATTTCATTTCGACACTCAAAAATCTAAAAATATGAATCTAGTCCATGACTAGTAACCTCTTCCATCCATTGCACATACCATCCGCTTGTTTTCTCTTTGTGAAGTTTTTTTCACATTCTTTAACAAGTTTAATTTTAAGTAACTTTCCCTGAGGAGACGATCTAGGAATTTATTCCTAATTATTACACGACATCCTCCTGCACTTGGAATAGCCTTTGTGCTACTCATTTTTGAGTAAGTCAAGTTTTTGGCACCGTTGCCGAGGAAAGTAATTTAACTTGAATTTAAACTCGTTATTTTTTTTTTATATGCTTCTCTAAACTGATGTTTCATATCATGGGTGAGAGACAGTTCAAATAGGTTGCTTAGAGTCACATCGAGTGTTGAGAGTAGTATACACAGCTTGGAGATAGATAGCTCGCCTGTCTTTTCTTTGGGTGAGTCAGGTGACGAAATTGAAATTGCATCAGAATACATGGCTGCACCTGCACCACGCACTCTTAAGGACTATTTGCAACCCACTCGTACCACTACACCTTCATTCATTGTTTTACCAGAAAATGCATCTAATTTCTCTATTAAGCATGGTATGATGTCAGTGATACTTCAGTTCCACGGGATGGATTCTGAGAGTCCTTACAAGCACGTGACAGATTTTGAGTTGGCTTGTGCTACTTTTATCACTAGGGCTGTTACTGATGAATTCATTAGACTTCGTTTATTTCCTTTCTCTTTAAAGGATAAAGCGAAGATTTGGTTTAACTCTTTAAGACCTAATTCTATTTCTAGTTGGTCTGATATGCAGCGTGAATTTTTACAAAAACTTTTTCCCTTTCAGAGAACTCGGTTTTTGCAAAAGCAAATCAGCCAATTCAATCAGAGACCTGATGAAACCTTTCAGGCCAGTTGAGAAAAATTTAAGGATTTGATGAACATCTGTCCACATCATGGTTCTGAATCTTGGAGGTTGGTGAGCTATTTTTACACTGGCCTCACTCTGGAATGCAAGCAGTTTGTTCAGACAATGCGCAATGGGGAGTTCTTTAGCAAGGAACCTGATGAAGCACTATCATTTTTTGACTACCTTGCAGAGAGCGCGCAACAGTGGAACACTCGTACTGATCGAGTTCCATTAACAGCACAACCATTGAGGACTATTTCTGGAGGGGGTAGATATAAGGTTAAGGGAGACACTGATGTTCAAGCCCGAATAACTGCATTGACTAGAAGACTGGAGGTCATGAAAATGGAAAAAGTGAAGGCTGTGAAAGTAGTAGAGGCATGTTCTATATGTGCTGATTCAAACCATAAGACCCAAGGTTGCCCGATTATACCAGTATTTCAAGAAAATGGGTCTGAGCAGATGCAATCAGCTAACTGGGTGAATAGAGCACAGAATCAGCCTTTCTCCAACACATATAATTCGGGGTGGAGGAATCACCCAAATTTCTCATGGAGAAATGATCAACCTGGTCGGTCCCCACCACCTCAACAGCAACCATTGCATCAGAGTGCTCCTCTGCATCAGTATCAGTCATATCAGAATCCTCAGAGCTATCCTCCTGTAGCTCCACCTGGATTTCAGCCTCATGTAGCTGCACAGAATTCTCAGCTTTCATCATCTGCAAAGAAGACTCTAGATGACAGTATGGCACAGATGGCCAATACACTTCAGCAATTCATGCAGATTCAGGCCACCACAAATAATCAGAACACTCAGGCCATAAATGAATTGCGAGGTACTATGAATAAGATGAGCACGACCTTGAGCACCCTAGAAAAAGGGAAATTTCTAGCGCAGCCTCAGCCTAATCCTCAAGTATACAGGCAGCAACAACAGCAAGTGCATAATATCTCAGGGGATGTTATTGAGACAACGTAGGCAGTTCTTATTTTGAGAAGTGGGAAAGAAGTTTCCGGACCAGAGATGCCTATAGACACACAGGTAGTCGCTCCTACACCTGAAGATGTAACGGAGACTGATGAAGTTGAGAAAGAACCAGAGATAGTGAGACCAGAGCTGAAGAAGCCTGTGAGTGAAGATGCTGAAACTAGTAAGGGATACCAACCTGTGGTTCCCTATCCTCAGAGATTGGCAGCTGGCCAAAAGAACAAGTATCACACAGAGATTCAAGAGATTTTCAAGCAAGTGAAGATCAATATTCCACTCTTGGATGCCATTCAACAAGTGCCTTCGTATGCAAAATTTTTGAAGGACTTGTGTACAATGAAGAGGAAGCTGAATGTAAAGAAGAAAGCTTTCCTAACGGAGCAAGTTAGTGCATTGATATTGAATGAGACTGCTCAGAAGTTTGGAGATCCCGGCTCTCCCAACATTTCCATTATGATCGGCGAATCACGCATTGGGAGAGCTTTACTTGATTTGGGGAGTAGTGTGAACTTGTTACCGTTCTCAGTGTATGAACTGTTGGGATTGGGTGAGCTGAAAAAGACCTTCATCATGCTACAGTTGGCTGACAGATCAATTAAGGTACCGAGGGGTATTATAGAGGACGTGTTGGTCCAGGTGGACAAATTCTACTACCCAGTGGATTTTGTAGTTCTTGATATGCAACAACCAGTCTCCACTATTTACCAAGCTCCTGTCATCCTAGGAAGACCATTCCTAGTTACATCAAACGCTTTGATCAATTGCAGAAGTGGTGTTTTAAAGCTTCCTTTTGGGAACATGGCACTTGAGTTGAACGTTTTCAACGCTTGCAAGATGCCAGCACATTTTGATGACACAAGTGAATTGAATGCTGTGGAGAGTTTGACATCAACAGAGTTTATTTGCTCAACCTCTCCCTTCTCTGATGATGATTATATTTTTCAAACACCTGAATTTTTACTTGATGAGAAAATTGATCATATCAATAACGATGACTTTGAATTTCTTGATTGTTTTTTAGATTCTTCTTTACCACTTGAAGTACAATTTGCTGGAGCAAAATGGAAACCCCAGTTCGAAGTTCTACCACCACCAGACATGCTTAGATCTTCAGAGGAAGAAGTTCCCCAGTTGGAACTGAAACCGCTTCCTCAAGATTTAAAATAAGCTTTAATTGGTCACAAATAGTATTTTGTGTCGAGACTAAAATGACGGAAAATGACTAAATCAAAGATGCAAAAGAAAAAAATCTGTTCATTGTCCAAGCTTAGCTTTTGCAACAGTGTTGCAAGTGACGAATTTAAATCTGACGCAAAAAATAATGATTAGTGTCAATTTGTGTAATGACGGAAATGATATGGTCACAACAACCCTATAATCTTATTGTGTCATAAATAATTGTCGCTAAAAGATTATGTATCATTGCAATTGTATAGTATAATATTGTAACGGATTCGAATCGTCGCTTACAACACTATGATGACGCCTATTTTTTGCATCGAGGGAAACTGACACAATAGGATCAAATTGTGGATGCAAAAGTTGTAAAACTGTTCATTTTCCCAAAAATGATCTTTAGCAATGAAAACTTGTGACAAGTGTAAGTTGTACGCAAAAGATAGTTTTTTGGGTCCCTTTCGGTGGGGACAAAAATAAATTGGTTGCAAAAACCCTATATTTTTGTATAATTATAAATAATTAGTCAATATTATAATTGAAATCCTCTTATATAATTATAAATATAAAGAATAATAATTTATCCCTCCTAAGTCCTAAATAAAATGATGTAATCTTATTCACCACCTTTTTATACTCCATCTGATATTAGATTATATTTAATTCTCTATAATCATTATAAAGAATAATAATATATCCCTACAAGATAATATAAGATTTCATTCACTACATTCCGATAGTTAGTCTAAGATATTAGATTGTAATTTTCTATTATTAATTATAGCATTTTAATAAAACTCAGAATCACATATATATACATGGTGGCCTAAACTCTATAAATTAAGACTAATAACCTTAGGGGTTGGTTCAAGTGGTAAAGGTCTTGGGTGCCACTACCGAGGACTTGAATGCCAAAGGAGGCAGCCCCTTAGTTGGCACAAACTCGATACCATTCAAAGTTTGGTACCTGAAGTTTCTACTAATACCCATGTGAGCAGCCCAAGTGAGTGCATTTAAAAGCCTCAGAGGAGGCTTGTTTGGGGACTTGAAATTGGGGTCCATCTTCTTCCTTAAATTAATCAACCCGTTTGAGAGGGTAATCCCCACAAGCCCTGGGGCGAACTCAACCGCAGCAAAGACTACACCTTTGTACACAAAAGACCCAAACCGATTGAAACAGGTATGGGCACTCGGTTCAAACATGTGGCACGTGGGACAACTGGCAAAGATGGAAGGGAGATTAGGGGATGATGCAGACATGGTTGGTGCCAAAAGATACTAAGAGTGAAGTTCAATATGGATTCGACAACTAGCATGGAAAAAACAAAATCAAGCTCGTTGAGAGCGAAGTTGGGACAGGAAGCCATGTCCTCGAGAACACAAGCGAAGACTCATACCAATTCCTCTATGAAAACCTTGAAAGGGAGCTGGGATCGACTGCAACCCTGGATCTCCATCCATTTAGAAAAAGACCCAGAATCCCAAAACAAGCCCCCAAAGATGATGATGAATCTTTGAAATCATTCCCATATCCATTGAAGCCTTCTTGAAGAGCCTTCGATTCAGATTTGGGAGGAGAGAGAGTAGAGGAAAAGCCTTCGGTTCCGTGAGGTAGGATCCATTGGAAGACATATACAATAGACACCTGTTGCGATCCTATTGGTTGGTATGAAAATGGGCATTACACTTGACCGGTTCTGAGCTTTTCTCATATAATTCCATTGGAAGACAAATACAATAGACACCTGTTGCGATCCTATTGGCCGATGTGAAAAATGGGCATTACACTCGACCGGTTCTGAGCTTTTCTCATAAAATTATCCATATTATATCCTAATAATATTGAATCAGATCATTACAAGTTAAAAATGAAAAGTCTCATGAATTTTTTTGTTTAGAGTAATGCTACATACAATCACTTTTGCATATATACTCCCTGCCACTCCACTGATATGATTGGCTTCATCAATTTTTTTTAATGCACAACCAATCATATTGGTGGAGTGAGCAAAAGAGCACAAAAGTGATTGCAAATAGAAATTTTCTTTTGTTTAATACATTACATATTTCTTTGATGAGTAATACTATATACAGTGGTGCATAAGTACCGTGCAATTGTTTTGAAAAAGGTGCGGTCTACTATTAAAAAATTTATTTATTTTTATGTGGGTTCTGTATTTACTCATTTTTTTCGAAGAGATTTCGTGGCACTTGCACATTTCATTACTGCAAATACCATTTCTCTTGTTTGATACATAATGGAACTTTTCTGTTTCCATTAGTAGTGCAGTTAGTGGCGAGCCCTACTGATCTTGTTAAGGTGAGAATGCAAGCAGATGGTCGTATGGTGAGCCAAGGTCGCCAACCTAGATACTCAGGGCCTTTTGATGCCTTAAACAAGATTATGCACACCGAGGGCTTTAAAGGACTTTGGAAAGGAGTTTTCCCTAATGTACAAAAAGTGTTTTTGGTGAACACTAGAGAACTAGCATGCTATGATCATGCCAAATGCTTTGTTATTCAAAATCCGATAGCTCGTGACAATATCTTTGCCCACACTCTTGCCTCTATTATGTCAGGTCTGTCAGCAACTACTTTGAGTTGTCCAGTTGATGTAGTAAAGACAAGAATGATGAACCAGGCGGCAGGCAAGGAAGGGAAGATTATGTATACAATCTCTTACGATTGTTTGGTGAAGACTGTTAGAATTGAAGGACTAAGAGCACTATGAAAGGGGTTCTTTCCAACATGGGCAAGGCTTGGTCCATGGCAATTTGTGTTTTAGGTCTCTTATGAGAAACTCCGACAACTTTCAGGGCTATCTTCCGCCTGATAAATTTTTGACCTGGACTCACGTTGCAACTTTTAAGATCCCTTAAATTACTGAAAACCAGGTTTCCCATGGATTCAATGGTTCGTATTACTAAATTGGGAAGATCACTTGGTTGAAATTGTATTTGTTACAATGGATCACCAAAGAGAGGATTGTCAAATTAAGATTTTTCAAGTATTGCTATGAAAACATTATGTAGCTGTTGATTAGAGTTTTGATTCTCTCTTAGCCTATAATAATAATTAATTATAAGCTTGTGACATTAGGTATTGCACATCGATCGACTTAATTTCATGTGTTGAAATGAAATTTATTCAATTGTAGATGATCTACTATACCATACGTGTTCGATAATTAATTTTTGCTTGTAATCTTCAGAGAAACTTTCTGGTCTCTTATGTCTTAAACACGTGAATGCATGATCTTATTATGCGCGCAATAGCAACCATACTTATTGTGACCCAAATGGCCATCTCTGCTAGTCATTCATAGTAATTAGAGTATCATCATCTCCACATTACAAGAGAAACTTGGATTATTTCACAGGTAGCATGTACTTGGCCTGGTCGATCAATTTGTTAGGTATTGGAGCCATTGATGTTCCCATAGTTTTAGATCACATACTCTTGAAGGAAAACGGAGACTTACTAATGTTATTTGATTGTATAGTCTGTACAAAAGGGTAAGAAAACAGATAGTGGTGGCATGATCTTGTTTGATATATAGTTGAGTATCAGCCAATGATTCAATATAGTTGCCACATTTCCATCAAGAAATTGGATTTCGTCGACATTTAGTACCATATAATCAAGGTTTTCATAAAAGGACATAAATATTAAGATCAGTAGTATTTTAATTTTCATCTCATTTGAGATAAGATATTACGTGTTTTGATATTGAGGCGTATGCCTAAAGGGGTTCTAGAAATAATGAATCCACTAAGAAGACATGAAGTAATTAAGAAGATTAACAAAGAAGTTGATTTCCTGCACGCCTTCTCTTTTTTCTTTTTAAAGGTAAAAAAATGAGTGAAGATGAAAAAGAAGAAGAGAAAAAGTACCCCAGGAGAGTTTAACCTCAGGTTTCTCCTTTGTTTTATTTATTTATTTATTTTATTTTATTTTTAAAGGACATCAGGCCTAGCTAATAAATGGGGGAGGTTCAACCGCAACCATACATGGACCCATATTTTGGTCCCTAAGGACTACGGGTGCGCTTCAGCCGAAGGGCCATGGACAAGCTTCTCCTTAATTTGTTTCTGATAATTACTTATTACTTTTATCAATTCTTCTAGGTACAGTCGCAGTGGGTAACCGCGGGGGAGTCGTCTGATATATTTAATGTAAAAAAAAATAGAAACATACGAAAATAAAATGAAAGACCAGAGAGGGAAAGAATACAGATCTCGAATTCGTGTGGAACTCTTCTTTGGTTGGGACTGAGTCTTCGTCTTCGTCTTTAGTGGTCTTCTCGAGCACGTCTTCATCTTCGTGGTCTTCAAGTGGATGTGTGCTCTCTCTTCAGGTGGATGTGTCTGTAAGGAGCTGGGCCTGTCGTCTTCAAGTGGTCTTCTTGAAACCAAAAGAGCAGATATATTACAAGAAACAAAAAATAAATTTATCGGGAAAGTCTGGAGAGGATCTGCAAAAGGGGGAAAAGGAAAAAGGCTAAGCTTCAAAGAGGGAAAAGGAAAGAGGCGGTGCTTCGTGGTCATCGAAGGGAGGGAGAGAGTGGTTAGCTGTTGTGGGTGTTGGTCGTCAAAGGGAGGGATAGGTGGAGACGAAGGGAGGGAGAAATCGAAGGGCAGGGGATAGTAATCAAACTAAAATTTTATCTTATTTTTCCCAACAACTGTAGTGACTCATATAGTAAGTCTACATAGAGAATGAAGAATGCGTGGCATGATATCATTCTGGAGCAACTACAACTACTTGTTTTCCAAAGTTGCGGCCACTGAAAAGGCCAATAAGAGCAATTGGGAAGGAAAGGAAAATCAGTTATATATGTATGCATGTTCCTAATAATTTAGTGCTTGAAATATATATGCCCCTTTAGCCTTAATTAATTCTATGGTATATATTTTGATGACCTTTTCAAAGATGTGTTCAAGCCATTCTCCTCCTTGTAATTGAAAACCTCATCGAACCCAAGTTTATTCTTTAAGAGAAAATCTCATATTTCCTTTGTAGCTTAGTGGTCTTCGGAGGGAGTGAGAGGTGGAGATGAAGGGAGGGAGAAATCTAAGGGAGGGGGAGAGTTGTTTGCTGTCGTGGGTATTGGTCTTCGGAGGGAAGGAGAGGTGGAGCCGAAGGGAGGGAGACTTTGGTCTTGGTCTTTGAAGGGAGGGAGAGTTTGAAGGGTGGAGACGAAGTCTGAGGGAGAGTCTTTAGTTGGTGTCGTGAACTAATATGAAACTAAACGTTTTGCTGCAGGCACAAAATGGTGCACTTCATTTTCCACATCAGCAGCGGTTCCCGCAGTTACGCATGCCGACTATTTTTAGCTTTTTTCAACTTTTATTGATCTGTATGCTATATTTTTGAAGGATTAATATTACATGCAAGTAGCAGAACACAAAGTATATTACTTTGCAAAGTTGTACGTCTCCAGTGATACAAGGCTTGGTTTGAACTGTGAGATGAGATGAAAGTTAAATAAAATATTGTTAGAATATAATTTTTTAATATTTTTTATTTTGAAATTTAAAAAATTTGAATTGTTTATTATATTTTATTTGAAAGTTTGAAAAAATTGTATAATGAGATGAGATGAGATGATTTCACTAAACCAAAATCAGGCTTAAATAAATTGTTCCTTGTTCGTGCATGATCCGTGGTGTTTTAGGATCCATTTGGGTAGTAACTATGCATTATTTTATCTTTACTTTTCATCTATTTTTATTTCTATTTACTACTATTGAATACTTTATTTTTACATTTTTATTACTATTCACAAAATATCCGAGATCATCTTACTATCTAAAAACAACCTTAACCTATCATTTGCTTGGGAGAGATCATTCACATTGGTGTAGGCAAAACTTTTAAGTGATTTTTAGTTAATTAATATGACATTTTTAATGGACTGGTAATGTTTTAGGCCAAAATGGGATTTTAGCGTGCGTGAAAAATGTGGATTTTCGGACCTCATGCATATGGCATTATGTTTATGCATATTGTTGTTGCGTTAATGTATTTTTATCTTGTGGGCTATTTGGATTATTATTTACCTGCAGTACCGTCTTTGGTACCATAGATTTTGGTGCAGGTGAGGAGGTTGAGCCTGAGGATGCGGTTCCACCGGAGGAGTGATCGGGGATCACTCTCTTGTGGGTTGTGACTTATTTCTCGATTTTAGTTATTACTTTTGGTTTGTATTATATTTTTACTGGTTATTTGTAATATTTTTAGTGCGCTTGTTTTTGAGCGAGTTGTATTTAAATAAATTTTGGTACTTAGTCGACAGACTTTAATTATCTGTTGCATTGTTTTGTTGTACACGTGTTGTATGTACACACACTTGGCACTTGGTGATGGGATGCATGACTCGTGTTGTCATCATCCCGACGCCTCGATTTCCTCGTGTCCATACGTAGAAGTTAGGGCCGTCACACTTTCCTGGAGAGGCATAGAAAGAATAAGAGATTCTGGTCCAAACTGATCGTGGGAGTGTTTTAATTTCTTGTAATTTGTCAAAATGAAGAAAGTAGGAATGACGCAAATTCTTGTTTTATTTTAAAAATGTTTTTGTCCATACCTATTGATAGTCATAATAATCGAAGTATGGCTGAGAAAATCTTCTCGTAAGATAAGGGTTTTTTCCCCACTTTTCTAAGGTAAGAACTTTTTTAATAGTGACTTTGTGAAATGCAATAAGCAAAGTTGCAGGTGGAGAAGGTTGAGATTTGAGAGAACAGAGGATTTCAAAGATAATAAAAGAATCTTTATCTACTAAAGTAAATTCATAAAAATTCTCGGTTTTCATAATGTTTTGTGGAACATTATGTCAATCTGGTAATAAAAAAGCATCAAGTAATTTTTTAGGATCATATAAGTACTGTAATTCAGATTCAATAGGAAAGACTGGGTGCCAATGGGTTTTGAGGATAATAAGAGTTGTAGAAGGCCGAGATAATGGTGGAGAATTGATAATTTGGGAAGGAGTAGAAGCAGAAGAAGAAACAGCTTTTGAGTATGTTGGTAATTTTAGAGAAGATAATGGTGAAAATGGATTATAGGATGGCTAAATGTTTTGTGGTAATGTCCGTAATACCGTATAGGGTTTTGGTGTGGCGGAAGGACAAGGTAAAGAATAAGAAGAAGATGGTGGTCTGGCATAGGAGGATTTAGACTTTACTCTGGACTTTGAAGAAGACATGATTTTCCATGTAAGAATTCTCAGGATAGAAAATCAGGAAGAGAATTAGAATTTCCTTTAATATGTTCAATATCAAAATAAAAAATACTTAATATAGCTTGCCATCTAGTAAATATTTATTTAGCAGCCAAGTTTTAACATCTTTAATTAAAACTTCCTTGGCTGATTTACAATCAATTCTAAGTAAAAACTTTTGATTTAACAGATCATCTTGAAACTTAGAAATACATAATAAAATAGCCAAAATTTCTTTTTTAATAGTACTATAATTCTTTTGAGCAAGATTCTAGCATCTAGAATGAAATCGAATAATTTGTTCCGTTTCATTTGATAATTTTTGTTTCATAATTCTTTCATAACAAAGATTGGAGGCATCTGTTTCAACAATCTTAAAAGCATTAGGAGATGGGAGTCATAAGCATGGTAATTTCTTAACATGAGCTTTTATTTGTTTTATAATATTTGTATGTTCCTCTGTCCATAAAGGTGGATTCTTTTTTAATCTTTTGAATATTGGTTTACATAATGGTCTAAGTGTTTGATAAAATCAGCAACATAACTTAGACTTTCTAGAAATCTTTGTAGTTGTTGCTTATATTTTATTTCATCAGAAAATTTATTAGCAAATTCTATAACCCTACTTATTGTTGTAATAGTTCCTTGATAAATGTCATATCCAAGGAATCTAATCTTATTTTGAAATAATTTAACTATAGATGATGAAACTACTAATCCATTTTGTTTAATAATTTGAATAAAAGTATTTAAATGCTTACAATATTATTTAATAGATTAAAAGAATATTAATACATCATCTATATAAACTATAGAAAAATGAGTGAAATGTGTAAACATTTCATTCATAATATTTTGAAATTCACTACGAGAATTTTTTAATCCAAAAGGCATAACATTCCATTCATAATGTCCAAATGGGATTGTAAATACAATTTTATATCTATATTTTTCAACAATTTGGATTTGTTAAATCCTCTTTTCATATCAAATTTTGAAAATATAGTAGCATAATAAGGTCGAGATAATAAATCTTTTTTATTAGGAATAGGGTACCTAATCCATTGTAAAAATTTATTTAACGGCTAATAATTTGTGACTAATCGAGCGACACATCTTTCTAATTCTGCTTGCTTTTGTACATAAAAAGCAGTACAACTCTATTGTGATTTGCGTTTTCTAATAAGTCATTTAGAAAATAATTCATTAATTTCATTTTTACAAAATTCTAATACTTCATTATTCAGTTGGATTGATCTGTCTTTAGTAGGAATATTCTTTTCAGAAAATTATTTTTCATTAGATAATTGAATTATATGTTGTTTTCTACTCCAAAAGGCATTAAGTAAATTGGAATATACTTCTTTTTCAATTATATTTTTGAAATTATTAAATTTTTAAATCCATAACGAATCTTTTAAATGTTCTTCAATTATTTTATATTTTAATTCTTATTTAAAGAAATTTATTTGTTTTTCTTTTCTTTTAATCTTATTTTTTGTTAAAAAAATTATTTTCTTTGGTTAATGAAGCTTCTCTTAAGGAATTAATTGCTTTTGAGACCGGAGGAAATAAAAATTTAAAGTGAAATTTTTTTCCTGATATTTTAATAGAAATTCCTTCCTCTGTTACAGAGAAATGGTAAAGTAAGGTAAGAAATAGATTTCCTAATATTACTCTAGTGTTGATATTCTTTACTAAAATAAATGTTGTTTTAAAGCAAATTCTATTATTGTAAATATGTGCATTTGATAATTTATAATTTATAATTAATTTTGTTCCATTAGTTTCAGATAATGTCTCTTTTGTTTTTTCAAAATACTTAGAATATATTATTTCTTCTTGTATACAATTTAAATCTACACTTGTATTTAATAAAGCAATTATCGGAAAAGAAAATTCTTCATTAATAGAGATAGTTACTTCAGTATACCATTTTTGAAAATTTATTTTATTAAGTATATTAATAAAATTATCTGATTCTTCTTTGGTAATTATTGTTGAGCTTTCTCTTTGCTCTTTTTTAGGAGTATCAATATTTTTTATCTATTTTTAATAGTATAATTTCTTGTAATAATTGTCCATTAGAAACTTCAAGTTTAATATTAGAAGCTTCCAAGTCTCTAATTTCTTTCTTTATTTCATTAATTTCTTGTTGTATGTTTCTTAAAGTAATATTTTATTTTTTTGTTTTGAATCTATTTACTATCTCTAGAAAGTTGTATGATGAGGAGGTTGAGGTAGGTACAGAAATGATTTGATTAGTAAAAGTATCCTTTAATTTTTTCAAATATTCTTTTCTTTCTTGTGGATTACTAATCTTATCTATTAATTTTAATATAATATTTTTATGTGTTGATAATACTTTAATAGTTTTGTTACAAATACAATTATTTTTATCTAAGCAATTACAAACATGTATCTCGTCTTCTTCTGACTCACTATCAGAAGATTGTTCTGAGAAACTTGATTATTCTAATTGATAAATTTTCTCTTCCTCTTAAGAGATTTTATCTTCCTCACTTGATTGTATAAAAATATTTAGTAATTTTTCTTTTACTGTTTCGTTTCAAGTACATCTAATTCGTTAATTTCTTTTTTAACCTTACAATTTGATAAATAATGCCCAACTTTTCCACATTTATAACAAACAATTTATTTTTTCCTTTTATTAAACTTTTTTGTACCCTTTACTGGTTTATTATATATTTAGATAATTCTTATAAATTATTTTTCATTTTTTACATCTTGCAGAAAGAGCCAATAGTGGGAAATAACCGAACTGTTCTCAAAATGTACCTAACTCTTTCTTAGCAAATTTCTTAGCAAAGTCATTACACATAATCAGACCAATTCTATTAATAGTAGATATTATATCTCCATTTGTGAGATTAATAAAATCAATAGTACCATCTGGTTTTACTAAAGATTCTCATATCTTTTGGACGAAGCAATATGGAAGTCCCGCTATGAACTTTTCCTTCTAGTATGGTTGTTGATAGTCATCTTTGATCATAACTTTAGTTAGAAATACATCTTTGTACCATCTAAAATTAGATAATTGAGGACATCTTAAATTGATTAATAAATCACTAGTTCTTTCTTTAAATTGAACAGGATCACCTACAAAATACTTTGTTAATATAAATATTAAAGTATTAACAGTATCTTCTATAGGTTGACCATCTTCCATTTTAATCTCTTGCATATTTTCATCATGTTTATAAGCGTTTAATATTCTAACCAGAATATGTGCTACTTGATGATCTGTCATTCTACTGGCTTTATAAACATTAGCTACCATAATCATTTCTTGAAAATGATTTAATATTTCGTATTCAAATAATCCATCTATATTCCATTTATAGAATGCATATGCTAAAAAAGGAGATCTTACTATATGTTCTCTTTCCTCGAAATGCATATCCGTAGGGGTAAGCCTTGGATACCAATTACGAGTAATAGAAGTGTGTCTTATAGACTCCCTAGGATAATATTCATTAGTATGATTTCCCCTAATCTTATTTATTTGTAAATCTTTAAATTGATTTTCAATATTATTAATTTCAGAGTCAGATAAATCAGGTAAATCTGTTTTACCTTAATACATTAATATGAGATTGTCTTGAAGTAGATGCAGTATTATCAATATTTAATTCTTCAAATTTGCTAGATATTTGTTCTAGCAAATCGTCTTTAGTTTTAGAAAAATTAGATTTTAAGTGAGCAAGAATTTCATGGGGGATAAAAAAAGAAATTTCTTTTACTTATTTAATAGGAGTATTAATAGGAGATATTAGGTTTTCAATAATTTCTAGTTGCTTACTCATGGTTTTTAAATATAAATTAGTATAATTATGTTGTTGAATTATATTATCAATGTTTTTAATCTTTCTTGAAGTTAATTTCTTTATTGGTGAGGCTAATATTTGTGTACTTGTTTGATTATACTTAATGGCTTTAAAAGGAGGGCATTCTTCATAAATAATATGATTATTTTCTATTTTAACCATTTGATTAGTAGTCCTATTTATAGTTGATAATTGATTTGATTTATATTTTTCAAACCATGTAAAGAAAGATATATTAATTTGTATTCTTTCTAAATATTCATAATATTTTGTTTGGATATAATCTCTTTCTATTTTTGAGAAAGTAGAGAAAAATGCTAATCTTTTATGTTTATTTTCTTCTTTCATATAATATTGTTTAAGATAATTTTTGTTGATTTTAAATTCTTCTTTACTCAGGGTGAATATTTGAGTATCATCTCTAACTATTTGTGAATATGTTGGAGAAGAAGGATTTTAGTCTGATGGGGATTAGAGGTGGATGATAAATCAGGGTGATTGACTGAATATATTGGTGTATCAATAATATTTCCAAGAATAACTCCTAGGATTTGAGTATCCAGATTTTGAGATTTGTTATCAAAATTTTGTGATCTGTTTCTAGATATTGAAGTGAGCGCAGATCTATTTTCAAAATTTTGTGATCTATTCCTAGTGAGTGTAGATCTGGGTGTATGGTAGCTGGAGGGTGTTGGAGAAGAATAATGAGAGAATGATCTCCAAAAAGGTTGAAAAATAATTTGGACTGTTCCGTCTTTGTTTTGATTTATGTAATCTAAATCGTCTTTAGAATTATTTTCTATTTTTGGTAATGGAATAATATTTTCTAATTTCCATTCATTAGGAATAGTAATCTGATTTCAATGAATCTGTTTAGAAATTTATATGCTAGAATTTGGTACACTAAATTGTAATAATAATGTGCAGCAATTTGGGCTAGTAATAAGAGCTTGCAGCTCTAATGTTGTTTTCATTAATTTATAATGAATCCTATATACTATAATTAAAGGATGTGATCCTTTCATCATAGGATAACCATTTGTTTTAATATTTAATTTTAAAGCATGTAAAATATTAACATCAAATAATGAAAGTGAATAATTGGGATAACAATTAAAATAAACTGGGCCTTGGAATAAGCTAGATTCAACCATGGCAAGTAATGAATCATGAAAATTATAATATATTTCATCTCTTAAACAGAGTAATATCGAAGCATTTAGTCCATTTCTGGTAAGTGGTTTTACAGCCACTTGTACCAATCCAATATATATAAGAATATTTATGCTCCTTATAATGTGAAATGACATTTTTTGTTAATAATTGTAATGATTCATAATCATTATTTAGACTAATAGTTTTCTCTACTGTTTTAATTGTATAATTTGTAAAAAATGATAATATAGAAGAAAAAGTTGATTGTTTATTTATTGAATTTTTAGGTACATTAGGAATTGTCCAATCTTGTAAATTTCCTTTTATGTCTATTATGCTATAATCTTCTTGGTTTATATTATCAGTTTCTCTAGGTGTATTGGTAGTAGGTGTTTCAGGTTTGAATAAAGAATTCATTGAAATAGAATTTTTATGCAAAGATCTCATATATAAAAGAGAAATTGTGACGCCCCCAAATCCCCACGTACCCACACCGGGAATTCGAGACGTCCGGATGGTGACAACCCGGGTCACCATCCTATCGACGAGTGCTAAGTGTGTGCAAGTGGCACGTGTGCACAAGGAAAATACGCAGCGGATAGCAAAGTCATAAAATTAAGTACCAGAATTTTTTCTTAAATAAAATACAAAGCGGTTCAAAGGTACATAATAAAATATTACAAGACATAAATATTGTTTCAAAACCAAATACAAAGCATGAACTCCAACTCAGATCTCCGGCGGAGCCGCATCCTCGGGCTCAAAATCTACGGTACCAAAAATGGTGCCGCAGGTAAGTAAAATCCAAACACCACTAGATAAAAGCATATTAAACTCAAACAATATGCATGAATAAATGCCAATGCACAAAACTCACAAACCATATTTTTCCACGCACGCCAAAAACCCATTTGGCTCAAAAACATCCCTTAAACAAACCTCGCCGTTATCCCCGATAACGGCCCACACATACCGTTTAAAACCAAGCCTCGCCATTATCCCAGATAATGGCCCAAACCACCATTTTCCCAGAAAATGGATCACAAGTCCTCAACACATCCTCGCCATTTTCCCAGAAAATGGCCCGTATCCGAAAACCATAAAAACCAACCGATTATGCATGCACCATGATCTCCCCTAGGGATCATCCGCACACTCTGGCTCTGTGCCACACCGCAGGTAACGTCTACGCGTGTGACACCTACACGAGTGATGCCCAGACTCGCGCCTCCGCCTCGCGCGTACCTGGCCAGGCCATCCTCTAGTCCCCGCCACTCTAGGGACCACGGAGTCGACACGACAGCGTTACCGTATCGTGCGATCCGGTCGTCGCCCAGCGACAACCCAGGGGATGTCACTCAGTATTATCCACTCCCGAGTGACCAGAGGAGCTCCACCGAGATAATAACCCATCCCGGCTTGGGCTCGTGATACGCACGCACCCGAAAATCTATTTACGCCAATAAAATAGGATTTTCTCAATTAAAATAAAATACACGTGCATGCACCATGTAAATGCAAATTTCAATACTCGACAAATACAACCAACAATAGAACAACAAATCAAGCAACTCCGTCCTCCATCCATCCGACCCCCAAACTCCTCGGACTTAGTCCGGAATCAGCAAACCAACCAAATAAATTATTGCAAGAGCAAAATATATTTAAATCTAAAAAGTAGAGCTTGGAAAATACTTACAGAGCTATATAGGATTTTTAGAAGGTTTGGCGCGTGGCAAACGATGGGCGGAAAGCAACGTAACAGTGCAAATGCACCGTAACCGTGGGTCGCAAAATACCCACTTTTGATCGGGGACAAACCAAGACACCAAATTGATAGGGAATGGTCTAGGGATGTTTATGAAGCTAGTGGAAGTGAGTTTTGGCCGTGGGTGGCGGCGAAAACGCCGGTAGAAGCGAAAAACGAGCAAATCGGAGTTGAGCTCGTGGGAGCTGCTCCGGTGGCCGATCTAGGCCGGAAATGGGTGGGTTAGGTCGGCAAGAGGTAGGGGAAGAAGTGGTGAAAAGATGGTGGCCGGAGGTGGTGCGACGGCGCCGGAAACGGTGACAAACCGTGCGGCTTAGATGCGCTTTTACGGCCAAACTGCCGGCCGGTTGGGGGAGATCTTCGGAGGGGTGGTGCACCGGAGGGAGGGGAAGTTTTCTGGGTGGGTGGTGGAGGCCACGCCGCCGGCAAGTGGCGGTTCTGGGCGGAGGAAGTTTTTGGCTACAGTGAAAAAATCTGGGTTGGTGCCGCGACTTTGAGCGGCTCGTGGCGGCTAACGGTGGCTCCGATGGCTCTGAAAATTGGAGGGGTTGTAGTCTACCGTGAGAGGAAGAGAATGGTGGGGGTGGTGTACGACACTTCCACCGGACGGCGGAGATACGGCTGGCCAAAGGTGGCTGCGCGGGAAGGCAAAGTGCAGGGGAGAGAGAGAGAGAACGACGCACGGGGGAAAGAAATGGGAAAGAAGGGAAAAAAGAAAGAAAAAGAAGGAAAAGAAGAAAAAGAAAAGGAAAAGAAGGAAAAAGAAAAAGGAGAAAAAGAAAAGAAGGGAAAAAGAAATGAAGTCCAAACTTCACTTCCGGGATCCAGAAACTGATCCGCCGAAAACGATATAAAAACATAAAACGACTAAAAAAAAATTAAACACTACATCAAATAAATAAATAAACACCAAGAAAATATTTTAAACACATCGTTAAGCTAAAATAAAATAAATAACTAGCAAAAACCAACTATTAAATTTTTAAAACCAAAAACGAGCTAAAAACAATTAAACAACAATTTAAATTCCACAGCCAATAAAATCCAATTAAAATCTGATAATTTAAAATAAAAGCACTATAGTAATAATTAAATTAAATTATTCCTTCAGTGAAAATACACGTAAAAAGGGTCATCACAGAAATAAGCAGATAAAGAGCTTGAGAGAACACCACCGGGACCACCCTTAAAGCCTTCTTGGCATAAACAGACTGACCAACGGATTTTCATGACTTACCAGCACAAGATTCTCAATATACTCTATTTTCTTTTATGTAGGTTATTGTTGTTAAAAATCTATATCAGTGAATTTTAACTCCTTTTTTTTTTAGTTTTTATAAAGCAAGAATGCTTAGGTGATTTCTTACAGTTTTAATTTATGATCTTAAGAAGTCGCAATGATCTTCTTTTTTTGAGAGAGAATGGTAACTTCATATTAAGATCTCAAAAGAGATGATTGTGAATACATTGAGGATAATCCTTTACATGAATTGAGTCCTCATACAAATCTAGTGAACTTTTAGCTAGACAGTGAGCCACTACATTAGCTTGTCTTGGTACATGACGAATGGACCAAGATTGATAAGAGGCTAATAATTTCTTTATGTCTTGAAAGATCAGACCAGCAGTACTCCAGTTCTCAACCGTATCAGTTATGCCGTTAACCACCTATTTTGAGTCTCCTTTGAATATGACATTGTTAAGGCCAATCTCAGTACCAAATTGCACTGCTCTCAAGGCAACTAAAGCTTCTCCTAGTAGAGGATCTAGAAAGGAATAATGAGGGCTTCTAAGAGTAGCTGTCACAAGGCCATCCCAATCCCTGATTGACACCCCAATGCCCACCCTACATGTGATATCCCCATTTTACATGTATTTTTATTGAGTGATTTTATTTAAATTATTATAATTAGTGATTTTCTTATTTTAAATTAAAGGTGATTTTTGTAGTATTATTTTATAATTTTTAAGTTGTGAAATTATTGTAACGTGCTTTTTTACTATTTATTATTATATTATATTTTAATTGCTTTTTAATTTAAATTAGTTATTTTTGGGCTTTAAAATTATTGTGTCTTTGGGATTTTATTATTTTATTTTATTTAATCACTGCGTTTAAATTATTTGATTTAATTTACTGTTTTGAAAATAATTTTCTTTGGATCAGTTTCTTGACCTAAGTTATGAGGGTTAGACCTCATTTCTTTCTATTCCTTTTTCTTTTTCCCTTTTTTCTTTTTCTCTTTCTCTTTTTTCTTCTTTCTTTTTCTTCTTTCTTCTTTCTTTTCTCCCCTGCTTCTCTCCCGTGCACGCGACGTCCCCCTCCCTCTCTCCGCCCCTTTTATTTTCGTCGGCCCGTAGCTCCACCATCATGCTGCCATGTGCCTCACCGCCCACCCCACGCTTCCCCTTTGGCCGGTGAACCCACCACGAGCCACCATTAGCCTCCACACATGGCTGGAAGCCGCAACCCCTTTTTCTTCCAACTCCGCTATGCACTGCCCATTTCCATTGCCATTGCTTCCATTTTCTTTCCCACTCACCGGCGACCTTACCCTTCCATTTTCAGTCCCCCAAATGCCGCCGTTAGCTACCAAGAGCTCCACTAAGCCGCTCAGTTTTGTGCTCCCCGCGCTGCCATATCTCCATTGTTCACCACCACTTCTTCACCACATCATCATTGGCACCCCAACTACCTAACCCACCCAACCCCAGGTCCAATCCGTCACCGGTGAAGCTCAATCGAACCTCTCTTTGATTTGGCCTTTTTGGCCTTCCACCGCCGTTTGTGCCGCTACCCACGACCAACCACCACTTTCATTAGCATCACCGATATCTCTAAGCCCTACCCTAGCTTTCCTTAGTCTTTGTTTTCCGTTAAAATTTGGGTCTGTTGTGACCCACGGCCATACTGCATTTTGCACTGTGACTTTGCCTTTTTGCCACCTTTTGCAACTCATTGATCCTTCAAAAATTATTTTATAGTGCTATAAATATTTTCCAAACTACTTTTTGAGATTTAAATATATTTTGCAATTAACAAATCTTTGTGAGTTTGGTTGGTTGTGCAGGACTAAATCCGAGGAGTCGGGGGTCCGTTGGAATGTGAACGAAGTTATTTGTGCAATTGCTGATGTTGGGATTTGTGGGTCTTCGGATATTTGTGTTGTGTCAGACATTGCATAGTGCACGCATGTTCATGTTTGTTAAATAAAAACTGGGTTTTTGCGTAATTGCATGCATGATCATGTGTATAGTTGAAAACTGGATTTTCATGTGATAAATGATTTGGGTATATTTGAAATGAATGGATTGAATGGTTTGGGTTAGAGAAACTATATGGATGGTGGTAAGTAGGGACGGTGGTAGAGTCTCGTCTGCGATTCCCACTTATAGATGGAGTTGTAGGGATGGTGGTAAGCAGGGACGGTGGTAGAGTTCTGCCTGTGATTCCCACCTACGGTGCACGAGTAGGGATGGGGGTAAGCAAGGATGGTGGTAGAGTCCCGCCTGTGATTCTCGCCGACAGTGCTCTGATGGTTTGGTTAATGGGCCATTTTTTGGGAAAATGAAGGATGTTTTAATGGTTTGGATTTTGGCATTCATGGAAAATGTGCATTTTCAGACCTCGTGCATATGGCATCATGTTCATGCATATTGTTGTTACTTAATGTATTTTTATCTTGTGGGCTGTTTAGATTATTATTTACCTGTGATACCCTTTTGGTACCGTAGATTTTGATGTAGATGACGAGGAGGCTTAGCCCAAGGAGGCGGCTCCTCCTAAGGATTGATTGGAGTGTTGCTTGTATTATTTGGAAATTATTTCCTTACCTTTAAATTATGTATTTTGATTTTATGATGTTACTGGAATTTTTAATATTTTTGGTATGCTTATGTTTAAGCGAACTTGTAGTTAAACAATTATGGTACTTAGTCAACTAACTTTAATTATCCGCTACGTTGTTTTGTTGTACATGTGTTGCTTATACACACACTTGGCACTTAGCTATGAGATGCGTGACCCGTGTTGTCTTCATCCCAATGCCTCAATTTTCACGTATCCGTACTTGGGAGTTGGGGGCGTCGCACTGCAATTTACTTTGTCGATGACTGACTCCCAGTTTACTTTAAAGAAGTTGATGGGAGGCTCGCACCACTTGGCAGGAGGTTGGCTCGGGGAGATTTTCTTTTATTGGTGTCTGTCTAACTCATCCAGCTCTAATATGTTTGTGGAGACAAGATTTGATACCTGTTGTGGGGAGGTGAAGCTAGATTCAAAAACAAATTTGTTCCTCCTGTGCTAGAGTTCCTTAGTTGTGAGAGCTAACAAAATGTGTTCCTCTATAAGGAGTATAGATAGAAGCTCTGTAAGCAACTCATTGAATGGAGCCTCCTCAGTCTTGCTTTTATGTAGTCTTCTCGAGCTATGGCTTCATACATCCTGGGGTGCTTTACACGACCATAGGATATGAAATGTGGTCTCTGGGTGAGTTAGACATATTGGGCACATAGGTGAGTCAATGAGCTTCCTTTCATACAAGTTTACCTTGGTGGGAAGAATGTCCTTTGCTGATCTCCAAAATTTTGACTTTGTTTGGCACTCTAAGCTTCCATAACAATTTCCATAGAGTCCCTTGATTAGATGGTCCTAATGCTTGCCCCTTACTAATGTCATTCATAGACACTTGGAGATGGTATGCAGACTTATCTTAGAATATCCCATTTGTAGTTCACCTCCATATCAGCTTGTCACTGCTGTTGCAAGGACTAATATGTATTTTAGAGATAATTGCAGCCTCCTCAAGAGTGAAGGCACTCTGAATATGAGGTAGGTTCCAAGAGTGAGTGTCTTGATCAATAAGTGTGCTAACAGTTGCTTCTGTGTTGAGCATCTTGGGAGGAGACAGAATTTTGAAAGAAGTGGGAGAGGGCAACCATCGATCTGACCATATCTTCACTTTGTTTCCATTTCCTATATTCTATAGATGACCTTCAAATAGTAATGGTTTGGCTACTATGATAAATTTCCACAGAAAGGAATCACCCCTCCTGACTCTTGCAGAGAAAAATTCAGTTGAAGGGAAGTACTTGGCTTTAAGAACTCGGGAAGCTAGTGACTGAGTATTTGAAATCTCTGAACCCTAGACCCCCTTCCCGTTTGCGCTTTCCAATCCTTTTTCCAATTAAGCCAGTGCATCTTGGACTTTTGGTTTCTTATCACCCATCAAAAGGATTGCATCAGTTTATTAATGTTCCTCAAGATACCCTTGGGAATTAGAAATATTCCCATGTAATATGTGGGGATGGATTGAATAACTGACTTCAGTAAGATTTCCTTACCTGCTGGAGATAGCAGGTTTGTTTTCCAGCTGCTCATTTGAGCTTTGATTTTGTCCAGAATGGGAGTAAAGGCCCTCGATTTGTTCTTGCCCATATAAGAAAGTAATCCTAAGTATTTCTCAATAGGACCCGAGGCTTTAATACCAGTAGTAAATAGGATGGGATTTTGGGTCTCTTGCCTTGTATTCTTACTGAAATAAATTGAAGACTTCTCAAGGTTGAGTCTCTGGCCAGAGGCTGCTTTATAAGAATTTAGGATGTTATGGAGCCTGGTCCATTCTTGCAACTAAGCTTTACAAAAAACTAGACTATCATCTGTAAAAAAGTGATGATTAACAGGAAAGCCAGAGATTAAGCCTTTTTGTTCAAATTGGTTTAGTGCAAAACTGAGAACTTTTGAGCATAGAATAAACAAATAGGGAGAGAGGGAGTCTCCTTGACGTTTGCCCCTTGAAGGCTTGAAAGTTATTTAAGGTGTGCCATTGAGTAGGATTGAGTAAGATATGGTTCCAATACACTGCATGATCCGCTCAGTCCACTCCCTGTCAAAACCCATCTGCTGAAGCACATATTGAATAAAAGTCCACTCTAGCCTATCATAGGCCTTGCTCATATCGAGCTTGAGGGCCATGAAACCTTCTTTGTGGTTCCTCCTTTTGTTTTGCATTGAACGCAAGAGGTCATAAGCCACTATAGTGTTATTAGAGATCATCCTTCCTGGAACAAATGCACTTTAGGTGTCTGAGATTAATTGAGGCATGGTAGTTTTTAGGTGATTTGCAATAACCTTTGCAATAATTTTGTAGTATACATTGCAAAGGCTAATGGGCCTATAATCAGTGACATACAAATGGGATTGCTTCTTGGGAATAAGGGTGATGAAGGCGTGGTTGATTGCTTGAAAGCCAGACTTTGTGTTTAGGAACTCTAGAACTGCAGCTACCACATCATCTCCAACAATGTGCCAGTATTTTTGGAAGAAAATTGCAGGGAAACCATTTGGGCCAAGGGAACCCAGAGGGCTCATTTCAAAGATGGTAAGCTCAATCTCCTCTCTGGAGTACTTAATTTTCCAACAAAGTGTTAGGGATAGATTCATCTCAGGGGTGATTGTGGCTTTGAAATTTTCCAACAAAGTGTTAGGGATAGTAGGATTGGAGGATGTAAAGAGGTCCATAAAAACCGAATGGAGTTCACCCCCAATGTCTTCAGGTGTTGTCAAGTATTGACCCTCCTCATATGGAGCTTTTGGATTAAATTCTTTTGTTTTCTAGCCGAGGCACACTTGTGGAAGTACTTGGTGTTTCTATCACCATCTTGGATCCATATTTGTTTGGCTCTTTGATGCCACTTTAGATCAACTTCCTCTAGGGAAGCATCCAACTCCTTCTGTAAGGTTCGAATCTGGTCATTATCCAGACCAGTATTAGATGCTTGCAGAGATCTCAGAAGTTCACCTTTGTTAGTTACTGCCTGTTGGTGCATTCTTCTAGAGATGTTATTCCACTCTCTCAGTTGATATCTACATCTCTCAAGTCCTCTTCTTGTGACATCTGCCCTTGAACCAGATTTGAGTGAGCCTTGCCAGGCCCTTTTGATTATAGCCTCACACCCATCCTGCTTGGCCCACGAGGCCTCATATCTAAAGATCCTCTTGTGAATGATAAGGGGGGAATCAAATGACTTGCTTGATATGAGGAGGGGGTTGTTGTTAGAGCATAAGGTAGGTAATATGGTGACTGAGTTTGCTAAACCCCTATCCAGTCTTTCTTTTGTAAAGTTGGCTTCCTCACAGTTGTTGCACCAAGTGAATTGGGAACCCTCAAAGCCGAGGTCTCCAAGATCATAATCTACAAGAGATTGTCTGAATTCTTCCATCTGTTTGAAAGTTATTGGGGGGGGGGGGGACCCATTTTCTCATCATGAGAAGTGATTTCATTAAAATCTCCCATGCATAACTAGGGAGTGTTTGTCCACTTTCAGTTGTCTTAGAAGGTTCCAACTTTCTTTTCTTTTTGTAGTAATAGGCTGGCCATAAAAACCAATGATGATGAATTGTTTTGTTGTATTATCAATTTGGACTTGAAGGGAGATATGACTAAGTGAATAAGACAACAAATTAGCTAATGTTTCTTGTTACCAAAAGAAAACTAGGCCACCACTTCGACCTATGAAATCCACAATGAAGATGCATTCATATCCTAGCTTGTTTCTTATGAATTCCATTTTTTCTCTTTTAAACCTGGTTTCAATTAAAAAAACCAAAGAAGGGGAATTGACTCTCACTAGCAAGTGGAGTTCTCTAATTGTCTGAGGGTTCTTAAGCCCTCTACAGTTCCAGCATAGGGTGTTCATGGAGATGGGCAGGGCTGTCGAACAGCCTTTGCCATCGTATTTTGTTTGAGTTTTTTTGAAGATCTCGTGAGTTTAGTTGTCAAGCCTGTGGTTCTCTTTTTATTTTTTCTGGTAATAGGGTTAGTAATGGGGTAGGCCAAACTTGTCTTAGCACTTAAACTTATCTTGCGTCGGGCCCTTCTTTTCCAGTTTGACATAAAGGGACTTTTTGTTTGTAGCTTTGGGTCTAACTAGGTGTGTAGAGAAGGGGAACTTACATGGGGACTGTCTATTGTGAGAGCCATATTGGTGTCAGCAGGCATAGAGTCTATCTGCGTGTTGGTAAAGGTGGTCTTGACAGCTGTTGTTGCTGGCACATCGAGACAAGTTGAGGTTTCCTTATATGACAGTTGACAGCTGGCATTGTACCTTTGTGACTGAAAGTTATCAACTCTGCTTTCCACTTCCAGATCACAAACTGATCGCATAGGTTCACAAGGAACTATTCCTAAGATACCAGCTAGCTTTTGAAAAGTGTTGTTTCCACCAAACTCAGACCCTTGGTCATCGGAGCTACCTTGCCAACTGCTGCCTGAGGCCCTCCTCATTGGACTGCTTGACTACGATTGGTAGTGGGCTGGTTTTTGAGTAGCGCTAGCTCTGAGCCAGGAGCCATACTGGAGCAACATGAGTGCTACCATCTTAGACATGTCGTGCACAACTAATCTGTGTATGCAATATTATAATGCAATGATAACAGAAGGAGGGTGGCCTTTCGTATTTGAAAGGTATCCAGGTGCGAGAGTCCCCCACGTTGATTACACACTCCCTAGCCAAAGGTTTTGATATGTCAAGCAGCACCTTCACCCGTAGGACTCCCCCCCAAGCTCTTCCTTTTTCATCTATGTCCACCATAATGACCTTGCTAGCAGTAGCCCCAAGTTTCTCACCCATTCTTCTATTCATACCAGCAAAAGGGAGGTCATAGAGTTGGATCCAGAATGGTTCCAAAGAAAACTTGATATCTTTTAGAGCAAGCCTGCTTGTGCATTCTTGGAGACAAACCAAGTTTCTGTCGAAGGACCAAGGTTGACCGGCTAACACCCTGGTTCTCACAATGAGGCTGTGAAATTCGATGAGGAACTTGTTTCTCCCTAAATCTTTGAAGGATATCCCACCTTCAGCATCCAGACCTTGGTCATTGTTGCTTTGAAGGCCCCTTTGTTCACTTCCCTATCGGTAAGAACCAATGCAACAAGACATGAGTTGTTTATGTCCTGTGTGAGTAGAAACTCCATCTCCGGAAGGTGTTTTTCTTGTTGTTCCTCCTCTGTGAGCTTGAGACCCTTGCATAGGTGAGAAAGTTCCTCCTCCATGGAAGCTCAAGTCCTATGGGTGGGAAAGAAACTACTATGGTGATACCAAAACTCTACGGATCAAGGGGATCCAAGAGACAAATCTCTATGTTCCTTTGGAGCATAGAGAGAAAAACCCCATCTGCCTTAGAGAGAGGACCTCCAACTAGCTTTTTTTTTGCAATGATCTTCTAATTTTTCTATTGCAGTTTGTCTACTTTGATATACATGATATATTTCCATCATTGAACAATAATCTAATCTCATTAATAATTTTTTTTCTTTAATATATTTTATCCTTTCCATTAAATTATTTAATTTATGTGACGCCCCCAAATTCCGCTTGGGATTGAACGGACATTTGAAGCGTCGAGACATGCAACACAAGGTTACCTGCCCCCGTTCATGACATATAAGATGCAATGTTCCTAACATGCATCTAGCATTATGCAATATTCGCAGCGGATAATTTTTTTCTTTAGCAATACTATGCACCAAACTAAAAATATCCCAAATACTTGAAACATATTTCATACATAAAGGCATACTAAAAAGCCGTGATCACCACACTAGTCTAAAATGGTTGTGATCAAAAGAATACTTGAGATACAACTCCAAAAGTACAAGTATTAACCTAAGTTAAATACTATACCATCATCAACATCGCACCGTGGCCTAGTCGACCGTATTCAGTTGGTCAGATTCCAATTCTCCTTCGGGTCCTGTAACAAGATCTACCATTCGGGGGGAATGGTAGTTGGGACTACCACAGTGAGATTTGATTACAAATCTCAGTAAGTTAACATAAAACTTATACACAGGTTAAAAATGCATGCATGGCAGTAAAAGCATAAATGCATAATTATAGTCATACATAAACATAGTATAACTTGACATATAGCATGACTTAACCAGAACTTAAGCGTGAACTGAACTTGACTTAACATGGCATGAACTTAAGCTTAAAACATAACATGAACAATCAACATAACATGAACGTGAAACATAACATGGACATGAACATAACATAACATGAACGTGAGTTGAACGTATCATAAACGTGAACATAACATGATGTGAACATGAACTTGGAACATAACATGAACATGAACATAACATGTACGTGAGCATAACATAACATGAACTTGACTAACTGACTTCATGATGATCTAACTGACTTAACATAAACTTGGAATCTTATTTAATTGTCTTGATTAATAACGTGCTTAATACGTACTCCACAGTTGTTGTGGCCCCACGTATTCAAGTAACATAAAACATAATACGTACTCCACAGTTGTTGTGGCCCCACGTATTCTACATGTCACAATTGCTGTGTCTCATGTAGTGTATGCTCCACAGTTGTTGTGGCCCCATCCACTCCACAGTGTGTGCCCATGTCATAACATAAAATATAATACGTACTCCACAGTTGTTGTGCCGTTCTCTGTCACATGCGTCTCATGTATGAGTCCAGTTGTTTGCCCATACTCATGTAACATAAAATATAATACGTACTCCACAGTTGTTGTGGCCCCACGTATTCTACATGTCACAATTGCTGTGTCTCATGTAGTGTATGCTCCACAGTTGTTGTGGCCCCATACTTATGTAACATAAAATATAATACGTACTCCACAGTTGTTGTGGCCCCACGCATTATAAGTAACATAAATATAATACGTACTCCACAGTTGTTGTGGCCCCACGCATTATAAGTAACATAAATATAATACGTACTCCACAGTTGTTGTGGCCCCACGCATTATACATACATAAATATAATACGTACTCCACAGTTGTTGTGGCCCCACGCATTATAAGTAACATAAATATAATACGTACTCCACAGTTGTTGTGGCCCCACGCATTATAAGTAACATAAATATAATACGTACTCCACAGTTGTTGTGGCCCCACGCATTATAAGTAACATAAATATAATACGTACTCCACAGTTGTTGTGGCCCCACGCATTATAAGTAACATAAAATATAATACGTACTCCACAGTTGTTGTGGCCCCACGCATTAGTACATATATAAACGTACTCCCATTTGCCAGCTATGACATAAATATAATACGTACTCCACAGTTGTTGTGGCCCCACATATGTCATATATAACGTCTCCACAGTTGTTTGGCACCATTATAGTAAAAATATAATACGTACTCCACAGTTGTTGTGGCCCCACGCATTATAAGTAACATAAAATATAATACGTACTCCACAGTTGTTGTGGCCCCACGCATTATAAGTAACATAAAATATAATACGTACTCCACAGTTGTTGTGGCCCCACGTATTATACGTAACATAACATGTCTTATCTTTCTTAATGCATGAGATATTATTAATATCATATACTTTTCTAACATGGCGTATACTTGTAAATGGCACAATATGATTTAATCATAACATTTCATGGCATACTTAACATGGCATACTTATAACATACATCATTGTATGACAGAAAAGATTATGTAACAGATAATTATTCATGAGAGATTAAATCATACGTAGCAGATAAACATGTAATGACATAGCATGACATGGCATATACGATAACATACATACATAAATTGTAGTTCTCTTACCCATCACACATACACAATAAACTGATAGTAAGTTAGAGGCTAACTTACCTCGATCGTCGCGTTCTATGAGAAAAGAGGCGAAACACGAGGAACTGCACAACACTGGAAGAGGAACACTCAAGTCCTTAAGATTTTCACTTCTGAACTCAATTGTCATATTATGAGCACTTGCAACACCACGGCAACTTGAGGTTTCACTATAATCTTGTCGGCGTAATTCTCTTTTGCTTGTCAAAAGTCAAATTATTACAGTTAAAGTAGTTGAAACTTACGTACACAAGCAGAAAAGGTGGAGATGCCAAATAAAGTCTAAGAATTTAAGTTAAAATAAATCTGGAAGCTATATATATATATATATATGATATAAATCAAACTTATCTTCTTTGAAGTTGATTTGATGTGGCTCCTTATGTCATCCCATGCGTCATCATCCTCCATTGGATCACAGCTGTAGTCATCGACTGCTCCAAGTGCCGACCAAAGCATCTTCGTTGAGCGTCCTCTCCGGAAAACCCAAGCTCACTATAGGAGATGAAAGAGACGGCCTTTCTATCGGCATCAGCCCCAATTTCTTCGGCATGCTTGATGACTTACTGCTCCAGAAACAGGTGCCGAAGAAGCTACGGACAGCTCCTTGGAATCTGATTCTGTCATCGTTGGGCGAATCACGTGCAATAAAAGAGCAAACTGTTTCTTGCGAAGCTCCAGCAACCTTGAACCAGCTGTGTTCTCGGCATCCAAAGCTGCAATTTCTTTCTCTAGTTGCGATATAATCTTCTGTGTCTCTGATCTAGGTGGCTGCGTGTTAGCAGCCTGTGTTTTATAATTATGTCCTCGTCATGCGGGCCAAAAGCATAGTTTGCTGTTACTGCTTCCCCCTGCTGGAAACTTTCCTTCCTTTTGATAACATCTAAGCAGTTGATTCTCACTTGCTTTCCTGTGAATCTAGAGATCTTTACCGTGCCGTGCCGTAATTGACGAGGTTGGCAAGTACTTCACGTATACTTGTAGGTTCCGCCCATGTGAATTTTTATATATTCAGCAAGCTCTCTCACTGTACATGGCCCCGTCTAAGAACAGACAAGAAGCCTCCAGATGACTTTTCCTTGCACCGTTCCTCTCCTAAAAAAGAACTGAATCCACTGTACTTTTGACCTTTTCCTTGTCAGAAAAATGACAATCAAAGATTTTTAATTTTATGTTGGGTGGGTCCCCCACATGTTACAACAACGGAACTCCAACCCACTCCTAAAACCACGAATAATATTCATTTTTCCAAATCCACTTCCAGACTAGTTTTACCCATAGCGCACGTTAGTAAATACCCATAAATCATCTTCGCTTGACATTTATTTACCTCGCCGGTCTCGCACAGCCCAACCCGACCGGGCGTAGCGGACAACAGGGTTTTCAGCAGAACCGAGACCAACAAGGTCCCTAAAGCCTCCCCTGCGCACATTAGCGCACCATAACCAAGCGTAGCTACCACTGAACCATGATGCTTCGGCTCCATCTTGCTGCAAACCAAATAATTACAATTTATATGTATATATATTACCAGAAAGCAAGATCTGGGTGACGAAGTGTGTCCTTGACCCAGATGAAGCCCGTGGTGCGGTTGTAGCCCACCTCTGACTCTGAAGTTGTCTGACTTTGAAGCCGATGATGATGATCACTTCGAGGGGATCGAAACTCCAATTGTGATTTAATATATGAAAAAAGGTCCAAGGGGCCGTACGGAATCTGCATACTTAAACAGAAGAAAATCGCATCCAGTTTAAATTCTACTATGGAATGAAGATCAAAATTAATTCTCGCTTGTGGGTTAGGCGAACCAGGCTCTGGAAAGGATATCGTTGTGCAACGGGAAGTTTGCATTGATTCGTTTCGGTGTCTGTGAGATGAGCTGTTCTGCATTAACCACCGGTGCATTGATCACCAGTTATGCACCTACGACAAGGCCTGTGACGCCCCCAAATTCCGCTTGGGATTGAACGGACATTTGAAGCGTCGAGACATGCAACACAAGGTTACCTGCCCCCGTTCATGACATATAAGATGCAATGTTCCTAACATGCATCTAGCATTATGCAATATTCGCAGCGGATAATTTTTTTCTTTAGCAATACTATGCACCAAACTAAAAATATCCCAAATACTTGAAACATATTTCATACATAAACATACTAAAAAGCCGTGATCACCACACTAGTCCAAAATGGTTGTGATCAAAAGAATACTTGAGATACAACTCCAAAAGTACAAGTATTAACCTAAGTTAAATACTATACCATCATCAACATCGCACCGTGGCCTAGTCGACCGTATTCAGTTGGTCAGATTCCAATTCTCCTTCGGGTCCTGTAACAAGATCTACCATTCGGGGGGAATGGTAGTTGGGACTACCACAGTGAGATTTGATTACAAATCTCAGTAAGTTAACATAAAACTTATACACAGGTTAAAAATGCATGCATGCAGTAAAAGCATAAATGCATAATTATAGTCATACATAAACATAGTATAACTTGACATATAGCATGACTTAACCAGAACTTAAGCGTGAACTGAACTTGACTTAACATGGCATGAACTTAAGCTTAAAACATAACATGAACAATCAACATAACATGAACGTGAAACATAACATGGACATGAACATAACATAACATGAACGTGAGTTGAACGTATCATAAACGTGAACATAACATGATGTGAACATGAACTTGGAACATAACATGAACATGAACATAACATGTACGTGAGCATAACATAACATGAACTTGATTAACTTGACTTTATGAACTGATGACTTAACATAAACTTGGAATCTTATTCAATTGTCTTGATTAATAACGTGCTTAATACGTACTCCACAGTTGTTGTGGCCCCACGTATTCAAGTAACATAAAACATAATACGTACTCCACAGTTGTTGTGGCCCCACGTATTCTACATGTCACAATTGCTGTGTCTCATGTAGTGTATGCTCCACAGTTGTTGTGGCCCATCCACTCCATTTCCCTCCATCAAATAATCGTACTCCACAGTTGTTGTCGTTTCTAAGCCTGCGTTCCATGTAGTAGTCAATTGGCCCTACTCATGTAACATAAAATATAATACGTACTCCACAGTTGTTGTGGCCCCACGTATTCTACATGTCACAATTGCTGTGTCTCATGTAGTAGTATGCTCCACAGTTGTTGTGGCCCCATACTTCATAGTAACATAAAATATAATACGTACTCCACAGTTGTTGTGGCCCCACGCATTATAAGTAACATAAATATAATACGTACTCCACAGTTGTTGTGGCCCCACGCATTATAAAGTAACATAAAATATAATACGTACTCCACAGTTGTTGTGGCCCCACGCATTATAAGTAACATAAATATAATACGTACTCCACAGTTGTTGTGGCCCCACCTAGCATTATAATATAACATAAAATATAATACGTACTCCACAGTTGTTGTGGCCCCACCATATAGTCATATATATACGACTCAATTGTGGCCAGCATATCATAAATATAATACGTACTCCACAGTTGTTGTGGCCCCACGCATTATAAGTAACATAAAATATAATACGTACTCCACAGTTGTTGTGGCCCCACGCATTATAAGTAACATAAAATATAATACGTACTCCACAGTTGTTGTGGCCCCACGCATTATAAGTAACTAAAATATAATACGTACTCCACAGTTGTTGTGGCCCCACCATTTGTAAATATTATACGTAACATAACATACAGTCTTATCTTTCTTAATGCATGAGATATTATTAATATCATATACTTTTCTAACATGGCGTATACTTGTAAATGGCACCAATATGATTTAATCATAACATTTCATGGCATACTTAACATGGCATACTTATAACATACATCATTGTATGACAGAAAAGATTATGTAACAGATAATTATTCATGAGAGATTAAATCATACGTAGCAGATAAACATGTAATGACATAGCATGACATGGCATATACGATAACATACATACATAAATTGTAGTTCTCTTACCCATCACACATACACAATAAACTGATAGTAAGTTAGAGGCTAACTTACCTCGATCGTCGCGTTCTATGAGAAAGAGCGCGAAACACGAGGAACTGCACAACAGCTGGAAGAGGAACACTCAAGTCCTTAAGATTTTCACTTCTGAACTCAATTGTCATATTGTAAGCACTTGCAACACCACGGCAACTTGAGGTTTCACTATAATCTTGTCGTGCCGTAATTCTCTTTTGCTTGTCAAAAGTCAAATTATTACAGTTAAAGTAGTTGAAACTTACGTACACAAGCAGAAAAGGTGGAGATGCCAAATAAAGTCTAAGAATTTAAGTTAAAATAAATCTGGAAGCATAATTGAAGATGATATCTTTTATTTTGTTAAAAATATATATCATTAATTTAGACTTATGAACTTTATTCTCATTAAAATATATAATAATTAAGATATCACTTTTCTTTTTTCATAAATATAAATTTTAATGTGGGGTGGGGGCGGATGTTTTTAGGGTTTGTGAACTGTCATGTAGGGCGAAGAAGGGACCGAACTTCGCAGGGGGAAAGGGTATTTATTGGGCCTGCTTTAGGGGGAAGAGAGCGCTTTCTCCAAACGTGGGTTGGGTCATGACTCCTTAGTTTGTACGGAAGAGATCTTGATGCTAAAGCCTCTCTCTCTCTCTCTCTCTCTCTCTCTCTCTCTCTCNCTCTCTCCGAATCGTTTCTGTCTGGGCTTTTTGGCAAAATCCCCGTACACGACGCTACTTTCCATTGCTTGGCACCACCGGTGGCATCCCGCGGTTCACCACTTCGCACAGAACCCTCTAATTCCGCCGCACCGCCGTGCACGGTTCGGAGCTTCTTCTTCTTCTCTCTGGCTTTTTTCCTTTTTAGTTTTTCCAAATGGATCCAAAGGGAAAGAGAAGACTTGAGAGGTAAAGATGATCGATAGAAACCGATGGGCCCAAGGTTAAGAAAATAAAAGGAGTATTTCTTTCTGATAAGTGACAATAAAAAGAGAACTAATAGAATAAGGCCTTGTCGTAGGTGCATAACTGGTGATCAATGCACCGGTGGTTAATGCAGAACAACTCATCTCACAGACACCGAAACGAATCAATGCAAACTTCCCGTTGCACAACGATATCCTTTCCAGAGCCTGGTTCGCCTAACCCACAAGCGAGAATTAATTTTGATCTTCATTCCATANAAAAATGATAAAGTACCGTTAATTAATCAAAGTGCATAAAACACTTAAATTTAAATAAGAATTTTCAACGTAAAATTAAACCTCTTAATATCTTAAAACAATTAAAATATTTAATCTAAATAAATATCCACAATTATAATATTTTCAGAACTCATTAAATTATTATAATTGTGCTACTTTAAAAACAAGCTTATTTAATACTTTGAAATTCGATGGATAAGATCCGGAAAAACGTCATCGAGGTACAACGTTTAGGATAAAACTGATCATGATTTTACAGCTGTCGGTGAAGAACAAATTACGTGATTTACGGAAAAGATAATCTATACGCGTGATTCCAGATGAGGGTAAAGACAAGAGAGATGTGATTGCTGTCGGGAAATAAATCCAAAACTGATAATTTTAGCGGGCTGTTACAAGGCCTTTGGGCGTTAAGCCATCTGTAGGGAAAATCCTAGGCCTCGTTCCATCACAGAACACAACTGACCCTCTCACTAGGTTGAAATCGGAGGGGGAAGGTCTCAGATTACAACTCGGGCAACTGGCCCCGACGATCAAGGGGGCCTTTGTTTGATCCAAATTGTCAAGTCATTGGAGCTAATGAAATTGCAAAAATATCTGAGTGCGAGTAACATCAAAATTTGGTTTTAGCTAAACAATGGAAGATTGGTAATTTTTCTCAAAATGTTTTTGCCGAAAACTTTTTTTACCAAGAACTATCATCCATGATACAGTGAAACAAATGTACTCCTACTGCGCGAAGGGTATTCTTTGTGGCCAGCATGCTTTGGTGGGTGAGACATGGGTTTCGTTTAAAAAAAAAATGAAAAATCATTTTCAATAGATGGCGGTAGTGTTGGTTGATTACTTGGTTTGGGTTAAGATGTAAGAGTTTTATTTAAACTCTATGTCCCACACACCCATCTAATAGAGTTTGAAACAGTTCAAACTTATCAGATAAAAGATGAGTGATAACGGGATAAGAAAACTCCTAAGAAATAAGATTAAAACTCTGTATCTCTAATTATAGTCAGATACAAACTTTGAGATTTCTTGATGGTCAGAAATCTATAAATAACACTGAGGGGTTAAAGGGTTCTCACCTACAACATTAGAGTGCCTTTTGCCATCGTGAGACACTTGTGAGGCAAAGTTGTTAAGGTGATGCTTTCCTCATAGTCAGATCTATTTCTTTATCGAACTGATGGAGAAAGGTACGTATTATTAATCACTGTTTATTATTGTAGATCATATAAAATTGAAGATCCGTTTATTAATGTTCATGTTAAAATATCTAACATGTGGTATCAGAGCTTTAGGTTATAAATTTTTTATGATCTCGATGAATATTATTCAGTGAATATCTATGCTTTCGTGTATGTAATATTGCGAAAGATTAAAAATATTATCTTTTGATCTAACACGTAAAATTATGATGATGTTTTGAAACATCAACTCTGTGTTTTTAATAAAAGAACCCCGTATTGATACACTGATATTGCTTAATGTATTTCGGTTTTGAATGTATCGATTCTTCTCCCTTGTTGTATTTTGAATATGCTTTTATTGATTGTTAATTCATATTTCCGTTATATGGTTTTACACTATGTTGCGATGGAGAAAGAATATTAAGGGTGTCTATAAAAATAAAAATAAAATGGATGTAGCGTTCAGTTTCAAAAAAAAAAAAAGATCAGTGTTTTGCGCTGGAAGGAGGCCGAGAACCTCCTTCACGACGCCATTGTGACGACGACATAGAGGGCTTCAAAACCCAGTGGCCGTATCATTCATTTTATTATTAAAAAAAAAAGGGAGGTGGAAAGGAGGTGGACCTCGGCGGTGGAAAGAGGCTGAGGATGCCATGCCATCTTCCAGTCGCCAGTGAGGACCACAGTTTAGATGTCATACTAGTCGCTGTGTGCGTGTTGAGGAAACTACACTGAGTCTGAAATTCTGAGATGGTGCGGCGCTGTGAAATGTAATCTGAAGTAAGATGAGTTTTTATCTTTAGGGTTCCATGTTATAAAGACTAAAGGCTGAAGGCTGTGGGCTGTGCTCTGTGGGCTTGGCCCAATCCAATTACTTTGTTATTTGTTTTAAATCCATCAGCAGATTAGTAAAATGATTGGGCCTAAGTTCTGGCCCAGCCCGAGGGAAATGAGTGTTTTGCTCTAATAGGCTGAAGGTTTTGGGCTATGGAGCAACTGGGCTTGTCCTAGTCCAAGAAAAGAGAAGCAAACGGGCCTATGGGCCACTAATTTGGCCCAGCCCAATGAAAAGAACTAAAAAAAAAAAAGGGAAAGGAACCGGGCCTGTACAGTACACGGGCCCAAGTCAACAAATCCAGTTGACTTGGTATCGGTCTGGTTTGTCGAACCGGTCCGGGTCAGACTTGGACCGGACTGGTTATATTAAATTTTATTATTTTAATATATATTTTTTTTTAAAAAATTCTTTTTTAATATTTATTAATTATATATATATGTTATTATTGTTATTTACATGTATAAAAATTTTATTAATGCTAAATTTATATGCATGTTATTTTTATTAAATACATGTTATTATGTACATGTATGAATATTTTATTCAATCATATATACATGTTATTATTGTCATCTACATGTATGGAAATTATGAAATTTATATGCATGTTATTATTGTTAAATACATGTATTAAATGTCATGTGCATGCTATTATTTACATGCATTAAATCTTATGTACTTGTTATTATTATTAAATACATGTATGAATTGTTTATTTTAGTTCTTATTATCGTGCCATATATATATATTTTATCCAATATGGAGCAAATGATTCACATTAAAATTAAAGAAAAGATTGGTTGCCTAAAGGTACAAGACTTTCTTAAATTTTGGTGAAAAATCATTAAATTCCATAGTAAGGTGGATATGATGGAGTGAATAATTTTGTGTGTCAAGATCAACTCCCAAAGGAGGGTCTTGATGACACTACTAGTTCATCCATCAAATTAAGGTTGGAGTGAACTATTTTTTGTATTAAGATCTACTCCCAAAGTATGGTTTTAATGACACTACTAGTTCATCTATTAAAGAAAAGTTGGAGGGAACACTTTGTATGTCAGAGTTTACTCCCAAATGAGAATTCTAATGATACAACTAGTTCATCCATATAATTTAATATTGGAGGGAACATTTTGTATGTTAGAGTTTACTCCCTAAGGAGAATTCTGATGATACAGCTAGTTCATCCACAGAATTTAATATTGGAGGGAACACTTTGTATGTTAGAGTTTACTCCCAAAGGAGAATTCTGCTGATACAGCTAGTTCATCCACATAATTTAAAATTGGAGGGAACGCTTTGTGTGTTGGGGATCGTTCCCAAAGGAAAGACCTCAATGACACTATTAGTTCATTCATAATAGTTTAAATTTTTCGTAATGCATGTTTTAAATTCTGAAATTAAAACTGAAGGGAACATTCCGTGCATTGGGATTCACTCCCAAAGGAGGGGAGGGATCTCGATGACACTTTTAATTCATCCATAATGATTTAAATTCTATCATTGTTTATAAGTGTCAAACTCAAAGCATTAAAGAGATCAAAATGCTTTTCTTGCAGTAACTATATGAATATCATTACAAGTTTCATGTATAGGGTGGACTCTAATATAGAGAAATATGAGCATATCAAATTTACACTAAAAGTTTTTTATGTTTAAACATCAATTATCATTGAGAATAGTGATAAAGGTCATAAAAGTACAGTGTTTAACTACTTACATATTAAACTGTATGATTTTTTTGTACATAATTGTTTACTTTAAAGGCATTATTATTTCATTAAAATAATAAGATATGAACAAGTTAGTAGCATGGTTGTTAGTTAGATATAAATTTATTTTGCTAATTTGTATCTTTTGGGAAAGAAATGAAATGATTGTAATGAAAATTAAGAATTGTATCAATTGAAATTTGAAAGAAATAGTGACACATGAAAGTTTAGGTGCCCTAAGCATAAGACATGATTCGAGGGAAGGGTAAACCAAATAAGTTTCGAATCAGATCTTATACATGTTTATGCATTCCTTTAGATTAAACTGGAGTACAAATGTTAAAATTTCAATTTGTTTCAATATATCACTTATGTTGATTCCTTTTTTCTTTCCAATAAAGTTTTATTTGTCATGCCTTCATAATAATGTTTTTGTTAAAAGTTTTTTTCACTCATGAGGTATGTACAGGAGCCAAAGGGGAAAATGATTTATGAAAATTGTTACAATTTCTAGCATAAAATTTGAAATATAATTTGTGGTATAAAAGTTTGGAGAATATCTTCAAGAAAAGTTAAAGAGATCAGTAAATAAAATATTTTTTGCATTTAGGTTTTCTAATCTCAGGATGTGTGTTGATTTATATAAAAGGAAAATAAATCAAACATATCAATAAAAGATGCCACAAGAAATGAAGATTTTATTAAAATTATGCATATAGAAGCATGTAAATCTTTTTCCCTATAATATTTGATATAAGTATTTCATTACTTTTATAGATATTTTTCACGATATGAATGTATCTATCTGCTACATGAAAAGTCTCAAACCATTAGTAATTCTTGTAGTACTTCTCATGGGGAGTAATTGCAGTTAGATAGAAATGTGAAAATCATTGAATTAGATTGAAATAGTGTCATAAAAAATATTAAGAGTTGGGTTATAATGGTTTAGAACTTATATCATAATGCTTTAGAATTTATATTGTGTTTTAGCCTTAATGATTTATTTTTTAAAAGTATGAATTATTTTAAGGCATATTCATGTATGGGTGGTCAAATTAAAATAATAATTTATAACCCAAATGAAAGATTGTTGAATCTTATAATAGATATTGGATACATTATTATTATTAATTACTTAAGGAGATTCAAATGATCTAAACTGTATTGTTTCTACTTATGGTTTGAATTTTGAGAAAATTGAAACATCAAATTTCTTATGGTTGGCAAAATCAGTGGGAGTATGAAAACTAGATATGTGATTATTGTGAAGTGCATTCTCGTACTTTTGAAAATTTTTGTTGTTTCCCTTTATGATTATCTTAATGATAATATGGAACAACAAGCAAATGATCATTCACCTCATCAGAGAAACACTACTGAAGAATTGGCCATAGAAACATCAGAACAGGTAACCTTATGGATCTTCTTGATTTGTTATTTGGTTAAGTTATATAGTGTATCTTCAAAAATTTGAATGTGATATAGAAATAAATAAAAGTTTACATATATTTTCACAAATTATAGAAATAAGTGATTCTATAAAAGATTGATGTATAAAAGAATGATTGAAATCCATGGATCAATGTAAAGTTTGCAATTTCGTTCAAATTGTTTGAAATATATGAAAAGTCGAATGGAAATGGGTTTTGGAGACAAAATCTTGACTTCAAGGGCAATGTTAAACGATATAAAGTTAGACTTATAATTAAAGATTTCACTCAGAAATGAGCATTGATTAGAGATATTTTCTATTAAATCTGAAAGAACTCATTGAGGATCACTATGACATTAGTAACTCATTATAGTCTCGAGTTACATTAAATGAATGAGAAAACAATTGTAGAGTAAAGTCTGAAGTCTACAAGAAACGAATAAAATGATTACCTAGAAGAGGTAGTAGTTTTTTAAAAATTGGTATCTGAAATTTGATAATACCAATATTGTTTTGAGATTAAGAAAAATATTTATTATTAATATATATACCCGTAAGTCAGTGGGAGTATATTTGCGTTTTGATCATGCATGTATATGACTTTTTGGCAAGAATGAGTCATCGTTAGAAGTATGATATTAAAGTCACGTCTCTAAATAAAATTTATGAATGAGATATCATTCGTAATTGAGATTGATATTTAATACCAAGCCAATGATTGTTAAGATTGTTTCAGTATCGTTGCATAAAATTTTGAAAGACTTTGCATGAATAATAAAATGTGACATGCTCAGTATTTTATAGTATTCTCGAATTGATTAGGTTATTAAAGAAATTCTATATATGCATTTCAAGGTTGAATATCAGTTTTTCAGTCGACACCTTTGGTTGTTGCCAAAGTAACATAAGGATGTTTGACTAAAAAGCTATGAAAAGAGTGTAAAGTTATTTACAAGAAATTAAAGACTATAGTATTGTCTTAAGAAGAACTGATACTCTTAAGGTAACTGGATATTCAGACCCTATTTTATAGTATTACTCTAATGATGGAAAATACAGTTATGGTTATGTATTTTGCAATCTAATAGAGTTATCTATGAAAAAGTATGAGGTAAATCTTTTACTGCTTTATGTACAATAGGGATTGAGTTTGTGGTATGCTTTGAGGCCACAATTTATAGTATCTAACTGAGGAAATTTATCTTAGGACTTGGAATTGTCGACTTATAGCCAAGTTGCTAAGAATGTATGGCAAGAATTCCTCAGACTATTTTTCTCCGAATGATGAGTATTTAATAAAATTTTAAATACCCAAGTATTAAGAAGAAAGTACATAAACAAATATGTCCATATCAATAGTGTGTTAATGATTATAATTCAAAAACATGTTGAAAAGATGTCAAATGTTTATACCCATAATGTGAACATGTTATATAGATCATTGATATGCTGAGTATTTGGTTATTGGACATTGAAATATATCTATTATAGTTGTTTCTGTTTTCTTGTCTTTCCACTTATTTGTACATTGAATGGTTTGGAAGAATGATGACAAGATAATGTCTGCAACAGACATGAATTGGAACCCAAGGCATCACAGTATTAGCCTTAATTATCCCAATTAAAGATCATGTAAAATTGGTTATTGGTGTTGTGGTACATGGAAGGAAATTTGTTGATTATATAACAGAGGACCGCCATGACTCGTATCAGTAGTTGATTTAACATTGATATTACGGAACTCATGAAATGTATTTTGAGCTATGAAAGTTTCAGGAAATGAATTTGCGCAGTATAGTTAATTTCCTGTGATAAACTTATGAATGAAAAATATTATTTTATGGATGTATGGGCCAAGTGGGAGAATGTAAGAGTTTTATTTAAACTCTATGTCCCACACACCCATTTAATAGAGTTTGAAATAGCTCAAACTTATTATATAAAATATGAGTGATAACGGGATAAAAAAACTCCTAAGAGATAAGATTAAAACTCTGTATCTCTAATTATAATCAGATACAAATTCTGAGATTTCTTGATAGTCAGAAATCTATAAATAGTACTGAGGGGTTAAAGGGTTCTCATTTACAACATTAGAGTGCCTTTTGCCATCGTGAAACACTTGTGAGGCAAAGTTGTTAAGGTGATCCTTTCCTCATAGTCAGATATATTTCTTCATCGAACTGATGGAGAAAGGTACATATTATTAATCACTGTTTATTATTGTAGATCATATAAAATCGAAGATCCGTTTATTAATGTTCCTGTTAAAATATCTAACATGAGATACCTCTTTCCTCTCTCTTTATGGCCAAATATTTCTCTTATAAAAACACAAGATGAGGAGCTTTAGCAATCACTCATATAATTATTGAATGTTTTATGGTTTGGACCCCTATGTGTATATGCCTTTCCTAGTTGTTGCTAAGCTGAAGTGTTTATGTTGTAGCTTTGATGGACAATGACGAACCTGTTGCTCTGCCTTTTGAAGTTGGTCAAATGACAGAATCAAGATCATTTATGAAGGGATTTCGTGGTGCATGGTTCCAATGCAAGGTATTTTTCAGTTTTATTCACATTGAATAGTTTTCATCTACTGCATGTTTCTGACACCACACAAGCATCTCCGAGTCTCTGACAATTAATATCGAATTAAATCCTACCTTTTCATTTCTGCATCGATGATTTTTGTTTGTTTACCTCACTTTTTGAAGGATATGGGGACAAAGTGATAGCTTACTACCGTTTTTGACTAAATGACCATATGGTCATTATGGATTTTGTATTGGTGCAAGTTTGTCCATAAGGATTTCTTGTCGGAAATTGTCTTATTTAATTTTAAAGTCTGCATTGAGAGTCAAGTGTCCAAGTATAGTGGCCAGCCTTTGAAAATTCATGCTTAAGACTTGAGGTTTGGGGCTAATCTACAAATTGATGTCCTTAAATTTGGACTTAATGAAAATTTCATCGCTAATTTGGTCTGCTTAGCCTGCATTTTTTTTTTTTTCAAATTCAGTTCAATGTGATCCCTCCAACCCACTGTTAGTAATTGGACATCTTGTAAGTATAACATGAAACTTCACACGAGGTGGATTGTGAAATAGTGACAAAGTTTTGATATCACAACCTTAATTTTATGAAAAGTTGTGTTTTTAAGGTTCAAATGTATGTGACTAACTGGAACATAGGAAAAAGCAACTATTTTTATTAACTATTTTTATGGTCGAGACATCTAAATATAGCTGAAAGCATGTATGAAAAAGATCAAATTATGAAGAGTGGAGAAAGTAGGCTTTGGTGATATAGGGTCAACAATCCACCCAATGCCCAACAATATTTATATCCCACTTATTTGCAAGAGGAAAACTCAATCTTGATCTCTGGTGCCATATTATGTAAGAAACACATCTACCTTCATCAAAATTGATTAAAATGACCCTTTATTATACATGAAAAAACCAAATACAAATATTTCGATTTTGCTCCAATAACATGAAAACTCACAAAGGTAGGGCCCTCTGGATGGATCCACCCGTAGAGAGTAAACTCTGGCTACACGATGCCATCTTTGGAATGGTGTATTGGGTAATCTAGGGAAACTTGATGGTACAGAATCGAACGTAGAAGACCTAAATCTATGGCTCAAATGAAGCTTGCCTTTTGATCTAGGCTTCACCTTGATGGGTAGATTGTAACATACGAATCTAGATTAGAACTTTAGATTAATTCAGTTAGGATTTATTTATTTTATTTAATCTTTTTATCTTTTAACTATATTTTTTTATCAGTTGCTTTTTTTGAAAATGGGATAAGAGATCAGATTAATTAGAGTTTTTAAAATAGTTATCATTATCTTGGTGCAGCTGTTGTTATCTGATAAGTTTCAAATGTTTTTAAAAATGAGTCCTAGATCAGAACCAACTCTCAAAACAGCTTCCTATCTAATCTCCTGGAGACCCACGTGAATAAGAAACCCTTCCTCCATAAAAAACAAAAATTCCATAATACCACTCTGGTTCTTTACACAAAATAGGCTTCATATTTTCCTACACTCTCAGCCGACCACCCCCAGAACGTCGGAGAACCACCTTTAGCCACAGAAATCGTCGGCCAGTTCATCTCTGACGAACCCACTTCCTCCGGTAAGCCACTGCTGCCGCACTCACTCTCCTCCCTCTTTACTCCTTTTCGGTTTCAGCATATCTCACTCTAACTCCTCCCTTTCTCTCACTTTGTTGCATCACCCTACCTAGATAAAACCCATTACGTCGCCGGTCACACCCAGCCACCAGTGTCTCCGTCGCAGTTGGTCCCTTCCCTTGGTGAGTTGTTTTTCTGTCGCACCAGGCTCCTCTCAGGAGCCTCTGTTTTCAGTCTCTGCCCGTGTGTTTTCCACACACAGGGCTTCAATCATCTGAAGCTAAAACAGGCCTTTGGGCCTTAGGCCCATTCGGCCTAGAGCCTTTCTATTTTACTAAATGCCCAGTGGGCTATAACATGTATTTGGGCTCAACTTTTCTTTTAGAAATTGATAGTATTTCTAAGTGGGCTGATTCTTTGTGTACTGAAATTATTTTAGAAACTTTGAATAGTTTATTTTCTTTAGTTGGGGCTGGGCTGAATTTTATAAATCAGACCAAGTTTTACAATTTACTTTTATTAGAATATATTTAAAGTATGTCTTTAATTACATTTTAGGGAATATTTTGGAACCAGTTATTTTTAGTCATTTTTCATGGCTGGTCAGATCAGAGTGTGTAAATTTTATTATGTTATATTTGTTAAATATAAAACCAAGGGATATTTTATGGGTTTTAAATAATATTATATATATTAATTTTAGTATAGCTGATTAATTGTTGAATTAATTTATGGCATGATTCTTAGTACTTAGAATGTTATGATATATTTTCCTAGAAATATTAGTGACGATTAGCATCTCGTATAGGTAACGCGCTACAAGTTGAAAATCAGGAAACAGCGCTAAGAGGTAAATAGTATGATCATATAAATGTATGCATGATGTAAATATTGTAATTGGGTATGATAATACGATATGGTTTTGATGGTTATCTACGTTGCGCTAAGAGCCAAGTCAAGGTTAGATCGTTTTCACGAACTTCTATGAATTACGATGATTATATGAAAGTAAGCGTATATATGTTATGCTATTATTGATTATTGATTGAATGTCATTAAAATCACATGGAAGCCATGATATGATCATATAATAATTTAAGATAAGTATGCTATGAATTAAAATGGCCAGATCATGCATGCTATATTCATATAGTACTTAGACCATGTATGCCATGTATTGTTCATGCAATAACTCAAGTCAAGCATGCCATGTAATAAATAGCTAGATCATGTATGCTATATTCATGTAGTACTTAGACCATGTATGCCATGTATTGTTCATACAATAACTCAAGTCAAGCATGCCATGTAATAAATAGCCAGATCATGTATGCCATGTCCATGTAGTTCTCAGATCATGCATGCCATGAAATGTTATAAAATGTTTAAATCATGTTAGAACATGTCATGTCATGCTACACTACGTACAAGAAAATACCATGTATAAGTTACACAAGTTAAGTGAAACACGGACTCAAGCGTGTTTCACTTCATGTTAAACAAGTTAAGTAAAACACGGACCCAAGCGTGTTTTAGTCCACGTTATACAAGTAGGTGAAACACGGACCCAAGCGTGTTTCACTCCAAGTTATACAAGATAAGTAAAACACGGACTCAAGCGTGTTTTACTCCATGCCATGCAAGTTAAGTAAGTGAAACACGGACTCAAGCGTGTTTCACTCCATGCCATGCAAGTTAAGTGAAACACGGACTCAAGCGTGTTTCACTCCATGTTATGCAAGATAAGTGAAACACGGACACAAGCGTGTTTCACTCCATGTTATGCAATATAAATAAAACACGGACTCAAGCGTGTTTCACTCTATGTTATGCAAGTTAAGTGAAACACGGACTCAAGCGTATTTCATTACATGACAAGTTATGTGATGCCATGGACTCAAGCGTGGTTCACCATGTAATAAGTAAAATTCAAGATAAACGAGTTACTCATACATTCACTTTCATATTGCCATGATTTTGTATGTTTCCGCCCATATTAATGATGTAAAGCATGTTATGAGAATCTGTGACTGATATATGTTTGTTTGAAGAGTCTTACAAAGATTAAGTGTTTTTAAATAATACTTACGGTATGATGTGCTATTTGCTGAGTATTAGACTCATTTTAGTTGTTTGTCTTTTTGTTTTCTTCTATGTTGATTGCCACAGATGGTGATTATGATGATGCAGAGCTGGATGGCCAGGAGCAGTTTTAGTATAAAGACTTAGAGATGAATAAGTGTCATTTACACAAGGATTAAGTTTTCTTTCATGTTATTTCAATAACCAGTCTTGTTTTAAGACTAGCTCATGTTTTGCTTTATTTCAGTTTCAAGTTTCAAGACTATTTATCTCCTTTCAATTAAGTTTTTAATAAATGAGGTATTTCAGAATAATGAGTCTCTTTACCGGGCATTTTGTCATGTATGTTAGTAACATCTCTATCCTACGGGAACGGGGTGTTACATAGATACTTCGCATTATCACTTCTGTTTCATTTTATTTAAATAGGTAAATAAATAAATGATAAGATGCAAGCCAAAAACACAAAATTGGGGTGGAGATGAGGAATTGGAGGATAGGGTGCAGGGAGGAGGTTTTGGGGTTTTTCCCTGTGGAAGATGTGTCAGGCTGTTAGAGCAATGTGGAGGTTGGGGGGAGGGTATGGTATTTGACATTTTTCTTTTTTAGGACATCAATGAAGACAAGGTCCTGTTTGCTGCAAAAATTTAAGATATTTGAGTGAGTGGGTGGCGTTGGCTAGATACAGCCTTTTGTGGTCATCGATGATTCGATGAAGATAGGGTTGATATGTGTAACGCCCCAATGGCAGGCCTAAACCACATGGCCTATACTCCAAAATGACTAGTCATTGATACAATTGGAGCCCCATTAGAACCTTATAAAGAGCAAGAACTTCTCCTTCCCAAGTAATGTGGGATCCCATATATCACCTACCCTCAATCTTATCATATGGGGGTATCACAATCTACCCCCTTAAATTCCCGACGTCCTTGTTGGGCCTGCCTGTTGTAGGTGGCACGACTCAAGTCCCATATTTCTAGCTGGTATAGGCTCTAATACTATTTGTAACACTCCAATAGAAAACCCAAACCACATGGCCTATACTCCAAAAGGACTAGTCATTGATATAATTGGAGCCCCATTGGAACCTTATAAAGAGCAAGATCTTCTCCTTCCCAAGCAATGTGGGATCCCATACACCACCTACCCTCAATCTTATCATATAGGGGTATCACAATATGCTTCTCGAATAGGTGGACGACATTGAGGGAATGGTGACGGAGTTGGTAGGAATGGAGGTCTCAGAGTTGAATGGTTTTGGAATGGATTAATTAGAGGGAGTTGAAGAGGTCTGGTCAGACTTTTTGGATGTAGACAGGTGGAGTTTCATATTTGCATGTGCCTCTTACCTTTAATTTTTCTAGTAAAAAAATTAAGCAAACCTCAATATGATATTATGATTTGATTTTGGGTCTCAGAAAGTCTCAAGTGATATTTAATGCATGTCTCGTTAATTGATGTGGACAGAGGGAGCACATTGAATGGAATCTGAAAGTAAGTGGATGAGTTTAGGAGTTTTTTCTGGAAGAATTTGTTTTTGTGGGCCATTTCTTTAGATTTGAATGGTCTTAGCTTCCACCTATCAAAAAATGGTCTTAGCTTCCATGATTTCCTTGTAACTGTTTCTTGTTCTTAAATAGGTGTATTTACATATATACTTCCAGTGTACCTGGGCTATGCCTATCTTTATATCAATGAAATAACTTATTACTTATATAAAAAAAAAAAAAAGTAAGTGGAATTGATCAAATTAGAATTTTAAGGGCTGAATGGATAACAAACCTGAACTTGGAGGAAGCAGTCTGTAATTTAGCCATGATTTTCTATATATCATAATATGTGCAACCGGACATATATAGGTCTACTCACAATCTTGGAGGTGTTATCAAGCACATCATATGAACCATTTTTGCATTGTTTGTCCCTACTGTCTGACTCATTAAAAAGAAATATCAACTTTCAAGGATTAGATGGCAAGGAATCTTTATGAGAGAGAAAGGATGAGCCTGTGATGGATAAAAGCATTATATCTGACCCTGTTCGATCTTTCTTTTGTTGGTAGATGTGTTAGGGACCTTGTTTATTCTTAATGTGAGATGAGAAAGTGGTGAGCTGTTGACGCCGGACAGGATAGCGATTATCCTGCAGGCTAGTTCCAACAGATGATTCATAGGAGAAAATTCGCCCAAAACCAGAGAGAAAAGTCTCTAGGGTTTAACAGAATATTATAAAATCAAGCAATCATCAAAATCAGTCCACAAGCCGGACTGTTATAGCCAAAAATCGTGTTTATCCGAATTTTGCCAAAAATAGCAAAATCTCGGAAATCACTCTAAATTGAAATTCGAAATAAAATAAGCAATCTGAAAAAAATCCGGCCCAAATCGGATTTAAAATGACTTCCTAACTGACAAGCAAAATATTACCATAAATAGTAAAAACTAACTAAAACTAGTGATTCGGAGGGGAAAACAGCAGAATTTGAGGTCGAAAAAAAGGTACGTGTAGCTATGCTCATGTGGACAGCGTGCGCGCCGAAAGGAGCTTTCCGAATTGGGGTCTTATGTGCAATTCCGACACCCGTAGCCAAAGTTATGGCCAAAAGACTGAAACGCACTCAAAACTGCCCCAATGAGGAACATATCACAATCAATTCCCCGCCTTTGCACTAATCTGCCAACTCATGGTATCTCAGCGCCATCAAGGTGCAATCTGACAGCTCAGCATCATCTGTCTCGGATCCCCCTGCATCAGCTGTTTGAGTTTGTCAACCACACAAAGAATGGTCAAAGAATGCAATTTTGATTCCTGATATTGGCCATAAGAGATTCTTTGATTTTAATTGATGGGGAAGCATGCTAGTTGAATCTGTCTGCTGGATTCTATTTCTCTTAGCTGTTGGTTTTTCTAATCTTCTTAGACTATCAGATACCTTGCAGCTTTGATGAATAGACTACTTGTGACTTAGAAGAAAACTCCTTTTACCACATGCTAGGTCCATGGTGTCTACCATGCTTCTTATGCATGATGTTGAATGATAAGATCATTTTTTGAACTTGAGATGAAGCTTGTCTCTCTGCTAAAGTTTCTTTTTTTTTTTTTTTTTTTAAGTTAGACCACCTTCTAATAGATAAATATTTCATTCCGTATAATATTCCCTGGCCTTTCCATCAGATAAAGGAGATTGGTTTAAGAAAAGGTCAGATGGGGCATCAATTAGAGTATGTTGACTTTCCTGATGAAAGTAAGTATTCTATTCTGGTCCATGTGACTTAGTTTACCATTGGGTAATATGGTTTTTCTTTTCAAGGTCATGCACTTTCAAATTTTATCCTCTTGAAATGAACATTTTGAAGTTTCCTATTTCTTCTTAGAATTCGTCTGTTAGCACTTACAGAAAGTTTTTTTTATCAGTAAATAAGAGCTTAATTAAAAATAGGCATAGCCAAGTACATGGAACATATACAAGACCAATGCCTATGCATCAGTGTCTAAAGATACAATGAAATCATGTATGTTCATGCCATTGAAGTCTATTACAATCAACCAATGAAATAAAGTATTAAGAAAAAAATGTACTAAGCTCGTCCATTGTTTGTTCACTATCCTCAAAACTCCAACCATTCCTCTCCATCTATATGCACCACATAAATAGATAGGAACCATATTCCATATAGCTGTTATTTGAGAATTACCTCGGATGCCTCACCAGCTGGCCAGAAAATCTACTATCCTTTGTTGCATCATCCAATGGAGCCCTACTCTAGCAAAGATATCATTCCACAAGCTCATGGCTACATCACAATGCAATCATAGGTGATCCACGGACTCCCCACTTTTCTTGCACTTATAACACCAATTCAATACAATGATTTGGCATTTCCTTAGGTTATCTAAGGTAAGAATCTTCCCTAAGATTCACTCCTAGTGGGGACTCCCATGGTGTATAGGGGGAAACTTCAACGTTGTAAAATTCCCAAGTGAAATCTTGGGTACTAGAAGATTGAGACCAACCATGGAGGAATTCTCGGAGTTTATTTTTGACTTGAACTTGGTGGATTTGCCACTTGTCGGGGGGCATTGCGACTTGGTCAAACAATCAGTCTTGGTCTAGACTGGATCGGTTCTTAATTTCCCCATAATGGGAAAGCCACTTCTCGGATGTATGGCAAAAACGTATGACTCGTATGGTTCCCGCCGTTTAAATTCGAGAATATGTGGTTAAAATTGGAAGGGTTCATGGAGAGAGTCAAATAGTGGTGGTCTTCCTATCAATTTCAAGGTACTCCTAGTTTCATTTTTGCAGGTAAATTGAAAGCTCTAAAAAGAAACCTAAAATAGTGGAACTTGGAGTCTTTTGGCAACGTAGGGATAAACAGGAAAGCCAAGTTTCTGGAACTTCAGGAGATTGAGAGGCTGCAAGAGGTACAACCACTCACTCGGGAAGAACAAGACAGGAGATCAAAGTTGGTCATTGAGATTGAGAGGTTGATCTTACTAGAAAAGATGTCTTGGCGACAAAAGTCCAGGGCATTGTGGTTGTGGGAAGGAGATCGAAGCACGAGTTTCTTCTACAGAATTTCAAATTCTCATAGGAGAAATAATAATATGGAGAAGCTGATAATGGACGGTGTGGAGTGTAGTGATGAGCAGGTACTTCATAATCATGTAGCTGATTTTTATGAGAACTTACCGATAAAGCAGGAAGGTTGGCGACCTCCCCTAAATGGGATGGAATTTGACACTATTGGGCCAAGTGATGTCTCTCGGTTGGAAAGAGAGTTTGAGGAGTTAGAGGTTTTTAAGGTAGTGAGGAAAATGGCCAAGGATAGAGCTTCGGGACCGGATGGATTCTCTATGGGCTTTTTTCAAGATTGTTGGGAAGTATTAAAGGAGGACCTTATGAAGGTTTTCCAAGAGTTTTTCATGGCTGGAAAATTTGAGAAAAGTCTAAATACCACTTTTCTTGCTCTAATACCCAAGAAGGTGGGGGCTATGGATTTAAAGGAGTTCCGGCCTATCAGTCTAGTGAATGGGTTGAATAAGATAATATCGAAAGTACTTACGAACAGATTGAGTGAGGTGATGGGGAAGTTTATTATGAAACCCCAAAATGCCTTTGTAAAAGGTAGACAGATTTTGGATGCGGTGTTAATTGCCAATGAATGCCTTGATAGTAGGCTGAAGGACGGAAAGTTAGGGATCATGTGCAAACTAGACATGGAAAAGGCTTATGATCATGTTAACTGGGATTTCCTTCTACATTTGCTAAAGAGATGTGGTTTTGGGAAACGGTGGAGGGCGTGGATACACTGGTGTATATCTACGGTAAAATATTCTGTGTTGATAAATGGAGTTTCAGTTGGTTTTTTCTAGAGTTCCTGTGGATTGCGACAAGGGGACCCATTGTCACCTTTACTGTTCGTGATAGTTATGGAGGCCCTAAGTAGGATGCTTTTGGTTTTGGTTGAAAATGGACTCCTAAAAGGGTTCCCGATTGGTAACCCTGATAGGGGCACTATTATCATTTCTCATCTTCTGTTTACAGATGACACACTTATTATGTGTGAAGCCGAGCAAAATCAGATGCAAGTGTTGAAGACCTTACTCTTCTGATTCGAGACTGTTTCTGGGTTAAAGGTGAATTTGGAAAAATCAGAGTTGGTGCCAATTGGGGAAGTTTCTAATATTCGCCACCTAGCGAGAACGATGGGGTGCAAGATAACCTCATTTCCTATGACTTACTTGGGACTTCCTTTAGGGAGTGCCTCGAGGGCGTCCTTGGTCTGGGATTCAGTGATCGAAAAAATAGAGTGGAGATTGGCGGGGTGGAGCGGAGAAAACCTCATTCCCTATGACTTACTTGGGACTTCCTTTAGGGAGTGCCTCGAGGGCGTCTTCGGTCTGGGATTCAGTGATCGAAAAAATAGAGCGGAGATTGGCGGGGTGGAAGAGGTTGTATTTGTCGAAAGGTGGAAGGATTACATTGATAAAGAGCACACTCTCTAACTTACCTACTTATTTCTTATCTCTTTTCCCAATACCAGTAAGTGTGGCGGTTCGTATCGAGAAGCTCCAACGCGATTTCTTGTGGGGGGGCTTGGGGGAGGAGTTCAAGTTCCACTTGGTTAAGTGGTAACAGGTGTGTCGTCCTATTTCAGGGGGAGGCTTGGGGGTTAGAAACCTAAGGACCTTCAACCGTGTGCTATTAGGCAAATGACTGTGGAGATTTGCCAAGGAACATGAATCTCTATGGAAATTGGTGGTTGAGAAGAAGTATGGTGGTTTATGGGGGAAGTGGTGTACTCGAGAAGTAATGGGAGCTTATGGAGTGGGGTTATGGAAACATATAAGAAGAGGATGGAGGGTTTTTAACCGTCATGTAAAGTTTTGTGTAGGCACGGGATCAAGGATCAAATTCTGGAGAGATGTTTGGTGTGCTAGTAGGGCATTGAAAGACTTGTATCCTCCTCTGTTTCAGTTGGCTAGAGATAAGGATGCTTCAGTGGCAAACGTTATGGAGTTAGATGGGGGTCAGATTCTTTGGAATATTAATTTTAGTAGGGCTGCACAAGATTGAGAATTAAGTAATTTCGCAGACTTCTATAGCCTCATATATTCCATAAGACCAAATAAGCAGCAAGATGATGTTTTGTGGTGGTCTCTAACAGGCAAAGGTAATTTTTCAATTCGATCCTTCTACAAGGCCCTCACCCATGAGCCCAATTCTCTGTGTCCCTGGAGAGAAATCTGGAGAAATAAGGTTCCTCCTAAAGTCTCATTCTTTGTTTGGACTGCCTCCCTGGGAAAGATACTTACCACATATAATTTGAGGAAAATAAGGATCATTATTGCAGACTGGTGTTTCATGTGCAGAAGAGAGGGAGAGTCGGTAGACCACCTCCTTTTACACTATGATACAGCAAGGGCTCTCTGGAATGAGGTATTCTTGCGACTAAATATGGCTTGGGATCGCTTAAAACTGTGGAGGCGGCGTTGGCCAGCTGGTCAAATATACGGGGTAGAAAACTAATTAAACCTATTTGGAAGATAATCCCCCTATGCATTATGTGGTGTGTATGGCAGTAGCGAAATAAGCGGACGTTCGAGGACCAGGAAAGATCAGTGGAGGAGTTTAAACTTTTATTTTTTAGATCACTTTGTAATTAGGCTATTGCTGTGGATTTTAATGGCATGGCCCTGTATGATTTTCTTGTCTCTAATGTGCCTACCTAGTTAGGGCGTTAGAGTTGTAATACTGGCTTTGCTATTGATCAATATAATTTGTTTATTTATATATATATAAAAAAAAAATCTTCTCTAATAAAACTATCCACGTAAAGAAAGAAGCTTTTAAAGGAGCCTTAGTCTATCATATTTTCTTTAATGGAAATGGATTTATAGATTGTGTTATAAGAGACTTATAGTACAACTGTAATCTCCTTCTTAGACAGAGACCACAATTTCTTATCAGCTCCTCCAAGCACTGACAGAAATTTATTTAGATATCAAAAGTGATTTAGAAGAAGTGTCAAATCAGGACTGTTTAAAGTGATTTTCTCAAATAAATGGTTCAAAGATCATTTTTTGGGATATGTTACTAAAGACTTATTTGTCACTTAGGCTGGTAGGCTCCCGCCGAAAAACATTTTTATGTTTCCGTATTGTTCCTAGAGTTCGTCTGTTGGCACTTTTTGATAAGTACGTCTGTTGGCACTTAACAGAAAGTGGTTTAAGAAGTGTCAAATCAGCGCTTTTGTGAAGTGAATTTTTTCCAATGGTCAAAATCATTTGTTGGGATATGTTATTAGATACCAACCTGCACTTGGGCCGGTAGGTTCGCACCCTAAAATCACTTTTTTGGAGGCCAAATAGTGGACACAAGCACTTGGTTGGGTAATTAATTAATACATGTAGCCATAAATTATCATGGTTGGCTTTTGTGATCCTAATATTATGCATGTAAGCACGTAATGGATATGAAACTCAAACAAATAGATGGACTCATTGTTTGCTTTTCTGATAGACAATGACTAGTATTAAGTATTAGTAGGTACGTGCAAGTTTATTTTAGTTGATGAATACCTGGAAATTTATGAATTTAGTTTGTTTTATATATTGAATGCTAAAAAGATCCACTTGATCTCATCTTGTTTCTTTTTTCTGTAAGAAACATAGTATTATTCTGTTTTACTTGGTTTGCAGGAATAAAATGGACAGTTATATCAAAAACCTGGTAAGTCAAAGGAACTAAAAAAGCAATTGATGGTTCGTCCTCAGTTTCCTCGCATCTATCGTGAAAGTCAAATGCCTGATGTGAGTACCATCTTGGAAGTGGCAGTCATTGTTGTTGACTCGTGGCAAGTTGGGAATTTGGTGGATTGGTGGACCGATGGTTGCTATTGGTCTGGAAGAGTAGTTGAACTATTGGGAGACGATAAAGTAAAGGTAATTTTTCTATTCCTGTCTATACATCTATATCCTCTTTGTATCAAATGCTGAACTTCGTTTCATGGTTAACCGTGAGATGATTTGTGCATTTTTGTCTTTGCTGTTAACAAACTGATCTTTTTTATGTATAGCCAATTGCTTTTTTATTTTGTTGCGCTGAGAAAAGTATGAGATGGAAGAGTCCTTTATCTGCTTTGATGTTTTTTGCTTACAGCTCATTCCATCACTAGCCAAGTCTGTTATCTGTTTACTGCAATGACTAATCAAATCTCAATTTCTCATCAACTTCATAGTGAATTTGGTTTTAATGAACAGTCATCTCTTTAGTTTCATTCTGAGAGATCACTTTTTGAAAACGGTTCTGAGAGCATGAGAAGTAGAGCAAGGAATTCTTTTTCAGTGATTTTGTTCATCTGAGTTGGGAACAGGACTTGCCATTTTTTGAAAAGGGGCCTAGATTTCTTTTTGCTCTAATTGTGTTGCACTCTGAACTTAAAATATTTCCCGATAACAGTAATTGACAGGTGGTGACCTTCCTGAGGTACTTTGGTCCGATTCTGTTTTGTATTATCAATTCTGAGGCTGACCAACTAGTCACATCCAGTTATTGTTTCAGGAAGTCTATGCGAAGTATTTTTTTTTGTAACATTTACTATAAGGAAACTAAGCTTAAAAGTTACATGTTACTAATAAGCATTAGTTATTAGCCAAAAGGAAAAATGAAAGCTTTGGTAATTCTATTTTTTCAAAGTAATGCTATCCATATAAATGTTTGAGACAATTTTTACTACCAGATACGTTGCTAATTTGTTTTTCTTATTTTGTACTTTGTTCTTTTTCTAGGTCGAGTTGTTTCCTCCTCCTATGGGTGAAGGACAATCATATGAAGCCTTATGCAAGGACCTACGCCCTTCGTTAGATTGGACACCAGAATGTGGCTGGACAGTGCCCATTCCTTTGGTAGCCTTCTGTACTCCTATATTTTCACTTTGTATTTGTCATCAAAGTTTTCCCTGTAGTACAATTTGATATCTCCTTAAAGTCCTTCCTAATTTCTAGAATTCTTAACAACTGTCAGAACCTTTTTGTTTTTATTTCCAAAAATCTATTAAATGACAAAAAGGTTGGCTTTAACAATATATATGCCCAGAAAAATCAAGAGATGGTCAGAATGAATGCATCTATGCTGGCTTATTTGCTTAGTGGCTATATTGGTTATCCAACGTATCATCACTAGTTGGACAATCTGACTGACAATATTTAGCCTATAAAATTGTTGAATGAGGTCCTTCGTTGTACTGCACCCACAAGACAAGTATATGTTTATCATTTCTCATCTGCATGCAGCAACCATTGGAAATATGAACATACACCTCTGTCGCTATGTGTTATTTTCTTTCATCAAGTCAATAGATGCTACCATGGATGGTGTTAGATTTCCGTTCTTTTATGGGTTTAGTTGCTCTGTTTAGTTTGTCCATTTTTGAAAAATAGGTCCCCAGGAGGGGGAATTCTTCATCTCTCTTCTGTCCCCAAAAAGGGGCCTTGCTATAAACTGTTCTTTCCATCTAATTTTTAATCAAGTAGATGTAAAATACATCATATATCATTTTTTTTTACAAGTAAAGTTAATTGTATTAATAATAATAGGCATATCTCAAGTACACAAGAGGTACCACCTATTTAGGAAGTAGAAATGGAAACAAGAAAATTCTGAAGATCAAGGCCATTGAAATCTACAGCTTTGGCCAATAGAAATAAGTTCAAACAAAAAGTAATCTAAGCTTCTCTAATGAACGCTCCTTGTCTTCAAACATCTGGTAATTACGTTCTTTCCATAAGTACCACACAATACAAATAGGAACCATCTTTCACATAACTGTGATTTGTGGAATACTGTCTAGATTTGTCCAATTGGCCAAGAGATCAATCACTATGGTAGGCATAACGCAGGCTAGCTCTAACCTTCCCATAGACGCTCTAGCAACCTCACAATGTAGTGGAAGATGATCCACTGTCTCACCACTTTTTTTGCCCATACAACACTAGTCCACTATAATCACCCTTCGTTTCTGTATGTTATCCATCGTCAAATTTTACATAGAGAAGCTGTCCAAGCAAAAAATGCCACTTTGGGGAGCGCCTTATTCCTCCAAATTCTTCTCCATGGAAAGTCATCGTTCGGCAGTTGTGTGAGAGACTTATAGAAGGAGCGAACCAAGAATGTACCTTTTCCTACAGGTACCCACCACAACCTGTGAGTTTCTTAAGCGCTTGGTCTCATGGAATACAAGAGTCTAAAAAAGTTCAAAAAACTGCCAACTTTCCAATCTTGGGCCACCCTAGTGAAACTCACATTCCATTGGACTATGTAACCAGATATCTCCATGAAGTTAACCATTGACGTTTCTTTCTCACATGAATCCTGAAAATTGAAGGGAATGAGTCTTTAGGGCGTTATCTCCACACCATAGGTCATACCAAAATTTTATTCTAGAGCCATCTCCCTATACAAGTCTAGTGTGACAAGTGAATACCCCCCACCCTCTTCTTAGGAGTGGCAATACGTGACACAACCTGTTAACTCAATTCAAACACGACACGAAATTAGCGGGTTTGAGTTTGATGTTAACGGATTCGGGTCAAAACGAGTTGACCCATTAAGACAAGATTCACTAACCCATTAGTATCCCGTTAAATCTGACTCAAAATTCTAATTATATCATTTTTAACCTAACAACAAAAATACCCTAACCCGATTTTGTATTTCTTAACTCTCTCTCAAACTCTCACTCTGTCTCAATTCTTAGTTGAGTCAGTTCTTATGAGTCACGACCACCTCCCGCACTTTCTCTGGATTGTAATTTTGGTGTTTTTATTATTTGAATTGTAATTTTGAGCTTATGTAGTTAATTTTATATTTTTTGGAGATTTTGTGATTTTAACTTTTATGTGAAATTATGTTAATCAGATTAAATGGATTATTTGGGTCAATTCACCCATTTATATAAATCAGTTGATACGGGTCGTGTCGATATATTTTTAATTAATTCATAACGGTTCAAAATGGTTGTCATACCAACCCGTTATTTTAATGAATCGTGTTAGGGTTTACAAATTTGACCCATTAAGATTGATAGTTCGTGTTCAGGTTTACCCATATCGGTATAACATACACGACACAAACACAACCCTTTAATGTGATTTGCCATCCCTACCCTCTTCTAATGCTCCATGTTTTGCCTTTTGTTCACTTTCAGCAAGCCATGCTGCTTCTTCTTCGCGGAAGAGCTCCTCTTGCCTCTTCAAAGAGACAGCTTCCTGGTAGGCAACCTCAAGTTTGTTTCTGCATATAAAGAGACAAAACTTAGGGCATCTATTGGTACAGATGAGCAAGTAAACATGTTAACTATCTCATGCGTAAACTGAAACATAACCTATTATCAAATATCTTACTCAATAAATGTTATCCCTTATGACCCATTATAACACATTCAATCAGTCAGAACAAAGATGGTTCTATACGAGTGTCAAACCATGACAAGCTTGCTTTTTCTTTTTTCACAACTGGCCCATTTTATGGCATTACTCCACTTGAGTTTGCCTATTGCTCCAAGTTAGACTAATCATAGTTGCTGAAACCCCTGTGTTGACCATTGTATGTCATTTAAACTTTTTTTTGATGAATATGAATAAACAAATATTATTAATCAAAACCAGAAGGCAAAAGCCAGTGTTACAGAAGGGGCGAGGTGCCCTAACTAAGTAGGTACTAAGAGACTAGGAACTCTTGAAGGGCCATGCCATTGAAATCAACGGCAGTGGCCCAACTACAAAGAGTTTTAAAAAATACAACTTTAAGCTCTTCTAACGATCTCGCATGGTCTTCGAAAGTCCTTCCGTTTCGCTCTTGCCACAAACACCACATAACACAGGAAGGGATGAGCTTCCATATAGCTTTTATAGGTTGCTGTCCTCTCATACTTGGCTAAGACGCCAAAGCTGCCTCCACCGTTTTTGGCATGATCCACACCATACCCAATCGACCGAAGACTTCATACCAAAGGCTCCTTGCTATATCACAATGCAAGAGAAGATGATCCACCGATTCTCCGGCTCCTTTGCACATACAACACCAGTCTGCGATAATAATCCTCCTTTTTCTCAAGTTATCGGTAGTGAGTATCTTACCTCAAGAGACCGTCCATACAAAAAATGACACTTTGGGAGGAGCCTTATTTCTCCATATCTTATTCTAAGGAAACTGAGGGATATACTCTTGCATGAGGGCCTTATAAAAGGATCGCACAGTAAAAATACCCTTCTCAGTGGGGGACCACCATAGGGCGTCCGGTTGTGATCGGTTTGATCTAATGGAGTAGATAAGGCTGTAAAAATCTGCAAAACTGTTTATTTTCCAGTCGTGTGCCCTTCTACTGAAGTTAACATTCCAAAGGAATTGTCCCTCTGCAACCTCCAAAACTTCTGTGACCGAGACATCCTTTGCATTAGCCAATTGGAAGAGCAACGAGAACAAATCTTGCAGAGTCCTATCACCGCACCATACGTCGCTCCAGAATTTTATTCTAAGACCCATACCCAGATGAAATTTGGTGAATCGGCTTAACACCCCCCACCCTCTTCTTATGTGTTTCCATAAACCAACTCCGTATGCCCCTCTCTCTTCTCTGGTACACCAGCCTCCCCATAGACCCTCATATTTCATCTCGATCACTCTCTTCCACAAGAACTCCGGTTCCCTTGGAAATCTCCATAGCCACTTTCCTAATAAAGCGCGATTGAAGACCCTTAGATTTCTGACTCCCAAACCTCCCCCAGATATAGGACGGCAAACCTGCTCCCATTTAACCAGGTGAAATTTGAATTCATCTCCCAAACCCCCCCACATGAAGTCACGTTGAAGCTTCTCAATACGACCCGCCACACTTGCCGGAATAGGAAAAAGAGATAAGAAGTAAGTGGGTAAATTAGAGAGAGTACTCTTTATCAACGTTACCCTTCCGCCTTTCGACAAATACATTCTTTTCCACCCTGCCAACCGCCTCTCAAATTTCTCGATCACTGTATCCCATATCGATGGTGTCCTAAAGGCACTGCCNATAAAGCGCGATTGAAGACCCTTAGATTTCTGACTCCCAAACCTCCCCCAGATATAGGACGGCAAACCTGCTCCCATTTAACCAGGTGAAATTTGAATTCATCTCCCAAACCCCCCCACATGAAGTCACGTTGAAGCTTCTCAATACGACCCGCCACACTTGCCGGAATAGGAAAAAGAGATAAGAAGTAAGTGGGTAAATTAGAGAGAGTACTCTTTATCAACGTTACCCTTCCGCCTTTCGACAAATACATTCTTTTCCACCCCGCCAACCGCCTCTCAAATTTCTCGATCACTGTATCCCATATCGATGGTGTCCTAAAGGCACTGCCCAAAGGGAGTACGAGGTATGTCATAGGGAAAGAGGTGATCTTGCAGCCCAGCATTCTAGATAACTGTTGAATATTGGGAATTGCCCCAACTGGTACCAACTCGGATTTATCCAAATTAACCTTCAAACCGGATACAGCCTCAAAACAGAAAAGGAGAGCCTTCAAAACTTACATCTGATCTTGCTCAGCTTCGCACATTATTAAAGTGTCATCTGCAAACAGTAAATGAGAAATGACTAAAGGACCCCCCTCTATGTTGCCAATCGAAAATCCCGCTAAGAAGCCATTATCAACCATAGGACGAGAGCATCCTGCTTAAAGCCTCCATGACTATAACAAACAACAATGGTGATAACGGATCCCCTTGTCTCAAACCACGTGAACTCTTGAAATAGCCCACTGAAGCTCCATTTACTAACACCGAGAACTTAGCCGTAGATATACATCAACTGATCCACTCTCTCCATCTATCTCCAAAACCACATCTCCTAAAATGAAGTAGGAAATCCCAGTTAACATGGTCATAGGCTTTTTCCATATCAAGTTTACACATTATCCCCGTGTTTCCAGCTTTTAATCTGGTATCAAGGCATTCATTAGCTATTAACACCGCATCTAGAATTTGTCTGCCCTTAACAAAAGCGTTCTGGGGTTTAGTAACAATCTTACCCATTACCTCGCTTAATCTGTTCGCTAGGACTTTAGATATGATCTTCTAAACCCCATTAACCAGACTAATAGGCCTGAAGTCCTTGAGCTCCTAGCCCCAGTCTTCTTTGGAATCAAGGCAAGGAAAGTATTGTTAAAGCTTTTTTCAAATTTCCCCACTCTGGAAAATTCCTGGAAAACCTGCATTAGATCCTCCTTAACACATCCCAACATTCCTGGAAAAAGCCCATAGAAAAACCATCTGGTCCTGGCGCCTTATCTTTAGCCATTTTCCTTACCACTCCATGTACCTCTTGTTGAACCCAAGGTTTCAAGTTTCATGTAATTAAAAATCTACACATGTATTTTGATGATAACAAATGAATTCAAAGAATAAAGGAGTCTCAAGCTCAAGTTGTCCACACAATGGAATCAAGTACATCAAGGAACCAAGCATGAGCAAGAAGGGAACAAGTTCACATTAAAGTCATAGAGTAATGTTGTAAATCTCTTAAAAATTCGAAATTAGGATTAAGGCTCAAAATTAATATTTTATCATAAAGCATTAAAATACATTTTCCACATGTGCATGAATATTTTGAAAATTAAATTTGAAAATTTTGAAAGATGATTGATTGTCATCTTTCACATGTGCATGACATGATTAAAGGTTTGAACTTTGAAAATATTAAAGATGATTGATTGTCATCTTTCACATGTGCATGTTTTATTTGAATATTTTCAAAAGTGATTGATGCTTTTCTTGACTTATGCAAAAGGAAGATGCCTTTGTTTGAAAATTTTGAAAAGTAAAGTGTGCTCCTTTTGTCATATGCAAAAAGTAAAAGATTAGGTTTGAATTTTTTGAAAAGTAAAGTGTGCTCATTTTGTCACATGCAAAAAGTAAAAAGATTAGGTTTGAAATTTTTGAAAAATGAATGATGATGTCTTTGACATGTGAATCTTTTTAAATTTGAATATGAAGTCTCATATGCCTATAAATAGATCATTTGAGAGCTTCACATTCACAACACCAAGAGCATACAACTCTCATTCAAAGCTTTCATTCTCTCTTCTCTAAGCATTGAGCCTTAATCCTTTTTCATTTTGAGAGATATAGGTTGTGCTGTATTGTTCTTATTTCACTCATTGAGGAGTGTTTTCTGATATTCTACCCACTATCAATTCTTGTATCAGTAAAAGGGTGTGTACAACCCTTGTGCGTGTAGAAAGTGTTCTACACAGGGAATCGTTGAATCACCACGTGTAAGGTGATTGCAAGTGTAGAGGGTGTTCTACACGGATCCTTTGTAGCGGTGTTGTTCAAAGGTGTAATAGGTTTTTACCTCCACCTGAAGGAGGTTGAATAGTGAATTCGGGGATCCTCAAGGGGTAGCTTGAGGCGAGGACGTAGGCAGTGGGGCCGAACCTCGTTAACATACTGAGTTTGATTCTCTCTTACCCTTACTCTTTATATTTATTGCTATTTCGTATTTTGTTTATATTTGATATTGTATATTTGATTTATAATTTTTTTTTTTTTTAAATACAACTCAATTCACCCCCCCTCTTGTGTTAGTCATCTGGGCAACAATTGGTATCAGAGCTAAAGCTCTGTTATAAGATTAACTATCTTTTGAGTTAAGATCTTATGGCTAACATTGCAGCTTCATTTGGTGAAGGTCAATCTAGCAGTCGGCCTCCACTCTTTTGTGGAGACAATTACTCATTCTGGAAAGTTAGAATGAGAATATTCCTTCAGGCTCAAGGTCGAGAAATCTGGAAATGCATTGTAAATGGACCTTATATTCCAACAAAAGTGGTTGATGGAGTAAAGGTCAAAAAGGAAGAAGAAGAGTTTAATCGTGAAGACGATAGACTTTATACTTTGAATTTAACTGTTATGAATTTATTATATAATGCTCTTAATAGTAATGAGTTTAATAGAGTAATGACTTGCGCTACAGCAAAAAAAATTTGGGATAACTTGAAAGTTACTTATGAAGGAACTTCTCAAGTCAAGGAATCAAAAATTTATATTCTTACTCATGAATATGAAATGTTTAAGATGAATGATGATGAATCTATTTCTAGTATACACACTCGTTTTACTAACATCATAAACAGCTTGACAGCTCTTGGCAAAGTTTATTCCAAAGTGGAGGTAGTAAGAAAAATTCTCAACTCTCTACCAAAATATTGGGAATCAAAAGTGACTGCGATTCTTGAAGCTAGAGACCTTAAGAAGTTCGAAGTGAATGAACTCATCGGGTCACTTATCACCCATGAGTACACATTGAAAAGAGAAGAAGAAGAAGGAAAGACAAAGAAAAGCTTGGCACTTAAAGCTGTTCCACATGAAAGTGAAAATGATGAAGATGAAGAAAATGATGACAAAAATGAAGAAGTTGCGATGATAACAAGAAGAATTCAGAGGTTCTTAAAGAAAAATAAAACTCCTCCGAGGAAATCCTTCAAAAAGTTTTCCAAGAAAGATTCAGGTAAAAATGACACTTTAATTTATTATAAATGCAATAAGCTTGGTCATATCAAGGCAGATTGTCCTCTGCTAAAGAAAGATCGAAACAAAGGCAAGAAAGCAATGAAAGCTACATGGGATGATGATTCAAGTAGCTCAGATAGTGAAGTAAACAATGGAGAATCAGCAAATCTTTGTCTTATGGCTAAAGATGACATTGAGGTAATAAATCTTGATAATATTGAAGATCCTTCATATGAAAAATTGCAAAATGTTTTAGAAGAGGTATATGAGGAATTTGAAAAATTGGGTATCAAGTATACTGCTTTGAAAAAGAAAAATTCTTTTTTAACAAATGAAATTNCCACTGCCTACGTCTTCGTCTCAAACTACCCCTTGAGGATCCCCGAATTCACTATTCAACCTCCTTCAGGTGGAGATAGAAACCTATTACACCTTTGAACAACACCGCTACAAAGGATCCGTGTAGAACACCCTCTACACTTGCAATCACTTTACACGTAGTGATTCAACTATTTCCTGTGTAGAACACTTTCTACACGCACAAGGGTTATACATACCCCTTTAATGATATAAGAATTGATAGTGGGTAGGTTATCAGAAAACACTCATCAATGAGTGAAATAAGAACAATACAGCACAAACTATATCTCTCAAAATGAACAAGGGTTAAGGCTCAATACTTAGATAAGAGAGAATGAAAGCTTTGAATGAATGTTGTATGCTCTTGGTGTTGTGTATATGAAGCTCTCAAATGATCTATTTATAGGTATATGAGACTTCATATTCAAATTTAAAAAGATTCACATGTCAAAGACATCATTATTCACATTTCAAAAATTTCAAACCAAATATTTTTACTTTTTGCATGTGACAAAAGGAGCACACTTTGCTTTTCAAATTTTTCAAACAAAGATATCTACCTTTTGCATAAGATAAGAAAAGCATTCATCACTTTTAAAAATATTCAAATAAAACATGAATATGTGAAAGATGACAATCAATCATCTTTTAAAATTTTCAAATTTAATTTTCAAAAAATTCATGCACATGTGGAAAATGTATTTTAATGCTTTATAATAAAATATTAATTTTTGAGTCTTAATCCTAATTTCGAATTTTTAAGAGATTTACAATATTACTCTATGACTTTAATGTGAACTTGTTCCCTTCTTGCTCATGCTTGGTTCCTTGATATGCTTGACTCCATTGTGTGGATAACTTGAGTTTGAGACTCCTTCATTCTTGGAATTCATTTATTATCATCAAAATCCATATGTAGATATATAATTACACAAAACTTGAAACCTTAGGTTCAACACCAATGAAAATACAAAAACCAGTAATTGACCTCCTAGTCTCTAGACAAGCTGCCCAGTCTGAATCACTAAAAGCCTTGAGGTATAGAGATGATTTACTTGAGAAGAAAATGCCTTGCCCAATGGAATCCTTTAGATATTTCAGGATTCTATGAACTGTATGCAAGTGAGATTGTGTTGGTTTATCCATGAATTGGCTTAAGATTTTTACAGCATATGTAATATCTGGCCTGGTGATGGATAGGTAGATAAGTCGTCCAATTAGTCTTCTATACCTTGTGACATCACTCAAGATATTTGAATCTAAATGTGCAAGCTTGTGATTGAGTTTTATTGGAGTGGTGACTAACTTGCAACCAAGGAGTCTAGCATCCTTAAGAATTTCGAGGGTGTATTTCCTTTGACATAAGAGAATTCTAGCAGCTGATTTTGCTATTTCCAGTCCCAAGAAATACTTTAAAGGGCCTAAATCTTTGATTTTAAATTGTGAGTGTAGATGTTTCTTGACACTGTCAATGGCTATTAAGCTCGAGCTTCCTACTACAATATCATCTACATAGACCGACAAAGCTGTGAATCCATGCTCATCATTTCTTGTAAATAAAGAGTAATCGGATTTTGATGGATTGAAACCAATGGAAATGAGAGCAGTAGAAAATTTTGAGTGCCATTGTCAAGAGGCCTGCTTAAGGCTATAAATAGACTTATGCAAACGACAAACCAACTCTTTGTTTTCATGAGGTGACTCCCGCTTAACCTGAAAACCTGGAGGTAGCTTCATATATAGTTCCTCATCTAGATCACCATGGAGAAAAGCATTATGCACATCTAGTTGAGAAAGATGCCAACCATGGATGGCTGCCAAGGCTAAGAAAACTCGAACAGTAGTGTGTTTAGCCACAGGACTGAAAGTTTCTTGATAATCAAAGCCTTCCCTTTGTGTGTAGCGCTTTGCCACCAATCTAGCTTTGTGTCTCTCTACTGTTCCATCTGACTTAAGTTTCACTTTGTAAACATATTTACATCCAATGGCCCTTTTTCCTAGAGGTAAAGTAGTGATGGTCCATGTTCGATTAGCCTCTAAAGCATCTAACTCAGCTTGCATTGCATCTTTCCAATGCTGAGAAATCACAGCCTCTTCATAGGTTGTTGGTTCATTGGTAAGGGAAAGGGAAAGTGCATAGGCTTTATGGGAAGGGGATAGTTGTGCATAAGACAAGTGTTTATGGAGAGGGTGTTCAGTAGTAGTGGCTAATTAACAATGAAAGTCCTATAGCTAACTTGGTAATTGTTTGACCCGAGTGGACCTTCTAAGAGGAATGTTGAGAGGAGTGTCAAGTGGTTGAGGTAAATTGGGAGGAACTTGCTGAGTGGAATTCTGATGTGGAGAGGAAGGACAGATGATGAGTCAAGGGAGTGATCATGGGTCAAATAATCAGATTCGGTTTCAAGAGTGGGAGGTATAGGATGAAGGGGATAAGAAAGTATAGAATCTGGTAGAGCAGGAGGGATAACCAATTCAGGAAATGAAGTAGGAGAGGGAGAAGGACTTGAACTAAGACCTTGGAAAGGGAAGGAGGATTCATGGAAGGTAACATCCCTTGAGGTGAAAATGGTTTGAGTTGCCAAATCATAGACCTTATAGCCTTTGATACAGGCTGGATACCCTAGAAAAATGCATTTGTTAGCTCTAGGATCAAGTTTTGTTCTATTATGTTTAAGAGTAGAAACAAAGCACAAGCATCCAAAAACTCTTAAATGATGGTAGGAAGGTTTAGATGCAAATAAAACTTCATAAGGGGACCTGTTTTGAAGACTGAGAGTGGGAATTCTATTGATTAAGTAGGTGGCAGTTAAGACAGCTTCTCCCCAAAACTTGATTGGAAGAGATGCTTGGAAAAGGAGGGCTCGTGTGATAGAGAGGAGATGTTGATGTTTTCTCTCTACAACTCCATTTTGTTGTGGAGTTTAAATACAAGATTTTTTATGCAAAATACCATGAGAGTTATAAAACTCAGGCATGTGAAATTTAGGTCCATTATCTGAGCAAACTTGCTTTATTTTGGCATTAAATTGTGTTTTAATCACGTGGATAAAAGATTGCAAAAGGGTTCTGACTTCTGATTTAAATTTCATTAGGTACACCCATGTTACCCTACTATAGTCATCAACAAGAGTCAGAAAATAGTGATGGCCTTGAATGGAAGCTTGAGAGTAGGGGCCCCAGATATCACAATGAATTAATTAAAATGGGAAAGAAGTAGAGGTAACACTTAAATGAAATGGTTTCCTTTTTTGCTTGGCCAAGTGGCAAATAGGACATTGCATATGTTCTTTGCATTTTACATCAGAAATTTGAGATTGAATAACATTCATCCTCTGGTGAGAGGGATGTCCTAATCTAAAATGTCAAAGATCAAATTGTTGTTCTGCATTGGTGTTGGAGACTTGGCTTTGGGAAGAGGAAACTGATAGGCTGATATTCTTGCAACAAAGAGAGCTTGGAAGAAGGAAGTAGAGACCATTGTGGACTTTAGCAAGTCCAATCATCATCCATGAAGAGAGGGCCTGTAAGAAACAAAGGTTGTTTAAAAAGATGAGGCAAAGAGGAGTCTTGAGTAAGCTTGCTGGCAGAAATGAGATTGAATGTGAAAGTGGGTATACACAGAACATCAGTGAGGATTAATGACTCAGAAATTCTCACAGTGCCAACATGAGTGACTTTGGCTTGAGTTTTGTTTGGTAACTGAACATATGCTTGAGTGGTGTGAGTTATAGAGGTGAAAAAGGAAGTGGAGCAAACCATATGGTCAGTGGCTCCAGTGTCAATTATCCAGGGTATGGAATGTGTATCATGTGGTGAGTGATGCAAGAATGATGCACAGTATTGCTTATGATTAGTGAAAAAAATAGAAGAGTCTGAAAAACTAGAGAGGCATGAGCTTATACCTACCATGTTGGAGGAATGAGGGTTGTTGGTCACTGCATCCGTGGGTGTAGGTAGCAAGGAATTGATCTGGTTGGATGGCTGAGGGTGAGATGTTTCATGGAGGTTGAGTTGTGATGTCTGAGCATTGGCTAGAGCAATGAGTTGTTGAACTTGAGCTTGGGTGAAAGGCAGCTAAGAAGCATTGACATAGACTCTTTCTTGACCTTGGGACTGGACCTGGTTTGCTGAGTGCATGCCAGCAGAAACATTACTCGAATATCCAGGCCTTCCCTTGGTGAACTTGAAGTTTGGTGGGAATCCTACTAACCTATAACATTTTTCTTTGGTGTGTCCAACCTTCCTACAGTGATAACAAGTAACATCAGATTTTTCTCTCCTTTTAATGTGTCCATGAATGACAGCCATAGCTGAAGATTCAGGAGGAGGCAGTGTCAATATGCATGCCTGCCTCTGTCTCTCCTCTTGCAAGACCAATGAGAAGGTCTTGTCCAATGAGGGCATAGGGTTCATGAGGATAATTTGTCCTCTAATACTATCAAAAGAGTCATTTAACCCCATTAGAAACTTGAAAACATAGTCCATTTGTTGAGTTTCACTAACATTTTTAAGAGCATTGCAAGTGCAACAACCACATGAGCAATGAGGAAGAGGTCTATAATTGTGTAACTCCTCCAAAACAGCATTCAGTTGAGTGAAATAGTCACTTACAAATTGTGTCCCTTGCATAACCGAACCAAGTTGTTGTTTGAGTTGATATATTCTGATGTTGTCTGGCTGAGCAAACCGAGCCTTAAGCTTCTGTTGAACCCAAGGTTTCAAGTTTCGTGTAATTATAAATCTACACATGGATTTTGATGATAACAAATGAATTCAAAGAATAAAGGAGTCTCAAGCTCAAGTTGTCCACACAATGGAATCAAGTACATCAAGGAACCAAGCATGAGCAAGAAGGGAGCAAGTTCACATTAAAGTCATAGAGTAATGTTGTAAATCTCTTAAAAATTTGAAATTAAGATTAAAGTTCAAAATTAATATTTTATCATAAAGCATTAAAATACATTTTCCACATGTGCATGAATATTTTAAAAATTAAATTTGAAAATTTTGAAAGATGATTGATTGTCATCTTTCACATGTGCATGACATGATTAAAGGTTTGAACTTTGAAAATATTAAGATGATTGATTGTCATCTTTCACATGTGCATGCTTTATTTGAATATTTTCAAAAGTGATGGATGTTTTTCTTGACTTATGCAAAAGATAGATGTCTTTGTTTGAAAATTTTGAAAAGTAAAGTGTGATCCTTTTGTCATATGCAAAAAGTAAAAGATTAGGTTTGAAATTTTTGAAAAGTAAAGTGTGCTCCTTTTATCACATGTAAAAAGTAAAAAATTAGGTTTGAAATTTTTGAAAAGTGAATGATGATGTCTTTGACATATGAATTTTTTAAAATTTGAATATAAAGTCTCATATGCCTATAAATAGATCATTTGAGAGCTTCACATTCACCAAGAGCATACAATATTCATTCAAAGCTTCATTCTCTCTTCTCTAAGTATTGAGCCTTAACCCTTGTTCATTTTGAGAGATATAGTTTATGCTGTATTGTTCTTATTTCACTCATTGAGGAGTGTTTTCTGATATTCTACCCACTATCAATTCTTGTATCAGTAAAAGGGTGTGTATAACCCTTGTGCATGTAGAAAGTGTTCTACACAGGGAATAGTTGAATCACCACGTGTGAAGTGATTGCAAGTGTAGAGGGTGTTCTACACGAATCCTTTGTAGCAATGTTGTTCAAATGTGTAATAGTTTTCTATCTCCACCTGAAGGAGGTTGAATAGTGAATTCGAGGATCCTCAAATGGTAGCTTGAGGCGAGGACGTAGGCAGTGGGGCCAAACCTCGTTAACATACTGAGTTTGCTTCTCTTACCCTTACTCTTTATATTTATTGCTATTTTATATTTTGTTTATATTTTATATTATATATTTGATTTATAATTGTTATTTTCTTAAATACAACTCAATTCACCCCCCTCTTGTGTTAGTCATCTGGGCAACACCTCTAATTCATCAAACTCCCTTTCCAAACGCTCCACATCCCCTGGACCAATGGAAGCAAAAGTCATCCCATTCAGTGGCGGCCTCCATCCCACCTGCTCTGTTAGTAAGTTCTCATAGAAATCGATGACATGATTATGGATTACCTGTTCGGTCCTACATTCAATCCCATCCACCTTCAGCATCTCAATGTTATTATTTCTTCTATGCGCATTCGCCACCCTATGAAAGAAACTCGTGCTACGGTCCCCTTCCCGCAGCCATAATGCCCTGGACTTTTGACGCCAAGACATTTCTTCTAACAAAAGCAATCTCTCAATTTCCACCCCTAACTCAGTCTTCCGATCCTGTTCTTGCTGGGAGAGTGGTTGATGCACTTGCCTTCTTTCGATCTCTTGAAGTTCCCTCATCTTTGTTTTCTTGCTATCCCCAACGTTGCCGAAGTGCTCCATGTTCCACCCTTGTAGATCACGTTTAAGAGTTTTCAATTTACACGCAAAGATGAAACTAGGAGTACCTTGAAACTTATACGAAGTCCACCACTGTTTGACTCTTATCCACAAAACCGTCCGCTTTCAGCCACATATTCTCAAATTTGAACGGCCGTTGCCCTTTCCGAATACCACCACAATCCAGCAGAATAGGCCAATGGTCTGATCCAATGCGCGGCATGCGCTTTTGCCACACTTCCGTAAAGTGGGTTTCCCATTCCGATGAGATTAGAAAACGATCCAAACGAGACCAAGACTGATTGTTAGACCAAGTCGCTACACCCCCTGCTAAAGGTAAATCCACCAAGTTCAAGTAAAAAAAAAACTCCGAAAACTCTTCCATAGGCCGCCGCGTTCTTCTACTATCGGAAACTTCACTTGGGAATCTTACCACATTGAAATCTCCCCTTATACACAAAGGAAGTTCCCACCAACTATGTATCCCGGCCAACTCATCCCACAACAACCTTCTTTCCGTATCGATATTAGGGCCATAAACACCTGCAAAAGCCCACAAAAAGTTATCGGCTACACACTTAAAAGAGCATGCCACCGTGTATTTCCCCACAAAATCCCCCATCCTTTCTACCACCCGCCTGTCCCACATCAGCAACACTCCACCTGACACACCCTCTTTCTTATTTTGTTTAACAATCTAACTGTTTGTAGCATAATTCTTCTTCCAAAGTTTAAATGACATACAATGGTCAACACGGGTTTCAGCAACTATGATTAGTCTTAACTTGGAGCAATAGGCAAACTCAAGTGGAGTAATGCCATAAAATGGGCCAGTTGTGAAAAAAGAAAAAGCAAGCTTGTCATGGTTTGACACTCGTATAGAACCATGTTTGTTCTGACTGATTGAATGTGTTATAATGGGTCATAAGGGATAACATTTATTGAGTAAGATATTTGATCATAGGTTCTGTTTCAGTTTACGCATGAGATGGTATAATACATGTTTACTTGCTCATCTGTACCAATAGATGCCCTAAGTTTTGTCTCTTTATATGCAGCAAACAAAATTGAGGTTGCCTACCAGGAAGCTGTCTCTTTGAAGAGGCAAGAGGAGCTCATTCCGGAAGAAGAAGCAGCATGGCTTGATGAAAGTGAACAGAAGGCAAAACGTGGAGCATTAGAAGAGGGTAGGGATGGCAAATCACATTAAAAGGTTGTGTTTGTGTCGTGTATGTTATACCGATATGGGTAAACCTGAACACGAACTATAAACCTTAACGGGTCAAATTTGTAAACCCAACACGATTCAGAAGCCAGTACCTTCTTTTATCTCCTCTTTCTTTTCTTTGGCATCCCTCTTCTTCTTTTCATTTTGTTTGGTTGCTGTTAGTATTTGTCGATTTGATCTGGTTTTTGAAGGAAACCCTAACTATTATTGCTACACAGAGCAGAGTAGGGATTTGTGTGTTTTGGCTTAGTGCTATGACCAGTGCACTCTGTTTCCGAAAGAGTTCCCTGCAAGATTCATTTGGGGAAGGTGGGCAGTTGTATTTCATTTGAACCATTGAAATTTTCAACAATCATCTTCCCCACATTGCCTTTGCTATCCTCCTATTTTGGGATGATTTAAAATTGTTATATCCTAGTATAAGCTTTTCTCTCCGTACACATTTTCTCTCCGTACTACATGCTTTTTCACATCTTTCTCTCCGGCGCTTCTTGCCGGAGTTGATTTCTTTTCTCTCTTGATTCCTTCTTTATTTTAGTGTCCATGTTTTCTTATTGCATGGCCTCGCATAGAGAGTTAGTTATTGAGTCGAAATTAGTAGTGATCGCGAAGGAGGGAGGGAACTTCCACATTTCGGAGCAGGGATGGAAGGAGAAACATTAGGTGGTGGTGGGTCGAAATACACTCCTATGGTTTGTGAAAGTGCTAGAGGAGTGCTTGAGAGGGGGGAAGCAAGCGGTATACTCAGTGGTTAGGGAAGGTTATCTAGCTTCGTTGGTCAAGATGTGAGAACAGTCGTGGAAGGTTTCTTATGGTGGCTGAGTATGATAGCTGGAGAAAAAATCTGCTCTGTTTTCCGAAGTTTTTGATGGCTGGGGTGAAAAGTTTGAGGAGATTTTTGGGGAGATAGCTCAGCCCAGGGGAGGTTCTTTCGGAGCAGGTGAAGGAGCTAGGGGGAGTAACGATGGGAGGGGGCGAGAATTCTCAATCGCACCTTCTCGAAGGTTCTGAAGGCCTCGGTAGTAAATCACACGCCGAAGAGACCTGTTGGAGGTGAGGGGCTAGCGTACCGGACGCAACAGGAGAGTAGAAGTGCAGAGGTGGGTTGGGCCCGAGGTGGTCAGTTGGCGTGGGAAAATAGCAGAAGAGTGATGGAGTTGCAGGGACAAGTGAGGAAACTTCAGAAGAAGATGGAGGATTTGAGAGGATTTGTGGAGCTGAGAAAGGAAACTAAGAAATGGGAAGTGGTTAAAGGGAAGCATGGGAGGTATTTCTACGGAATGGAAGGGCCTCAGGAGGGTGGACCGGTTCTTTCAGCTGGCTTAGCCCAGAATGATGGGTTATTAACCCAGCCCGTTGTAGTGGAGCCCGCTGGCAATATGATAGGTGGAGGGCCTGGACCCTCAACGGCCCAATATCGGCCAGCGCTGGCTTATAAGCCCGACAGAGCTGGATTGACAGGCCAGCCTTCTCGGCTGGTTCAAATGGGAGAAGCGAGTGGGAGGGCCTTACCCCCCAAGGATGGGCCCGTGTCTTCAATAGCCCACCCATGACTCAGGATGGGGCTGTCATCCCGTTGAACCCGACAGCACGAGTTCCGTTTGGGTGTCGGGGCAGATAGGCGTAGGTTCGATAACGACGGAAAGGGGTCTGGCGAGTGTACAGACTACGGCGACTGTGACAGAACCGCCGGTGAGTGTACTGACACACTCGCAGGGATGACGGGACTATTTCTGGAGCAGTTTCCAGATCTCTTGCTGTGTCGCGAGGGAGAGGGTCAGCTGCAGGGAAGTTAGAAAGGGCCGGCGAGTGTACAGTTAGAGGTTTTAGAGACAGAGACTGCCGGCGAGCATCCCGTTGCACACGCCGGGCCTATGGGTCTTACTCTGGAGCAGTGTACGGTTTCTATTCCGTCCTATGAAGGAGCTGGCTTGTTACTGGGCAATCAGATTGTTCCGCTAACTCCAATGGACCAATTGCAGGAAACCCAGTTGGTGCCGATGGAACTTGAGGGACAGGTTTATACGGGGAATGGTTTAGATGTCTCCATCTGTCCAAAGGGTGGCGACTGTGTATTTCCTGATACGTGTGGGCAGCTTTAGCTGGGGCTGGACGACATTGTTTTGGAAAGCGAAAACCAAGGTAAACAGATATGCAGTCATGAAGAACCTGTCCTGCTAAGTTTATGTCTTCCGATCCAACCCAGTGTTTTCAGACTGGGTGTTTCACAAGGTGAAAGAGATCCAAAAATTTGTGGGTATTGATTGTGAAGGGTACGAGGAGCAATTCTTCGCGCTCTTTACTGCGATTGAAGCAGGACATCATCAAAAATATAAAGGTCAAGCGAAGAAGCATCGGGAGCTTAGAAAACTAACTTGGTCGATGAACATGGAGGGCAGTGCTAGTAGAGGAAAGACAAAGGGTAAGGGGCTAGCTGTTTCTAAATGAAGCCAAAGATTTTATCGTGGAATGTCCGTGGGCTAAATGACCTTAATAAGAGGCTCCGGATTAGAAACTTGTTGCGGGAATGGAAGGTAGACATGGTGTGCCTACAAGAAACAAAATTGAGAACGATTGATAGAAGATTAGTGCGAAGCTTATGGAGTGGAGCATATTTTGACTAGACTTATTTGGCCTCAAAGGGTGTGTCAGGTGGAGTGTTGCTGATGTGGGACAGGCGGGTGGTAGAAAGGATGGGGGATTTTGTGGGGAAATACATGGTGGCATGCTCTTTTAAGTGTGTAGCCGATAACTTTTTGTGGGCTTTTGCAGGTGTTTATGGCCCTAATATCGATACGGAAAGAAGGTTGTTGTGGGATGAGCTGGCCGGGATACATAGTTGGTGGGAACTTCCTTTGTGTATAAGGGGAGATTTCAATGTGGTAAGATTCCCAAGTGAAGTTTCCGATAGTAGAAGAACGCGACGGCCTATGGAAGAGTTCTCGGAGTTTTTTTTTTACTTGAACTTGGTGGATTTACCTTTAGCAGGGGGTGTAGCGACTTGGTCTAACAATCAGTCTTGGTCTCGTTTGGATCGTTTTCTAATCTCATCGGAATGGGAAACCCACTTTCCGGAAGTGTGGCAAAAGCGCATGCCGCGCATTGGATCAGACCATTGGCCTATTCTGCTGGATTGTGGTGGTATTCGGAAAGGGCACGGCCGTTCAAATTTGAGAAATGTGGCTGAAAGCGGACGGTTTTGTGGATAGGTCAAACAGTGGTGGACTTCGTATAAAGGAAGTTCCCACCAACTATGTATCCCGGCCAGCTCATCCCACAACAACCTTCTTTCCGTATCGATATTAGGGCCATAAACACCTGCAAAAACCCACAAAAAGTTATCGGCTACACACTTAAAAGAGCATGCCACCATGTATTTCCCCACAAAATCCCCCATCCTTTCTACCACCCGCCTGTCCCACATCAGCAACACTCCACCTGACACACCCTTTGAGGCCAAATAAGTCTAGTCAAAATATGCTCCACTCCATAAGCTTCGCACTAATCTTCTATCAATCGTTCTCAATTTTGTTTCTTGTAGGCACACCATGTCTACCTTCCATTCCCGCAACAAGTTTCTAATCCGGAGCCTCTTATTAAGGTCATTTAGCCCACGAACATTCCACGATAAAATCTTTGGCTTCATTTAGAAACAGCTAGCCCCTTACACTTTGTCTTTCCTCTACTAGCACTGCCCTCCATGTTCATCGACCAAGTTAGTTTTCTAAGCTCCCGATGCTTCTTCGCTTGACCTTTATATTTTTGATGATGTCCTGCTTCAATCGCAGTAAAGAGCGCGAAGAATTGCTCCTCGTACCCTTCACAATCAATACCCACAAATTTTTGGATCTCTTTCACCTTGTGAAACACCCAGTCTGAAAACACTGGGTTGGATCGGAAGACATAAACTTAGCAGGACAGGTTCTTCATGACTGCATATCTGTTTACCTTGGTTTTCGCTTTCCAAAACAATGTCGTCCAACCCCAGCTAAAGCTGCCCACACGTATCAAGAAATACACAGTCGCCACCCTTTGGACAGATGGAGACATCTAAACCATTCCCCGTATAAACCTGTCCCTCAAGTTCCATCGGCACCAACTGGGTTTCCTGCAATTGGTCCATTGGAGTTAGCGGAACAATCTGATTGCCCAGTAACAAGCCAGCTCCTTCATAGGACGGAATAGAAACCGTACACTGCTCCAGAGTAAGACCCATAGGCCCGGCGTGTGCAACGGGATGCTCGCCGGCAGTCTCTGTCTCTAAAACCTCTAACTGTACACTCGCCGGCCCTTTCTAACTTCCCTGCAGCTGACCCTCTCCCTCGCGACACAGCAAGAGATCTGGAAACTGCTCCAGAAATAGTCCCGTCATCCCTGCGAGTGTGTCAGTACACTCACCGGCGGTTTCTGTCACAGTCGCCGTAGTCTGTACACTCGCCGAACCCCTTTCCGTCGTTATCGAACCTACGCCTATCTGCCCCGACACCCAAACGGAACTCGTGCTGTCGGGTTCAACGGGATGAACAGCCCCATCCTGAGTCATGGGCTGGGCTATTGAAGACACGGGCCCATCCTTGGGGGGTAAGGCCCTCCCACTCGCTTCTCCCATTTGAACCAGCCGAGAAGGCTGGCCTGTCAATCCAGCTCTGTCGGGCTTATAAGCCAGCGCTGGCCGATATTGGGCCGTTGAGGGTCCAGGCCCTCCACCTATCATATTGCCAGCGGGCTCCACTACAACGGGCTGGGTTAATAACCCATCATTCTGGGCTAAGCCAGCTGAAAGAACCGGTCCACCCTCCTGAGGCCCTTCCATTCCGTAGAAATACCTCCCATGCTTCCCTTTAACCACTTCCCATTTCTTAGTTTCCTTTCTCAGCTCCACAAATCCTCTCAAATCCTCCATCTTCTTCTGAAGTTTCCTCACTTGTCCCTGCAACTCCATCACTCTTCTGCTATTTTCCCACGCCAACTGACCACCTCGGGCCCAACCCACCTCTGCACTTCTACTCTCCTGTTGCGTCCGGTACGCTAGCCCCTCACCTCCAACAGGTCTCTTCGGCGTGTGATTTACTACCGAGGCCTTCAGAACCTTCGAGAAGGTGCGATTGAGAATTCTCGACCCCCTCCCATCGTTACTCCCCCTAGCTCCTTCACCTGCTCCGAAAGAACCTCCCCTGGGCTGAGCTATCTCCCCAAAAATCTCCCTCAAACTTTTCCAACCCCAGCCATCAATACCTTCGGGAAAACAGAGCAGATTTTTTCTACCAGTCTGATCATACTCAGCCACCGATAGAAACCTTCCACGACTGTTCTCACATCGTTGACCAACGAAGCTACGATAACCCTCCCTAACCACTGAGTATACCGCCTCTTCCCCCCTCTCAAGCACTCCTCTACACTTTCACAAACCATAGGAGTGTATTTCGACCCACCACCACCTATGTTTCTCCTTCCATCCCTGCTCCGAAATGTGGAAGTTCCCTCCCTCCTTCGCGATCACTACTAATTTCGACTCAATAACTAACTCTCTATGCGAGGCCATGCAATAAGAAAACATGGACACTAAAATAAAGAAGGAATCAAGAGAGAAAAGAAATCAACTCCGGCAAGAAGCGCCGGAGAGAAAGATGTGAAAAAGCATGTAGTACGGAGAGAAAATGTGTACGGAGAGAAAAGCTTATACTAGGATATAACAATTTTAAATCATCCCAAAATAGGAGGATAGCAAAGGCAATGTGGGGAAGATGATTGTTGAAAATTTCAATGGTTCAAATGAAATACAACTGCCCACCTTCCCCAAATGAATCTTGCAGGGAACTCTTTCGGAAACAGAGTGCACTGGTCATAGCACTAAGCCAAAACACACAAATCCCTACTCTGCTCTGTGTAGCAATAATAGTTAGGGTTTCCTTCAAAAACCAGATCAAATCGACAAATACTAACAGCAACCAAACAAAATGAAAAGAAGAAGAGAGATGCCAAAGAAAAGAAAGAGGAGATAAACAGAAGGTACTGGCTTCTGAATCGTGTTGGGTTTACAAATTTGACCCGTTAAGGTTTATAGTTCGTGTTCAGGTTTACCCATATCGGTATAACATACACGACACAAACACAACCTTTTAATGTGATTTGCCATCCCTACCCTCTTCTAATGCTCCACGTTTTGCCTTCTGTTCACTTTCATCAAGCCATGCTGCTTCTTCTTCACGGATGAGCTCCTCTTGCCTCTTCAAAGAGACAGCTTCCTGGTAGGCAACCTCAATTTTGTTGCTACATATAAAGAGACAAAACTTAGGGCATCTATTGGTACAGATGAGCAAGTAAACATGTTAACCATCTCATGCGTAAACTGAAACAGAACCTATGATCAAATATCTTACTCAATAAATGTTATCCCTTATGACCCATTATAACACATTCAATCAGTCAGAACAAACATGGTTCTATACGAGTGTCAAACCATGACAAGCTTGCTTTTTCTTTTTTCACAACTGGCCCATTTTATGGCATTACTCCACTTGAGTTTGCCTATTGCTCCAAGTTAAGACTAATCATAGTTGCTGAAACCCGTGTTGACCATTGTATGTCATTTAAACTTTGGAAGAAGAATTATGCTACAAACAGTTAGATTGTTAAACAAAATAAGAAAGACCACAACATGAAACCCAAGTTTCTTTCATCCATCAAGATTATAACAAGTTTTTGATAATTAAGGTTATAACAATTCCTAAAAGGAAATAATCATAAAATAATTCATGCCCATGGGCTTTAGCAACATTATACCCCAAATACATGTCTAAAACCACTAATAGCTCCTTCGTAGTAAAAGCACCAAATTTCTGCTCTGATTTTAATTTCAGAGCTATGAATCCTAATTACAACTGAAAAATGTTTGCCAGTAATGACAAAAGGAAATATCAACAAAAATGACGCAGAAAAGCTGGAAATCCCGATGAAACTATAGGTAAGATGTGACAAAAAATTGATTCGACTGAAGATTTAACGATATTCACATCGTGAAAAGATTATGTCCCTAAACATTTAAATTAAGTAAACAGAAAGTGAAATATTAGAGAAAAAAATTGCTCAAAATCTTGTCCCTAGGATTGCTTGTTGATTGAAAGTTAGATTACGTTAAAAAAAGGCATCACCAAAAAGGATTCACGAGCAAAAGAGTAAAGATGAAATTGCACGGAGCAACATTGAAGCATCAATGTTTACAAATACATTTTTTTTTATAGGTAAACAAAACTTTATCATCAAAGAATAAGGCATTGCCCAAAAACAATACAAGGAAAACAGTGTTCCCTAATTGAGAAGGCGCCAAAGAAAAAAGAAACTCATGTAGGTCCATGCCATTGAAATTAACAGCAATGGCCCATGTACATAGAGTAGTGTAAAATAGAGCTTTAAGTTCCTCTAATGATCTCTATCTGTCTTCAAATACATGAGCTGATAAAGTTTTCCCGGTACAGCATGCTGTTATTCAACACATGAATAACTTCCAATACATTATGTCACCACTGATGTGCAGTAATAAGATTTTTTTTTTTAATAAGTAGATACTAAAATGTCAATAAGATGCTGGAAACTGAATAAGGAAAACTGGTAATAATGATGTTTATAAGAAATCAGCAAGGTGTGAGACTCATTGAAGGTTATTCATGATAACAAGACATCTTTCAGGAATCTTGCAACTGTAAATCTGATTTTGCGAAAGTTTTTCTTTTGACAAGTAATTGAAGACTTAGGCCTCGTTTGGGGAATGAGATGAGATGAAAAATCAGTGAATAGTAGTGAAATGGTTTGTGAAGAGTAGTGAAGTTGTTTGAGCTAAGATGTTTTATTGGGTTTTGAAAAAAAAAAGAGAGAAAAAGTTGAACAAAAATATTACAAAGTTAAAATATTGCTAGAATATAATTTTTTAATATTATTTTTGTTTTGAAATTTGAAAAAGTTCAATTATTTTTTGTGTTTTGTTTGGAAGTTTAGGAAAGTTGTAATGATTAGATGAAAAAGTTGAAGATTTGAAATTGAAGTTTGGAGATGAGATGAGATGGGTTCAAAATGAGGCCTTAATTAAACAAAGAAAAGGCTTAGTCCAGGTAGATAGGAAGCATACAAGAGGAATGCCTAATTAGAAATATGGAAGCTTAGCCTTAGAGAAAGAAATAACAAAGGGCAATCAACAGATACCAAAATATCAATCAATTCTAACTAATTACCTGAAAATATGGGCAAGGACAAATATCTCCACAGTTCTACAACCCAATTCCGTAAGACGCCTCTCATCACGCTCAATAGAATCTTTATTGAAGTCCTCTCCAGAGTTTCCATCCTGTATACAAAGTTAAAGGAATGCTCTGTCATCAAAAGGTGGACTTAGCACCACAGAATGCATGTTGTGGGCAGCACTTTATTTTTGGGATTTCTGGATTCTTGAAAGTTTTAAATTTACTAGTGTTTTTTGGGAATTGTAGTGCTGAAATTTTCTTGATTGGTAGGAATTGTAGTACTGAAATGAACAGTTAACTGTTCTTTTATCTAGTGTTTTCTTTTCAATAAAGTAATACCTCCAGAAAAAATTACAATAGAGTCACTGTGCATAAAAATAATCCCTAATTTCCCTTTCTTTTCTGTCTCTAAATGAACGGTTAAAACTGCAATGGACTTAAACCAACACCATGTTCAGGCTCATGGTAATTAGCTTTACACAACTTCATAATCAGTAAAAGGTGGGCTACATGCGGCAACTCACCTTTGTACGATTCTGAGGACCCTTGTCATCTTTTGGTGGCAACAGATCCATGGCAGCCCTCTCAAGTAATGCTAAGACATCATCAGCCAATACAAATGTATCTTTTTCCACACAAACAATGGGGGCAGGAATTTCTTCAGCCTCCAACCTCCCTTTCTTACTCAGAGTCTGGCCTTCAAGAGCCTTTAATCCACTATACAAGGAATCCATCACCAAAGTAGACGTGACTTCCTTTTCTATAAAGAAATGCTTCACAACTACTTTTAAAATCAAGTCTGTCCTCTCCCTGGACATATGGCGCCTAGCATTTTGGTTGATTCCCAACCAGAAAGCACGGAAACTGCACCAATAGCAAACAATCTATTATCATAAAAACGAAATCATATTGAACATAAACTTTTTTTTTTTTTGGATAAGTATATTGAACATAAACTTAAAGAAGTGGATAATCAATAGCTACCCTCACATAAGGCACCACACCCTATCCAATACAAGTAGGCATATATATCACTTGTGAAATTTAACACACTGCAAAAATGATGCACAACTGTATCATACCATTGCCACAGGAACCAGAAAATCATTTTATTACCAAAAATACATTATCACTTGCGAAATTTAACACACTGCAAAAATGATGCACAACTGTATCATACCATGGCCACAGGAACCAGAAAATCATTTTATTACCAAAAATACATTGAAAACATCACATCTTCTAACACTGAGATGTTACGTAATTATCACTGAAAAACAGAGTTCCCACTTATATGAAATGAAAGATTCAGACATGAACATTAAATACCTTGACCACCTAGCTTTATCATCTATTAACTTTCCAAGCTTGCTTCTTCTCTCTTCTACAAATCGCCGGCAAATCTGCTCCACATTTGTCAAATATACCCTAACAAGTTCTCTCCTATACTGACAATCCAGACAACGAAAGGGCCTGTCTGCTTTCTCCCTTCAAACCATATGCCAAAAAAGAAAATCTTGTGAAGATTAGTAACTACAGAAAACTAAACAGCGAATGTAAAAGACAACAAACCCATTCAAGTCAAATAACATAATGAAAAGAACAAGATTCTGAATGGGAAATGACTTGGTGTATAAAAAATCAGATGTACAAAGAGGATGAGATCAGAATCACAGAGGTTAACTTTCTTTTGATAAGTACGGAGGTTAACTTTCAAAATCAGGTTAGATTGAAGCATGTATGCAAAATCAACTATGGACTAAAAAGGTTAAATGCCTTCAGCAATGCATCATCTTCCAAAACACATAAGTAAATTCACCAACATCTGTACCAGTATAATGCGCCAATAGTTTATAACGGTAAAGGGGTCACTATGCGCATAAATTGTAAAAGATGCACAAGTGCCACGACGACGCATTGGTTGGGCATGCAAAGACAGAATATTCAGTTGCCTTGTGACTACTTAGAATATTTGCTTAATTTTGTATTTAACCCTGCTATGCTTAAAACTACACAAACACAATCAACAACAGGTAAAACCTTAAAAAAGATGATCCTATACCAAGGCAACTGCACAAAACAGATAGAAATTATTATTGCCAACCAACACAATACTATAAATAATAAATCCAAACAGGACAAGCATATATTACCATATACCAGAGCTGAAAACAAAGAAAGAATACTGCCCTAAAAGACAAGCATTGGCAATATCAAGCTTCTTAGGAAATCTTAAACATCCTTAAAAAGTCACACACGAAATATTTTTGTATTAAACGATAACGCAAAAGATTTCATGAATCAATTAATTATAACACACCTTATGACTTGGACTTGAGCCTTTATTATTAGAGTGTCAGCATCAATAAACCCGTCAGACACTTTTGACAGCTCCATGAATTTTTTCCACCCCCAGTCATGCTCTTTCTTCCAGAATCGATGTAAAGTGTCTAAAAAAATTTATGTTTACTCAGTTGCATTGATGCAAGAATATCAAAAACTCCACACCACTAAGCCAATAAACCAATTAACCAACCGGAATATTTTGATTTCTTTGGATCTTTATTCACCACAGCTATAGTAAACTGTGCAAAATGGCTCCAGCCTGTTTCAAAAACAAAATCAAGCTAAATAACTACAAACAAACTGATCAAGAGCTATAATCACCAATGAAAAATTTCAAGAGCATTGCTACATACACAGATCCAGTGTACACAAGCGCGGACACATGAACAGTAATTTCACTGTTCATTTCTCTTGTTTGTGTGCATGGGATCTGTGTTTTTATCATTTCTGAAATTTCAAACTACTTAGATATCCAAACCTGTAAGAAGTTTGTCATGATTGGCAACACAAAGAAACAAAGAAAGATGATTGCAGACATCACAGCCTTGGGGATAAATTAAAATGTACCTGCCACAAATAGCTAAAAGCTTAGGCCAAAACTACCATGTTAATTAAATTAAAGTAATGAACAGTTTTGCAAAATTTGTTTATCTGTATTACTGTATTTACCAAACCCTAAGAATTGCAGCAAGCACGTGAAGACAATCATCATTATTTAATAGTACATTATACAGGACATGGTAATTTAAAAATGAACTTGTGATCTAACTTCATTGTGGTGGGTGACACATCTATGTCAGCTTGATGCATGTCATCAAAATGCACATGTGGGCACCAAATGGTTCTAGTTAATTACAATTTGGCGTGGCACGTGACTGCCAAGTCATAACAAAGGATAAGATACTTTATTTTTGTGGGCTTCTGTCATTGTCCTCAATGGGACTAGTTCCCATGATTTTCCTGTATCCCTTTCTAGATCCTAACTTGTAACTAGGTGTTCTCCATTTATACTTCCTATGGACTTGAGCTTTGCCTATTTACTTGATCAAATAAAATTTTATTTTACCTCTAAATAAGTTTCAATTACAATTTTTGAAAAAAGGGAAAAAACCAATTGAAAAATTGGAAGACATTATCTAATGGTGACATGGAACTTACAATCTCGCAATAATCTTATTATAATTAAAAAAAGATACCAATATTCAATCAAATCATTATTCTTTGCGATTAATCAAAAACATTTTAGCATGAGCAGGCATGGAAGAACTTGAAACTTACCACTACATTCATCATTTTAATGAATAACAAGTTACATGCAATGTGACAGACATATGATCTCATGAGTTCACTCCATTTCTCTCCATCAGAAGTATATAGCAAAATCCGGTATCAAATTAGACATGAATACAAATTAAATCCAGTCTAAAATTTAAACAATTGACCAAGAGAGATGCTAAAACTGACAGGTGGATATGAATGCTAAATATGTTTTCATAAGCATACAAGGTACACATACAGTAGATGGACATAGTAGAAATGCTTGGATATATACGTATACATGGCCATTCTAATGGTTGTACATATTACATATTTATAATAACAATTATATCCCAAAAAAGCAAAAAAAAAAAAAAAAAACTATGCCGAACAACATATTCCAGGCCCCATACCATTTGTAGCCGCCAACCTCAAATTGATTACTACGGAGTTCTCTTTTGTTAATCTGTGAAAATTTCTCTATCTTCCACGTATATTTTCCATATAACTCAGAAGGTTTTGGCCCTATAAAGAAGTAGACATGTTTATGAACAATTGATTATATACCAGTTTGATTGAAAAAAAACAAGCAGAAGTAATAAAAAGACTTGAATTGGATGGGTTTAACAACAATTATTTGGGAACTAAAGGAAACTTAATGTTAGATAGAGAGCATTATCTCTAGGAAATTGGATTTTACCAACAACTCTTTTATAAGAATTTTATTCAAAGTATAAGTAACATCGTTAAGCTCAAACGTAAAAACCAACAACAAGAAATGAAGTATAAGGATATGAGAAGCCCTGTGATGAGACAATTCAGCAATGAATTATGTGCATATCAATAAATAAAAATATTTCTACAATATACTTAAGCGTGATAGTTTACATTTATGTTGCCCAGAAGTACATTTAGAAACCAGAGGAGGGCTATGCAGCAGATGTCCTTAGAAATTTGAAAATATATCAATATGCAGCAAAAAAGAGTACCAAAAAACAAAGAATCTTCCATAATAACAGAACCAAGAATAATTTAGATGGAAAAGTTTTACATGGCTATGTTGAAGGGTAAGAAGCCCCACCATATTGTTTAAGCAGAACAATAATGTAGAATGGAAGACAAGGTATTTCACAGATCCCAAGGAGGACAGATATAAGAAAAGAATTTAAATATCACAAGAGCCAAAAGGAAGTATAAAACACAAAAAAAAAAAAAAAAAAATCATAAAACATGCAGAAAAATCCTAGTCATAGCAAAAAACTTACAGGGTGGAATAGGTTGCCAATTTTACTTCCATCTAAATACAAACAATGGAACAATCCACAAAAACACCGTGTTTTACGATTTAAAACTATTCAAGAATGTGTTAGATTTAAATACTTTCTAAGGATGTTGGCAAGACAATATTCAGTCGTAATTTCCCCAATTTAAAAAAATCCATACTTCAGTTTTCCTTTTCAATGGTTAAAAAGAAAATTTATTAATGAGAATATGCGGAGCCCAAGTACACGGGACATATACAACAGCAACACCTATGTGTGACTGGATGGTCAGAGTTTCGTATAGTCAATAACTTGATATTGTATTATAACAGGTCGATTACACCAAATACACACAACCCTTGCATCACATAGCATAAACTTGCAAGTTCCCCATTTATCTTCAGTGTAGTTCATGCCCTCTACATCTGGTTTTCAGTAGGCACAAAATAAAAAGATTAAAAAAAAAAAGAAAAAAACTTAAATATGGCTTTACACTACTCAATCGAATGGCATTATGAAAGGGAATTATGCTTCTACATGCTGCATACTTGACCTGGACCATAGAGACTCCAGACTATCAATAGTTCGGTGTTTTAAAATTCATGTTTTAATTCCTCATTATTACACTTTGCTCTGTCGTGTCCTTGACAGCCCACGTGAGTTTCTGACTTCAAAGAAGATAATGCCCGGTCATTATTTTTCGTTACTATAGATATGTTCCCGGGAAAAGGGGGATAGAAAGACAAAAGGCATACCTCCATCATTTTCTACCTGCTCGGAAGACCGCCATTCCGCCAATGCTTCCCCAGATTGACAACGCTGCGGCTGCCCAGTTGAAATTCCCTCCACGGACCTTCCCACTCCAGACTCCTCATTTGCAGTCCCGGCCATCTCCTATTCCAAAACTCTTTCCACGACACTCTAACTCCGCCCACTATACCATAAGTAAATCCACAATAAATCAGTCAATATTGGCTCTTAAATCACGCTTTGCATGAAACATACATCAAATACACCATAGTATTTACTATTTATGAAAATCTCACAAAAATTCCAAAAACCAGCAAAGCAAATAAAAAATTAGATGTTCTTTTATTTTTAGATGTTCTTTTATGTCATACCAAAAGCTCGTGGATTGTGGATTCTACCATATTACAAACTTGAGAAGTCCTTCTGTTGGGCTGCTGGGAATGCAGCAAAATAAATCAAAACTAGATTATCGAAGTATCAAGTTCCTATCAATCAGGACATCGCGAACCAAAACCTCCACTCAAGTGATCCTATTTCAAACTAGTTGCCTCCGATTCTGCTAATTCTATAATTTTGCATACCCTCAACGCAGCATAAACATAAGAAATTGAAAACTTTGTTCTCTTCCAATTTTCCTCAATTATTTTTAAAAGGGAAGAAAGCCCAACATTTAAAATTTTCTAAACCAAAGACCGACCCACACCGGCTCCCCAGAACATTCCAATAGCAGTAAATCCTTGATTCAGGTGTCGAATTTTTCTTTTCTAAAAAATGAAGAAGAATTAAAAGGATTAAAAGAATCAAAGAGATGAAACCCAAAAACCCCAAAACGGCAAACCAGCCAGAGGAACCAATAGCATGAAACACAGGCCCAACAGAACCCACAAAAATCCGAACCGAAAGACCGCTGAAAACAATAACCAATAACACGATCAAATATTGAAACCCGGAGCCGCCTAAAAACAACAATACGAAATCCAAACGAATAACCGGAAAACTAAAATCCAGAACAACATCGGCATAGATCGAATGGGCGTGCAGACCTGGAATGGAATCGGAAAACAGAGCTCTGTCAATGGCCAAGGGAAGCTGAGAGATTCAGAGAAAGAGGGAAAGAGAGAGATTGGTCGAAGGAGCAGCAGAGGGAGAGAGAGAGAGAGAGAGGGCAGAGGCGGAGGCCTAAAAAAGAAAAACGTATATATTCCAAATTATCTTTTTGTACAAATTTCTAATTCATTTTATTTTATTTATTTCAATTAAAAAATAGTGACTAGGATTTTTTTTATCAAAACTGCTAGGTGCAGTCGTCGCGTATAGTAGCTGTGCAGTCGCCACGTCAGCATCTATGTTTTATTTTTTGAAAAAAAGTGCCAAAAACTTCAGATCTGATTCCCGCTTCTTGCTCCTTTGGTCTGCAACCTCGTCTTTGTGCTCACAAAAGATTAGTGGCTTCGTGGTGCTCTAGCCATATGCGATCTTCAATCTCACAGAAATTTCATGGTGCTCTGGTCTGAAGCTTGCAGTGGTCTTCGATCTCACAGAAGCTTGGGTCGTGGCGTTGTGGTGGTCTGGTCTGAAGCTTCGTGGCATCATCTTCTTCTCGAGGTCGTGTTCGGCTTTGTGGTGTCGTCTTCTACTCGAGCTCATCCTTGGCACCGAGATCTTCAAGTCTTGAAGTGGATTTGTGCGGTTATTTTTGTGGGTCTAGTCTTTGTTCGTGTGGGTCTTGAAGTGTCATCTTCATTTGTATGGGTCTTTGAGAGGCCGTAAGATATTCGGATGGGTCCTCTTCTTCGTGGATCTCTATTACGAACTCTTTGAAAGAGACACCATCAGATTTGGTAATAGTAGGTAGGCCAGACCGTAAGATAGAAAGGTTATTGCTTCAGAGGCTGCTCTTCTACTTCCCTCCAAGTTCAGCTACAAATTTGAATAGGTAATATGTTCTAATGTTTAGCTTTTCTTGGTTGGTTTGTAAGGTCTGTTATATTTTCACTCATAAAAAAGATATATAGGATGTATATATCGACTGGATAAAAAAGATGTCCAATTATAAAATGAGTAGTTGCACTAGTATCGTAAATGGTACTTTCCATCTAACATAAGCTCATGCAAAATTATGGCAAGCATCAATGCGATTTGATTCTGAAATGTGAGACTTGGAATTGGCATTATCTCACTATTTATGAATATCGATTTTGTGCAATCAATTATCGTGAATGGGATTTTTACAAATAGAACCAAGAAAAATCAAAATGCAACCTCAGCGTTCAACCCTCAAAATGTAATCAATCATCTGGATATTTTCTTTCTTGTTTGTGACTTGGTTGACACTTGTTTGTGCCTTAAATTAGTCGGAAAAGATACTTTCTTTCTTGTTTCTTGGTTCTAGTTTGTTTGATGGGTTCGTGTCAAAAGCTACATGAGCTGAATTTATACATTTCTTCTACAAAAACAATCAAAATAAACTTGCATCTAGCAAATTCTACTGCACATGATGGTAAGTCTAATTGTACTGAACCTTTAAACCAGTAGCAGTGGCTAATGTTATAGTGCATATACAATTGTTGCAATTCTGCTCAATCTGGATTAAAAGATACCTGGTGAACTCTGCATTACCAATTTTGAACTCCTCTTATATGATTGTGTCTTTGTGAAAATATGCAATTTAAATTTAAATTCAAAACTTGTCGGGAGAAAGTGGAAGTTACCCACTTTTCATGAGCAACTTGTGGCAAATCACTTAAAAAAAAAAGCCTATTCTTGTTGCTTTATTGCCCTTGTTGGGATAGCAGGAAGAAAGTGGCTTATCTCTCTTATATCCCAATATTTGGTATGATATGAACATCACTAATCACTACGGAAGAAATGGAAAATGATAGAATTTGTGACTAGAATTTAACTTGCTAGACTTTCTTATTTTCTTAAATAGTGTGAGGAGTTAGGGCTTTACCAACTGTTCTCTAAATGTGAATTCATTGCAGGCTCTGGATTTTTTATTGCTGGCAAAATCAAGAAAGACATCCATTGAGCACCTTGAGAAATTGCATTTCATCTCTCTAGGAGGCAACCTTTTGTTTTCAACTTGTGAATCTATCTGAATAATACCTCAGCTGTTGTAACTAGAATGGAATTTAGGTGAAGTCTTGTATTATATTGGAAAATGATTAGATTTCCTATTCATATGTAATGGGTTCTGGGATCCTGCTTATTTATAATCATACATAGAGATCATGTAACTACCACCTCAAGTGGATCTTCAACCGATGATAATGGGGTTAAGCCTTTTTGTAATGGTGTTAAACCTTTTTGTAATGATGATGCTTCAGGCATAATAAGCATCTGTTTAATTTTATGTACATGATGAATGTGGATGTGTTATTTCTGTAAGCTACCTAATACATTTGGTTAACAAGTTCATGACCCTTTTTTAGTGCACAGCAAAAACATGCAAAAGTTTTTGAGTGAAAAGTTTAACTGCCTTTGTTGTGCACAAGGAGGATCAATTTGTATAATTATTTTTATTTTTATTAAGTATAGAAGGAGGATCAATTTGTATAATTATTTTTATTTTTATTAAGTATAGCATAGCAAACAAAAGCACCACCTAGCTTTTCACTATATACACATTTGTATAAATGTGAACCATGTGATCAATGATAGTAATTTAATTTGCTCTTACTCAATATGTATATATGTGCTGTAAAGCTGATGTATTAGGCATGAAAATGAAATACACAGAATAGAAATGAGAATCTGACTTCCTTTGAGACATTGTGTCGAGCACCTAAGTGCATTCTTTATTTCCTTTGTTTTCATTGTTTCTTCAAAGCTCAATGCGATCTTAATTGACAAACGATACCATCCTTAAAATGCTTTAAACAAAGTCCAAGCAAACTATTGAAAAATCAGTAAAAAAAAGAAGAACCGAGATGCACTTGTTCTACAGTAGTAGCTAGGAGCAGCCCTGTCACAACCATAAAAACCCAACAAAGAATGCACGTGACTACAGAGGCTAGAAATCCAGATTCTTGTGTCACCGCAGGAATTGCAAGGATTCCCGCACCCATTGTCGTGCCGCAACCAGTAAAATTGCACTTGATAGGCTTCAAAGTTCTCTCTTCAATGTGGCTTGGTTAAGGTTGGAGAAGAGCCGCTTGAACTCAAACACTTCATTCTCCTTCTAGGGAGGTGGATGGAGATGACCTATGGGAGAAGCATTTTTGAAAGGATCTTCTTTGATGGCGTTGAAGTTGAGAGTTGTGGTGAGTGTGCAACAATTTTTTTCTCGAAGGGACCAAGAGAAGGGTCGGAACTTGAAAACAAGCACTAGGTAATGCCATTTCCATGTTCCGTCATCCTCTCGAGCTCATCTTCAACTTTGTGGGTCATCTTCCTCATATGGGTCATCTGTTTCGTGTGGGTCACCTTCAAAAGGCCGTAGCTACTACAACCGAACTAGTCTTCACCGAACTGGTCTTCTTCTCCCGGTGGGTCACTTTCATGGATATTTACTAGTTTCTAAAATTCCAGATCCACTGGCCCTCTGCGACAACATCTACTATAGCTTTAAGCAAAAAATCAAATACAAACAGAACCCATGTTAGTTTTTCATTGGAAAAAACAAATAGGAAAATGAAAACATTTACAAAATCATAGGAAGGGAGGGACGTGCTTCGACGAATGGAGGCGCTTCAAGGGGAGGGACTTCTTGGAAGGATCAAGAGAGGAAAACACAAAAAGGGAGGGAATTGCAAATAAAAAGTGAGGAGGGAATGAATGAGGGCTCGTTGGATTTGTTGTCCAAAACGGTGCGTTTTGTTTTTTTTCCACATCAGTAACCGCTTGCACGAGGCGACTGAACTTATCATTTTTCTTTTTTTATTTGACTCCCTTTACAACATCACATCCAGTTTTACATCCTCATCTCTATAATTTAACTCAAATACTTATTTCCTTAAATTTATCCCTAAAATTTGTTTATCTTCTAAAAACCTCCTACATCTCATTCCCCATCCCTATCTCTATTCTTTTAAATAATATTTATCTATTCTTTTTTTATTACTTTTTTCTCTCTCTTCCATTTACAATCTTAACTACTAACTCTTTTGTCTTATTATCTTTTTTTTCAAATATCACTTTCTACTAAATATTTATTTGAGATTTTGACTATCCAATACAGTATTTTTTTTTTAATTGAAATTTATATTATAAAAATAGAATTTTTTTATTAATTAGTACATTTTCTAACGTGATTGCAAATTTAATTAGAAGAGTACTCAATATCTCTAATGAAAAACTGAAAGTCACGTTTATCTTCTAAAATTTTTTAATTGGATGAAACGGTAATATTTTCTGTCTTTTCTCCAACGGTAATATTTTTTGTCTTTTCTCCAAATGTAATATATTTTTTTTTTCCAACGGTAATTTTTTTTGTCTTTTCTCCAACGGTAACTTTTTTTTTCTTCTCTTAAACGGTAACATTTTTACTCCTATGTGTAACGATAATTATTTCCTCTATAAATACGCAAACTCAAGCCTCATTTCCTCTATAGAACCAAACTTCTATTATATCATTTGATCTCCTACTCCTTTCATCAAATGGCTCGTACTTTCTTTCGCAAATTATTGACATATGTATCCTCTAAAGATGATAGCGATGTTCAAAACATGGAGGCGGATGGATAGTCATCGAGGCGACGTGGCAATAGCCAACGTCGTAAGTTTATTCGGCGTGATCATATTCAGGAACACGAGCGCCTATTTCGTGATTACTTCGCTGAAGATCCAGTATATCTTTTGAATCTATTTCGAATGAGATTTCGAATTAGTTGTCCCCTATTTCTTCGTATTCTAAATGAAATAGAGTCTTACGAGCTGTACTTCGTCCAGAGAAGAGATAATGCCGGCCGACTCGGTTTATCTCCTATGCAAAAAATCACAGCAGCACTTAGAATGCTGGCATATGGGGTTACTGGAGATTTTATGGATGAATACATACGTATTGGTGAAAGCACTGTAATGGAGAGCCTCAAAAAATTTACTGAGACAATAGTAAGTGTTTTTTCAGAAGAATATCTAAGGTCTCCAACTACTAATGATATAGCCTGATTGCTTGCGGTTGGTGAATAACGAGAATTCCCAGGAATGCTGGGAAGCATTGATTGCATGCATTGGAAGTGAAAAAATTGTCCCGCAGCTTGGAAAGGTATGTACTCCAGCCACATCTGTAAACCAACTATTATTTTAGAAGCAGTTGCTTCATATGATCTCTAGATATGGCATGCATTTTTTGGTATGCCCGGTTCACATAACGATATTAATGTGCTAGAGAGATGTTTTATTTTTACGAAACTTGCCCAAGGGCGTGCTCCTCCAGTCAGTTACACTATCAATGGCAACGACTATACTATGGACTATTACCTTGCGGACGGTATTTATCCCAAGTGACGAATTTTTGTGAAGACGATTCTATCACCATGTGGGAATAAGAAGAAAAATTTTGTGAAAACACAAGAATCCATAAGAAAAGATGTCGAGCGTGCATTCAGGGTACTTCAACAACGATTTGTTATCATTCGTAGACCTTCTCGAATGTTCAAAGTGAAAGAACTAACGAATATAATGAAAGCATGTGTTATTCTACATAATATGATCATTAAAGATGAGCGTAATAATAGTGAGAGTCTGGACATTCAGTATGATCAATTTGATGATGATCTCCCCGAATTGTCGCGCAATCATACAACTGAGCTTACGGACTTCATCCAGCGTCATCATGATATTAGAGACAACTCGGCACATCATCAGCTTCAAGAAGATCTAATTGAGCATTAATGGCTTTTATATTCACAATATTAGTCGGGGTTGCTTTAGATTTTGTTATTTCCTTAATGTAATTGGTGACCTATGTTTAAGTTAATCGGATTTGCATTTGTATTTCGTTATTGTTATCAATTTCCCGAATATATTAATGGTAATCAAGTTTGTTTCGTAAAATGTCATCGAGTCATTAATTACACAACCCTATCATACTTTCCATATTATCAAATACAAAAAAAAAATTAATTACATGTATTTTTACACATATATAATTGTTACAAACATAAAATAAGAAACCAAATACAAAATAATCAATCCAAATCGTTGGACCGACTGCGTCTCGCCATGACCTCCCTCCGGAGTTACTGGAAAAACTGCCGCTGCAATTCTGGCATGACACTCACATCCATCATCATAATGCGCTGATCTGATTCCTTCTTCGCGAGCTCCACTTTCTCAACCTCCAACCGTAGCCATTGTCCTCTTGACGTAATTTTCTGGCCTCCGTCTCCTTGTCATACGCCATCTTCTCGGCTTTAAGACGAAAAAACTCTTTTTCCTGAGCGCGTGACTCCTCCAACAGAGTATACTTCATCTTCCTGAGTTGGAAGTTCTCCTCTACATGCTGGCCTTGGGCCTTTCGTTTTTCTTTCTCAGCTTTCCTTCCAATTGGTCAGTCGGGCTCAATAACTTCATTCTCCATCACATGATCCACCTCGAGATAAAAAACTGAATCAACTGTAGCTCCAGAACATCGAGTTGAGGTTGGGGATGGGGACATCGTCTTCCTCCACTTTGGATCCTCCTTTGTGGCGTGCCAAATCCACTTAGGTTGGTCTTTCAACATGTGCCAACAATGCTCGAACTGGAATGAGCATTTCTCTAGCGATTGGTACATAACCTTCGTTTTGTCAAACTTGTGAGGGAAAAAGAAACCAATGTTAAATCAATAATTGTTGACAGAAATTGTTTGAGTAAAGGACTCTGGGATTTGATAATGTTACCTTGTATTGCTCGGTTATGCCACTTTGATTTAACCCTTCAACTTGGGTTAGTTTCGCACAAAATTTGTTTGTGGCCTTTTGGATCACCAACCACCGGTGAATTAAAGACTTTATTGTCCGCTCATTTGTGGTTTCTTTAAATTGTTGAAAGTACTCAAAAAAAATTTCCCAAAGCTGGGAGTGTTTTTGATCTGTTCCCTGGATGGTATCAAGGCTACAATTTAGCCATACGAAGACAAGTAAATTGTCTTCCTCGAGGGTGAAATTCGCACCCCTCACTGATTTCCTAACGCCGATAAGCTCGTTAGGGGGTAGAGGTGAAGAGTCATCAAGGGTCAATGGAGATGTTCCACATTACCCACTATAAGTGGGCTCGAGTTGAGGATCTTCACTTAAGAGGTTGGTGAAGTACATATGACCAGGGTCTTGTGAATCCATATCTAAAAAAACACTTATATGTTAGAGCCCGAGTCAATAATTAAGTTTACATCTTTTGTTCGGGGCTCAGGAAACGAATGGTGACATCAAGAAAATATGGCCACCCACTCATGGCTGCAACACCGGTTGCCAGTACTTGTTGGCCGTCCGGGTTACCTAGCCATTGAGGAGATGGCCAATCATATCCCGTATCCCCACATGCGATTGTCATCATCACAACCGAGGGGGTTTATTTACACATTAATTATATTCACAACATAATACAAAACACCAACCAAAACAGCATGCAAATCACAAATAAAAAAAATAAGAGCATCCCCATCTGAATCATGTATTTATTATAATATAAAATATATTAATTAGTAAAACGGCTCAGAATTGTGTTAATATTGACAGCATGCGTAAGTAAGGCTCCGAATATTGAATGACTGCAAAACCCCACTCGAACCCCGATTGCATTTTGTGAAAAGTATCACAAACTGCAATATGGTCATCCAGATGAGGATTACCCCGCCATAACGATGGGTCCCTAATTAACACTAGTGAATTAACCCCCCCTTTAACACCATCATCATAGCCTATTGGAGTGCTTCCCTAGCCTGATATATATGAACACTGCAAATGATATACAAGAATAGAACAAAAATTAATTAACGGAAATGGCTATTAATCTGAAAACAGAATCTGTACAGACCAACCCTATTAACATGTTCGCTCACATATAATTTTCGTTTAACAAATCATAACTTCCCCGATCTTCTCAGTTCGTCACTGTATTCAACTATCAAATTTGTGTAAAAATGAAGGGTAAATGAATATCCACCAGTCACATATGGACTGAGTACACATTTTCAAAAGAAATTCAATGTGTATAAGTGCAAAAATAACTACCAGATATCCAGGCCCCAATAGATATATAGTATAAGTCCAAAAATCAATCCATACATCTTCACACCTAAATGAGATACCAAGGAAAAATATGTAATATTGCACATGTTATTGGCATAACATACATCACACCTATCAATTTAGGATGCAGAGAAACCACAAAAATCAGTAGAATGAAAAAATGCATTGGAAGATTTCTCAGCTTGCCAAACATAATTTTCAGTTTATACAATTATATAACCAAATATGTTCCACATAGAAAGCCTAAAATGAAATCAGCACAATAAAATAGTGGCATGGTAATCGAAACAACACGGTGAAAGCAACCCAAATCTGTCCAGCAATGTTCAGAGCAACAAGGATATCAACAACCATTTTCAGAAACCAAACAGAGCAACAATAGCTATGATTTTCAGACCTAGATAAATTGCTCATCAAATCTAGTATTTTGAGCAAGAAAAGATCTACAAATACATAAAAATTAATCTGCATAGAAGAACATACGGATTTGAGCAAGTACACGTATTGGTCAAATTTGGTTTTCCTTGCTATAACCACAAAGTTTCAGACCCAAACAATATCAATTTCGGTCCTTCAACAGATATCAGTGGAGTTATCAAATCTCAGAGAAATGGTAATCGAAACAACAAATTCTCAGCAACCCAATTTCTCCAACCATTTTCAATGCCTATTTTGAGCAAGAATAGCTAGGGTTTTCAGATCATACATACAAAAATCTAGAGGTTTAAGCAATAATAGATCACGGTAAATCATTACAACCATGATGAAACCGAGATGAGGGATTTTGTTTTTGAGATAGAGAAGCTCGGTGGCCAACCATGGAGGATCCCGATTCTCACAAAGTCCAGCCATGGAAGGTGCCGAAACATCGAAACATAGAAAGAGAGAGAGAGAATATGAGAATCCAGCCATGGAGGAAACCGAAAGTTTAGAGATTATCCACAATCGGTGCAAGATTCGTTGATTGCGAGGGAGGAGTCGAGGAGGTGATTTCGCACGGCCACCCACATGTTCAGAGAAGAGAAACGCGGGACCAAGAAAGAGAAAAACAATTTGGGGACAAATAGTCGATGCACAAATATGGGGTATTACTGTACAAACCGGAAACTCAAACCGCATTTTAGGGATTGGGATGGAGAGCCACTTTCATCAAAACCCTAAAATTTATCCCCAAATTATAGGAGAAATCTCGGTATGCAGATGCCGATGGGGATGCTCACAGACTAAAAGTCAATAAAATGAATAACAACATATATCTAATGATTTATTTTTATCTGTTATATCTAATAAAATAAATATATATCTATATGAATATATATAATTGAAAAGGGTATAAATATTGTACATTTACTTTTTAAAAGAAAAATAAAAAAAATATATTTTTATATAAATCTCATATTTATTTATTTTTTAAAAAATAATTATACGACACTTGCAATTGCAATTATCATTTATTTATATATATATAATAATAGGTACATAACTTTTTATATTTTTTTATAATTATATATAAATAAGAGTTGGTTAGATAAAATCTCAAATTCAAATCAGATAACAAAAATTAAAATTTTAAAAAAATCTCATATTTTAAATAAAATGATATCAACACATTAATTGAAGATGGTATTTATTAAGGTTTCTATGTATAATTGAAGATGATATCTTTTATTTTGTTAAAAATATATATCATTAATTTAGACTTATGAACTTTATTCTCAGTAAAATATATAATAATTAAGATATCACTTTTCTTTTTTCATAAATATAAATTTTAATGTGGGGTGGGGGCGGATGTTTTTAGGGTTTGTGAACTGTGATGTAGGGCGAAGAAGGGACGGAACTTCGAAGGGGGAAAGGGTATTTATTGGGCCTGCTTTAGGGGGAAGAGAGCGCTTTCTCCAAACGTGGGTTGGGTCATGACTCCTTAAAAAGGGTCCGTAGTTTGTACGGAAGAGATCTTGTTGCTTAAGCCTCTCTCTCTCTCTCTCTCTCTCTCTCTCTCTTCGAATCGTTTGTGTCTGTGGGCCTTTTTGCAAAGCACCGTCCACGACGCTACTTCCCATTGCTCGGCACCACCGGTGGCAACCCGCGGTTCACCACTTCGCACAGAACCCTCCAACTCCTCCGCACCGCCGTGCACGGTTCGGACCTTCTCCTTCTCCTTCTTCTTCTTCTTCTTCTTCTCCTCTTTGGCTTTTTACCTTTTTTGTTTTTCCAAATGGATTCAAAGGGAAAGAGAAGACTTGAGAGGTAAAGATGATCGATAGAAACCGATGGGTCCAAATTTAAGAAAATAGGAGTATTTCTTTTTTATAAGTGAAAATAGAAAGAGAACTAATAGAATTATGATGATCACTTCGAGAGTTCGAGGGGATCGTTAAATTCTACTATGGAATGAAGATCAAAATTAATTCTCGCTTGTGGGTTAGGCGTACCAGGCTCTGGAAAGGATATCGTTGTGCAGCAGGAAGTTTGCATTGATTGGTTTCGGTGTCTGTGAGATGAGCTGTTCTGCATTAACCACCGGTGCATTGATCATCAGTTATGCACCTACGACAAGGCCTTTGGGCGTTAAGCCATCTGTAGGGAAAATCCCAGGCCTCGTTCCATCACGGAACGCAACTCCCTCTCACTAGGTTGAAATCGGAGTGGGAAGGTCTTAGATCACAACTCGGGCAACTGGCCCCGACAATCAAGGGGGCCTTTGTTTGATTCAAATTGTCAAGTCGTTGGAGCTAATGAAATTGCAAAAATATCTGAGTGCGAGTAAGATCAAAATTTGGTTTTAGCTAAACAATGGAAGATAGGTAATTTTTCTCAAAATGTTCTTGCCGAAAACATTTTTTAACAGGAACTATCATACATGATACAGTGAAACAAATGTACTCCTACCGCGCGAAGGGTATTCTTTGTGGCCAGCATGCTTTGGTGGGTGAGACATGGGTTTCGTTTTTTTTTTTTTTAAAATGAAAAATCATTTTCAATAGATGGCGGTAGTGTTGGTTGGTTACTTGGTTTGGGTTGAGATGCTTCTTTCCTCTCTCTTTGTGGCCAAAGATTTCTCTTATAGAAACACAAGGTGATGAGCTTTAGCAATCACTCATATAATTATTGAATGTTTTATGGTTTTGACCACTATGTCTATATGCCTTTCCTAGTTGTTGCTAAGCTGAAGTGTTTATGTTGTAGCTTTGATGGACAATGACGAACCTGTTGCTCTGCCTTTTGAAGTTGGTCAAATGACAGAATCAAGATCATTTATGAAGGGATTTCGTGGTGCATGGTTCCAATGCAAGGTATTTTTCAGTTTTGTGCACATTGAATTGTTTTCATCTACTGCATGTTTCTGACACCACACAAGCATCTCTGAGTCTCTGACAATTAATATCGAATTAAATCCTACCTTTTCATTTCTGCATCGATGATTTTTGTCTGTAATTACCTCACTTTTTGAAGGATATGGGGAAAAAGTGATAGCTTAATACCGTTTTTGACTAAATGACCATATGGTCATTATGGATTTTGTATTGGTGCAAGTTTGCCCATAAGGATTTCTTGTCAGAAATTGTCTTATTTAATTTTAAAGTCTGCATTGAGAGTCAAGTGTCCAAGTATAGTGGCCAGCCTTTGAAAATTCATGCTTAAGATTTATGTTTGGGGCTAATCTACGAATTAATGTCCTTACATTTGGACTTAATGTAAATTTCATCGCTAATTTGGTCTGCTTAGCCTGCATTTTTTTTTTTTCAAATTCAGTTCAATGTGATACCTCCAACCCACAGTTCGTAATTGGACATCTTGTAAGTATAACATGAAACTTCACATGAGGTGGATTGTGAAATGGTGACAAAGTTTTGATATCGCAACCTTAATTTTATGAAAAGTTATGTTTTTAAGGTTCGAATGTATGTGACTAACTGGAACATAGGAAAAAGCAACTATTTTTATTAACTATTTTTATGGTCTAGACATCTAAATATAGCTGAAAGCATGTGTGAAAAAGATTAAATTTTGAAGAGTGGAGAAAGTAGGCTTTGGTGATATAGGGTCAACAATCCACCCAATGCCTAACAATCTTTATATCTCACTTATTTGCAAGAGGAAAACTCGATCTTGATCTCTGGTGCCATATTATGTATGAAACACATCTACCTTCATCAAAATTGATTAAAATGACCCTTTATTATACATGAAAAAACCAAATGCAAGTATTTCGATTTTGCTCCAATAACATGAAAACTCACCAAGGTAGGGCCCTCTGGATGGATCCACCCGTAGAGAGTAAACTCTGGCTACACGATGCCATCTTTGGAATGGTGTATTGGGTAATCTGGGGAAACTTAATGGTACAGAATCGAACGTAGAAGATCTAAATCTATGGCTCAAATGAAGCCTGCCTTTTGATCTAGGCTTCACCTTGATGGGTAGACACTTCGCATTATCACTTCTGTTTCATTTTATCTAAATAGGTAAATAAATAAATGATAAGATGCAAGGCAAAAAAAAAAAAAAAAAAATTGGGGTGGAGATGAGGAATTGGAGGATAGGGTGCAGGGAAGAGGTTTTGGGGTTTTTCCGTGTGGAAGATGTGTTGGGCTGTTAGAGCAATGTGGAGAGGTGGGGGGAGGGTATGGTATTTGACATTTTTCTTTTTTATGACATCAATGAAGACAAGGTCCTGTTTGCTGCAAAGATTTAATATCTTTGAGTTAGTGGGTGGCGTTGGCTAGATACAACATTTTGTGGTCATCAATGATTCAATGAAGATAGGGTTGATATGCTTCTCAAATAGGTGGAGGACACTGAGGGATTGGTGATGGAGTTGGCAGGAATGGAGGTCTCAGAGTTGAATGGTTTTGGAATGGATTAATTAGAGGGAGTTGAAGAGGTCTGGTCAGACTTTTTGGATGTAGACAGGCGGAGTTTCATATTTGCATGTGCCTCTTACCTTTGATTTTTCTAGTAAAAAAATTAAGCAAACCTCAATATGATATTATGATGTGATTTTGGGTCTCAGAAAGTCTCAAGTGATATTTAATGCATGTCTCGTTAATTGATGTGGACAGAGGGATCACATTGACTGGAATCTGAAAGTAAGTGGATGATTTAGGAGTTTTTTCTGGAAGACTTTGTTTTTGTGGGCCATTTCTTTAGATTTGAATGGTCTCAGCTTCCATGATTTCCTTGTAACTGTTCCTAGTTCTTAAATAGGTGTATTCACATGTATACTTCCAGTGCACCTGGGCTATGCCTATCTTTATATCAATGAAATAACTTATTACTTATCAAAAAAAAAAAAAAGAAGAAAGTAAGTGGAATTGATCAAATTAGAATTTTAAGGGCCGAATGGATAACAAACCTGAACTTGGAGGAAGCAGTCTGTAATTTAGCCATGATTTTCTATATATCATAATATGTGCAACCAGACATATATAGGTCTACTCACAATCTTGGAGGTGTTATCAAGCACAGCATATGAACCATTTTTGCATTGCTTGTCCCTACTGTTTGACTCATTAAAAAGAAATATCAACTTTCAAGGATTATGTGGCAAGGAATCTTTATGAGAGAGAAAGGATGAGTCTGTGATGGATAAAAGCATTATATCTGACCCTGTTCGATCTTTCTTTTGTTGGTAGATATGTGTTAGGGACCTTGTTTATTCTTAATGTGAGATGAGAAAGTGGTGAGCTGTTTGAGTTTGTCAACCACACAAAGAATGGTCATAGAATGCAATTTTGATTCCCGATATTGGCTGTAAGAGATTCTTTGATTTTAATTGACGGGGAAGCATGCTAGTCGAATCTGTCTGCTGGATTCTATTTCTCTTAGCTGTTGGTTTTTCTAATCTTCTTAGACTATCAGATACCTTGCAGCTTTGCTGAATAGACTACTTGTGACGTAGAAGAAAACTCCTTTTACCACCTGCTAGGTCCATGGTGTCTACTATGCTTCTTATGCATGATGTTGAATGATAAGATCATTTTTTTAACTTGAGATGAAGCTTGTCTCTCTGCTAAAGGTTTTTTTTTTTATTTATTTATTTTTATTTATTTTTTATTTTTTTTTTAAAGTTAGACCACCTTCTAATAGATAAATATTTCATTCCGTTTAATATTCCCTGGCCTTTCCATCAGATAAAGGAGATTGGTTTAAGAAAAGGTCAGAGGGGGCATCAATTAGAGTATGTTGACTTTCCTGATGAAAGTAAGTATTCTATTCTGGTCCATGTGACTTAGTTTACCATTGGATAATATAGTTTTTCTTCTCAAGGTCATGCACTTTCAAAGTTTATCCTCTTGAAATGAACATTTTGAAGTTTCCTATTTCTTCTTAGAATTCGTCTGTTAGCACTTACAGAAAGTTTTTTTTATCAATAAATAAGAGCTTAATTAAAACTAGGCATAGCCAAGTACACGGAACATATACAAGAGCAATGCCTATGCATCAGTGTCTAAAGATACAATGAAATCATGTATGTTCATGCCATTGAAGTCTATTACAATCAACCAATGAAATAAAGTATTAAGAAAAAAATGTACTAAGCTCATCCATTGTCTGTTCATGATGCTCAAAACTTCGACCATTCCTCTCCATCTATATGCACCACCATAAACAGATAGGAACCATCTTCCACATAGCTTCTATTTGAGAATTACCTCGGATGCCTCACCAGCTGGCCAGAAAATCTACTACCCTTTGTGGCATCATCCAATGGAGCCCCACTCTAGCAAAGATATCATTCCACAAGCTCATGGCTAAGTCACAATGCAATCATAGGTGATCCACAGACTCCCCACTTTTCTTGCACTTATAGCACCAATCCAATACAATGATTTGGCATTTCCTTAGGTTATTTAAGGTAAGAATCTTCCTTAATGAAGCTGTCCATGCAAAGAAAGAAGCTTTTAAGGGGGCCTTAGTCTTCCATAATTTTTTCAATGGGAATGGATTTGAGTATTGTGTTATAAGAGACTTATAGTACAACTGTGATCTCCACTTCTTGGACAGAGACCACAATTTCTTATCAGCTCCTCCAAGCACTTACAGAAAGTTATTTAGATATCAAAAGTGATTTAGAAGAAGTGTCAAATCAAGACTGTTTATAGTGATTTTCTCAAATAAATGGGTCAAAGATCATTTTTTGGGATATGTTAATAGATACTTATAATTTATCAAAAAAAATGTTAATAGATACTTATTTGTCACTTAGGCTGGTAGGCTCCCGTCGAAAAACATTTTTATGTTTCCTTATTGTTTCTAGAGTTCGCCTGTTGGCACTTAACAGCAAGTGGTTTAAGAAGTGTCAAATCAGTGCTTTTGTGAAGTGAATTTTTTCCAATGGGTCAAAATCATTTGTTGGGATATGTTATTAGATACCAACTTGCACTAGGGCTGGTAGGTTCCCACCCTAAAATCACTTTTTTGGAGGCCAAATAGTGGACACAAGCACTTGGTTGCGTAATTAATTAATAAATGTAGCCATAAATTATCATGGTTGGCTTTGGTGATCCTAATATTATGCATGTAAGCACGTAAAGGATATGAAACTCGAACAAATAGATGGACTCACTGTTTGCTTTTCTGATAGACAATGACTAGTATTAAGCATTAGTAGGTGCAAGTTTATTTTAGTTGATGAATACCTGGAAATTCATGAATTTAGTTTGTTATATATTGAATGCTAAAAAGATCCACTTGATCTCATCTTGTTTCTTTTTTCTGTAAGAAAAATAGTATTATTCTGTTTTACTTGGTTTGCAGGAATAAAATGGACACAGTTATATCAAAAGCCTAGTAAGTCAAAGGAACTAAAAAAGCAATTGATGGTTCGTCCTCGGTTTCCTCGCATCTATCGTGAAAGTCAAATGCCTGATGTCAGTACCATCTTGGAAGTGGCAGTCATTGTTGTTGACTCGTGGCAAGTTGGGAATTTGGTGGATTGGTGGACCGATGGTTGCTATTGGTCTGGAAGAGTAGTTGAACTATTGGGAGATCATAAAGTAAAGGTAATTTTTCTATTCCTGTCTATCCATCTATATCCTCTCTGTATCGAATGCTGAACTTCGTTTCATGGTTAACCGTGAGATGATTTGTGCATGTGTGCTTTTTGTCTTTGCTGTTAACAAACTGATCTTTTTTATGTATAGCCAATTGCTTTTTTATTTTGTTCACTGAGAGAAGTATGAGATGGAACAGTCCTTTATCTCCTACTATTCAGTCTGACTACTTGCTCACTTGTTTATCTGCTTTGATGTTATTTGCTTACAGCTCATTCCATCACTAGCCAAGTCTGTTATCTGTTTACTGCAATGACTAATCAAATCTCAATTTCTCATCAACTTCATTGTGAATTTGGTTTTAATGAACAGTAGTCTCTTTAATTTCATTCTGAGAGATCACTTTTTGAAAACAGTTCTGAGAGCATGAGAAGTAGAGCAAGGAATTCTTTTTCAGTGATTTTGTTCATCTGAGTTGGGAACAGGACTTGCCGTTCTTTGAAAAGGGGCCTAGATTTCTTTTTGCTCTAATTGTGTTGCACTCTGAACTTAAAATATTTCCAGATAACAGTAATTGACAGGTGGTGACCTTCCTGAAGTACTTTGGTCTGATTCAGATTTGCATTATCAATTCTGAGGCTGACCAACTAGTCACATCCAGTTATTGTTTCAGGAAGTCTATGCGAAGTATTTTTTTTTATAACATATACTATCAGGAAACTAAGCTTAAAAGTTAATGTTACTAATAAGCATTAGTTATTAGCCAAAAGGAAAAATGAAAGCTTCAGTAATTCTATTTTTTCAAAGTAATGCTGTCCATATAAATGTTTGAGACAATTTTTACTACCAGATAAATTGCTAATTTGTTTTTCTTATTTTGTACTTTGTTCCTTTTCTAGGTTGAGTTGTTTCCTCCTCCTATGGGTGAAGGACAATCATATGAAGCCTTATGCAAGGACCTACGCCCTTCGTTAGATTGGACACCAGAATGTGGCTGGACAGTGCCCATTCCTTTGGTAGCCTTCTGTACTCCTATATTTTCACTTTGTATTTGTCATCAAAGTTTTCCCTATGGTACAATTTGATATCTCCTTAAAGTCCTTCCTAATTTCTAGAATCCTTAACAACTGTTAGAACCTTTTTGTTTTTATTTCCAAAAATCTATTAAATGACAAAATGGTTGGCTTTAACAATATATATATGCCCAGAAAAATCAGGAGATGCTCAGAATGAATGCATCTATGCTGGCTTATTTGCTTAGTGGCTATATTGGTTATCCAACGTATCATCACTAGTTGGACAATCTGACTGACAATATTTAGCCTATAAAATTGTTGAATGAGGTCCTTCGTTGTACTGCATCCACAAGACAAGTATACGTTTACATTTCTCATCTGCATGCAGCAACCATTGGAAATAGGAACATACACCTCTGTCGCTATGTGTTATTTTCTTTCATCAAGTCAATAGATGCTACCATGGATGGTGTTAGATTTCCGTTCTTTTATGGGTTTAGTTGCTCTGTTTAGTCTGACCATTTTTTAAAAGTAGTTCCCCTGGAGAGGGAATTCTTCATCTCTCTTCTGTCCCCAAAAAGTGGCCTTGCTATAAACTGTTCTTTCTATCTAATTTTTAATCAAGTAGATGTAAAATACATCATATATCATATTTTTTTTACTAGTAAAGTTAATTGTATTAATAATAATAGGCATATCCCAAGTACACAAGAGGTACCACCTATTTAGGAAGTAGAAATGGAAACAAGAAAATTCTGAAGATCAAGGCCATTGAAATCTACATCTTTGGCCAATAGAAATAAATTCTAACAAAAAGTAATCTAAGCTTCTCTAATGAACGCTCCTTGTCTTCAAACGTCTGGTCATTACGTTCTTTCCATAATAACCACAGAATACAAATATGAACCATCTTTCACATAACTGTGATTTGTGGAATACTGCCTAGATTTGTCCAATTGGCCAAGAGCTCAACCACTATGGCAGGCATAATGCAGGCTAGCTCTAACCTTCCCATAACGCTCTAGCAACCTTACAATGCAGTAGGAGATGATCCACTGTCTCACCACTTTTTTTGCCCATACAACACTAGTCCACTATAATCACCCTTCGTTTTTGTAAGTTATCCATCGTCAAATTTTACCTAGAGAAGCTGTCCAAGCAAAAAATGCCACTTTGGGGAGCGCCTTATTCCTCCAAATTCTTCTCCATGGGAAGTCATTGTTCCGCAGTTGTGTGAGAGACTTATAGAAAGAGTGAACCGGGAATGTACCTTTTCCTACAGGTACCCACCACAACGTGTGAGTGCTTGGTCTCATGGAATACAAGAGTCTAAAAAAGTCCAAAAAATTGCCAACTTCCCAATCCTGGGCCACGCTAGTGAAACTCACATTCCATTGGACTATGTCACAAGATATCTCCATGAAGTTAACCACTGACATTTCTCTCTCACATGCAATCTTGAAAAATGAAGGGAATGAGTCTTTAAGGGCGTTATCTCCACACCATAGGTCATACCAGAATTTTATTCTAGAGTCGTCTCCCTATACAAGTCTAGTGTGACAAGCAAATACTCCCCACCCTCTTTTTAGGGGTGGCAATATTTGACATGACCCGTTAACCCAACACGAACACGATACGAAATTAGCGAGTTAGAGTTTGATGTTAATGGATTCGGGTCAAAACGACTTGACTCGTTAAGACACGATTCACTGACACATCAGTGACCCGTTAAATCTTTGACTCAAAATTATAATTATATCATTTTTAACCTAAAAACAAAAATACCCTAACCCTATTTCGTATTTCTTAACTCTCTCTCTCAAACCCTCACTCTGTCTCAATTCTTAATTGAGTCAGTTCTTACGAGTCACGACCACCTCCTGCACTTCCTCTGGATTGTAATTTTGGTTTTTTTATTATTTGGATTGTAATTTTGGACTTATTTAGTTAATTTTATATTTTTGGGAGATTTTGTGATTTTAACTTTTATGTGAAATTATGTTAATCAGATTAAATGGATTATTTCGGTCAATTCAACCAATTTATATAAATCAATTGATACGGGTTGACAAGGGTCAAAACGGGTCGTGTCGATATATTTTTAATTAATTCATAACGGGTCAAAATGGTTGTGTCATGCCAACCCGTTATTTTAATAGATCCTTTATACTTGAAGTCAATCACCAACTTCCATAAAGCTTCTTGTCCCAAATTATAGCACAACAACCATTTCTCAAGTAGGGCCCAATTGAATACCCTCAGATTTCTAATTCCTAGCCCACTAGAAGAGATTAAGGAGCATACCTTGTCCCACTTAACCAGATAGAATTTGAATTCATTCCCTAGATCACTCTAAAGGAAATCACGATGAAGTTTTTCAATACGGGTTGCCACACTCGTTGGAATTGGAAACAAAGATAAGAAATAAGTTGGTAGATTTGACAGAGTGCTCTTGAAAGGTGATCCCTCCACATTTCGATAAATACAATCTCTTTCAATCTACCAATCTAAGTTCAATCTTTTCAATTACTATACCCTAAATAGTTTTGGCCCTTGGGGGCAACCCCCAAAGGAAGACCAAGGTAAGTCATGGAGAGAGAGGAGACCTTACATCCAAGAAGATTAGCCAACAACCATATGTTGCGAACCTTACCAACTAGGACCATCTTTGACTTAACCAAGTTTGCTTTCAAACGGGATACAACCTCAAAACAAAGTAAGAGTGCCCTCAATGCGCGAATATGGTTTTGTTCTACCTCACAAAATATCAGAGTATAATCTGCAAACAACAAATGGGAAATGTTAAGGGTGCCCATATTGGTGTCACCAACTGAAAATCCAGCCACAAAACCATTGTTAACCTAGGCAAAGATCATTCTTTGCCATTGATATGCAGCACCTGATCCAATAGCACACCTCTCTCCAAATCCACACCTCCCAAGCAAGTATATTAGGATATCCCAATTGACGTGATCGTAGGCCTTCTCTATCTCCAACTTGAATAAGATAACCCAGGTTGCCAGATGATACATATTTTACTAAATTCAAACAAATTAAAGTGTTTACATGTAACTGATACCTTGCTTGTCAATGAATCTTGTATCTTGTAGGTTAGATACTTATTATTTGTTTAATTATTTTTGTATTACTTATGTTTGCAATGCCTGGTGGTTGCAGGAAAATGGAGATGTTCATTCTTGTGTTCGGATTATTAATCCCTTCAACCAAGGTAAGAATTCTGTTTTTATATTTAGAAGGGAAAAAAAGTCCGCAGTTTAGGGACTGACTAAATCAAATTGTTACCTAAGTACATAATTGTTCTCACAATTGCATTTGAATTTTGGGAACTTCACAATTCATAATCAGAACTCGTTATTTCTATTTGGGGAATGCATTTGCAGTTCATTGTCTGCATTTGATGTTTAGTGCATATCAGATACTTTACTCATATTTATAAGCGGGATGTCACCCTTTGGGCAGGATTTCCTGTCTCTATCGATAATATTATAACCATAGCTTAAAAACCAGACCACTGAAAGAGTGAAAAAAAATGATAAGATCGAGGTTTAGAGATCCAACTGTGGGTCAACCAAAGCTGTGATGAAGTACGACAGTTGTCTTGTGGTGACCTGATAGTAGTCCTGTGCAATTGGACTTGTATGGTTGGAAGTATGTGATTAGTTACTTTGATCATGTTACCACTTGATCGTTTATCCATTTCTGTCATGCTTCCATTTGTTTTCTTTAATGACATGCTTTTAGACTTGAATTTGATTGGCATTGGATATTTACAGGGGCTTCTGGAAATATGATGGCCCGTGATGATGACAAAGGAAGAAAGGGGGTTCAGGCTGCAGCAAGAGCATCACTCGAGCGTAATACTTCTTCTTCTTCACATATTTCTGGAAGCTTATCGCAACCTCCAGATGGATTTGAACGAATGGCAAATCGACCTTGGAGCACCAAAGCATCTAAGGATACACGTACATCAGAAACAAATTTCGAGTTAGATATGGTAGATACTGGCTTTGGAAAGACCAGTGGCTCTGATAGTGTTTCAAGTTCACATGTTAGAGATGCACCAACTGATACGGTGGGAACTGCAGCTGGGAAGGGTAAACACAATGACGCTGGTTCTTCAAAGAAGAGGAAACACGGAAGCATTTCTTTAAATTCCATGCGTTCTGACACAGTAGAAGATGCAGTTATGGACCTGGAGGAACTTTTGAACAAAATCAAATGGGCTAGAGCTATTCTGGAATTTGGAAAACCTCTCTCAGGTAACACGCAGAATCCTTGGAAATTTCTGGAACACAGGGCATCATCATCTACACCAAAATGAGCGTTAAATTTTATTAAAAGTGAATGTTTACATCATGAAACTACCTTTAGCCTTCATCAGTGGAAGTTTGATGGCCACTTTTTGTGACCTTGGTTAGGTGCGTAGATCTACTCGATGATTATCCTGTAATAGCTGTTAATCTTTAAAAGCTTTAAATTAGGTAAATGTCTGACAAGTAGGTTTGTAAATATTTTCTTTTTTTCCCTGCAACGATAAAGTTTTGTTGCTTAAATCAAGACTGAGTTGGGATTAAACTTTTATTGAATTGGGTAGTAAATATGACTGATCAGGAACAGTACTCATACAGCTGAGAGTAGTAGCGACAAAGAATCAAAACGGGTAATGCCAACTTGTAAATATGGCATCTTTTATGTATGCTCCTTTTCATTTTAAGTCACACTTAATGCGGAAAAATTTATTTGAAATGTGCCATGTCATCAAAGTATAACTATATAACTCGGAATGAAATGAACAGTAGTATAGATCAATGGGTGGTGGCATATATGCTTGACCTATTTTGATGAAAGAACTTAATTAGATCAAAGTCATTTTTCTATAATTTTCTGTGAAATAAGTATTTTAAAATTTAATTGTGAAATAAATATTTGTTTTTTATTAATAAAAGTAGAAATTTTTTTCTTTTTTAAGGTACAATTTTGGTGATTGATTTAATATCGTAATGTCGCATTTTATCCTTAATTTGATATTTATAGTCATATAAAATGGGATAAAAATATTTTGATCTCAAAAAATATATTTACGATAATACGGCATAATTTAAAAAAGAAAAAAAAAAGGGATTTACAAAGCAGTCAACCGGGTTGAAGGATGACATCGGGTCAGGTCAATCATAGGGTTAAGGACGAGCTGCCCGTTCAATCTTTCAGAAGCATTTCAATTCAAATTCACTGAAACATGGAGTCCCCGCCACTGAAGCTCGTAATGCTCCAAGGCCCTCGCGAAGGCGAAACCTTAGAATTCCGACCCGGTTCCACTGTCCGAATAGGCCGTCTCGTCCGGGGCAACACCGTGCCCATCAAGGACGTCGGCATTTCCTCCAAGCACCTCTCCATTGAGTCATCCTCTTCTGGGTCAGGCAAATGGATCCTTCGCGATCTTCACTCCTCCAACGGCACCCTCCTCAACGGCACCAAGCTCCTCCCAGACACTCCCTATGATCTCAGCGATGCCGATTCCATCAAGATCGGCGAGTACACCTCCATCTTAGTCAAGATTGACGGCCACGATGAGAGCCAACTGAGACGGAACCCTAGGCGCCGGGCCGCAGAGAAAGACCAGGCGGAACCGGTGGCAGAGAATCGGGGCCCGAGGGTAAAGGCTTCTATAGAGAGCGAAGCTAAATGTGACGAGAAAGGTGAGGACTTGGAGACTGGTAATAGAAGGAAGGGTCGGTCGAGGAAAGCTAGGGTTATGAAGAGCGAAGACGTTGCTCAGGAACTTCGTTATAAGGAGCATGAGAATGTGGGACCCGTGGAAGAGAAACCGTTACGGCAAACAAATACAAGGCGCACACGGAGTGCAAAGATCAAGGAATCTGGGCCTTTGGAACGGGTTCTCGAGAAGATCCCAGAGAATTTGAGTGGAGAAGTGGAGGTTAAGGGTAAGAAGAACCGAGTCGGGGCGAGAAGAAGGAAGAATTTATGCGAAGAGTCATTGAATTTCGTTCGAGTTGATGCTTCGGAGGATAAGGGAAATGTGGAGGAGACAAATTTCGAAGAAAACATTATAACCGATGTTGACGAAGGTGCTCCGAGTAGAGTGGTTGCTTCAGATAATAAGGAGAATGTGGAGGAAACGAATTCTGAAGAAAATGATAGACTTGATGTCGATAAAGGCACGGCGACCGGAGTTGATGTTAAGGTGGAACGGGGGGATGGTTCTGGTGTCAAAGAGGAGGGGCTGGATTTGGAGAAGATGACGCTTGGGGACTGGTTCGATTATCTGGAGGTGCATTTGCCAAAACAGATAATTGATGCGACTGAGGAGATGATTGACGGTATGAGACAGAAAGCTAAGCAAGTTCGTGAGTATATGGTGGAGCGGAGGATTGAGAGATAAAGTGCCAGTGCGATAGACCACTCCTCAGTTTATGTGGTAAATTGATAGTTCAATCGGCTTCATCTTTTAAATGTATGTTGCATTGTTGCGCAATATCTGCAAATGTGTTTATTTGTCCTCGAGCTATGCATTCCGCAGTTAACAATTTGGATCATAAAATATATTTAGTTGGTAATCTTCTCTTTGAGTCAAGGAGAGCGTAAACTCTACTGTGAAAGATCATTAGGGGTCTAGAAGTTCTTCCCAGTACTGGAACATAGGCACCTCGTTAAGACTGAAGTAGACAATATTTGGAGCCATGGGGTGGCTGTGTAGGGTAGCATATGCAAATATGGAATTTAGGTGAGGTACTTGCAAGGCTCCTCAGGTCCTACCACGATGATTGGTATTTCAACAGCATATTTCGGACAGTAGAACTCCGATAATCTTCACTGTTATTTTTATGTTGATTTGGAATCCAGTCAATGTAATTGGCAAACACTGTCATGGATATCATGTTCTACATGCCAGTGTCATCGAGGTTTAAGTCCTCAATGCCATGATCGAGAATCTCGTGCAGTTAGGTGTTATGAGCCACAACGAGAGTACTTTATACTTGGGAACATATAAAAACTTATATTTGCATATTATTGACATCCCTACCATTACCAAGTCTTCTACCATGGACTGTCTACTGGTTTGATTGATGCTAGACTTCAGTGTCATTAGTTAACTGTAACTGTCTTTCATGTGCAGATTCACTTCAGTGCTAGTTTGATTAGATGGTGCATGAAATTAAGGTAGCTTGAAACTCTCCCGAGTGCTAATTTGTAGTGATAGGCTGAGATTGCTATTTTACTTGTTTTTAGTTGTGAGCTTATCTTTCTTGGCCGGAAGGCTCTAAGTTTTCATCCGTTTCAATAAAAGAACTAGTAAGTCGTGTGTATTAGAAATAGATTCCATGGAGTATCTTGTCTCCACAATATCGTGGTTTGGTTGTATAATTTGCATGTGATCTGTGTGTTCTGTTTCTTCTCTAGAACTCATGGATATCAGATGTCCTCTGCTTTGCGATCTTGCAAATTGAGGACAGCATGAGGTGGAATTTTAAGTTGTAAAGGGGCACATGTTATATTATCGTAAACATGAATACAATTCATGTGTACTTTGTTTGGGAATGGATGGCTCTAACAGATACGCGCCTGCCTGTATTATTTAATGTTTATGTACCCCTTGAATACAAGTTTAGTTAGTGAAAAATATGCTAACTCTCACTTTTTGACACATCTACTCTGTTTCTTTGCCGATCATTTGAATCAAAATGAATACTTCCTGATGTCAGAATTTCAAAAGCCAGCGAGAGGTTCCTGTATGATCTTATATTGTAGTTTACCTTTATTACCTGACTTAGCGTGATGTGAATTGTGATATTACATATCTAATTTACATAAAAAATAACTTTGTAATCTAACATAATAAATCAATCAAATTGAAAATATATTTTAGTGAGATATTTTATGGATGAACTCTTTTTCTAAAGGGAAATGCTTCTCCTCCCGATTATAGGTTCCGATTTTTTTTTTGAAATTTATTTAAGGATTAAATAAATGTTTTTAAATGATGTGAAATTTTTTTTAAAATGTTTAAATTTTTTTTTTAAAATATATTAAAAAAGTAATAAAAAAAAAAGAAAAAAGAAAAAGAAAGTGAAATGACCTTATCATGGGCAGTGTCGGGATCCTATGGATTGCTCTAGCACTTCCCTTTTCTGAAAGAATCCTCCGGTACTATGCATGCTTATGGATTAGCCGCTTGAAATGGGTTGGATCAAAGCTTACTTCGTGAGCTTATGATTGTATAGAAATATGGGCTGGACTGAAAGATCTGAACTTGATGGGCTAAAATTCAAGTAGGCAAGCGTTCTCTTTCAAAAAAAAAAGTAGGCAAGCGTTCAATATCATTAAAATTAAGGGAAGCGGGTATGAAGATAGCATGTTTTTTGTTATTATCGTTTTTATAAGCTCTTAAGAAAATTGTTTAATTATGTGAGAAGAAAAGTTCAGTTAAATGAAGTTACAGGCACTACCTGTCTAACTCGTGTGGTTATGATATATTGTATTGTGTTATATTTAAATTTTGGCAGAATACGATGAAATAAGCAATTGAATTTAGAGTGCCGTACGTGTTGATTTGATGCAAAAGGGCGTTTCCCTTGCGTAAGTACTTGTAACGCTGAAATGAGATTAAAGTCAGCGAAAATATGTATTTTAGTAACATGGTAATTATAAATTAATAATAAATATTTTCTATATTTGGCAGCACGATATTGATAAGAGGATAACAATATGTTTAAGAATTAACCCATTTAGTCACAACTATCTATTTTGCTCCAGACTATCGGGTACAATACCTTCTCTAAAGTTGATGAGACACCATGCAACAAAGGCATTTTTTATTCTCGTCTACCAATTAGCAAAACCTCATTTGGTGATCTATGCCCTCTCTTTCTTCAGTGTCTCTAGGTTATGGATAAAAATAGATACAGTTATCATTATTTTATATAATTTATATATATATAATGAAGTTTGGGTAGAAGAGACGACAAGACACCTTGTGCGCGCAACTGCGGGTAAACCCTGCAACTTCGGCTGTTGAACCTTATAAAACCACAACCAGATTTTGCCCTGCATGGTTGCATCTAATTGGCAGCTAGTGATGATGTCTCTGACTGAATCTGTGCTGAATGTGGAGAAGATCTTTTGTCTAAACGGACTGACTGATAAAGCTCTCTCTATTTTCGGCCGGAAAATGGTAAAGCAAAATCTTGGGTGCACTGACTCACTGGGATTTACTTTCTATGGAATAATGAGGCTGTACGTACGTAAAGCTTCATTGAATGATTGAAAATGTCATCTTTTAGCGCGCCGAAAGGAATTAAAAGGTGTACAATTACAAACTTAACAACATAGTAGAATATTGTCAAAGGGACCTGAGACTTGCTTTCAGTTTTAGAGGGTTGCTTTAATGTGTTACGTTGGCATGACTTAAAGCGAGTGTACTCAGAGTTGAAATGATATCTTTATGTAGGGAGTAGGAGTACTCTATCTGCAACAAGTCGTTTTCACAAATTTGTTCCATTCACTATATACACATGCAAACATAATATATATATATATAGTTTATCCCTCACGAAATTAATTTGGTGTGCAAAACAGCTTGTAGTTGGATTAGCAACTTCACATTTTGTTAATTGGATCAAGTACCATGCATATGACAAAGCTTGTTTAATTGATTAGAAGAGTTGGCCATAAATATGATACCGGAGAGACAATTACTATATAATTTAATTAAGGGAAAACAGAAGTAGCCCATGTTTGAATGCATGTTTTATAAGTAAATTTAGTGCTCTAGCATATCCCAACCATTGAGTGCATGCATCCCTTTAGAGGGTTTTAACCCTTTTGAAGTTGGTAACCTTCAGAATTAGGAAATTAGCAATGGTGATTATCATAATTTGTGGTACTCTTATTACTTATTGTCGAAGGGTACTAACTGATCATGATCAGAGAATTAGATTCTTAGAACATGCTTGATTTTATTGTATGCATTAATTGCATGTTCAAGATGAATTAATCTTGTTCTGTGACTTACTTTTTCATCGAAGTGGGGACAAAAAAGAAGAAGAAAGAAACAAATTTCAACACAGATTGGCTGGAAATTATCAGGTGCTCTCTCTCTCTCTCTCCCTCCTCTGACTTTGACTGACATCAGCCAATCGGGGTCCGACATATACTCAAGCTCATCATAATGACCGCCTCATCTGCTCCCACTCTTTAGTTTCTTTAGAGCTGTTAAACATGCATTATTGTAGTTGGATACAAATCAAAGAGAAGTGAAGGATTTGCTAGATTTGGCAAAAAGGTATAACTCTGGCAGGCCGAGGTTCCATATGTAGTAAGTAATTGCCACAATATTTTGGATATTTCAGTGGTACCCTCCGTTGGATTATAATTCAGCTTTGCCTTAGGAATTTTGATGGGCTTTGCCGCAACTTCAAATTTACTCCTTAAAATTCTCAAAATCTAATTTTCTGTCATCAGCATTTTTCTCCAGGTCAGCCTCCAAGTACCTCTCTCTCTCTCACTCTCAACTTTTGAGAGATCAGGTGTTCCTTTAACTGTTCTCTTTCCTGAATAATTATATGATGTGAGCTAACTGTTATTGTCTTTTTGATCTTGCTAGCTAGGTCTGAACTGAATCAAAAGCAACCATGGAGAGGAAGAACAGCTTGAGCAACAGTTTGAAAGATGGCAGTTTTGGCACTAGAGCCATTAAAGACCCCATCGACAACAATAACAGCGTGCCTAAAGATTCAGTGAACTGTGGTAGCCAAAGCTACGGAGATCATTATGTTAATGGGTTTTCATGGCCTCCGAGATCTTACACATGTAGCTTCTGCAAAAGAGAATTCAAATCTGCTCAAGCTCTGGGTGGCCATATGAACGTCCATAGGAGAGACAGAGCCAGGCTGAGGCAGTCACCCCCAAGGGACGGTCAGCATCCTTTTCTTAATCTTAACCCTAACCCTAACCCTAAGTTCTCATCCTCATCATCATCATCACAATCATCTCAGTCAAGAAGGCTTACACCATTCTCTTTCCCTTTACCTTCTTTAATTTCTCCTCCTCTTTCGTCATTAACTTTACCATATTCTGCTTCCCTGAGTGACGGGAAAAAATGGGGTACTCTAGTTGCAGGTAGCCTATTTGACTCTTCAATTCCAAAAGGCATGGACTTAACTAATATGAAGAGTGAAAAATCATATAGTGGGGGCGAAGAATTTGATGGGTTCAAGAAAGGGGACGGGTGCAAGATTTTCAAAAAGCCCGGGATTGTCGGATTAGACTTGGAGATCGGTCTCCTCAGTGACTCAAAGGAAGATATAGATTTGGAACTTCGATTGGGATGCTCTTAGATATTGGATGAACATTTCTCAGAATCCTTTTTTTTTCAATCCTTGGCTAATTGCACCAATTCACTATCTGAGATTCTGAGAAGACCAAACAGCGATCGAGATGTAATATGCATAATATTTTTTATCTGAACAACGTATTTTCCAATGTATTTGGCATCATCATGTACTTCCTATTTTATGCATGGGCGCTTATATATATGTATTGCCAATAATTTCCTGAAGTACTACTACGTACGTACATGTTCGATCTTTTGAACTTATTTTCAATGCAATCTCTTACCTAAGAGATTGAAATAGACGTTGCCATTCGATCGATCAGATCTGTTGTTTTCTTTTGTCTTCATTGTAAGGATTCGGCTTTAAGTTCTGTTTGACTGATGTCATCACATCACGTTTGTTTATTCCCGATAGACGAGAACTTTTCCTCACAATAATCCAGATCAAATGTCCTGCCTGATCTTTCGTTTCTTTGTTTTTTTGTTCCTTCTTTTGGGTTATAGGGGCCGGGGGCTTAATTTCTTCTTTCCTCATGTTGTTATTGTTGGTTTGTGCATCTAATTGTTAGGTTAGCTAGCTATTCCATGACAACATAAACTTGGCTAATTGCTTGCTTAGAATCGCAGAAAGTAATTAAAATTACTTTAGTCGAGTGCCTCTCAGGTGACTTTTCCAAGTACGTAGCTGGATTACTGGATATATATATGCTAGCTATTAGCTAGCTAGGCAAGATATATTTGGATTGACCAAGAGGCCGACCGCCTAGGTTGTTTTAGCCACAACCAAGCAAACAATTACCAATCTAGCTAAAGGTGGATTTCTTAAAACAGCGCCCTAGCTCGTTGGTTGAGCCTAGGGAAAGCTTATTTCCCTGATCTTGGTCCTGGATCAACCAGTACTAGATTGCTGATCTGTAGAAGCCTGATCATGAATATATATATATATCTTTTGTNACTTTTCCAAGTACGTAGCTGGATTACTGGAGATCAAGTACTTGTTTTTTAATTAATATATAGAAGAAGATCACGAGGTTAAAGAAATATGCATTAAAGGTTTTCGCGTCCGATCGATCTGGCTACGTCGCTTTGTAAGCAGCCAAATTTATTATATAATTAAGGTGGTGTTAGCACCTAGCATGCACCAATATTATGGTAGATAGAAATTAATTAAGATCATAGTTGTCGTACGTGTACGAGTGAGATTGCACGATGATGCTTTCGTACCTACGTGGATATAATATATGTTATTGATAAATAAATTAGTATGTGCCCAAATAATTATATTAAATTACAGGGGAAATTTTGCAATTTATAATTATATAATGATGAAATTAGCATATCATTAATATATATCTTCTTTATGATTATTGTAGAGCGCCTAATAATGCCAGATTGTGATTTTCTAGCTTCTTCATAGCAGCCAACGTAAGAGAGAAACCCAAGTGGACAACTTCAAAAAACCACCCAAAAGAGTACTTGCATGTATGCTTGCAAGCCTTTGTGCCAACTAGTACACAATTAATCATCAAGGTTTTCGTTGGAGATTGCAAACAAAGAGTACCATATGTTAGTTCACAGCCCACTTTATGAAAAGATGATCGTTTCTGCTTTCAGAAAAGTATCCATCTTGTCCCAAGCCAACATATATATACATATATTTCATATATAAAGAAATATGATTTGCATAGTTATAGTACTGTCTCTTTGATATAAGTCAGTACAAAACACAAAAGTAAATCGAGAACAAATTGAAAACTTACATGGAGATGCATGATGATATAATTAAGCAATCTTTATGCACCATGATCCATGTCTGTGGTTACACTATTAATTAAGAGTACTACCATGGTTGCCATATGTATGATACACCAGTGGGCCGAGACTGAATGCTTTTTTTTTTCCCAAAATCTGATGATTTGCATGTTCGTGGCAAAGCCTGGCCGTCAAATGCCATGATGGCTTTTCCTTAAATGGAATGAGACTTTTAAGTGAGTTCGAAGCATTTCAGAAAACTGAGAGACCCCAAACTCTGTTGTCTTTCCCGCATAGCAGTAGTACTTGCAAACCACTCCACTAGATCTACTCTCGCTAGCTACGTAGTTTCCAGCTAATTTAACCAAATTGAATTAATTATTACTACCCAAAAAGACAGTACTACCGATTACCTATATATATATAGGTACCATGCATCAGCCGCCGGTCGGCCGGACAGGGCTACTCGATCGGCGACTGAACTAGCTTGAACCGGCAGGCGGGAATTAGAGAGAGGACAGGGCTAAGATAATTCATGAAATATTTTGGCCTTTGAAATATATATATTCTAAACTTCTAATTAGTAATTGGTCAAAGGAGGCAGCGTTTATGTGTATATATATATTTATATAATATTGCTCCAAGAGAACATTAATAAATGTAATTAAGTGAGATAATTAATTAAGGTATATATATATATATATATATATATATATATATATATATATGTAAATTGATGACTTGTAAAATTTCATGTTGCAGATTTACAACTTCGCTCGAGCGGAGACTTTTGGCCGCTCGAGCGAACTCAGGCAGATTCAAACGCTCGATTGCCGCTCAATAGTTAGCTCGAGCGGGTTGCGGAAATACAAAGATCGCTCGAGCGGAGACATTGGCCGCTCGAGCGAAATCAGGCAAAGTTGAACGCTCGAGATGCGCTCGACAAGTCGCTCGAGCGAAGTTAGGCAGAGTCGACCGCTCGATGTTCACTCGACACCCCGCTCGAGTGAACATCGTATTTTGACAGATCTAGAGTTTTCGGCCGTCACACCATATAAAAGTGATTTTTCACTTTATGGTCGTACTGTTGGACTGGAGAACACCTTTTGGGAGAGAAAAACATATCTAGAAGGATTCAAATCAATCGTTTTGGAGAGGGGATTCCACATATTGCACGTACGTCGGAATCATACACGAGCACAGACGGGAGAAAAGCCTTGAATCAGATCCTTTAGTTTTTGACGACGAGTTGCGGCTGCAAGGAGTATTTTTCAGCGTTTATTTTCTTCCATTATTCTCAGAACAATTATGGTGAATTCGTTTATGTTGAATTCTATTTCTAGTATGAGCTAAACTTTCTTTATTCTAGGAAAATGATGTAATTTAATTCCGAACTATGCTTGATTGTCTATGCAAATTTAAGGCGATTCTCTCTTTGTTTATCTGATTTATTCTGAGTTTATTGCTTCTAATTAACTGGCTATTGATTAGATGATTTTTAATTTTGTGATTTGCTATCGAAAGAGGGAATCATAGGATAGATCTTGAATATTTCAGCATAGGTAAGTATAGAGATCGAAAGACTTGTATGAACCTATGTAGTAATTAAATCATTGATCTTATTACTTTCTTGTTTATTTAAATTGCATATTCTTGTGTGAATTGATAAACAAGAATAATTTTCAATTGACTATCAAAAGAAGCTTTTGGATGAATTAGAGATTTGCTAATAGACAAAAAGAATTAAATTAAATTAGCTGGATGAGAAAAGTATAGTGACGAATTAGGTGAAATCGGTTTCCTAGAAGTTTTCTTTCCCATTAATCTGATCTTCAAACGTCAGTTTTATTTCATTTGTATATTTATCTTTGAGTTAATTTTAGTTTAATTTGCAACTACAAAAATCTTAGTGATTCCTCTAGATAAAATTGAGATTAGTATAATTTTGGTATTTGGTATAAGTAAGATACCAATCCCTGAGGACGATACTCTTCTTACCACTTTTATTATAAAACTACGATACTATGCACTTGCAGTTTTGCACCGATCATAAATCACACGTGGCCACATGCACTACCAATCATGAAGGTACGTACAAGTTCCTCAAGATAATTATATATATAATGATATATAAGTTTTTTATATTCTTTTAAAAAAAATTAAATATGAGATTGATATAAAAAATTTATTATCTTTTAATAAGGAAACGTGTTGGAAAATATACATGAACAGTAATGTTACATGCAGCAACAATACTGCCATAGCTCTTTTTTTGTTTTGTACAATGTTCTCATGTCTAAATCACTGTCTACATGGCTAAAAGTTTAATAATATGGCATATAATCTGATTCTTCAAATGAAAAATTTGTATTTAAAACCTTCATCCTGTATAAAAAAAAAAATCCTCTCTGTATCTTTATTTTTATGATATTACAAATGAATCATTCGCCTAATTTTGTGGGGGGATCGGGAGATGGAGGGCTTTCAATGATCTACTGCATGCTTTCTTCGTGGCAAAGCATGCATCTAATCACTGCGTGACAAAGAGTCCAGCTTCTACCTAAACAGAGATCGACCGTGCAAGTACAAGAACACACCAAACAGGAGGAAAAAAAAAATGATGTTTCATGCATACTTCATATATGAAGACTACGTACGTGAATTAATTAAGAGTATGACACGGACAGCTGTTGGTTTTGAGAGGCCTCTGCTTCTTTCATTTACAATATCGATGATCTCTTTGGATTTTGTGAATAAAGGTTGGAATTAGAAACCATGGGATCAATCATGCATGTTAGTTATAGGTTGTACTGATGATAATGGGGTCCTCACACGTGGAGGGTGAAAGTTGAGAGAAAGGAGGGGGAGACAATTGGGACGAAGGGGAAGGTGTGGAAGTGATATTTTTTGGTGTATAATGGAATTAGAGAGATTGGAGGAAAGAAATTCACATGCACTTCATTTCTTTATTCACTCATTCCGGCCCCTTTGCTTCACAGCTTTCAGTTGATCGTGCTTGCATAATTTCAACGATACGTACGTACCCTGACATCACATGGCTAGCTATGATTTTCATGTACGTACTTTCATTTACTTAGCAATAATATATAATGTTCATGTGAATTTCTTTCGATGAAAAAAAAAAATAAATGAGTTAGGGTACTTACACATGATCATGATAAAAAAAGTATACACACGAGGCCGGACAATATTGCACAATAACCGTGCATGATTCGACAGTCTTCATTATATATATATATATATAGATCTAGTTCATCAGTTAGTTCCAGGTCGGTTTTGCCTCCTGATATAATTAACGAAGAAGATTGTGAAATCTCAGAAAATGAGACTGAGATTGATGATATAGATCAATGGCATATGCCAAAGATCAAGGTTAATTCCTTATATCACCAGTCTTGGTTTAATTTCAAATCTAAAACCCTGTCCCAGGTAAAAACTGTGGAACAGACTTTTTCAATATCCGATACGCAAGAACAATGCGTATTATTTAAAAAAGAATTAATAAAATCTTTTAAAGAAAAAGGTTTTAAATTCATGCATATTGCATCTGTTCAGGTAGCAGTGAAACCTTTGATCAGAAAAGGTATCAATGCTTCTGTTCTTTTATGTTTGCGTGATGGTAGATTTATGAACTTTGAAGACAGTGCCTTAGGAGTAGTTCAAACTTCTCTTATGGATGGTCCAGTTCATTTTGATTGCTATCCTGACTTGATGGTTGATTTGTATGACGCAAATCTACTGTCTGTTTTAACTTTGAATGTTCTAACCTCCGGTTTTAACATGAAACCTGGCAGTAGACCCATATCCTTAGTCTACCGTATATACTACAGAGTTTTGAGTTCTAGTCTCGAGACAAAGGCTAAAATTAAGTCTCCAAAAAATGAGACTTTATTGATGTGTAGTTCTACTGAGAATGCTAACATCAGAACTCCCAAGAAACTCTATTGGAAGGATATCCAACTTCCAACAGAATGGACCCTTAAGGAAGAGCTGCCACCAGTGGCAATTCAACCTAAGGAAGATTTTAGTTATATCAAGCAGTATTTAGATGGTACTGTAAAGATATCCTTTGATTCACCTAGTTCTAATAAAAGAAGAAATTCTTTTACTGGATCTAGATCTTCTGTCAGTTCGGACCCAGGTATTCGAGATGCGAATATCAACAGATACCTGGAAGAACAACGTTCTTCTCGTCCGGTTATTATCCAGGAGTTTCAACCTATTGTTACTCCAAATAACCAAGATCTAAGGGATCTAAAGTTGAAAGGGATTTCAACTCAGTCCCAGGTTACATCTGTCATATATTCTGCAAAAGATAAATCCATACAGGAAGAAGCACAGGAGGAAGAGGACAATTCTTTGTCCCCTACCGCTTCTGATATGGTCGCTCCAGTTCATCATCAATTATGTATGATGAGCAGGACGAATTATCTTGATCATGAAACATTAATGCATGATTCAATTGACTTAGCTTCTCTGCTTACTGAGTTTAAATCCAAAGAAAACCGTAATAAGAGAAAATCTTATTGCGAGATTTATTCATCTTCTGAGAAACAGAGGATTCGAAGAAAATGGATGAATAAGATGGTTTCAGTAAACAAACATATCTTATTTTTTGATTTTCTTGAGAATCATTATGCTTCTAAGAAGGATGATTCTAAAAAGAATTTAAATGTTTTAAAAACAAATTTTATTAAAGAAGAAGGCAGGACTGTTGTTAAAACCAGCCACCCACCTTTGGAAACTATCCTGATTTCTCACCAAGGAGTTGAAATAAAAGCTTCTCCTTTTAAGATTTCAAAACCTGGTGAAAATGTTTTGCTTGAAACAAAAAAGATTATTGAACAAAACAATTTTGTTAACCAATCTCTCCATACAATAGGTCTACAATTAGATCGTATCGAGAATATGGTTGAATCACCTATTTTCCAAAAACCTGCCAAAATGATTGAAAAACCTTTGGTTATCTTACCTGAGAGAAGGCCAAAAATTGATTTTACACCGGCCGATAGCACTCTCGATAAGGTCAATCGAATGCTTGCTAACATCAAACAAGAAGTTAGTCAAGAAGGACCCTCTATCAGTGCTCTAAGCAAAGACAGCAAAGGGGTTAATTTTGATGATTCATTTTCTGTAAAAACTTTGGATGATGATGGTTTGTCTGATGACACTTTGTCTGATAATTCCTTGGTACAGAAAATAGACTTAATTCAAAATGGTTTTCAGGATCTTTCCTTGGAAAGACCCACGGTGGCCAGACTTTATTCGAAAGGACCTACTCCCATTGGTCTCACGAAAAACTGGTATTCCAGACCCACACCCCCTGATTTGCAGTTTGAGGAGAGAGGTTTCCAATCTCAATTCTCAGTATCTGCTGACCAAATGTATGAATGGAATATTGATGGATTATCTGAGCAGGAAATCCTCAATACTGTCCAACGTATGTCTATGGTTGCTAATGCTTATATTAACAACAATCTTAGCCAGCCTAACATTGTTGATATCCTGACTACTGGATTCTCAGGCATGCTTCGTTCTTGGTGGGATAAACATCTTACCGACACAGCAAGAGGTGAAACCCATTCTGCAGTCCAAAAGACTGAAGAAGGTTTGCCTGTGTTTGACGAAATCCCAGGGCAAGGAACGCCCGATGGAGTCAACACCCTGATTTATACCCTTATTAAACATTTTGTTGGAACACCTTCCAACATAACTAACAGAATCTCTGATTACTTAAATAATTTGAGATGTAACAAGATGTCTGACTATCGTTGGTATAAAGATGTCTTTATGTCCAGAGTTATGCTTCGAGATGACTCTAATATGCCTTATTGGAAAGAAAAATTCGTGGATGGATTGCCTCGTTTGTTTGCCATTAAGGTTAAGGATTCACTTACTGATGCCTCGGGTTTACTGAATTACAATGATCATACTTATGGTGATATCATTAGTCTTATTCAGAAACTTGGTATTAGTATGTGCAATGATCAAAGGATGATTGCCCAACAGATGAACGATAGAAAGAAAGCCAAATATGAAATGGGAAACTTTTGTGAACAATTTGGCCTTCCTCCTATTGCGCCATCTCGGCAACATAAGAAAACTGTAAAAAGGTTTTCCAAACCTCGTGGGAATCACAGGAAAACACCCCATGATGAATTTTATCAAAAACCAGTTTCAAAATCGGTTTCCAGAAAAAAGAAACCTTTTCAAAAATGGTTTTCTAAAAACCCTGCAAAGGGAACTTGTTTTACTTGTGGCCAGAAAGGACACTTTGCAGATAAGTGCCCCAAGAAGCCCAAGATTAAGAAAAAACTTAATGAGTTGCATATTAATGCCGCTGACCAAGAAGATCTGTTTCGACTCCTCGAAAATGGATCTCCTATGTCTTCGGATAAGGATGAACTAAGTTCGGATGATAAAAGTTATCATTCAGACTCTGATCATCCCAACTCACCAAATATTAAGTTTGGTTGTAAAGATTCTTGTTGTAATCCTGAACGGAAAAAGAATTTTAACCAAAGAGGAAGAACATGAAAACATGCTCTTATCTCTTATTGCACAGATTGAGGACCCTGAGCTAAAAGAGAAATATCTCATACAGCTTAAGAAGAATATGACTCGCAAAGAGTCTACGTCTTCAGGGAAGATTTCTTTTGAAGATACTTTGGGACGTTTTCAGAAACAAAAACCCAAAGAAATTTCTATAAAGGATTTACAAAATGAAGTTAATCTTGTTAAAAAAGAGATTTCTGAACTCAGAGAAGAGGTTAAAACCCTTAAATCTGAAAATGTTTCTTTTAAACAAGATTTATTAAAAATACAAATTGATAAACAATTTAATCAAAATCCTTCAGGCAATGAATCAAACGACTCAGACCATTCTGAACCTTCTGATAAGGATGTCTGTGTGCTCCGCCATTCTGTTCCGCAGAAATGGTTTTGTTTGGTAGAGATTATTGTTGCTCGTAGTTTCAAATTCTCTGCTATTGCCTTGATTGACTCAGGTGCTGATTTGAACTGTATCCACGAAGGATTAGTTCCTACCCAGTACTTTGAAAAGTCCGAAGAGAATTTATTCTCGGCAAACGGATTTAAGATGAAGATTCGTTATGAGCTAAATGACGCTCATGTTTGCCAGGACAATGTCTGCTTTAAAATTCCATCTGTTTTAGTCAAAGACATTTCCTATGATGTAATTTTGGGGATGCCTTTCTTAAACATGATTTATCATTTTCTTTCTGAACATGATGGGATCACCACTGACCCCTTTGGACAGAAAGTTAAATTTAAATTTGCATCTAAGTTTGAACATGATTGTCATAGAAAATCTTTAACGTTGATTTTTCAAAAAAGAAAACATCTTGATTTTCTAAAACAAGAAATTCGTTTTAAACGCATATCCGAAAATTTAAAGGATCCTTTGCTCCAGGCAAAGATCTCTGATTTTCAAAAGGTTTTAGTTTCTTCTGTTTGTTCAAACCTTCCTACTGCTTTCTGGCATAGGAAGAAACACGAAGTTTCTTTGCCTTACATAAAAGGATTTTCAGAATCCAAAATACCCACCAAGGCGCGACCCATTCAAATGAATAGGGAAACCCTTGAGTTTTGTAAAACTGAGATTGAGGATCTTCTTGCTAAAAATATCATCAGACATAGCAAGTCACCTTGGTCATGTGCAGCGTTTTATGTCCAGAAAAAAGCTGAGATTGAGCGAGGGACACCCCGTCTGGTCATAAACTATAAACCACTGAATGAAGTCTTAGAGTGGATTAGGTACCCTATTCCCAATAAACAAGACTTGATTCAAAGATTAGAAGGTGCAGTCGTGTTTTCTAAGTTTGACCTTAAGTCTGGATTTTGGCAGATCCAAATTAGAAAGTCAGACCGATACAAGACTGGTTTCACCACCCCTCTAGGTCACTATGAGTGGAATGTCATGCCATTTGGACTAAAGAACGCTCCTAGTGAATTCCAAAATATCATGAATGACATTTTTTCGTCATTCACCCTATTCACCATCGTTTACATCGATGACGTACTTGTATTCTCCAAATCTATTGATGAACACTGGAAACATCTTGAAACGGTTCTTGCAGTCATCAAAAGAAATGGACTTGTCTTATCTGCTTCGAAGATAAAATTATTCCAGACCAAGATCAGATTCCTTGGTTTCGACATCTTCAAAGGAAAAATCAAACCTATCCAGCGAGCTATTGAGTTTGCTGATAAATTCCCAGATGTTATTCTTGATAAGAACCAACTACAAAGATTCCTTGGTTCTTTGAATTACATCTCCGACTTCTATCAGGATATGAGAAAGCAGTGTCGCCCTCTTTTTGCGAGACTGAAAACTAATCCTGCTCCGTGGACTGACGTTCACACCAAGCTTATCCAGAAAATCAAGGCACATGTCAAAACTCTTCCATGTCTTGGTATTCCTGTTTTAAATAGCTTCAAGATTGTCCAAACTGACGCCAGTGACACAGGCTATGGCGGCATCTTGAAACAAGTTGTTTCACCAGGTTCCTCCGAACAAATCGTTCGCTTCCACTCTGGAACTTGGAATCTTGCACAGCATAATTATAGTACTGTTAAAAAAGAAATACTATCTGTTGTTTTATGTATTTCTAAATTTCAGTCTGATTTGCTTAACCAAAAATTCCTTTTGCGGATTGATTGTAAGTCAGCAAAGGAAATTTTAGAAAAAGATATTAAAAACATTGCATCAAAACATATTTTTGCACGATGGCAAGCTGTTTTAAGTGTTTTTGATTTTGACATTGAATATATTAAAGGATCGGATAACTCCATCCCTGATTTTCTTACCCGTGAATTCTTGCAGAATAAACCATGAGTAAGAAGAAGAAACCAGGAGGACTTCCCAGTTCCTCCTCTACCTCTTCAATATCCAAGTTGTTTGTACCTCCGGTACCAACAACTTCTTTGACCATGGCTTTCTCCCCACTGGAGATAGCCAATAGATTTACCAGCCTAGGGCGAGTTCCCAGACTGGTAACCCCTGCCACTTTTGTCTCAACCTTAGCCACGCCCTGTGACCCCTTTGCCAATCCACTAGCAGTAACAGGACAACGACCGGCAGGCAACTTTATCCGTGCCAACAAGGCACCCTATCATCAGAAGGTATGGTTTGACAGCCTGTTTTATATTGAGAAATCAATTAAAACAAATCCATACCAAATTGCAATTGAATATTTTCCACGAGACTTTCACTGGATCCCTGAAAATCCAGCCAAAGATCTCAAATTTTACCTTGGAATCATGGTGAAAACCAATTCCGTTTCTATCAAGCCGATTTTTGATAAATTTGACAAATCAAAAATCATTTTTCATAATTGTCAAATAAACCATGTCATGACGGAAGAAGAATGGGTCACCCACCCTTCTACCTCCAAAACTCTAAACCCTGAAACAGATACTGTTTATAATTATTATGATTATATTCAGGCCTGGTTCAAATTTCCTTTATATCAAACCCCAGACATGTCACATTCCTAGTTCTTTTCTTTTAACAAAAGATCCAAAAATGGTTTTCCTCTGTGGTTTCAACGGTGGTGGGGCTACTTCGGTTCCAGCATTGAAATATTTCCCGATGATTTTCAGCAGGTCATCAAACACTTTTCCATTACCAATAAGGTAAAAGGGCGAGATGCCAGATTACCTTCTCTTATTCACTTCTGCGCCAAATACAAACCACCGTGGATTTGTAAATGGTCGTATGAAAAGCATAGCGATATATTAGTTAGACAATATTTCGTCAAATGGTGGGATAAATTCAATCTTTCAGATGAAATTATCTCAAGAGTCTCTTCAGATTTTCCACCCATAGTGCCAAATCTGAAATGCAAGGAGGAATTTCCCTCTCCTTCTCCTATCCAAGCCATTGTCCCCTACCCTTCCTTAACAGGTGACAAACCGGCTCCAGAATGTTCGAGTTCTTCAACCAAGCAGAAGAAGTCATCTTCAGCAAAGAAGAAGAATTCAGCGGAATCAGTATCCTCGAAAGACAAGTCAACAACAGACCTTTCGAGCACAGAAATATTCCAACTATTGCAGACCAAGCTCCAACAAGAAGCAGAGGCCCGCAACAGTGAAGAATCAGCTGCAGGATCACAAGCATCGTCAGATGACTCAGACCCCTACAGCAATTTATTCGGTCATGACTCAGAAGACTACCCGCCAAACCTGGGGGATGACTGAGACCTGACCCTGACAGCGCACCAACGCACTATCCAGCTGTCACTCAACCACCTTCATTTTCGCAGGGGAGGAAAGGTGACTGCAACTTTTGACCACTTTGCACAATAGAAGACAGAAATGCTTTCGGTGCAAAAAGAAGATTACTATCGGCAGAAGACGACAAAGCTTCTTTCGGCGTCAGATTGCCAGCATGAGTAAATAGTGACAAAAAGTCACTATTCATTCACTATTCACCCCGTAATTTACGGGACGATTCTATCTTGTACAGGAGCCTCCTTACTCTATAAAAGGACTCCTAATTTCATTTGGAAAGCACGACCAATTTAGCTCTCAACTCTAAGAACAAATTGACCACTATCCCAGAGAGAATCCCAACTCCCTGTTATCCTTGTATCCCCCTCACAAACTTGCTTTCTTAAGCTTGTAAGTTTGAGGCTTGTTTATATTTTGTCTATATTGAAATAAAATATTTGAAGTTTTATTTCATTACTCTGTTTTTACATTGAGCATTCATGCATTGGAAGGCTGAGCCTCCACATATTCTGCTCACGTTTATATTCCAGTCTAATATCAATGGAAGGCCATGCCTCCTATTGTTTTTATCTTTCTTGATCTTATACCGGGTCAGAATATCTATCCCTATGTTAATACTGTGAATTATTAACATCTATCCCTTTTATATATATATACAAAATGTGAAACGTGCATCGTAAATTACGAATAGAATTCAATGTACAGTACCAGCTTAACCAAGAATATTTACCATTAAGATAGTCTAAAAATGGGTCAGATATTAGCATATGTAACTTAATAATAAGATCTTAATAAAAGAGGTCGATGCACACTATATAAGCTTAATCAGCCAAACAGTACTGGGCGAGAGAGAGAGGCAGTAGGCCAGGGATGAAGAAGGCTGCAGGAAGCTACGCAAGAATTTGAAAAAAAAATTAACTATGCCTGGGCATGCATGAATATCTTATCTGGTTGATGTACGTGGTCCATTTACAACATGAGCAGCGGGATCATATACTTGCAGAATCTTCTTTTAATTAACACGAGCGCCTATTTATTTTTAATTTTCATTTTCCCTGAAAACATCTCAACTTTTATGTTCTCTAGATCATCGTTTATGTTAACTTTAATTTAGATCATCTGATCTCCAATGACGGAGCCAGCACCTCCCCCCATGCGACGCTTTTCCTAACTTTGATAATTCTGTTTTAGTTCAAGCAATCATCTCTTATTAATCGTGTTTATGTTGATCTCTACATCCAATATTCTCTCCCTGCCCCCAAGGCTATGTTGCCCATGCGACCACCCTTTTCCTAACTTAGACCATTCTGTTTTAGGAAAATGATAGACCCACCGACGAAGTTTACCCATTTTCCTTACAAATGCTGTAAAAAATAGTTAAAAAAAAAAAAGACAATACTTTAACACTATCGATACAAAAGTTAGGTGACTTTTCTTGGTAGATGAAGCACCTCCCTTCAAGCAATCATCTCTTATTTATGTTCTCTAGATCATCTTATTTATGCCCCCTACAATTAGAACAAAAAAAAATATGCATGTGTTAATTTTTTTTATTTAATAAATAATATTAATTTATCATGTATTGGCCCCACTCTAAAAATTATTTTGGCCCCTCCATAAAATTTAATCTGATATAAAAATGAAATACATAAAACACATTTCATATAAAATAAAATACATAATTTTTATTATAAATAAAAAAAATTTTAATTATAACTAGTAGTATTTCTAACCTCTTTCCATTGTCTATATTGAAAGAGAAATAGTTAAGAATTTTGATTTAGATTCAATACTTGATGATTTTGTTTGTTTAATATATTTGTATGAATGTCTTTATATTATTTCAATGATATATTGTTATTGACATATCAAATATTTTTTTAATACATAAGTTATATTAAACGTATTTTATTTATATTGTAAATTTTCTTATCATATTATTATATATCGTAAAAAAATTTATATAAAAGTAGAATAAAAAATATTTTATATATACTGTTATAATTGTATTTGCCCCCCTAAAATAAATTCCTGGCTCCGCCACTGTTTCCAGTGACGAAGCTAGGGGGCTTGCCCCAAGGCTCTTGCCCCAAGGCTCTGTCGTCCATGCGACCTAGCCTCTGTCTGCATGTTCTATTTCAAGCTGTAAACTTGGTTGTCTCTGGGTGGTAAGGTCAGCTATTCTGTGAATAGTAGTGAAATAGAATTAGTGAAAAAGTAATGATAAAATATTGAATAATAATATAAAATAGTAAGAAAAATGATAGTTAAAGTCGTGAGTATGTAAGCATCGTGCAATCACTTTAAAAAATGTGAATAAATACATGACCTACAGGAAAAATTAATTAAAATTTTTTTTTTATAATGGACTCCATTTTTTTTCAAAACAACTACACTTTACTTATACACTCCACGACTGTACGTAGCATTACTTAGTATTTTTATAGAAAAAATATCAAATCTTAGGGAGATTTATTAGAAAAATAATATTTACTTTTAAACACATTTAAAACATAGGAAAGATAAATAAGATATTTTTATTTGTAGTCTTCATCGATCATTCATATTCTCTAAAAATTTTGGGAAGATTTTAAATCACAATTTTAAATTTTATGTTTGCTTAAATTTTATGTACACACTTTTTTAATTAAAACATTATATGAACCTTTTTGTTATAATTTTTGTGAAAAGCCTATTTTATTTAGGTTTTAAATTTATTTTATATTTCTTACTCTTTAATAACTTATTATTATTATTATCATTTTGTTAGTCATGGTGTTCCTAAAAATATTCAATTGAGGTATTTATTCCAACTTAGAATATTTGGCCCCTTTAAAGTTATATTAATCTTGACTTCATCGACCTTGTCGATCCCTACACATCTCTCAATTATCTCTAGATCATCTTTTATATATGTACTTTTGCACCCACAAGATCATCATCTTCTATTCTTACTTCATTTTCTTATGATGAATAGAAAGTACTACTGTCTCATATTTTTAAGAAATATGTCATCTTATTAAATTTTGTGATGTTAATTTACTGATCATCAGATCTTTACTGTAAATTTTATGTTATGATCATGATATTACGTCGTCTAATCATCCTCCTGATCTAAAGAAAAGGATGCAGCCTACTTAATTAATTACCTAGTATATACCTCAAACGCATACTTTATTATTTCTGATCTGTGGAGCTGATTAATTAATATTCGCCTTAGACTTCCCATCAGAGAAAATAAAGAAATTTTATGGGTTGCACTAGAGTTGAGATGCCATATATATATATTTTTGATACATTTGGAGGAGTGGACTGGGTTCTGAACTCCAAACCTCCATTTTAGAGACTGAGAGTTATGTCAATCAGACCACAAGCTTTTGGCAAAATGCCATAAATACTTTATCAAAGAGTTGAGATATAAGACTAAAGAGGTTAAAAAAAAAAGCCAAAAAAAATCATGACATAGTTTTGGTATTTTGGAAATTTGTAGAAAAGAGACATGCAAAGTTTGTAATCAAAAGCCAGTTATATATGTAGAACTTGGGAAGATGACAAAATATGATTCCAATCAGTTCAATGCAATTAATTCGATTCTAATAAGTACATGAACTGAGCTGACAGAAATTCTTGGCAGTCAAGATCATATGATCCCAGAATGAAGCCAACCAAGTCAGGCCTCCAGGGATTTTGGCCCAGCCCAAGATTTTCAAACCGGCTGCAAAACAAAGAAAAAAAAGGAAACAACATTAACAATGATGTCAGTAATTACTAGTCGTGCGCGCCTGTAATATTAATTCTTACGTTATATATTAGCTGGTTTTCGACCAAATTAAGCATGTATAGCATATGATATATAATCATTAATGTTGAAAGAGTCGCTTTTAAATATATTGTACAACATATACAAAAACGGTGGCGTAATTTTAGATTTGGCTCGCGTGATCACAGAAGTCGACGTTGTTTTCTGATAATGCATGCTAGCTGTACGTAAGATCGAGACTCGTAATTATGCTGTACGTACATCATGATCAGCTCATTTTTCTATTTTTTTATTTATTTTTTGTCAATGATTGATCACCTCATCATATGCCCATTTTCTTTCGAATGTTCATGCATGTTTTTTTTTTATATTTTTTTAGCCGAACCCCTTTCTAGATTAAGCAGGAAGAAAACACTTGTGCTGAAAGCTAAATTCAATAGGAAAGATGTTCAATGTCTCTGATGCATGGTCGGCGGAAAAATTGTACGTGATGGTGGTGAGTATATAACTTTGGTTCGAGATCGGATTCATTTGGATTCAGAGAGTGTCTTATCTCATCTCATCATTATAATTTTCTTAAATTTTCAAATAAAATATAATAAAAAATTTAAAAATTTCAAATATTAAAACAATAATATTAATATTAAAAATTAATATTTTAACAATAATATTTTATTCAACTTTTAAAACAATCATTCATCTCATTTCTGAATCCAAACGAGCCTACATGTTCTTATTTGGCTAACTTTCATACCCATGTATGTACCATGCCCACTTCGTGATATGGATTAAATAAAACATTGATTTTTCATATAATAAGATGTGATCCCTATAAGTTATTTATAATTTTTACCCAAAGATCCAAACCGTTAAGATTATAATACAAATAACAAAATCTACTTATTTCCACTAGTTTAAACTTTTGAGACGAGATGATTTTACATGATATCAAAGTAAAGGTATTGAGTTCGAACTCTGACGCTACACTCTATCCCATTTAATTAAGTATTTCTTGTATTAGGCCCACTCATTGAGGGAGGGTTTGGCCCACACATGAGAGGAGTGTTAAAAATATAATACAAAAAATAAAATCTACATCTTTCTCATCAATTTAAACTTTTGAGACAAATGATGATAATTTTATACAAACTATATATCTAGGGAGTATATATTCCCAAGAGCAAGGTCTTTAGCAATTGAGCCAAGTACTCTTAGATATTTGACCTAGCCATCAAAGTTAACAACTCGAATGATTAAATGAGAAATTTGATAATTTGATGTTCACGACACAAAAGAAATGATAATAGCTCGAGGGGACTATATATATCCAAGCCCCTCAAAACTAATAATCCATAATATTTCTCTTTACTGAGCTGGGCCCTTTTTAACGGATCGGAATTTGGATATCCAGGAGTTTAATAGTCCAAGCTAGCCCAGTATAAACTACAGTCTCCTGGGACTACTTGGAAATTCTGATAACTGGGAGTTGAATCATGCAAACATGAAATTGGTTGGACTTAGGTTGGATCAAACCTCCTTAAAATTAACTATAATTTATGTTTTAGAGGCCAGTCAAGGATGAATTGGCAGTGCAATATTTGCACAGCACTCGATCGGTCGAGTAGTTGTCATATTTGACGCCCTTCTTCCATCTGCACAAGTTTCTTTCTTTTCGATAAATATATCATGATAATTAATATAATTAATTATTTCTAGGTAGGAAATTTAAAAACTTGAAAACGGTAGCCGTCCCCTCCTATTAATTAATTAAGCACTCATGATATATATATTATATATTATCTTAATTAATTCAGAGATCAATTAGGCCAAATTAAAATTATTTCATGCCACCTAATTAAAAGCATTATATATATATAATGATCAACGCGGTTTTATGCATGCACGGCTTCTGATAATTTTCTTCTTCACATTCATCTTTTAGCATCAACATCGCCTGATCTCTCAGCTGCAAGAATTATTATCACGTAAACGATAAAGATATAATGCGCTCATACAATGGGGATGAAACCCCGCGATCCTAGTGCTAACTAGCTGCGGTAGCCAGACTAAATTTGGCAAGCCATGTTTGCAGTTTAAAACTAATAAATGACTGGTTTCACATGTTTCTTTTTTCCACTATTTGACAAGATTCGAACCCATGCAAGATCAACCCCTAAGTACTCAATTCCTTCTCAGTACCCTTTACCATCGATCCCATATATGCCTAAAATATATTATATATAATAGACTGGACCATGCATTTTTATCATGCCATGCTTTCTCTTAATGGCTAATTCGCATGAACAATCTTGTATGCTGTATTAGAGCCTTGGAGATGGACAGTTCCAAAATAATTAAAAAAAAAATGCACCAAGAAAACCTCTCAATGAGAATAAGTACATCATGTGCAAAAATCAGATCCGAATCAAAGGTGAGAGAGAAATTAGAGAAAGATCGCCTAGGATAGCTCCATTACAGAGCCGGCCATAAGTGCAAAAAGTCGTCAACCATACGCCAAAACAGTCTCCCTTAATGTAAATCCAACAAAAGCCACACTGGCAAAGCCAATGTCTTCTTATTGTCTCTATCTCACCTCCTTTGAAACCTTTGTCGTTCCTCTTCATAAAACCCTACTTTTCCCTCTAGTTTTGATCTCTCCCTCTCATCTCTAGCTAGCTAATGATCGATTCTAATACAAAAAAAAAAGAACTGATCTAATTTGTCCGGGTGATTCGATCCAATCTGTATTTCTCCTTTCATTACTTCATAACAAGCTAGGTCTCTGATCAGCATGGAATCCGGCAAGCAAGGAGGCTCGGAGCCTTCAAGCGAAGAGAACGATGGAATAGATCAGCAAGTCAAAGATATTGACATGAGCAGTACCAAACGCTCTTACGAATGCTCATTCTGCAAGCGGGGCTTCACCAACGCGCAGGCCTTGGGAGGGCATATGAACATACACCGCAAAGATCGAGTCAAGGCGCCTAAGCAACACACAAGCGGCCCTTCGTTTTCAAATAAATCGGACGAGGACAATATCTCTTCTAGTTTCATTTCAGTACCGGTTCCATGCGATCCATCAAACTATAACTTCCCAGCTTTTGAGGTGCAGAAGAACTCTCAAATGTACTTTCAGCCATCAGCATCAGGCTCTAGACACCCACAAGCAACAACTTTCCGTCAGAGTGATTTGTCTGATTCAAGGTCCCAGTCCTGGAGCATGAACCAGGAACTTTTGAGCGCAAATTTGAGCCTTCGAAGTGGCCCCATGCATGCAGATCAGGAAGACAGAAGGAAGAGGGGAGTTAACAAAGCCGATGAAGTGGACTTGGAGCTTCGACTAGGTCATGATCCATATTGAAATTAACTGTTTTTATCAGTGAAATAGTTAGCTAGCAAGATACATGATGTGATGCATGTATATATACCCTACACAGCATATATTGTACAGAGGCGGCCGGCGTTCTTATTTCTAAAGCTTACTACATGATTAAGACATGGGTTTCATGAAATTAATTACATAGCTAGATTATAGTTGAATTCCATTTTGTAAATATTATAAGGACGACATATATCTTGAAAGTGAGTAACAGGTCAACATGAAGACATGTTGTTGTTCAAAGTTGCACATGCAAAGATTAATGGAAGGGAAACTGGAGAAGAGTTTTTGAGGTAATTATTACATATACTTGTATTTATCCTATGTAATCATGTGTTCTTAAGTTTTTGGCTGAATGTAGGTTGAACTTAGGCGCATTCTTTTGATTATTTGTACCTAATTTTTTAGCGGAAATCCTTCAATATTGTTTCAGCATGAATTGCTTTCTATTGTCTTTTCCCTTCATGACATAAGTACTTCACGTTACTCAGAGAGAGAGAGAGAGAGAGAGATGTCCCTATGATTAAGGACCAGGAAAAAATGTTTACTATTACAGATCGTTTGCTACCTTCCAAATTCACATTTTTCATCAAAATATAGTTTAACATGTTTTTTCTCTCGACATGATAACTAGCCGAGATCAACATATTTTTCATAGTAATAACGCTGGATCTTTTTAATTCTTTCGTTCTGGATTAATTTTCATACGTTTTGGAAGTTCTTACATGCATTCAGGACTTTCGTACACATGCACGTGCCACGAACATTACATGAGGCTTTAAACCCAATATTCATGCAGTAATGAAATAATTTTTTTCCTGAAGTGGCTTGGAAGATCGTAACCAAATTCAGTTTCAAAACAACAGAGTTCCACACACAAATATTGCATGGGTATTGGAATGATGGCGATTGCGTTGCTTGTCTGAATTAATTATGGTGCATGCTTTGTTACATCATAAATCATAATTCAATACTATGCTGTTTCTTCATGCGACTCTAGAAATCCACACCCCCNCCCCCCCCCCCCCCCCCCCCCCCCCCCCCCCCCCCCCCCCCGGGTCCCTCCTCCTCCTCCTCTTGTGTTTGCATTTGGGAAATTTCTCTATGCTTGCTCACCCACATAGTAAATTTAAAAGCTAGCTGGAGTTTTTCTGTTAATTGTAGTTTCTTTTTTCTTTTCACTCTCTCCCTCTCTCAGAGACTGGACATTGTACGTTGTTCCGTACGTTTCACGAAGATTGACAAACGTGGACCCCCAAGGCATGATGAAAAAGGGTATAGGAATGATATATATGTGAAACTATAACTTTCACAGACACGAGTACTTATGGTCAAATGGGATACCTCTTCGTTTAAAATCTTGAGTATGAATATATAGTGACATGAAAAATACTAGAAATATTGTTATATACATCAAATATAAATATATACATATAATATATGTATGTATGTATATATATGTATACGTATATTCCACTTGCCAACCATTAATTTATACTCGAATAATCCTGTAACGGGTAGATGTCTAAGATTCAATACATGAGAGAGAAGAGAGATCATCACAAGTCATTCACCGACGTTATAATTTAATTTGCTGTCAATTGTGAGCCATTAAGTGTTATATTTTAGGTAATCCGTGCGTAACAGGCCAAATTGATCGATCTCTTCATATATATATATATATATAACATATACCAAGGAATTAATTTTTAGGAAATCTCATATTACGGATACATGGTACTTCTCAACTTAATACCTACACAAATATTTTACTATCATGATCATGATATGTTGTGATAAGTTTCGAGTACCCTATCAACCGGTAGTCTCGATCAACCAATCCCAAAATCTTAATTGCTTACTAATAGACCTATTTTTTATTTTTTAGACTAGGATTTCCTGGTGGCAAATCTCACCTCAATTCGGATATACGTACATAGCTTCCTGCACGTAACCGGCCCGTGCCAGACGTTGGAGTAGTATCACTCGGCTTATTGTTTTAATCGCCGTGCTAGGGCATAAAAAATGCCAAGATATTGAAGGCACGCTATATATATATATAGATCAAGTACATTATTATGTATCAATATCAAGCACTCGAGAGTGCCTTAATTTATATGATTCTCAAGAGGAAGCAGTTCTGAAAAGAGTAATATGATGCACTACATGATATATTTAGGCTCTCCAGTACTAGCCTGATCAAGGGCATAAGTACCGCGGGTCTGCGAGCCAAAACTTGTCTCTAATAGTTCATTCCCTTCTTTTTTTTCATATATTCCATTCCAGTTCACATAATCCTTGAATTACTAACGCAGTTTTTAATGTGCAGCTCATGAACTGAATGATATAGAAAGCGTAGCATGTATATATAGATTATTTCATTGTTGCACAAATTAAGCATGTTATCTACAAAATGTTCTTATTTTTGTTATTTTTTTTCAATTAATGGTAATTAATGATAAGGAATCTTTAATGAGCTGCTAACAAAAGCTTTTAATAAAAAATAATAATTACAAGATGGGCCACTGTGGGCTGATTCACCTGCGATATTAATAACGATCGAGGACCATGTTTTTGTTCTCTTGGATGGGCCAGTAGGATACGGAGCCACAAATAATATGCAGCAGTATTCCCCAGCAGTACGGTGTAGGAAATATAGAATATGCAAACCAAAAAACCAGGAGGAGGGGCTTTACATATTAAACAGTCGAGTTTTACTATATATTAAACAAAATCGTATACTAATTTATATATTAATATTGATTTTTTCATATTCAAAATTTAAATTAATATTGTTTTTAATAAAATCTATTTTTTTACCAATCATTTTAAATTAATACATGAATTAGCTCACAGATATACTTGTAACTAGATTTTTCTTAAGGTGTGATGGCTTGTGTCATGTTTGCTGCCACGAGTGATATAAAAAGAAGTCGGTTTTGTCCTAAAGCATGAATCCCCCCGGCATGCATGGCTTGTACATGATCATGACTATTCAATCCCCCAACTCCCCCGGGGGTTCTTTTAAGGAACCCTAGCTGTAGCACGAACTTAGGCGACACAGGCGGCCATGACTAACAACCACCCAAAATCATATACCATGTGTCTGCAGTGTGTCTGTCTGTCTGTCTGTCAAGAAGATACTGACCCACAAAAAATAAAAAATAAATTAAAGCCCCTTAAGCGGGAGGTCATTCATTCCCATTTATTTTGCTACACACGCTCTGCACTTTTGGGCTCACATGTGCTTCTTCAGGAAATTGCCCTTTTGATGTCAAAAAGTTCCCTTAGACCAATTAGGAAAATCTGTTTTTTTTTTTTTCCCCTTTTTCATCTTAGAGGCAAGAAAACAAATTCTATCTCTGTAGTTTGTGGTTATAGAGATCTCCTTTACAGCTCACCAACAATGGATATGGCCACTTTTACTTGTAACACATGGGGTGCTTGCATAAACATGTGCGTATGATTTGGGGATGTCCATTCTGTGCAGGGACCCCTCCCACGTACACCTCTTATTGAACAACAGGGGGATGGGATCATGGGAGAAGTATAAAGGTCATTCTCCATGACTGTCACAAGTATGATTATGTTCTGCATCTCAAGAATATGGATTATTGTTGGACTAAGGCTTCAGGCTTATAATCTTTTTCTTTAAAAGTTATCTAGTCTTTTATATCGAATACCGGTGGCTTGACGGTGTTGTAATATGGGGCAAGTGAGTTGTAGGTGCCAGGAAAAAGAAAATAGATCGAGACTTTTACGAACCAAGAGGGAAAAAAACATGGAAATCAGGTAAAGATACCTGCAGACAGGAGAGAAAGGACCAGGGAGAATAATATTTTTTTATTTTTAATATTTTTTTAGAATTTTAGAGAGATGGAGTTAGGATTCGTTTGTGGAGAGAGAGAGAGAGAGAGAGCTTTGATTGTCTCCTCCCCCGTTGAAAACAAAGCAACAAGAAAGCAAGGTGTCGTTGCCTAAACGTAGTAATTATTTTCATCGATGTTAAAGGTGGTGGTTTGGGTAAAACCAGTAATACTGGGCGGCATTGAATTAATCTACACTCTAATAATCATACTGTCAAATATTCTGCAAAATCCAGCCCACAGGATTAATTTAGGTGGGAATTTTATTGGTGGGTTTGGAGTCGATGCTCGAAACCTGCACAGCCTGATTCGACACTTCTCAAGTTAAGGAGAAACCCCTGTCTGCCTGCTTCGTACATGGCCTACAAAAGAGATCATGGCCTTGAGCGAATAGAAAGGAGACCCTCATTTCTTTATTTATAGCTTTAATTTGGGTGCTATTTAGTTTGATTAACTTTAATTTATCATTGAATTTGAAGCACTACCAATAAATATCTTGATCATATATATATATATGTGTGTGTTTCGGATTCAACCTTAATTACTTTCCTTGATCTACTTATTGACAAGTTGAAAATGATTTGCGGCTTTTCTTCTTCTAGTACGAGGTAAAGTTGATTTCTCTGGTTTTTTTTAGCGTTTCTTCTTAATTTGTTAGGCAAGGAATGTTGATTAATTCTTATTATATGACCCATTTCCACAGTTCGTTTTAAGAGTGGATTTGAGTGTTGAGAAGTACGGTTGAGAAAATTTATGAATAGTAATAAAAAAATAGGTAAAAAATAATGATAAAGTAATGAATAGTAATAAAAAGTATGTAAAAAGTAATGAATAGTAGTAAAAATATGTGAAAATTAATAATAAAATAATGAATAGTAGTGAAAAAAAAGTAATAAATAATAGTGAGAAATATTGAGAGTACTTGAAATACTCATTATAACCAAACGCAGCATGATAAAGTTGCACGTTAGAATATAGTTTTGAATAATTAAATTCCTTTTTCATATATGTGTTTAAGTTTTTAAAATAATTAATGATTTAATATAATAATAAAACAGAGACATTCTCATCAATTTAAGTAATTGGAACAACAATATATAGTTTTAAATGACATGATGTTCACCGCATATTATTGTAGGGTTTATTTTATCTAAAAATCATATACGCGGGACAGTACGTATTAACTATTTACTGAATGATTCACATATGGTGTTTATCTTTCTGAAATGAAAATATCTAATTCAGTAATTCATTCCCGTTTCTCAATTGAAAATGAATCGTAACAGACATCAATTCGATAAATACGGAACATTGCCCGCCCGGTATGAATTGGAAGATACCGTTGGATCAAAGGGGCCGACACTTGACCAAAATGAAAACATTTCTGGGACATTTGGTGCTTCTCCAACAGGCAAACTAAGGCGATTTGGCGCCGCCCACTAGATATTTTGGTATTCACGACTAAAATTAGCTTTGTTTCAAAGTTACATCCATTTGGGAATAGAAATTTGTGCGCGACATGATGGCATGCATGATGGCTGGCTGGCATCCTAGACTTTCAAATATTGCCTACAATTAATGCTTCTTTTTTCCATTTGCTTTTGATAGGATCGGATCGACAACTTTCGTAAACCCAACTTAGCTTATGTTGCCTAATCTAGCAGGCTTTCACTTCAACTTTGATAACATATCATGAATAGTTTATTTGTATTGAATGATTATTTAACCAGTAATTTTCTGGGAAAAAGAAAAGAAAAGAAAAGAAAATGGGGCAAGGCTTGAATTATTGGAACTAGATTACTTAAGAGGTATGGATTCCAACATTTGAATTGAATTCCAACAAAAACTATACCTAAGCCAAACCCGAGAAAATCTTCATACATGCATGAAAGTTCACCATGGCCAAAGTCAAAAACAACGGGTCGCGTTGAAATCCAGTCCCCATAATTGAGAGACAGACATAAAACACCAGATGCATGAATGAACGAAGAAGACAGCTCCATCCATGCCTTTGGATACACTTCAAGTAAGTACTCATGTTTGTTTGTCCTTGGAAAAAATGAAGCTAGCTGCAGAAGGATACATACATGCATGAAGGAGTCCCATGTGCCCCTCCATTAACCCTCTCACTTATATAGAAAGCATTTGTCACAACGTCCAATATATATATATATACGATAATCTTGAAGATGACAGAACAAAAAAAAAAAAAAAAAACTTTATTATTAAAACCATATAATTGCCTAAAGAAGCAAATGAATGATTGAGAATGAGCACTAAATTTAGAGGTTAGCAAGGCTGCAGGCATCTCACCCAGCCATATATATATGTTGTATAGTACTTTCCCTGGCTTTCCTTTTTTAAACTCCCAGCTTGGACATGGTTAAAAAGTCTTCATTTTCATGATTACACAAATTAATATTCACTCACTTGCTTTATATGGAGGCAGACACCAAACGTCTCAATTCATGCATGTATTATTAATCCTTTTAACTTATATGTATCTATATATTATAATATTCCCAGTGCAATGTATCTTATTCTTGCTTTGACTTGTCATAAACCCCACTTATTCCAACCTTAACATCCTCCTATAGCTCTCATGTCTCATCATCGATCTTGGTGACGAATTAATACAACTTATTTTTAATTAATAACCTATACAAATTAGTGATTTTCTCTTTTATGATATTTAATTCGTACCCCTCTTTTGTCAGAAATAAATATTATGTTAGTTTTTGTTGTTATATTTGAGCGAGAAAAGCTACTTTGCCGCTGGGAGGTTAGTGCCCGGTTTGACAAAAAATATATATATATTTTTATTTAGTGATTACAAAAGTGATTTTAAGTGTATTGGTATATTTTTTTTTTTACTTAATTATTAAGAAAATGATAAAAAAATTGTGAAAAGAAAATTGAAAAAAAAAAAAATACACTGAGCGGTAAGCTCAGCGGTATGGGTGAGGCGACAGAGTGACCTCAATCTATTTGAGTATAATGTCAGGATTCAAACTCAGAATATTTATTTTAATATTTTGTGAAATTAACATTTATACTTAAATTAACATTTATATTGTCTTAACAAAAGATGCCAATCAAAATAATTAGAGGTATAAGAAATGATTTGTATAATATCTAAATAGATAAGTCTCGTGCAAGTTTTTATAAACAACATAAACCTTATTTTTAAAAAAATATATAAAAAAATTATTTTTTAATATTAATGAAATCAATTTTTTTTTATAAAAGACCTGTGCTACACTTATTTATTTGAGACTTTATGTTATTCATTGGACGGTAATCCCAACACTTTCAAGCGGTCGATGGAGCAATCAATCTGGGCCATGTTTTATTTTTTTGGGGATAGAAAAATCTGGGCCATATTGACACTTCCGACACTCACATACATAAATATAAAACGTTACTTTCATATTTGTCTTCGTCGATTACCAACTTTTTGAATTTGGCTCGGCTGCATGCCATCTATTGCTTTCAGTGACGTCAGAAATCTGACCTCTCGCCTCCGCTCCCCTCCCCTCCCCCCTCCCCTGTATAATTACCCTTTAATTGTACGTCAATATTGCCACATTTTCCACAATATCACGTCGAAGCTGCACATGCATGACTTCAAAAGGCAATGGGTACCATTTCGGCGAAACGACCTAACACTAGTGATCTGTGAAAAATGCCTGACCTTTGATCAATTAGAGATGATCCCATGCACCTCGCAGCCAACCTTGATTTTGAAAACTTAAAAACTTTCAAAAAGTTTTTACATTTTGTCCATATTTAATACGGAGTCATTATGATTCCTTAACGTGTGATGGTTTTTTTTCTCTCCCTTTTGATTTCTATGATGTTCATCGAAATCTATCTTCAAGTTCAAACCAGCTTATCGGAGTTGATTCAACGAAATAATTGATATATAATATGGTAATATATTTTTTTAATGGAAAATTGACTTCATTTATTCATAAGGAAAAAATTACATCCATGACCAGATACATACTGGAAAATTTTCAAATCATAAGCCAACTATTGAGTTAATTTAGAGCTCCATTAGTATACAAATTCCTTTATGACAGGTAGAATTTGTATACTGGTATGGTCTTAATTACTATTTTAGTTCACTACAGATAAACCGTCTAAAAGATAGCACTCTGTTTAAAACAGAGACTCATATCTCGTCCTCCATAGGAGGAGATGACTTAACCTTTACAGACAAATATCCAAGAGACGATTTTTTTTTTTTTTTGGAACTAAACAAAAGGAAACAACAATGAAAGTAGAAAGATAGATGTGAAAATGACGAATTACAGTTTAGATCTACTCCGGTAGAATTTAAAATTAGCCATAAAAGTTAGATCTTAAAGATGTGATTTGGTGATCTGCTACTATCTTCCTAACAATCGGCCTATGAAACATTTTGTGTTGCTTGTGCCTCATAAGAGATGCTGGAGAATTGTAGGTCCTTTTTTTCAACTTTAAAGAAAATAAAATAAAATAAGAAAAGAAGAGAAATGAGGAAATGAGTGATGAAGAGATGAGGGAATAAGAGGAGGATCGGAATAGAAATGAGAGATGGAGAAAGGAGGGAATGAGAGAGAGAATGAGAAAGGAGAATGAGGCGGCCTCTTCCTATTTGGAGAATTTGTGAGAGAGAGTTTGAGAGTGAGACTGATGGCACTAGAGTTTTTCCGAAAGCACCAAATCTGATAATATGGTAATAAATTAGTCGTTATTAAGGGTGGACTGGAAATTCATAGAGCTGTACGAGTACTTGAGATATTTAGAATCGAGTTCCCATAATCTAATTCCTGTTGTGGAAACTGAGAGGGGAAAAAAACAAGAAAGTGATTAACGTGATACAATGATTTCACTGCAAACAGTACCGTTCATGAATACTTTGGGTAAAAGAAGTGGGCCAAAACTATAGTTTATAATTAATTAAATAAGAGAGATTTTCCATTAGTAGAATGGCCGGATCATCATCGGCACGCACCAACTCTGTCTCGTGCAACTCTTTTTTTAATGCCGAGCAGAGAAGAAAAGAAAGAAAGTGTACAAACTAAGAAAGGAAAGGAGTATCCTATGGCACGTGAAAGGCGTGGCATTTCTTAGAGAGACCATGGCGGCAAGTCTTCCCATATGCGGTATGGGACTGTAGATTGGGTCATGGCGTAGAATAATATTAAAAATAGTGATGCATGTATTATGCAAACATTATATATTCTATTTTTTAAAAAAAATAGAATCTATTATTAAAAATTAATTTTTTATATAAATTCTATATTTACTTTTTTTTTTTTAAATGAATGTACGATGCTAACATATACTATGATTACAAATATGATATCTCGGTATAGTTGGTGGCTAAGCTACTGCAAATTGGCCAAATATCATGTCTCTTGATAGAGTGCATGCGCCCATCAATAATTGGATCGATCATTGTATTGATCTTGATCGAAGACGGAAAGTAAGTGCCACTAATGGGTTTTGAAGTAATATGGAATGGATCATGTCAACTTCATGCAATTGCCCAAACCCCTACTACTTTCTTATGTGTTTGCCCATGACCCGACCACCCGTTAGATCCCCCCAGCTTTCACATCCATAGATTTTCGGACAACAAAAATGTTATTTACGACACTTTTATCTTAGGAAGATGATAAAGACATAGATTTGTCATGTACACAGACCTCAGTATTTCTATCATGGTAGCTTCTTCGATTCTTATTTTACTGCATTAACCTGATATTATCTATCGTTCATTAATATTATTTTTAAAAGATAATAACATCAACATAGTGTGATGGAGTGAATATAGTATGTAACATAACTCATGTTCTACTTTACTTACAAATATTTTACAAATTCTGCTCATTAACTTATTGTATGACAAGTAATTAAATTTTGCATGGACTTAAATGTCTTAGACAATAGAGAATTTCTCTCCCTTTTCAGAAACAAAAATGCTCTCTCTCCCTTTTCTTTCTAGAGGCTCACCCCCATCAAAAACCTAGCCCAGGGAGTGGTGGCCCCCCTCCCATCTGGTTAGACCAAAAACTGTGTGGCCTTTATTTTCCAGTTTTTTTTTTTTTTCTTGTTTTTTCCGTTCAAATTATGGCGATACACCAATTTGCTATTTTATGAAGCCTAGCGACCATCACACCCCCCACTGCAGGATTCCTATGCCACCGATCCTTGAGACAGTCAAAGACTTTCATTGAATGGAGTGGCGCGTGAGGTGCACACACGAGTCAAACCGTGCTTGAGATCCACGTGCCACCGTACTGGAAAGCTCCTATTGCTGCCACGCATGGCGTTTTTGGACACATGGGTCAAAGCCTGCTTGAGATCCACGTGCCATCGTACTAGAAAGCTCCTATTGCTGCCACGCGTGGCATTTTTGGGCCAGGGACCTATGTTTCTTTAAACTCAACTGTCCACCATACTCCTAGTGTGACGCGTATCTCTTACTTGCCACCAGAATCTCTTTGTTTCATTTTTTTGCTAATTTTCTTCGAGCTGAAAAGACAGATCTACAGTTTTCCCGCACACCGGAGGCTTCCTAGTGCGTATAACTGATTTCGAAATCTACCAAAGTAGATCTAAGTTGTAATTCACTATTTTCACATATATTTTTATATTTATTGTTATTTTTTTTATTTATGTAAAAATAAAAAAGAAATAGTCTCTTGAACTTTTTGTTCATAAAGTGAAAATCTTCTCCTCCTCTAGAGGGTGGGGTATGAAATTTTTGCTTTAGGCAGAGTGTGGTCTTTCAGACGGTTTGGCTTTAGAAAGCTATAGAAGTTAAGACCATACCAATAATAAAAGATTTACTGGTGGAGCCCAAAATGTGAATAGTTGACTTATAATTTGCGAATTAACCTATATGTATCAGGTCAAAGTTGTAACTTTACTTTTATGAATAAATGAAGTCTATTTCCCATAAAAAAAAAAAAAAATCTTAGACAATAATAAAATCTATGTTTAATCTACATAATGTCCAACAAATGTTGAGGGCTCTTACAAAAGAATAATAATAGATACAGTCATGAGTTGTGTAACTACTATACATTCCTATTAAAATAGTATGAGTCCATCATACGTCTCATATTTATTCATTTTTTTCAAAATAAATACGCAATATTTATGTACTATAAATGCAAATATCATTTCCTATTACAAAATATTCATAAACATCCAAATGCTTTAGCTATCCAAACACTAAAGACACCAGTCGGACCGACATAATTTAATAATAATAATAATTAGTCCAACATCTCCCGCGTGTTATGTGTAAGATGAAATTCGTTATTGGTATTTTTTTTTTAAATAATTTCCTTATTATGTCTGACCCAACTTTAGATCAGGTTCATTTATTATAAATTATGAAAGGAAACACCTGAAAGTTTTCACGCGAAAATATCAATTTTATAATGAAATTAAAATTAAGAAAATAAAAGAGTATAATTTTTATAATGAAAAAGGAAAAAAGTTAAATGCAGTCGCTCCATACAATCGTGCTGCCGTCGGAGTCCCATAATTTTAATAAAACCATCCCGTTTCATAAATAAAAAAATAACATTATTATTTTTTGGATGAAAAGATTAAACACATTGTTTTAGACAAATTTTACTTCTCGTATAAGCCCCCTCTCCCTTCTCTTTCAACCTCTCTCCCTCTTCATCTCTGTCAACATATACTATTAAACTCCGACTATCTCACTTCTCCTTGATTTATGTAGTGTTTCAATAAAAAGTGAGCAATAATTATGAAAATTTTCACTTGTCAAGGGCGCCAAGGGTGAATCCCACAAACCCATTGAGGATCGTCATCAACAGTGCCCACTAGAGTTGCAACTCCCTCTCCTTCTCAGCTTTTAGCCTTCCCAACTTGCTTAGTCCCACTCTCCACTAACCCCACAAGTGTGTTATCCTGTGTTTGCCAAAGTTCGACTTTGATGGTTTTTCAAATTTTCATTTTTGAAATTTGCAATTGCATTCCTGAAAAAAGAAACAATTCTTTTCCTTTTCTTGTAAATATTTGTCTTTATTTTTCAATTCATGCTCATATTTATAGTATGTTTAGTTTTTTATTAGAAATTTTCCCTTTGTTCTTTCTAAAACTACAAAAAGAGAAATTACAGTAATTTCTTGTCAATCTTCACAATCTTGTAAGCCTAATTTTTATGAGTTAAATTAGATGCCAAATTCCATAACATGATACAGTGGTATCTTATCTTCAGCTATCCACAAATGGAAATCTTGAATATGTCTTGCATGTTGACTCTGAAACTGGAATTGAAAGAAAGTGTATGGATTTGCAAATTAGTCGAAATATTTGTAAACTGAAACTTGGGAGAAAGTTGTAAAGTGGGTTTGGGAGAACTGAAATTGGGTTCGTGAATCGGGAGAGATATGGAAGAAAGTGTTTGTAAACCAAATTGGGAGAAAGTCTAAATTTGAGAGAATTGGAATCTGATTATTTTGCCGGAACTGCATTTTTTCGTACTTCTTCTTCAATCTTCTTGTTTTGCTTTTTATTTTTTATTTTTCATTAGAAAAATGCTGGATGCAAGCAGTACCGGGTGTAGGCGGCTTGCAAGCAGCTTGCCTACGTCATTTAATAAAACAGTGAGTTTTTCATCTATTTACTTTTTTGCTCTCCATTTCTTTCCATCTCTGTCTCTCTCTCTCAATTTCGCTCCCGCCTCCCTTCCTGCATCTCCATCTCTATTAATGTGGGAGGTTGAACCATGAGAAGTAGCCGAGTACACAAACAGCCTATTGGGTTGAGTTGGGCTGGGGAGTGAAGAAAACCATCTATCAAAGACCGCAAATTCACAAACCAAAGTAGCATAGACTGGCATGGCTTCAGGTCGAAGCCTTTCATGACAGTTTTTGAGTGGTTTGGGAAAACAGATAGTGCTTGTTCCACAAAATCAGTCATGGAAGGAATAGAAGCAGAGCCAAATACCTGTTGCGTTACTGCCTCAAAGGAGTGTCCCGGATTTGGATCCACGAACTCAGAATCATCTGTGAAGCAAACAGACTCTGAGTTTGGGTTTTTGGTGGATACCGGGTTGCATTCTTTTCCTGTGACTCAATTGATTAATGGGTTAATGGCTTTTTTTCATCCATCCAAGTATATAGTCAAAGGACCTATTCTCCATGACCAAAACAACAATATTTTTGATAGGTTGTTGGGGGTGGCAGAACTGCTGAGGCAAAATGGGCATGTGGCAAAACCCATGATTGTGTGAGAAATAGAAAGAAAATGTAGGCAAATGAAGGTGGACCTGGTAACCTGGTTTTGGAACTTCCCATACTTGCAACTTAATCACTGAAAGTCGAGTGTTTTGGCTCGATGGGTTTGCTTTGTTTCACTCTCTCTCTCTCTCTTTGGGCTCTATGAGTAATGCCACAAAATAGCAATTGGAAGGGATATCTAGTCTAATACACTATCACCGATATTTAGTAGAGAGGGAGAGAGTTATAGTAGTTGATTTAAGATTTTTTATTTTTATTTTTAATAGATGCTGACGTAAGCCAACTGCATAGCGACTGTAGCCAGCGAGTAATAGAATTGTTTTAATTATCACTTATGCATGCGTCATACGATTGCACGCCGTCTCCCAATCCCGACTGTGCATCGCGGAGCTGGAAAAAAAAACCATTAAAATCGAATTTCAAAAGTGAAAATCCAGAAACCGGTCTCGACTACCAATCTGGACAGTGGACACCACCTTTTTTCTGGATCCATATATCTAAACCAGTTCTGTAGAAGGCACGTGTGACGAAATAAAATAGGAAGGTGCTAGCTTAACGGGCGTATCGCTAGTTAAATTTTGATATTTTTTTTTATTCCTTTTCTTGATATTTTTTTAATAGTCTAAGTTATTAAAAAAAATTTAAAAAATACACCACACTATTAATAATCTTTATTAATAGTCACTTTCTTAATCATTAAATAAAATAATTAAAAAATTAAAATATTTAAACAGTAATTTTGAACGATAATATTGAAAAAGCTAAATAGTATTTTTCAATAAAATAAGGATGGTGCTAGCAGGCCCAACACTTACCGCTAGGGATACCGCTAACAAATGTAGAGATTATTTCTTTTATCATTTCTTAAATATTTTTTAAACATTCTTAATTTTAAGAAAAAACACAATTTCTGTAATAATCAATTATTTAACCATTAATTAAAAAATAAATAGATTAAAAGAATTAAAATGCATAAACAGTAAATTTGAGAAACTCCACCAACATTTTCCATAAAATAATGCTATTACACAAGCGGGTTTGGTTTAAAAAAGATTACAAGAAAAGGAAAGAAACGTTTCAATAAATAAACGTTCAATTATACGTTATTAGTCAGAAAATATTTTTTATTTTTTGACTTTTATTTAAGAATAATATTAGGTTTGATCTTAATTTTATCCATAGCACCATTTATACCCATTATAAATATTCACTTAAAATATGTGATGATAACTTTCAAAATAAAAAATAATATTTTCAGAAGAATTAGTTTATAAAATATCCAAAGTGTTTTTTTATTCAAAAAATACTTAAAATATAAAAAATCCTATCTATATTTATAATTTTACTTATATAAACATGAGAAATGATATATTACTTAAAAAAAGTAAGTAAATATAGAACTTATATAAAAAAACCTTTTAAAAAAATCTATATAAAAGCACTTTTACATATTTTTTACCCACTCTACTAATGTGATTGTCTGTATCAATTATTTCATATACTTATAAGATCCTGCTAGTGGATCGCTCAACGTTTACCATTAGTTCAAAAGTTTTTATGAACTAAAAATCAAAATTAAAATATATGAGCGGTAAGATTGAGAGATCTACCCGTGGAGTCATTTAGAAGCGATTAAAAATGTTTAAAAAGTAAGATAAGAAGAGATGATTAGATAAAAATTAAACGTTGAATAAAATATTATTAAAATATTATTTTATAATAATATTATTATTTTAAAATTAAAAAAATATTAAATTATTTATTATATTTTATGCAATAATTTTAAAAAATTACAATAATAAAATAAAATGAGATAATTTTAATATCTCCTTAGAATTTTCCATAGTCATATAATTGAGGATGATGGATGAAAAATATCTTCTTTTTTTTGTTCTAAACTTTGAAAGTTTTATCTGACGAGGACGCTAAAGTTTCAAAAGAGCGTCCAAGTACTCTTCATGTTAAAAACCACTCAGGGGGACCCACGTCCTCTCCCCCACCTAGTCCCTTCTTCTTCCCTTTATTTCCTCCCCCACCCCCACGAAACAACGGCGCGGAACCCCCTCCCCCCCCTTTCTTCCTCTCTCTTTCTCTGGATTTCTCTGCGGGGCGTTTTTTGTTTCGACTTTTATTTTCGGGTTCGTTTGGGAATTTAGAAAACAGTGAGAGCGAGAGATACAGAGAAAGAGAGAAGGGAAGGAACGTTGGAGAAGGAGAATACGGAGGAGTCATAATTTACTTTCTTTTATTGCAATAAAGTGGTAGCTGAAGAGTTGGGAAAAAAAGGGAGAAAAATAACGTCCGTTTCGGGTTTGCTTTTTGTACGTGGTTAGGCGGATAGTGTACGAGCGATTTACACGGCGCGGGCGGCCAGTTTTGTTCTGGGAGAGCTGGATTTTGAATTGCGCATCGGGATTTGTTGACTGGCTTCTATCACGTTTTAGTCCAATGGAGGAAGAGGAGGTAGTGGTGGTGGGGGCGGGGAGTTGCTGATATGTATCAATGGAAGGTGTCAGTGTGGATTTGGTTTTTCCTCCTGAAGAACAGATAGCAAACGAAAAACCGATTGGATTGGTGGGCGTCTAAAAGGCTCTGCATGTGGGTGTGAAGATCTGAAGCTGCGCTTGATTGCAAAATCCAGAGCCGAGACTGTAGCTCTCTGCAGCTACCGTTTCTACTTTTGGTCTACATGTCTGGATCTTGTTCTCCGTTTTATGTTTTGTTTCCTTTGCATTGTGAAGGTTGGTGCGTACTTCTCCGATACTTTAATGGTTTCTTATTTGTGGTTTTTGTTTTTTTGTCTTTCTTGGAAGTTCTTTGGCTACTCTTCTTCTTTTAGAATACCATATCGGTTGAGAAAAATGTCGTCATCTTCACCGCTGTAATATTCATGAATTTACTGTAGTATCGAGAAGCTATACTGAACCGATTAAGGACAAATTATAGAGAAAGAGAACGAAGCTAAATTGTTATATTTTAAAAAATAGTTTTTAAAGCAGGCTTGTTGGTGTGTTAGATCTTAAAGCATTTCAATTAAATTCTGCAGATTTTGATTATGCTTCCCAGATTTTCTGAACATGTTCTTTGACAGGAAATGAGTATTGAAGATGGAATTCTGCGATTCTAGTTGAAGACATTTTGTTGCAGAATTATAGTCCGTACTAAAATTGGAAGATTCAAACTTTATTGTTAGATGGATTGAAGAAACAGTTGTTTGGGTGCAATGTTAAAGGCATTGACATCTGGGCTGTTGATTTTACTGTTTATTTTATCGGTATCTGCTGCCGATGATGGATATCCCCGATGTAATTGCGAAGATGAGGGTAGCTTATGGAGCATTGAGAGCATTCTACAGTGCCAGAAAGTGAGTGATTTCTTGATTGCCGTCGCCTACTTCTCGATCCCGATTGAGCTTCTTTACTTTGTCAGCTGCTCGAACGTCCCTTTCAAATGGGTTCTATTTGAATTCATTGCCTTCATTGTTCTGTGTGGATTGACCCACTTGCTCAATGGATGGACTTATGGTCCACACCCATTTCAGCTAATGCTGGCTCTCACTGTCTTCAAGATTCTCACTGCTTTGGTCTCTTGTGCCACAGCTATAACGCTCATCACTCTCATCCCTTTGCTTCTCAAAGTGAAGGTGAGGGAATTCATGTTGAAGAAGAAGACTTGGGATCTTGGACGAGAAGTTGGAATAATAATGAAACAGAAAGAAGCTGGTTTGCATGTTCGGATGCTTACACAAGAGATTCGGAAATCACTTGATAGGCATACGATTCTGTATACGACTCTGGTCGAACTATCTGAAACTTTGGGTTTGCAGAACTGTGCAGTTTGGATGCCTGATGAGAAGAAAGCAGAGATGAACCTGACCCATCACGCTTATGGAAGGAAATATTCAGGTGCCTATAATTTTTCCATACCAATTACTGATCCAGATGTTGCAATGATCAAGGTGAGTGATGAAGTAAATATCCTTAGCCCCGACTCAGCACTTGCTGCTTCAAGCAGTGGAGAGTCAGGTGAACCGGGATCCGTGGCTGCAATTCGAATGCCAATGCTTCGGGTTTCCAATTTCAAAGGGGGAACTCCTGAGATGAGGCAGACTTGTTATGCAATATTGGTTTTGGTTCTTCCAAGTGGACAACCTAGATCTTGGAGCAGCCAGGAACTTGAGATAATTAAGGTTGTTGCTGATCAGGTTGCCGTGGCTCTTTCCCATGCTGCACTCCTTGAAGAGTCCCAGCTCATGGGAGACAAATTGGCGGAGCGAAATCGAGCATTGCAACAGGAAAAGAGGAATGCTATGATGGCAAGCCAGGCGAGAAATTCGTTTCAAAAGGTAATGAGTGATGGGATGAGGAGGCCAATGCACTCAATTTTGGGTTTGCTTTCAATGATGCTGGATGAGAATCTGAGTAGTGAGCAACGAACTATTGTTAACACAATGGTGAGGACTAGCAGTGTTTTATCAACCTTGGTAAATGATGCGATGGACAATGCTAGGAAAGATAGTGGAAGATTCCCATTAGAGATGAGATCATTTCACTTACATTCCATGATTAGAGAAGCAGCTTGCTTAGCGAAGTGCTTGTCTGTCTATAATGGCTTTGGCTTTGCAATCGAGTTTGAGAAGTCACTGCCAGATCATATAACGGGTGATGAAAAAAGAGTTTTCCAGGTGATTTTGCATATGGTTGGGAATCTGTTGGATGTAAAAAATGGAGGGGAATTTGTCATACTCAGGGTTTTTTCTGAGAGTCGAAGTCAAGGAAGGAATGATCATATCTGGTCGACCTGGAGACATAGTTCATCTGATGGGTATGTATATATTAGATTTGAAATTGCGATAAAAAATTGCAGTTCTCAGTCGGAGGGATCAGTTTCAACTGCACAAAGCGGTGGTAGGAGGTATGCCAGTGATGGACTTGAGGAGAGCTTGAGCTTCAGCATTTGCAAAAGGCTAGTGCAGGTGAGAATGATAGATTGAGTGCATGCATATTCATAAAAAAAATGATAGACTGAGTGCATGCATAGCTATGATTTTTGAGTAATATAAGATTCAGAAACACTAGAATTTTGATGCTATACTTTTCCATTTCTGAGTAACGGAAGACTTAAAACAGAAAATAATTGTGAAGAAGAGTTCTGCAGGAAATAACTACTATTACACAAAGCTGATGGCGCTTGTAAATGGTACTTCTGTTTTTTCCTTGAAAAATGGCCCTGATTGGTTATAAAAACTGAAACAAGTAGTTATCAAAACCAAATAAATTAACCCCTCTTATGCAGTAGAATGCTTCTTTGGTTGAGTCTTGACCACTTGGGAAGCATAAGAACTAACGCTGTTTTGTTTACTATGATATTTCCAATTCACATATACTGTCATTGTACACGGATTTCTTGTTTGGTTTGTTTGAGCTTTATCTGGGTTTGATTGCCCACACTACGCACTTTCTGCATGTTTTGTGTGAAGAACTTAGTGTGCCTTAATGTATGGCTCAGTCTGAGCTGCTGTCGATGGTTTTTGAAATCTTAAAATTCAGAACTCTGGATGCCATTGTCACGATCGTTCCTTATAAAGGGTCCAAATATATATTTGCATTTTTACAAGATGGAACCATTGTAATATAGGATTTGTTTTCATATTTTGTTTCTCTTATGCAAGTATTTCACGGAATGAGAAAGGGCTACTGCTAGTCTGCTAGTGCTGTTTTAGTTGGTTTCAGGCTATATCCATTTTTAACTTTACACTTGTTGACGCAACTGTATAGCTCTGACAATGATCTTTATTTTTTTACCAACTCTATTTTTAAATATCCGACCACTCATCTATTGTTGCAGCTGATGCAAGGCAATATATGGGTCATTCCTCACCCTCATGGCTTTGCTCAAAGCATGGCACTTGTTCTTCGGTTTCGACTCCAACCATTCATTGCAGTGTCCATCTCAGAACCTGGAGAATCTTCAGAGCACCTACGTTCGAACTCCCTTTTAAAAGGCTTACAAATTCTACTAGCTGATGATGACAATGTGAACAGGACCGTGACACGAAAGCTGCTTGAAAAGCTTGGTTGTGTTGTCACTGCTGTTTCTTCTGGATTTGAATGCCTTAGTGTTATTAGTCAAGCAGGTTCTTCTATCCAAATCGTTCTTTTGGATCTTCAGATGCCCGAGTTGGATGGTTATGAAGTTGCAACGAGAATTCGGAAATTTCGTAGCCAGAGTTGGCCACTGATCATTGCCTTGACAGCGAGTGCCGATGAAGATGTGTGGGACAAATGTATGCATGTTGGAATGAATGGAATCATTCGGAAACCAGTTCTGTTGCCTGGTATTGCCAGCGAACTTAGAAGGGTCCTGACTCAGGCAAACAGAGCTGTATGATGAATCTGATGAAACAGGCTGTAAGTTAGAGGATTGTAGCGATCATGATTCTTACAGATCTTTGCGGACTCAAGAAAGTGAACAACATTATTTAGCTCCCTCAATAACCCTCCAAACTTCCAGCACAGAGATGTTATACACTACATTCACACTCAAAATGCTACGTACAAAATTAGGTCACTTTCTTTTATGAATCTGTGTGTTTAGGCTTAGTTGTATTGCATAGATAGCTTATATCTAATCGCAGTTAATTAAAATTATTTCCAGCGCACCCTTCTAATGACCAAAAGAAAAAAAAAACACAACGTGGTGAAAGTTGTATGATGGGTTGCTGGGAGGCAATATGGTACAATGATTTGAGCAATGCTGTAACTTCTGTAAATTTTGTTGAGGGGCATCTAAAAATGAACTGAAAGGTGAAATGTATACTATCTCTAAATGTTTTCTCCCCATTTATTGCGAGGATTTACTTGAAATAAAAGATAATTACAGGAACAGGAATGGAGTTTTGCTTGTTATTATCTCACACACTACACTTATTTTTATTTATTATTATTTTTTATTGTTAATGGATTATCTATATCCAAAATAAAATGTACTTTTTAACTATTAGATAGAAAATCCACTTACAACGGATTAGTCAATATCAAATTTTGTAGCTTTTAACTACAGTATTTATAAATAGAATATCAAATTTGATATCTACTGTATAAAGAATAAATTCTTGTTTTATTATTTATATGGAACTCTCCCTCTCTCCTCTTGATATTTTCTCAACGCAACCGATATCCGTTTTTTTCACTCAAATTTTTTAACTCATAATTTAATTAAAATATAATTACTAATTAACATATAAATAAGTAGAATAGTAAAATATGATAAAATAAAATAAATTAATAATTAAAAAAATTAAATGAATAAATGTGGAGATTTGATAGATAGTTAAAGTCAAATTATCGTATAAAGATTTGATATGAATAATCAAAGTTAAATTTATCTTATATCATTCTATTGTTATATAATGAAAAAAATAATTATTTTAATGTAAAGATTTACCTCACAAATGAAATAGTCAAAATTTAAACGGCTGCAGTCATCCCACACGCAAACACTTTTAACTTTTACGATGAAACATCACGCGAGATTAAGTTGAGTCGCATAAGCTTGTCTTTACAACTGCAAGATGCCATTATTTCTCTTTCAAAGAAATGGATCGGGAGAGCGGTGGGGACGTACGGGTCAATTATTAATCGTTGGGGTTACTTGTTCGAAACCATGCATGAATCTCCTCAGTACGTACGTACATGCATGTACAAGGCCTCTCTTATTGCATTTTTTCGTCTCCTTGTGATCATGATATCCCGTGGGCCCTTTACTTATTCCACACAGCACTCAACCAAACTTGGCTTTCAATTTAATATTTCAGCAATGAAAGTGGCCAGAACACGAACTTCTTTTCGGTATCACCCAAAAACAAAAGCAAAGGAATAATTTTATATTAATTCGCCTTTATTATTTTATTAAAGTAATGTCAGATGCTGTCACGAGATGTATAAATACTGTATATTTTTTTTTAAAATAGAGTTAAATTTATTATTAAAAAATTAATTTTTTTCATGTAAATTTATATTTACTTATATTTTTTTAAACTAAAATACATAAAAATTACGAATTTATGACTGTAAATATCATTTCTTTTCTTATAATATTTGAATTACTTGACGTCTAGATAATTTTGAACAATTGACTATAGTATACACCACACATATTCTACTGATATATATTTGCTATCGATCCTTTTGGCGGTCGATTCATTGCAGCTAGCTATATATAGGTTTTCTTGGAAAAGTGGTATATATGTTAGGTGGTTGCTCATCGTGAATCATTAGGTTGGTGAAACCCTTGTCAACATTATGCCATATATCTTGTGCATATCATTCTCGATCGATATTCCTGCCCACCACCCGTCCACTTGATCTTTTTTATTCCAGCCTGATCAATCCAGTGAGCTGTAAAATGTCTATGATCCATCCTAACAACCGAGATTTTCGATTTTAATTCAAATAAACCAAATCTGAGGTACATCATCATGTTCAAGTTATACATAATGGTAGAAAAACATACACTATTCTATCTATTAAGTATTGAAAACATATTTTTGGAAAACCCTAGGCGTCTCCTCCTTTCATCTTATACCTTGTCTATCAAGGTTTTTTTTTCTTAGTTTTTTTTATACTTTCTTTAAGGTTGAAAAAGACAAATTTACAGTTTTCGGACAACACTTGAGAGACAAGCGCAGCACAAGCAGATTTACAAATCGAATATCATTTGGAGGAAAGTGGTTCTCGACACACGTGCAAAATCACTGGAATAACCACCACCAAACCTTTTAGATCTGATCTTTGTGACTAAATAAAGAGTCAGAGACAAGTGTGTTACTTTTACGGGCCATCACAAATTTTGAAGTCTACCAGAGTTGATCAAAACTGTAATTTATCTTTTTTTTGCATCCATCTTATTACTTTTCTTTTTTGGTTTCTTTATTGTTCATTAAAATAAAAAAAGAATTAGATGTTTGTCTGTAGAGATTGAGTCTTTTCTTTTTATGAATGGTGAGGCCGAATCTTTATTTAGGTAAAGAATGTTATCTTTTGAACGTTTGTCTATAAAAAGTATCAGTAATAGTGAATATTAGATTAATAAAAAAAGTAAATAGTGTATTGGTAAAACTCTAAATAAATTATTTTGATTTATAATTTCATGTTTAATATGAAATATTTCAAAATATATCAAGTCATGAATATAAATTTATCTTATAAATAAATGATCATAATTTTCCTTTAAAAAAAACAAGAAAAGCATTAAAAAAAACCTCAAGGTATTCTCAAGCATCGAGACCAAAAAGATGGTCATCTCTTGGGAATTAGCAACGACTTGGTCAAAATCAATGGTATTTGGAGGGGGGGAAAACAATGAATGTTATGCGTGTTCCATACATTAGCTAGGGATATTGAGGGAATCGATCTTATCACGTAACTTGTCCAAAAATTTGATTTGCCTAATTATATATATATATATTTATATAAGCTAGTACACATAAACTTTTATTGCATAAACATCTCCTAGGATTTGTTTTTTGTTTTAATCTAGGAATGGATTGTTGAGCCAGGGGCTATGTATCCTAATAAAATATCTGGATAAAGTCTGGACTTCTAATTCAGTTGGGTTGCATGAAGTGAATCTAGCTAGAGTCCTCTTCTGCTCTACCTTTTCCAATATCTTGTTTATTTATTTCGTAAATAAGTCCCGTCCCTTATCTATTTTTTTATTGTCTTTTTAGCTTAATCTAGAGCAACTTGCGGGCCGGCAGAGACGAAGAGATGGGTCTTCCATTACTCAATCCCTCGTGGCATAATTTTAATGGATGATTAGGAACGCGACGATGGATATATTTTATGAAAAATGATATGGGTAGTTTAGGTATCCTAAGTTTTGTAAAATATTATTGATAAAAGTGTGATCTATTGTAAAGGTGTAATATTATATACTGTTTTGGAATGTGCTGCCATCTCATACTTCCTTTAAAAACAAGTAAGAATTATAATTATTAAAAAATAATTTTTTTATATAGATTTTAAATTTATCTATTTCTTTAAAATAGAGTACATGAGAGACTACACATTCCTGGATTGCATAGTTTATAATAGATTTTAACTTCTTCTCTTTTTAAAAAAAAATAAAAAATAAAACCAGCTTATTGGATCGAGTTGCACAAGTTTGCAAGTTGAGAGAATATCTAAAAAAGCATTGGTTTGCGTGGAGAGATTGGTCAGCATCTCGAGAAGTTCTCAAACATTAAAGCTAAGAGTGTAGTTTACATAAATAATGTTGAAAATAAAAGGAATATTTTCATATAGATATATAGTACGTAGGCTGAGGCAGCTCCAAAACCGTGCTCCCAATGTAGAAAGCCGCTCGTCCCAATGTACAGAGATTCTGAAGTGGCGTAGTAATTTGGACTTTGCTGCCTTAAATGCCTTCTTAATCAAATTTATCATTGAAATACTGTTTGATTATGAATAGCCCAATGTATGCCTTCGTTTTTATTCTTTTCACCAAACATGGCAAAACTTTATATAGATATATATAATATATGTAATACTGAGGTGCCGGTAATTGTCCACAGACTTCATTTAGGGCTCGGTTGGAGAGTGAGATGAGATATTTCAATTCAATTAGATTAATTTTGTTTTATACCAATCGATCATATATAACTTATGACTCTATGAGATCCCTACTCAGAATGACTCATTCTCAATATTGTTGAATTTAAAAAAAAAAATTGAGCCAAAATACCATTAATATCATTTTTATGGTGGTCCCATTTTTTCCTAAATGATTAAGCGAATGTTTTAGATTTATACAAATATTTTTTAAAAGGCAAAATCAGCAATGGGCTTTCAAAAAACTCCATTAGGCTGATATATGGGTTCTCTAACACAGGTTGGTTGGCCCAATTGAAAGCGTTTGTAGCTTATACGTTGCAGGTTTATCTCCTAATTACCTTAATAGGCCCACTGATTTACTTTATCGAGCACGGTGAACGTGCTATGGACTTACAACATTAACCTAACTAGCTAAGCCCAACCACAATTTCATCTCCATCGATATCCTCTTGTTTTTTTTTTGGTCTACAATGACAGTTAAATCATCTCTACAATTTTTTTTTCTTGAACGATTTCGTATAGAAATTTCACGTGCTCATTTCATATTTATCTATATATATATATAGTTTATATTATAGTCTCCATGTAAGAGTTTATTAAAACTCTATTTCCCATAAACCCATATCTTGATGGGTTTAGACTAGTTCAAATATTATCACTTAATTAATGAGTCATAGTGGGACACAAATACCTATATTTTAGTCACAATGGGATACAAATGTCTCTAAATTTTATGATGGTCAGAAATCTATAAAAAGCATTAAGGGGTTAAAGGTTCTTACCTACAATATAATTGCGCCTCTAGCCATCAGAAGACATTTAGAGATAAAGTTGTTAAGGTGATCATTCTCTCATAGTCAAGTCAAATTCTCTATCAAACCGAGATGGAGGGAGATACGTTTTCTAACTATTATTATTTTATTATCGTAGATTATAGAAAATCTAAAATCCAAATATTAATGTTTCATGTTAAAATATTTAACACTCAGTTAAAACTAATTATGATCACGAGCCCTCAAAAGTATTGATCATTAATTTGTCTAACATCTTCAAATAACATAATTGGTCATCCTTTGAAAAATAGGATTTTAATTCTCAACTGGCCAGGGATGACTAACCTGGCTCAACATGAGCCAAAAGGGAAGAAAAATACTGATATGGTCCAACCAACTATATTTCAACACCATTAACATTAACTTAGGTTAGAAGTTTTTATATGATAGTCAGGGACGCAACTATATATATATATATATATAAAAGCTGTAAGAAGATAAAAGTATCAATGTTGAGAATTAACGTCGTGCGTTTAGAAGAAAACAATTCAAACACAACTATATCAAACATTTGACACGCTAGCAATGGTTTTGTAACTTGTTAATCCTAATTGGTCATCTCCTAAAACTTGAGATTAAGGACAAAGAGACTCGTCTTTTATTTTCTCGAATAAACAAAAATAGTCATATAAGAAAATTTTATTTCCTCAAATAAACAGTACGTACTACTATCATCATGATGTCCCCAAGAAAGTTAATTGCCCACACACTACAAGAAAAATAATTTTTTATGACTAATTTATTACAAGAAAAAGACTATTCGTAACCAATTTTTATATAAAACTTGGAAATCAATTGTTATGTAAGCTGGTGTTCATGATATGCCTGCCTCATACGGAGTCATATATTACATAGTACTTGCTGACTATATATATTGTTGAACTGATCTCACGGGTTGATTATGTGTTTTGATGGGAATTTGAGTGGACTTAAGGTAGTTTTTGAGCATCTAAGGAGTGGTTTTCATTTTGAATAGATCTTAATAAGTTTTCAACATAGTCAACAAAAATCTTATTGTTTCCTTTACCTTTCATAGATTTTTATTTTTTTTATTGTGGTTTCTTAGTATTTATTTGTGAGTTATTTTTTTCTTAAGTCGGTGTGTAAAGCACACTATCCACATTACTTAAATGGTAAGATTTGATTTGTAAGATTCAAATTTTAAAATTTTTTTTTAAATCAAATTGTGTCATGCATGCAAGTACTTTACTAGATGTGTTCTACAGACCTTCTTGAAAATAGAATTTTTCTTTGTTTGTTTAGAAGAGTTTTGTGATCTTTTCATTAGAAAGAGAGTGTATGACATCTTTTCCCTAGTGACAAAGTTACATGCATATAACTTTTTATTAGTGTGATTAGATTATGCTAATGAAATGATTAAGTGGAATGAACTAATTAAGACTTCAATTGACACCCGTGGAACGACCGTCCACTGCTCGATCATCTATTCAATAAAATCCCAGGTAGAGAGTTTGAGAAATCATGTATGCAAGCTCGTGCTCGAGCGAACTTCAGATCATTAATTAGACTTCTAAATAATTTTGAAATCTTCGTTTAACCCAACTTAATCTCTACCTATACAAACTTTTCAATTTGAGAGGCCACAAAAGAAATCATAGTTACGTACGTACCTTATTTGAGGGGAAACCTTGCATGCATACACATATTGATCAGTATTAAAATCGATCTTAGTCCGTATCTCTCCTTGTTATTTTAAGAGAAATATATGAATCACAAAAAGATTTTATAAAAATAAACTCATAAGTTGAAATGACTTGATGTATTACTTTAGATTATAAATATATTATTATTGTAAAATAGATTTAATATATTATATAAAATTATATTAGTTTGTGAATTATTTATAATTTTTATAAAATTTCTTTGGAGTTATAACACTTCTCTTATTACAAACACGACCACCATATATATGTATGTATATATGTATTTTCCCGGCCTTGATTGTCTTTGTGATTTGATTGCTTGGATTACCATTGGTGGATTCATCGATCGGTATATATTTTCCCGGCCTCGATTGTCTTGTGATTTGATTGCTTGGATTACCATTGGTGGATTCTTTTCCCGGCCTCGATTGTCTTGTGATTTGATTGCTTGGATTACCATTGGTGGATTCATCGGTATTCCTGGAGTTTTTGGGGGTGGAGTGGACAAGTTTGTTCGTGGAGACATGTGATATATAGAGGGAGTTTAGAGTTCTGGATCTATATATATAATATATGGAACATAGATTGAGTAGGTCGGTCGTGAGATCGATCAGTTCTATAGTCTAATGTTTGATTTTACAAAAGTTTTGCGTGACATTATTAATGTTAAACGTATTGGAATAATTTTTTTTTTTAACATTTTTTTAAATGTATTTTTTTTAACACTATTAATTTTTTTTTTAAATTACAACATCATTCAAAAACGTTTTTTTAATTATTAAGTAAAAAAAATAAAAATAAATAATTTTTTTTGCAGCGATGGCTCCTACAGGAGTTAGGAGCTACGAACTGGGAGCAGTATGCGTAGCATTTTCATTTTCTTTTAATTCTTGAAAAGTACTTTTGAATTCTTGAAGAGATCAAATCTTGTGCAGCTACTACCGTTTTCCCACTCACAAAGTAACAGATCATAAATATATAGCTACAACGTATAAACTAATTGCTTATATTAATATCACTAGATCGATCATAGTGCTAGTGATCAAATCATGAGTAAGTGGAATATTGATCAAATACGTACGCACGTAGTACTGATCATCATGATCTACTACGTACCTTTCTGGCTATTATATATATATATATAGGACGACGTTCTAGCCTACAAATTAAGATCTAGGACTGAAATCTACAGGAGTTGTAGGCAGCGCGCCACTGATCATTTGATCAATGATCAGACGACGTATAATTCCATTGATTTATACAAGAGTTGGGAGAATCTTATTTACTTGTTCAACGGGATCCAATATTACTGCATGCATGCATACAGCCAAAAGCTTTTTTTTTGTTTTTAAGTTAATTTGTTTCTTTATAAATTTATTGCGCCACATATATATTAATTAATTATATGCAAAACACTAATATTATTTCAGGGTATGTGGCCGTCCGTACCAGCTGTGGATTCAGCATTAAAATCTTGGTTTTGATTTAGGGCAGTTTGGATGGTAAAGTATTCTCAGTATATTTTATTATTATTATTATTTTATTTATTTTTATTATTTTATATTATTTATTATTATTTAATATTTTATTATTAATTTTTTACTATTTTTTTCTTACTATTCACTGAATAGCTGATATCACCTCAGTACTGGTACCTAAACGCAACCTTAATTAATATTGCATGCATTTAATTAATTTCAGATATTTTGGGTACTAAATTATATATATAAATTTATTTATATATATATATTACAGTTGCACTAGTACTACTGTAAGACGTATCAGACGAGTAAATATTAAAAAGCACCATGCATGAGGCCGAACGCTATATCACCAGATTTTAAATAAAATATAGTACTTCATATTATAACACAAAAAAAAAGATATAAAAACGTATGTTGAGGTACTTAATATCTATGACCATGCATGATATTGATGTACGTAATTAATTATATAGATTAGACAAATTAAGGACATTTATAAGGGAAGCCATTAATATTTGTAGCTAGCTTCATTGTTATAAGATTGATTAATAATATATAATAAGATAAGATCGAGCAGCGATGATCAATTAAAGTGAGTTACAGATGATCCTGACATCATATCAATTAAAAATATAGTAACTAGCTAATCAATTAAAGTTATTTGGAAAGAGTTAGTTAGGCTTATCAAAAGCATGCATATAATTATATTGTTTTCTGGAGAGCCGGCCCTAAATTTCTAGAAGCTCTGGCTTCTCGATCTCTAAAAATCCACTCAAACCAAAAACAGTCCCTCCCTCCCTCCTCCTTGTTGCTGTCCCTCTTCTTGTCGGTATGTTTGTGTTTGTATTTTGGTTTTATTTTAACTTTTTCGATCAAAGCAAGGAGAAGTGGTGTTTTGATTTTTTCCAATGGCTTGCAACCATCACGCACCACACCGTGGGGTTCTTAAGCTGCCGATCTTTCAGACAGTCAAAGGTTTCGTCAAAAGGAGCGGCGCATGCTCCACATGCACAGGTCAAAGTGCACGTGTGGCCTTCACGCGCTACCACACGTACATAGTGGTTCTGCTGCGAGGCATTTCTGGGGCCAGCGACTTCGGTAACTTCAAGATCAATGGTTCGATGCACTCCCAATATAGCGTGTGTCCTACTTCACGCGCCACTATAGATTTCTTGCTCAGTGTTTTTTTGATTTTATGTGTTTTTCTAGTTTCTGTTTTGATGTATTTCGGTTTTTTCAATTTTTCTTGTGTATTTATGTTATGTTGTTTGTTGTAGCTTGTGTTTAGGTAAAAATAAATAGAAATAGGCTATTTGGACTTATCCATAGCATGAGAACCTTCTCCTACCGTGGAGGATGGGAGTTGGTGTTTCCTTCCTCATTTGAAGGATGGAGGTTGGGTTTTCCCTCTCATCCTTTGGGAGATGGGGGTTTGGATACCCTCTCTTCTTTTGAAGGTTTGGGAGATGGATATCTCTATTTATACATAGTGATATTTTCTCAGACAAACTGGGATGGAAATCTCTGTTGCATGTTACAGAGTCTCACAATATATCCCAAAAAGTTGTCATTAGAGAGTTTATTGAAATTAAGACAATTCATGTCACAAAGAAATTTGTGTGTGGGGAAGCCCCAACTAGTGAATAGTTTAGCTTGTAATCTGAGTTTTTCCTATGTTTATCAGTTACAACTATAACTTCATTCATGAATGAAATGAAGTCTGTTTCCTATAAAAAAAAATTATATTGTTTTCTGGGTGATCCACTAGCTAGCTAGCTGCTAGGAAAATATCCTACGTACATTATATATATATATATATATATATATATATTTATATATTACGTACGTACGTACCCTTTAATCGGGGCAATTCATTCAAAAATAAATCAGGCATATATAACTTCGCATTACAATTAGAGAAGACACGATACATAATCATTCAATGAAAAAGTACTAGGGCTATATATATGATCATGATATGGTCAAATTCCCTTAGGCCTTAATTAACTTTCACCCTAACAGTGATCAGTATTAATCCCCATATGACATCATGTTTGTTTTTCTCTACCCCGGTGAATTCTCTTTAATTTAGCATGAGGTGCAGTACCAATTGGCAGGAACCATGCAGGGGCTAGATCGTTCAAAACTTAATTATATATAAATACCCATGTTAAAAAAATAAATTAAAAAAACTGTAAGCTATAGTTCACTAATTAATTTTTTGAACTCACTTGTGTGTGTAGTAGTACTTCACAAATTCAGATTGTGATCTCTTATATATTAATTATATATATATCATTAAAACTTAATTCAAGCATCAAATCACTACAAGAGAAGTGAGCTTTTGTGACCAAAATTTAGTGACCAAAAGGACTACTTCCTACGGTTTTGATCGGAAATAGTCCTTTTGGTCACTAAATTTTGGTCACAAAAGTCCACTTCTCTTGTAGTGAATTCTCACCATGCAAACCATGCAGCTCACAGTGATGCAGTGCACTCACCTACAGACGCAGCTGCTGCAGATTCCATTCATGCAACACACTCGTTGCCAAACTGTACCACACTAGCATCTGCTAGAGCTGCCTCAACTAATCACCCACTATAGCTCACGTATCATGCATGACCACAGCTGTACAATTCTGTTATTAAGAATATTCCTTTATTTCTTTACAGATCATGTATAAAAGAGAGGCAATGCTTCATGTAAATGACACACAGAAATATATACAATTATAATTCGAGCATGGTATCAAAGCAGTAAGGACTTGCTGTCCACCATGTCTGCTCCTGGTTCCTCTTCCTCTTCTTCTTCTTCCTCCAACCCTCCCTTACCCAACTTTTCCCATATTGTTTCAGTTAAAATTTTCCCTAATAATTACCTTCTCTGAAAAGTTCAAGTTGTCCCCTATCTGCGTGGGCAACGTCTATACAAATATGTTGATGGTAATTGTCAACCTCTGCACACTAAATTCCTTGATAACTCACCTAATCCTAAATACAAAATCTGGGTTCAGCTTGATCAATTGGTCAAGTCTACCCTTATTTCCTCTCTCTTTGAATCTATTATTGGTCAGGTTGTTGCTTGCTCCTCTGCCTGTGAGGTTTGGCTTTCCCTTGAGTCCACCTATGCTTCATCATCTCAAGCTTGTATAATCCAACCCAACTCCAACTCACTTCTTTGAAAAAGGGCACTGACTCCATCCAAGCTTATTATCAGCGGGTCAAGCTTCTTGCCGACACCATGGCTGCCGCTGGAAGATCATTGCCCTCTGCAGAGTTTCTTCCTTACTTGTTAGCAAGCGGGCCACGCTCACGTATCATGCATGACCACAGCAGTACAATTCTGTTATTAAGAATATTCCTTTATTTCTTTACAGATCATGTATAAAAGAGAGGCAATGCCTCATGTAAATGAAACGCAGAAATATATACAATTATAATTTGAGCAAAACTGCATCTAGCTAATGATCAATCGCAAGCGCGTGCGTGCGCGTGTGCAATGCCTCATGCAATGTGTGTGTGTGTGTATGGGGCTCTTTATTAAACTTATTGAAATCATATGGTTGCCATTGATCTTAATCAAGAACAAGCTAATCTTCAGACCACATTTTAGGGTTTTTTTTATCACGTGTTGACAATTAGTTAGCTCCCAATAGTAAATTAGACCCTAATATTATATCCAGTACCTCTAATATTACATCTTTAACGCAAACGTACGTAGCCTTTTCAGTCTCAAGAATAATAGAGCTAGTTGAATGACATTGATCAGTTTTCCAACATTAGGTTAAAAGCTATATTGCTCAGTGGATCCTCGAAGATATTGGAGTGTACTCCACGCGGACGTCAAGGGGAAGGCGAGCTTGAATTTCAGCATCAACGACACCTACGACTTGAAATTAAGAAAAGCCAATTATATGTTCCCAGGTTTCACTTGGGTGATATTTGCCGTTGCCCCACCCATTATTAATTAAACTTAGTTTAATTGCTCCCTATAATGGATGGCTTACATTTTATATATTAAAAGTAGATCGACTTGATGGATTCATCCGCTAAACTAGTGAAGTTAATTGATCTCAATATCTCATAGATAGCGATGTAGTCGCAAATACTCAGAAAGCTGGGATCATGATCATATGAAACAAAAGGCTGAATTATATTATATTTGTTTTTAATGGGGTGGGATATTAATGATTATATTAATGAACGAGACTAGCTAATCCATTATCTAAAGCAAAAGTGTCGTCCATGCCATTGATATTGGCGCATACATACAGCGACTTTAGCGTTGGAATGGTGCATCCAATTACGACGTTGCTAACAATTTTATATTAAGGTTTATTAACTTTGCCACGTGAATCCATGTGAAGAGGGTCCTCCATGTTGCTACACCTTTAGGATCCTTTAGGTAGAAGTTGATTGAACTACTATACCCTAGGAAATATTCAAAGTTTTTCTTAACTTTATCAACTTTAGATCTTAATTTACTGGCTGATCAAAGCCGGAGTTTGCTGAGTACTACTGCACTTCTATTTTATTAATCTGTGGGACTTTGGTCCATGAGTAAAAATGTTTTCTTCTGATCTCTGATAAACATATATTATATATATATATATATATATGCAAAACAGCTCATATATAACTTATAGTACTAGCTAGTTATGAAATGATATCGGACAGTACATATATACGTACCGCGAGGTGCCGGCCTCTAATTATAATATATTTCCAGACCAGCTTGAAATAAACAACGAAACATAATAATAAGATCATTTAAAAGGGAGAAAACTTACAGTACAAGCAACCTATACTTACGATAATGTAATCTGGGTAGGCAGTATATATATATATATATGAAGATATCTATATATATAAGTTATAATTACAGAAAATCATTTCTAGAAATAGTACTTCATTACTCATCATGATATTGTATTAATAATTGTAGGGGACCCTTTAATTAATACGCACTTCATGTACATATTATATCTTGAATTTTTCGGGATTAATTAATTCATCATGGAATATAGCAATTGACTACGCCGTTCCCCTTGTAGCTAAAATATTTTTCATAATAGAAAGACGATTGACTATGCGGAGCCCTTTGTAATTAATTATGATCACCAGAGAAATTGTTAATTTTTTAATATGTGCAGATACATACGGATCATATTTTATATATATATATATATATAATCGAAAAAAAAAAAACTGCAGGCCGTTGCAGAAATTGAAGGAGTACCACTTGCAATTACACTTGTGGATTAATTGAGAAGCATAGTGTATATATATGTATATATAAATATATATATTATCGATATAATTATTCATGAAGGTGCTCTTAATTAATTTAAATGCGTGTTCTCATTCTTTATATATAAGTAATTACCTATCAGGTTGTTGTAAAATAAATATTTATATAGTTAATAATTAAGCAAGTTTTGTACGTCTGTCGGCGAAAATATATATACCATGTGGTACTAATTATTCGAAAATTTGATCTCTTAATAATTATATACTACAATATCATGACTAGTGTCATGAGTCACTAGTACTACTTGCAGCAATATTATTATCCTTGCAGTTTAAAAAATCTCAAACATATAAATATATATATATATATCAAGTCATGAGTCACTAGTACTACTTGCAGCTATATTATTATCCTTGCAGTTTAAAAAATCTCAAACATATATATATATAATATACGGAAAAGATGCATAATCATGTGAAAACTAAGCCGGAAACAATTCGTAATCTAATTGTTTTTCCTTTAATTTGGTAAGTAAACAACAAATTAAGTACACAAGAATGATCAGTTCTATATATTCTACCGGAAGGTTTGCAGTTTCCCCGGCCCTCTAATTCCAATTTATTATTTATTATTATTTATATATATATATATATATATATATGGATCTGATCATCACTCAGTCACCGAGAGCTGTCCACAATTACTGTACCATATATGTTGGTCGGAAGACAGATCAGGTGGTGGCTGCTTTAAAATGCCTTGGCAGATCACTAAATTGATACGTTATATATAAGCCATTGAAGAGTACTGCGCATGCTCGATCGAGTTACAAATTCAAATTCGTACTCGTTTTAGCAGTACGTACATTATTATAACATGTTTGTCGATCTGTAAAGAGCTGAGACTGCACCCTGAATTTAAAATCAGTTGCATACAAAGCCCGAATTAATGTGATATAATTATATAATTAATATTAAACACATGTAATAAAATATTACGCCATTGATACGCGTTATATATAATAAAATAACAAAGAGTGCAGATAGGATCTCCTCCTATGAACCCTTTTGACATACATATATATAGATAATAAGAATACCAAATTATTTATCAAGATGGATATATAGATCAAATGTTTTATTTATTATCATGCATGCTTACCCATTAATTAATTCCCTCTTAAAATTAGAGAGCCTTAATTAGCGGAACGTTTCCCAAGTGGAAATCATCTTTCTACTCTTTAATTTCTGATGAGTACTACATGAAGCACTACTACAAACAAGCTAGCTAGCTGCAAGTATATATAGAACAATCATTCACAAACCCTAGCTGTACGTCATATGCGTTAATCCTCCAAACAACAACACTGAAAATTGGGTAACAACTCAGGTACTCTTTACATCTAATAATATGCACACATGAGCACGCACTATTTGGTGATCTTCTTGTGAGTACAGGAGACGCAATCTTAAAACAGATATGAAAGTTTCCTGATTAGCATAAACAGAAAACATTAATCTTATTATAAGACGCCTCTCCAAATACCTGAATTTTCTTTGTCTGATCCTTATTATTAGTCTTATCCATCATATCAGATTAATCCACCATGTTCATTAATTAGGATTCCAATAATAATATTAAAGAAATATAAACTACGAAATCCAAACAATAATCGTCAGAAACGAAGCTCTACAAAGATTTTAATATTCAGTTAGTGGGGTTTAAAAAACTAAAAAGACACCAGTAGTGATCATCTTTTTATTGCAAACAGAGAGAGGATCCAGGGTAATAGACATTATATAAGAAGCCTAATTTACATTGAGAACACCAAGTGGTTTCTTTTCTTCACATCTTTTCTAGCTATCTCCATTTCATTATCGAACATCCTAACACAACAGAGTTGAAGATTGATAGAATCTACTAGTGCAGCTTTTAGTAAGGTGGCCGTGCGTGAGCCCAAGCATAAGCATCGTGCCCCATCTGCGCGCCGTTGGGGAGTAGATTTGGTGTCAAATTATAAACAGGCAGCGATGAGCTGGGATCTGCAAGATGCAGCCCAGCGGCATGGTGCAGCTGTCCCGCCCCGCTTCCGCTACTCCCAATTGCGGGTGGGGAGCCTCCAGCTGCAGTGCCTTGACGCGCTGCGCTGCCTGCAGCCTCATCTTCATCCTGATGATCAAGAGGCAATCTCTCATATGTTGCATTAGAAAAGGTTGCGGCAATGACCATGACTGGCCCTGCCGCAACCAATGAGCCAACCACACTTCCTCCCACTATCTGCCCTTGACCTCCGGCTAAATACACTGTGAGCCCGGTCGAGCCCGGAGGGGATGGTCCGGGAAGGAAGGCCCCGGTCAGAGACAGGATCTCAAACCTGCCTTGAAGTGCTACCACAGAGCCAGGTGCCGCAGGTTGTCTCAGGGTGACGTTAGCCACGGAGCCACTCCCGCTAAGCACACAAACCCCTCGTTGACGCCTCCTAGCGAATTGGGCTATGCTTTCTGCTATGTCAGCATTACCAGCCACCTCCATGACATGGCTCTTGAGCACGTTTGGGCTGTCTCGGGTCACAAAGATGGGTGGTTTCTGTTTGTTTTTAGACCCAGGAGGCCGTCCTCTTGGTCTTCGAGGGCCAACCTCAACCGCACCCTCTTTAGGCTCGTCTCCGTTGTCTCTATCTTCGTCTTCATCTCCTCTTTCTCCGTTACTTCTGTCGTTGCTTTCGTTAATGGAAATCTGATCTCTGTGGCGTTTGTTTAGCGCAGAAGAATTTGCCGCCGGGTCCATGCCCGGCAACCCCACCTGCCCGGTCCACCACGGATTAGCCAGAGCTGCAAATTCAGGTAACAGAAAGTGGAAAGAAAATGACCAAACAATAAAATTGCTCGTCTTGTAACAGGCGATGAAGATTGGTTTCTCTCAATTAATGTCCTCTTCGCTTCTTTGACAATTTTGAGATCAAAAGGTCAAACCCACATATGGTTCAACAAGAAACTCTAGCTAAGGGCTCTTCTATAACCTAAAATGCTCGCTATGAGAGATGGAACAAAGAGAGGGGAAGGCGTATAAGAAGAGAGAATTAGATTCAATTTGAGCAAAGAATCAAGCAAAGAGAAGGAAAGAAAGAAGCCCTTTAATTAACAAGTGATCAAGCTGAATTAATAAGATCTAGAACCCCAGAAGTGATCTCAGGTGAGAGAAAACATAGAACAGATGCAAAACCCTTGGTAGAATCAAGCACAAAGCGAGAGAATAAAATAAAGCACCGAGACATTTGTATTATATATACATAAGAAAACTTTTTTTTCTTTTTTTAAAAAGGACCAACAACAAAACTAATAAGAAAAACTGTTTTCCCTTTTGTTTTGATCATCAGCTCTCAGTTGTGATTTGGGGAGTCAAAATTTTATTCTTATTTTGATCCCTTTCCTAGTAATAATAAGCTCTGCCTTTAGGGCTCTTGGAAATTAGGGTTTCGTGGGGTCGCGTGCGCGTGAGTAGGTGGGAGCCCGTCGTTTTCTAGGGGCCCGACATAGGAAACGAATATGAGAGAGAGAGAGAGAGTGAGTAATGGTTGGAGGACCTAGTAACTGCTACTTCTTGCTCCCCAATTACCTTTTACATGCCTGCCTTTGAACATTTCTTTGAATTTATGCGCTACAGTAGTATTGGTTTGGCCTAAAGTTCATCCCCATCCATCCATCCTGCATCCATCCATTAATAATAATATATAATAAAAGATTTTGATGAGATCTTTAATTTGCTAGCTAGTTGTGCACGCAAATTATTGAGGTTTATAATGTCATATATGTATGTATATATGTTTTTCGTGGGCGCTGTATTTTCTACTTAATATGACATATATACAGTAGCTGGTATTAGGCCACCTCACACTTGCACGTCAGATGGAAGCTGCGTACGTGGATAATTTAGCTGTATCGACCAGCTTGTAGATGAGTACTCCCCGTATTAATTATATTATTACATGGGTCAAATTAAGAAATAATTTAATATATAATTGTTGATGCATTTCATGATCACACGGCTCATTCTTGTTGGACGATTGATATATTCAAGCCAATGGAAGACCCAGAGATCTTAAAAAAGAGGCAATGAAATCAGCTTCGAAGACCTCCACATCGATGATCAGTAGTTATCGTTTGCGATAGTGGACCTTCCGACGCCAAGTTAATTAATTAGCATGATCATTTTTTTTTAGATTTACATGAGCCCATTATTCTTGTACCTAAAATGCATTTATTATTTCTTTTCCATAGATCATTTAGTCATGTTTTTTCTGTATATGGTTATGGAGTACTTGGTTTCTAATAATGCGGCCTGTAATTCTAGTCATGACATTAATTCTTAGCTCGAGCGCCTAATTATCTAGATACCATGCATCTTGTGCGGAAGCTAATGTCAATCGGTAATTAAATAGCTTAACACATGATGGTCGGTCATGGTAGATCGAGCAGCTGACAGCGCCAGCTCAATAGATTTTGAGGCCTAAGCCAAAAAGTTAAAATGGGCATTTTTCTTGTATCAAACTAAATTAGGTTACATCTAATTATATTTTTATTTAAAAATCATTCCTTTTGCTTTTTGAGATGCAAAATTACTAATTAAGTTTTTATATTCAAGTTCTTCTAATATCTCATTCTCAATTGATAATATGGCTAGTCCATTTAAATATCTTTTCTGAGACATTATTAATCTTAGATAAGATTTTATCAACTTTAATTTTAAAAAACTTCTTTCTACAGAAGCAACAGTAATAGGTACTGTCAATAAGATTCTATAAGCGATACATGTATTAGGAAAAGAATCAAGTCTTTTTATATAATTTAATATATCAATCAAAGTGTTTTCTTCTATTGGTAAAATTTCTTTTAAAACTTTTAGTTTAGAAAATAAATCTAAACCATCAATATCATATTTCAAAAAGCTTTCAAGACTAACAACTTTTTTTTTTTTTTTTGCAAACTACCATTGTCAAGGGATTTCATTTTTTTGATATTAAATAAAAAACCAAAAATACTTTCATATATTTAAAATTGTTCTAATCTATTTTGAATTGAAGAAATTGCTTGATCTACTATAAATAAGAAATAATTAATTCTAAAAGATTCTTCAGCAAATTGTGTTGTTTCTTTCTTCACATTTTTATCAAACTGTTTTTTTCTATAAATTATTCATTTTTCTCTAAATACAGGTTCTATTTCCATACTAATTGCAATCTCTTTCGATGAAATCATAGTAGATTTAAATCAATTTTCTCTATAATCTTGAAAAAAAGAAATAAGACCTTTCAACTTATCAATGGCAACATCTATATGCATATCTTTTGATTGCATACTTTTACTTACAGTATTGATCGCAAATAATATATCATACCATATGGTCATATCTAATCTGAATTCAAAGTTCTCAATTTCATATGCTACTAAACAATTAGCTTTACTTTTTATTTTAGGATCTTTAGGCGTTTTTGCTAGTTGCAATAAAGCTTCTCTTATTTGTGAAATTTGAAATTTTATTACTTTGACACTTTCAATTTGACTTTTCCAACGTCTTTGTGAGAGTGACTTAAAAGTTAGAATCGACACATTATCTTGCAAAATTTTTCATCGCTTTGTTGATGAAGAAAACAAAGAATAAATACGTTGGACTAATTCAAAAAATGAAATAGCTTTAGGACAAGAATTAACCGTGTCACATATAACAAGATTAAGATTATGATAAGCACATGGCGTGTAAAATGTTTTGGGGTTTATATCAAGTAATCTTCTTTGCACCCCCTGCTCTTTGCCTTTCATATTAGATCCATTATCATAACCTTTTCCTCAAACATTATTAATATCAAGTTCAAGATTTTTTATTGCATCTAATAATTAACTGAAAATACATTTTCCACTAGTATCATCTACTTTAATAAATTCTATAAAATGTTCTTCTATTGTTATTGGGCTTGTTGAAATATTAACACATTATAGTATGAGAGACATTTGTTCTTAATGACTTGCATCTCGGGTACAATCAAGTATAATTAAAAAATATTTTGCTTCTTTAATTTTTTTAATAATATGATTTTTAAGTTCAGTTGCTAGCAAGTGTATTAATTTATTTTGTATATTATGCCCAAGATAATAATTATGGATTTCACCATCTTGAATACATCGAATGTGTTCTTGCATTACTGGATCAAACTCAGAATTCATCTCAATCAAAATTAAAAAATTACCATTAATTTCTTGGTAGATCTTTTCATTTTGTCCTCGAAATAGTAAATTATTTTTATCAAGGGTTTTTACTACAGTAATAATTCTCAGACTTTTTTCCAATGATCTTTTTCTTTGTTAATTTGTTCTTAGACTTTTTTATCTATTGTTTTATTTCTTAATAATCTTATTTCTAAATCAAGCCAAGCAGTCATGTTAGTAATATGTTCATTGATTGTTTCATGGATTTTAAGTTTAGCACTAAGATTTTTCCAGTCATCGGTTCCTTCATTAGCTAGTTGACTTAAACTAAGTTTTGAATTAAACAACTTGCAACAAAAGCAGAATGCTCTATTCAAGTCTTTTGAATACACTAACCATTTTCTATCATGTTTCTCCCCATTTGACAAGTTTTGTATATAATATGTAGTAAAAAAATGTCTAGAGTTCTTATCCTTAGGAAAATTTATATCGCTATATCTCATTGGACCATTTTCTACTAATATATCTCTTAATTTTGTATCAACATGTTTCCATTGAATAGAGTCATAAATATTTGAAAGAATATAATCAGATATATCCTCGGTATTTTTATTTTCTTCTATGCTTTTCACAAATTCCCTGGCAAGACCAGTAGCAGTACATGCTTGAGCACTATCCTTAGATCCCTTTGGTTGGATTGTTTCATTATCCCCATATCTTTTTTATTGTATTTCTTGATTTATTATATTATCTTTTGGTCCTTTAATTTTGGTGTATTTCTTGATCATCTATAAATGTTTCACCTAAATTTTCTGTTATATTTTGTTTCTTGCAAGTAACAAATTTATTTAAAGATCCTTTTTGGGATTCAATCAATTTTTCTATTCTTCTCTTTTTTTTTTATAAGTTTTTCATATCCAGATGCATATTTTCTATTAGACATATTTTATAGTAAAAAAGAACAATATCTACTATATAAATTCTACTATGTTTATGAATATTCTAGAATAAAATAAATATTAACATAAAACAATTGAACCTGATTTAGCAAATGGGCTTTACTTTAATATATCATGCATCATATCGCTAAGTGCTAAGTGTGTGTACATGCAATAAGTATACAACAAAAACAACGCAGCAGATAATAAAAGTTAGTCGACTAAGTACCAGAATTTGTTTAAATACAAACTCATTTAAAACAAGCGTATCAAAATAATATAAATCCCAATAATGTCACAAATTCAAAAATACATACTTAACGACGGAAAATAATGCAAGCCAAAAACTTCAATCAGTCCTCCGGCAGAACCGTCTCCTCAGGCTTAGCCTCCTCTTCATCTACATCAAAATTTACGGTACCAAAGACGGTACTACAAGTAAGTAATAATCCAACCAACCCACAAGATGAAAATACATTAAAACCACAGCAATATGCATGAGATCCGAAAATAAACATTTTCCAAAAATAATCATTTTCCAACTCACGCCAAAAATCTCATTTTTGGCCCACAATATTTCCTTTAAAACATTTACTCGAGATAATGGCCCAAAACAAGAATCCACCATTTTTCCAGAAAATGGCCAACAAATATCCTTTAACCAAATTTCGTCATTTTTCCAGAAAATGGCCCATTAATCAATATCCAAACCAATTTCTAATTTTATCCGTATACACCATGATCTCCCCTAGGGACCATCCATACACCCTGGCTCTCATGCCACACCGCAGGTAACAACCATGCATGTGACATCTTAACAAGTGATATCCAACTCCATACCCAGTGCGAACCATAACCAGACATCCTCTAACCCCCGCCAGCCGAGGGACCACAGAGTTGGCCTGATAGCATTACTGTATCGTCCCAGCCTATTGTTGCCCAGCGACAACCCATGGGACGTCACTCAGTATATTCCGCTCTCGAGTGACTAGAGGAGCTCCACCGAGATAATGCCACATCCCAGCTTGGGGTTATGATACACAAGCACCTAAAAATCCATTAATACTTGAAAACCCAGTTTTCAATTTCCAACACATGTACATGCATACACCATGCAATGAAAATGACAAGACAAATTATCCAATAAACCCAACATCATCCAAACATAAATAACTCTTTAGACTGAGTTCAACAAAACCAATCAAATCATAATGTATTGTTAAAGAAAAAATATATTTAAATCTTAAAGAAAGTTTGAAAAATATATGATCACGGAGGTGCAAAAAGCGGCGACAAGGCAACGTAATAGTGCAAATCACACTAAGGCCGCAAGTCTCAAAATACTCACTTTTGAATGGGGACAAACTGAGACTTGGAATTGTTAAGGAATGACTTAGAGGTGTTGCTAAAACTAATGAAAGTGGTGGTTGGCTGTGAGTGGTGGCGACAGTGGCGGTGGAAGTAAAAAATGGCTCAATCGGATTTTAGCTCGTGGTGGTTGCTCTGGCAACGAATCGGAGCTGAAAATGGGTGGGTTAGGTTAACAAGAAACCAGTGATGAAGTAGTGAAGAAATTATAACTGGAGGTGGAGTGACGGCGGCACTAGAGCAAATGAATTCCACGACTTGGAGGGGCTCGTGGTGGCTATTGGTGGCACGAGAGGGGCTGGAAATGGAAGAGGGTGGACGCTAGTAGGTGGGGAAGAGGATGGGAGGGGTGGTGAGGTGCACGCCCGGTGCATGGCGCTGCAGGTGTGGCTTGAAGGAAACGACAAGGAGAGGGGGGGGAGAGAGGCACGCATGGGAGGAGAGAGAGAGAGAGAGGCAGACGGAAAAATGGGAAGAAAGAAAAGAAAAGAAAAGAAGGAAAAAAAAGGGGGGAAGGAAAAGAGAAAAAAAAAAGATGAGGAAAAGAAATGAGATCCGATCCTCATATCTTGGGTAATGAAACTGATCTAACGAAAAATAATTTTAAAAGCAGCAAATTGAATAAAATAATTTAAACACAGTATTTGGCTAAAATAAAATAAATAATTAGTAAAAACTAACAACATGATTTAAAATCAAAAAATAAACTAATTTAAATTAAAGAGCAATTTAAATACAAAACAATAATTAATACTAAGAAAGCACCTCAAAATAAATTTCACAACTTAAAAAAATCTAAAAAAAAATCCAACTAAAATTCGATAAATTTAAAACAAAATAACTAATATTTTAATTAAATTAAATACTCCTTCAATAAAAATATACTAAAATACGGGGTATTACATTTTGGGTCTTTTTTCACTGTGAGGCCTTAGGCAACTACCTAACTCGCCTTGTGAATCAGCCGGCCTTAGTAGCTGATCAAGGCGAGATCAGCAAAATGTAGACTGATTGAGCTAAAATATTGCATACTTCATACATTTAGAATCAATATATTTTAACTATTTCATGACATTATTATTTATTTTAAATGAAAAAATGGTTAAGAGGCATAAATCCAAGTTGTGATTTAAATTGATTAATATCATGATTTATGTTTATTTTTATAACCTATGATTTAATTGAACAATAATTCTTCACATGCACAACACAGTTTTAATATTTTATTCTTACTTTTTTTATTTATTTATTTTTGGGTTCTATTTTTTTCTCAAATTTTGAAAGTTAATCACCCAGACGACACAAACGACGGAAGGACTTTCCTTTATTTTTCACTTTTGATCCTCGGGACATGTAAAGAGACCGATTGACCCTTGGTTTAAACGGAGAGAAGACTTTTATTTCTCAGACAAAAAGAAGAGACTTCTTTGTGGGGAGAAGGCGATTTCTTTTTGGCAGCTGGAGAAGTGGCACTTCAGTTTTAGAGAGGAGTAGGGACAGAGTAGCGATAGGCACTAGGTGGAAAGAGGAAGACCAATTCTGCAGCTGCTCTGCTAACGCTCAAACCTTTGCCATTTCTATGTAACATGCAGTGAATTAATTTTGGCAACACAGTTGACTTTCAGGATTTTAGTGGGCAACACGCTAAGGCTGCAGAGAACGGGAAAAGAAGGACGGGAGTGATTTACACGAAAGGGGCTTACTGGGAGCAGCAAAAAAAGGTGCATCACGCTAGATGGGAAAGAAGAATTTTTTGTCTTGGGCAGAGCAGGGCTTCTAAAAAAAAAAGAGGGCTTCAATTTTTGTGGGACTTGGGCTAGAGAGAGAGAGAGAGAGAAACTAGTGGAGTAGCTTTTGGAGAAGACGTGAAGATTGGAGAAAGGAAGGGTAACGAAACGGAAGGATTGGGGAGGATTTCTGCAGTTGGAGCTTTGAAGTAAACGAGCTACACTGAAGGCTTCATAAAAATAGAGGAGAACGGAGGATTTATTTCTAAAAAAGGACGGCTTCTTTCTTCATTTGACGCTAGACGATGGAGAGAGAGTTTTGGGTGAGACTTGCACGTCTGGTTTTTTTTTTAGAGTGAGAGCTTAAACGAGAAAATAGGGAGAGAAGGCATGGATTGAGGGGCTGCTGGTTTATTTTCGGAAGAGAGAAAAATTAAAAAGGAGGGTTCGGCATTAGCTGGGGACTTGAGAGAGGTCTTGTCAGTTTTGAGAACTTGGGAGAGAGAGAGAGAGAGACATTGTCTTTTTGACTAGAACGCTAGGACACTGAAAGAAGGAGACGAAGAACAAGTGAGGATCACGCTGGACGGAGGTGGAAGACTTTCTCGCTTGGTTTTCGGACTGACTTCAAGGATTTTTCTTGGCCTCTATCTTCTCCCCACTCTTACTTTCTTGTGGCTATTTTCTTGTATTCTATTTTAGTTTGTTTTATGGAGAATATTTTTGTGATTTTCATAGCTCTTGTATTAAACATGGTTGGCTAAATTTTTGTACTTACGTTAGAGGTGAAATCTAATGATTTAAACATTATTTTTTGATCAATATTAGAATTTATATTGTGAGTTTGATTGATTGAATGATTTTATTACTAGATATTTTGATTATCTATATATCTATCTTGATTTATTGTGATTTTCAAATAGAATGAATGCTTGAAAAAAATCTCTGTGATATTCAAATGAGTTTGTGAATGTTTTAACCATCAATCGTTCATGTTTAATCATTAGTGACTATTTTTATTGACCTTAAATGCTAAATTTTTCAATTAAACGGAATCATTATTCTAGTTTAATTGAAATAAATCGATTGGAAACAATATTCTAAATTATTAGACAGATCCTCGAAACTTTAGTCATTCTCCGTATCAATTTATTTTATCATTTTAGTTTTATTCTGTTACTTCAAAAATCTTCATCTCGATAATTTTCTCTTTTATTTTATTGCACAATCATTTTAGTAATTTCTTTTTATTGTTTGAGTTTATTTTTCTTATCATATAAGTCAATCCATGTGGATTCGACCCTATTAGATACTCCAACACCTATATACTTGTAGGTAAAACTGCTCTAAATTTTTGGTTCACTAGTTGAGTCAAACTTTAGGCGCAACAAGTTTTTGGCGCCATTGCCTGGGATTGCAACGTGTGATAACATTTTTTTTTTAGAAAAGAAAAAAAAAATTAATAGTAATCTTTTGCTAACTTTTTCTTATTTTTGTAGGTACAATTTTTGTTATTTTGTCAGGAAAGTGATCGAGTAACATTGCTTTATTCATAACATTTGGTAATCTCGTTCCATTTTTTTTTATTTCCTTACTTATTTTGCATTTAGTTTTTAGAATATAAGACTTTAGGTGGTGCATGCATTAATTAATTTTAAGACTTTTCCATACCTTTCAGTGTTTTTGAATATACTTGAGCCATTATGATGAATGATCTCATAGCAACGTGATCAAACTGGTAGATTGATGAAAGAGGAAATTGTTTTAAAAGAATTGGTTGATAGGTTGTCTGGTAGTTTCAAAAATCATTCTGACACCATGGCTGACAATCATAATGTTCATGATAAACTCGAACATGAGGAAGCACAAAATAATCCACCAATGAGAACTTTGCGTGAGTATTTGTAGCCAACAATGACAAGTTCTCCATCTTGCATATTTTTCCTACGAATATAGGAAATTTTGATTTAAAACCGGGAGTAATTCAATTACCTCCCAAGTTTCATGACTTAGACTCAGAAAGTCCTTATTAGCATATGCATGTAAACTGTATGGGTTCCATTTTTTTGTCATTTTTTTTCATGAACGTTGTTCACGCACAAGTGATACTACGAAGTTTTTTTTGAAAACTCCATCTCACTAGTTCTGCGTCGTAATTTTTTTTGAGAAAAATCATCTGGGTTGAGCCACCATAAGTAGCAAAAGAGTTGTATCGGATGGACTTAGCCCATCTGTGACAGCTACTAGGGTGGTGTAGCGTGCACCGTGGTTGTGCTGCAAGCACCACATAGGTGCTATGCGCACCATCAAGGTGCAACACACACCACCAAGGTGCAGCGTGCACCACAAAGGTGCTGCGCGCACCCAACTGGTGAAGGAATTTTTTCTGGCGGAGAAGATGGCTTTTGGAAGTCCCTAATGGCGGCTACATTTGCTACTGCGTAAAGGCACTGTTCACATGAATAGTAGCTATATGGAGCTTGGAGATGACTGAATAGTTATATGGGCTGGGCTGGGCTTGGGCACTTCGGCTCACTGGTTTTGTTTAAAAATAAATAAATAAAATAGGCTTGGGCCCTTTGGCCTATTAGTTTTTTTCTATTTAAAAAAAAAAGTTTCGTGCTTGGCCATTTTCGGCCCAATGTTTTTAAGCCCAATTTTTTTAAAAGGAAATAAAATAATAAAGTGGCAAACCTAGGTTTAGAACCCTGGACCACCTACCAAACCAAGGAGCTGGGTGCACCATTGGGCAAAAAATTTCCTTTGGTTTAGGTGGGGTTTTTAAATATATTTATTATACATTTTTTTTTCATTAAAAAAGAAAGAAATTTAGCATGATTTAATATATGCTTAGATATATTTTTATTGTTATATTACGTGTGATCTTTTATTTAATGTTTTAGATTAAATGTGATTACATGTGAATATATGGTTATATTCATGCTATTTTTTTTTATTCCATAACATTATATTACATGTGTTCATTTATTTAATATTTTAGATTAAATGTGATTACATGTATATGTGAATTGGACATGTAGATATGTGATTATTTTATCATCTATGTATGTTTAGCTTGAATGTTTAGACATTAGTCTTCATTTCTTTTAGTGATAAAATAGAAAATTCTCACTAAGTAGTTTTAGTTAGAATTGTCAGTGTAAATGATTGGCTGAAAGAATTGCAGTGACTCCAGTAAAAACTGTAAATGCACTGCATAGCCAAAGACCATGGTGGCCCCAGTAAGAACTGTAAATGCACTGATGGAACAAGAAGAATGAACTGTAGTGGTCTTATATGAACCATCTTTGTAGACTGTCCCAATAGGTTCTGTGGTTGGAGTAGCTATCTTTGTAGACTAGCCCAAAAGGTTACTGCAATTTTAGTAGGATCTATTTTTGCGCGTAACTAGGACTAAGTGACTACTTAAGATAGTAGGAGTATGGTTGAGGTTTATGATTGAGATTAAATCTCCTATATTTGTTTTAAATTTGCGTGAGAATTAGGTTAGAAATTTAATAATTGGATATTGTGGCGCAAGAGATGATTATGAAACTTAGCGATTTTTCGATCTTACGACATATCTAAATTCTTTTTTTCTAGCTTGGATGGACGCGGTAGATTTCTCAGTTGTGTGTGTATAATATCCCTTTTTTATGTATTGTAATGAAATGGCATCCAAGAATATTGTTGCCGACTTAAACAAATTAAAAAAATTGGATGGGGAGAACCATGACATATAGCATCACAAGATCCAATATATCCTAGATGAACAAGAGGTCTTGGAGGCCTTATCTTACTCCCCAAATGAGCCTGAGAAAGGGGACTCGAGCCAATACAAGAGAGATCATGAAGTCAATACTAAATGGGCTAAGAAGAACCGATGTGCGCGCATAATCATGTTGAGCAGCGCGCACAATGTTCTAATGTGTGAGTTCAAAACCTATGATATTGTGCAAAGCATGTGGCAAGCTTTGAAGATGAAGTTTGGTGGAACTTCAGCCACGAGGTTACGTGGATTAACCATGAGATTTGACACCTATAAGATACGCTCTGACCACACGATGAAGTAGCATCTTAGGGCTATGTCGACCATGATCTACGAACTTAAGACAGCAGGAAACAAATTGACTGTTGAATAACAAGTCTAGATTGTGATACGCTCACAGTCGAATTATTGGAAAAATATGAGCCAAAATCTGATGCATAATGAGAATATTAAGGATTTTGATGATGTCTCGCGTCAATTGGAGCTAGAGGCTGCTAAGCCCAAACATTCAGCTTATATGGCTAAGTCTAGTTCATGCAAGGCATCAAAGCCTAAGCACAAGAAGTCCAAGATAGGGGTAGCCGCTAGACGAGATCGAGTCGACTTTGTGGCGTATCGCCCGCTTCCAATTGGGAGTCGTGATATCAAGGTAGGGAATGGAACTAGGGTGGAGATGCTAGAACTTGGTACCTATAAGTTAGACTTGCGGGGTGGCCGCACTCTATTTCTCCCCGATGTGCTATACGCTCCCGAAATTTGACGAAACTTATTTTTTGTAGTTACTTTATTAAGACTTTGTTTTCGGATTGCATTTGAAAACAATACTGGTTTTTTTATTTGGACTATGTGTTTTATGGTTATGCTTTTTTATCAAACAGTTTTATGATATTGGATTTAGATTATTCAAATATGAATGAATCTGTTACTTTTCTTTCTACATCTAATAATTTGGATTCATATAAATGACATACTAGGCTTGGCCATATAGGGAAAGATAGAATGACTCGGTTAACTAGAGAATGTCTGATAGGCAATCTCACTTGGGAAATCTTTCCCACATGTGAACATTGTCTAATGGGAAAAGTCAAGAGAAAACCGTTTGGAAAAATTACTAGAGCATCTTTTCTATTGCAATTAGTCTACTTAGACATCTGTGGTCCAATAAGTGTGAGGGCAAGACATGGAGGTATCTACGTCATTACATTTATAAATGATTTTTTGCGTTATGATCATGTCTACTTAATCTCCCATAAGTCTAAAGCATTTGAGTGCTTTAGGCGATATCTTAAAATGATTAAGAATCAGTTAGACAATAAATTAAAAGCTCTGAGGATTGACCGAGGATGTGAATATCTCTCTGAGTAACTTAAAAGGCTCTGTGATGAAAAATGAATCAAAAGACATTTGTTGATGCTAAGTATGCCACAACAAAATGGTGTTGTAGAAATGAGAAATCGAACATTGCTTGAGATGGTTAGGTCAATGATGGCACAAGCGAACCTACCAATTTCATTTTGGGGGATGCACTCTTAACTGCTGCCTACATTTATAACCGAGTGCCCTCCAAATCAGTACCTTCCACTCCATATAAACTATGGACCGGCAAGAAACCCAATTTGAATAACTTCGGCCATGGGATTCAACGGGTTTTGTTCACGATATTTCTCATAAATATGGGAAGTTAGGCCATAGAGGTACTAAATGTATCTTTATAAGGTACTCAAAACTAGGGGTGTCAATATGTGACACGACCCGTTAACCCAAAATGAACACGACATGATAAAAGCGGGTTAGGGTTTAATTTTAATGGTTTTGGGTCAATCCGTTATGACCCCTTAAGAAAAATAAATTTATCTTTCTACTCTTAAGACCTAAAACTATAATTTAAAAAAAAAAATCCTAACTCTAATAACCCACGATTACGCCCCCAACCCCATTTTTTCCAATTTTCAAATTTCAGCTAGGGATTTCATTTTAATTTTTATTTTTTTAAAATGTGATCCAATGTGATCTCTATATTAGGGCATTATTTGTGAGCATCTGTGATCTGAGTTACATTTAGCATTTTTCTTAAATTTGCACGTATTCATTTCTGAGGTTAACAAACAAATGTAACAGGTTGGGCTTTATTTGTGAGCATTTATTAAATTAATTTGGCATCCATTTTTTGCCGACAGACATAACTGGACATTATTGAGAAAATGTGTCTGGTGTCATCATTATCTTAATCAAAATGTTGGAATCATTGATAAGGTCATCAATAATAGCCATAGATGAGAAATTGCAGGCTCTGTTGGGAGTCACAACTGGCTGTGTTGTGTATGTTGACTTACATATTGAAATGCATGTGTGGAACTGTTGCCTGCAGAGTGCCTCAAATTAAATGAGGGTTTTTACTTTTTAGTATTCATTATATCTTGTATTGGAGAGAGAATTGGTTGAGGCTTAAACATCTCATTAATCATGGGAATAAATGAGGGTTTTTACTTTTTAGTATTCATTATCTCTTATATTTCATAAATGAGGGCTTGTAAGCTGGGTTTTGGTTCAAAATTCAAATGACTGTGGATTGGTATGAATTTGTGACAAATGCAATATTTTCATTTGAGAATATAGCTTATCTTAGAATGTTTATAGGTCTTTTTTATGTAAGCCTTTACAAAATACGAACTTCCGAAATTTCTTGGGGTCTTAGTTTAGTGATTTTGAAGGTAAGGGCCATAAGGCCATGGTGCTTCTTCACACAGAAATTAGTGAAGGAAACTGCCCACAACATGTCTAAGACTCTAAATCATAACTAAAATGTCGAAATATGTGCAAGTGACCATTTTTTGGGATTATTTTCCTTGAAGTTTTGAGTAAATACTATAATAATTATTCTTGTTGTTTGTTGTTGTCAGATGAGTGAGGAGGTAGAAGGACAAAATGACGATTTTGTTGATTTAGACCTGTTGGACTCAAAAAGTTTTCAAACTGAGGAGGCTAAAGCAAAATGAAGGAAACGGTAAAACGTATGGAGTTTTTTTGAAATGGTTCCTGATTATCAGAAAAAGGATGGCAAGCCACGAGCTAGGTGCAAGTTGTGTGGAACTACTTACATGGTTGCGAGTAAATATGGAACCGAAAATATGAAGCGTCACATTGACAGATGCCCTAGGAGAAGTTCATGAGATATTGGTCAGTGTTTGTTATCACAAAATAGTGGATCCGGATCTATTTCAGTAGGTAATCTTAAATTTGATACTAATGAATATAGAGAGTAGTTGGTAGCCGCTATTGTGAAGCATGAATTGCCTTTTCAATTTGTTGAATATTTGATTGTGAGATCTTTATTACAATATCTGCGTCCAGATGGTCTAATTATTTCTAGGAATACTGCCAAGGCTAATTTGGTTAAGATGTATCATCGAGAAAAAAAAAAGAATTAAATGTTTCTTAAATGATTCTCCTGGTAAAATTAGTTTGACATCTGACTTGTGGACTTCTATAACCACTGCTGGTTATATGTGTATTACAGCACATTTTTTGGATAAGAAATAGGTTTTATAGAAAATGGTTTTGAACTTTTCTTTCATGCCACCACCATATAATGGCATCTCTTTATCTGAAAAAAATTTATAACTTACTATGTGAATGGGGAATTCAACACAAGATTTTTGCATTGACTTTAGGCAATGCTTCTTCTAATGATGTTTCATTATAATTGTTAAGAACTCAGTTGAACATTAAGAAAGCTCTTGTTTATGATGGTGAGTTCTTTCTCATATTCTTAATTTGGTAGTACAAGATGGGTTAAAAGAGATTAATCATGCTATCCAGAAAGTTCGTGAAAATATCAAGTATGTCAAAGAATCACAAACAAGGAAAGTAAAATTTTTGGATTCAACAAATCAAATGTCTTTGGATAACAAGAAATGGTTGAGACAGGATATCCCCACTAGATGGAATTCTACTTATCTTATACTTGAGAGTGCTATTTTCTATCCTCGTGCCTTTAGCCATTTAGAGTTGATTGATTCTAATTTTAAGCATTGTCCATCAACATCTGAGTAGGAAAAAGTAGAGAAGATTAAAGATTTATTGAGTGTTTTTAAAAAACTTGCGACTTTTCTAGAACGAAATACCCTACAGCCAATTTGTACTTTCCAGCAGTGTTTTTTATTTATTTTACATTAAAAAAGCACTCCGAGGGTGAAGATGACTACATGAAGAGAATGTCTTGTCAAATGCTTGCTAAGTTTGAGAAATATTGGTCTGAGTTTAATGTGTTGTCGGATATAGCAGTTATATTGGATCCTCAATACAAGCTTCATTTTGTTGATTTTTCTTATACAAAACTTTATGGAGATTGTTCCATTGAGTTTATGAATGTTAGGCCCAAAATGACATCTCTTTTCATGGAATATAGTTCTTCTAGTGTTCCCACATGTTCTACCATGACTTCTGAAAGTAATGTTAGTGGAGTGGAAAGTGAGTTCTAAGTTAATAAACAAATATTTCAAGTAATATCAAATAATATTTTTTGTTTAATGATTTATATTATATTGTTGTTTCATATTACATATCATTAAAAAACATTTTTATTTATTTTTTGTGTACAGAAATTAATTTGATTCATTTAGACATGATGATCTTAATGCCCATTTGCACAAAAATCAATTGGATCTTTACTTGGATGAACCTGGAGCGGATAGAAATGCAAAAATTGACATTCTTTCCTTTTTGAAAGGAATTAAATTTCATTATCCTGATCTTGCTTGTATGGCTTGTGACATTTTGAGTGTTTCAATTTCTACAGTTACTTCTAAATTTACTTTTAGTGTTGGTGGGCGTATTATTGATCAGTTTAGGAGAGCACTAAAAGCAGATATTGTTGAAGCATTAGTCTACACAAGAGATTGGTTATATGGTGATGAGCAAGGTAATCTTATTTTTATTTTATTGAATAAATGATTGTAATTTTTCAATACAATAATATTATTTGATATAAAACTTTACTGATGTCTTTTTTTAATAGAAACACTAGAAGTTAAATTGGACGAGTTAACTGAAGATGTAATGGAGTTGGAGACCAACAACGGCAAAGAGGATGCTCCACTTCAGTCTTCAAATTGTTGATTTGTTTAGATTCGTGTTTTTATCATATTGGGATTGTAACATTAATATGTTTATAATGTGTGTTTTGTTTATTATATTTGGGATGTAATTTTAATATTATTACAATGTGTGTGGAATGTGGATCATATTTGTGTGTATCATATTTGCTAATTGGTACTAGATAATTATTGGGATTTTAATGTTGGTATTTATATTATTTTGATTGTAATTTTATACTTGTAGTTAGTTTATCAATCAGGTCTAACGGGTCTGTTCAACCCATTAACATAAACGGATTGAAATGGATCGGGTCATGTCGTGTCGTGTTAATTTAATTTATTTTTGTTAACTGGTCATATCATGTCGTGTTGTGTTGTATCGTGTCAATTTAATTTATATTTGCTAACGGGTCATATCGTGTTGTGTCGTGTTGACCTATTATCTTAACATGTCGTGTTCATGTTGAAGATTTTGACACGAAATCCTTAACGGGTCGTGTTCGTGTTGACCCATTAACTGTAATGTGCATGTCTTGACACAACACAAACCCGATCCGTTGACACAATTTGACACCTCTACTCAGAACACTTTAAAAAGTATGTGTTAATAGGTAAACAATCTGATAGAAGTGTGACTGAGATTGAATCACGAGATATGGATTTCATTGAAGATGAGTTTCCAAGTAGAGGTGAGGTTGATAGAAGTTTCGAACTTCATGAGATTGTTGATCAAGAGGAAGATGCTCCAAGAGGTTTAGTTGAGAATAAGGAAGAAATTCCTCAAGCTCCTACAAGTTATGTGACGCCCCCAGATTCCGCTTGGGATCGAACTGACATCTGAAGCATCGGGACATGCAACACGTGGTTACCTACCCCCGTTCATGACATATAAGATGCAATTTTCCTACCATGCATCTAGCATTATGCAATATTCGCAGCGGATAATTTTTTTTTCTTGAGCAATACTATGCACCAAACTTATAATATCCCAAATAGTTAAATCGTAATCCAAGCATACTTAACAAAATAAATATCCACGATTTCAGTACGAGTCTTAAAAGATTGTAACCTCAAAAACATGGGAGACCAGACTCCATATTTACATTACCAAAATACACTATTGAGGAAGTTAGTAGAGTAACTTGTGTAACTCGACTAACGAGGCCAGAATACTGTCCAAAAACTAACTATGGAAGTTGTAAGCTCCGCATCGTGTCTGCGGCGTTTAGTCAACCTCCTTCAATCTACCAAAGTCCGCACCCTGCTCTGATCCTGACATATCGCCTGCCATTCGAGGGGAATGGTAGTGGGGACTACCACGGCGAGATTTGATTACAAATCTCAGTAAGTTAACAAGAAACTCCCACATAGGTTAATGATGCATGCATGGCAGTAAAAGCATGAATGCATAATTAAAGTCGTAAGTAAGCATAACATAACTTGACATATAGCATGACATAACTGATATAACTTGAACTTAAACGTGAATTGAACTTGACTTAACATGACATGAACTTGAGCTTAAAACATAACATGGACTAACAACATAACATGAACGTGAACTTGAAACATAACATGGACTTGAAACATAGCATGAACGTGAACATGCATAACATAAATATGAACTTTAACTTTAACATAAACCTGAGCATAACATGACATAAACGTGAACTTAAGACATAATGTGAACGTGAACATAACATAACATGAACGTGAACTTGAAAATAACATGTACATGAACATAACATGACAGAATCGTGAACTTGAAACATAACGTGAACATGAACATAACATAACATGAATGTGAGCTTGAATATATCATAAACATGAACATAACATGATATGAACATGAACTTGAAACTTAACGCGAACATGAACATAACATAACATAACATGAACTTGATCTAAAACTTAGTCTTATCTCATGGGGTCACCATGATTGCTTATTCTTAACTTATTGACATAAACTTGGACACTTGTTCAATTAACTTAATTAATAACATGACCATATGGGTGCTACACGGGTCCCCTAGAGCCGTGTGTCCCTGCCGAATACTGTTTGAGCTGTAAAATTGCATATTTTAGCTATTTAAAACCAATGTATTTCAATTGCTTCGTGACATTATTATTGGTTTTAGATGAAAAAATAGTTAATAAACATAAATTCGAGTTGTGATTTTTAATTGATTAATTTCATGTTTATGCTTAATTTTATAATTATGATTTAATTGAAAAATATTTCCTCACATATATAATATATTTTTAATAATCTATTTTTCTTTTTAATTTATTTCGAGTGTTATTTTTATTTGCAGCATAAATAAAATTTACAGAAAATTCGAAAGGAAGCTTTGAAGAAGTATGTGTGGAAAAAGAGCTGAAATTAAGGAAAAGGTAGCCGAAATGAAAGAAAATGAAATAAGCTGCATGCGCTTCACACGTAGTCAAAAAAATAAAATAATCACCGAAAGAAGAAAGGGACGTTGAGGGAGTGGAGGCAGGTGTCGGCTGGAGTTTATGTTGAAGTTGAGGTATAGTTGGTGCATGAATTTGATGACTTCTGGACGTATACAGAAGAGGGCTAGAGACGTAAATCTGTTAGGAGAGTTTGACGGAAGAAAAAAATAGTAGGGACGTCTGGACATACGCGGGTGCATGGATTTTCAACATTTACGGAAAGCAGAGTTTACGTGAGGGTGGCCTGGACGTGGGGAGAGAGGAACTTACGGAAAAAGAAATAGAAGAGAAAAGGAGAGAGTCAGAAAGAAAAGGAGAAAAAAATTGAGCACCTGTGGGGCTCACGACGGAACGGAAACAAGAAAAAAAAAAGAAGCAGAAAAATAGAGAGAGTTTACGTCCAGGAAACAAGCAACCTGCACGTTGCGACGCCCACTGCCCAACTCCATAGATGACAATCATCACTGCCTTTACCACTGAAACAAGCAACTCCAACAACTCTCCTCTGTTCTAGCCACCCAAAAACATAGGAGTGATTTTACGGGCATGAGTGATTTTACTGGCACTGAGCAGTTCAAGTGGGAGCTCTTTCAGCACGGGAGAGAAGTCTTCATCTGCTACGCTTGGACTTGTGAGAAGTCTGGAGCTCTTGTGAAAGCAGACAAGGCTGGAGGAGAGTGAGGGAGTTGACGTTAGCAGATATTTTTCTTTGGCTTGAAAGAGTTTACGTTCAGGGGGAGCTCTTATGGTGAGAACGGAACTCGGACGCGAGAGAGGATTTATTTCTTTTCTCGTTTTGGCGCTGGAGCTTTCAGCTTGTAAAGAGTTTTTACTTTCCGTTCGTTGACTTCAGCACAGAAGGTTTTCGAGGAGCTGTAGGCTATTCTTTACACTAGACAGCAAACGGAACGTGAGGGAAGTTCTTTTCGGCACAATTTTCTCTTTGATCGCTTTTATTTTCTGATCTAAGTTGTTTTCATTGTTAGTTTGTGTTTTATTTTATTTTTATCATGGTGAATGTTTGTTTAATTTTTATAGCGCTTGTGTTAAACATGGTCGGCTAAAATTTGAATACTAAGGTTAGAAGTGAAGTTTAATGATTTGAAAATTGTTTTCGAATCGTCAACAAATTTATTTTGTGAGTTTGATCGATTGAATGATTTTATTATTGGATAATTTGATTATCTATATATTTATCTTGATTCATTGTGATTTTCGAATACAGTGAATGCTTGAGAAATTCCTGTGATAGTCAAATAAATTTGTAAGCGTTTTAATCATCAATCGCTCATGTTCAATCATTAGTAATTATTTTTCCTTGATCTTAAATGCTAAATCTTCCAATTAAACGGAATCATTATTCTAGTTTAATTGAAGTAATTCGGTCGGAAACAATATTTTAAATTATTAAACGGATCCTCGAAACCTTAGTCTTTTTCCGTATCAACACAACTTATCAATTTAGTATTTTATTTTCATTTGTTTGAGAGAATTTTTCACATAAGTCAATCCCTGTGGATTCGATCCTGTAAGGTACTACAACACCTATATACTTGCGGGTAAAACTGCACTAAATTTTGGTTCATTAATTTGAGTCAAAGTTTAGGCGCAACAAATACTGCATCACAACACAGGTATCTACACCAGCTGTGAATGTATTAATACGTACTCCACAGTTGTTGTGGCCCCACATATTCTACGTGTCACAATTGCTGTATCTCACGTAGTGTATGCACCAAAGTTGTTGTGGCCCTATACTTCATGCTCCATAGTTGTTGTGGCTCCATAAATACACGTAAAATAAAATATGGCACCATCGGCGTTAGTGCCTAGCGCGCTCCGGTGACCAGTTAATTGGGCCTCATTCGCAACCTGTTGACTGTACTTCGTCTACCCAGGGAATTTCACACCTATTTAGACACTCCAGCGTGAACAAATGAGTTCCACTAGGATATTACCCCATTCTAACACTTAGAGTCGTGATTGACATGAATAATGTAACTTGAACGTGATCTGAAACTTGACTTAACATAAACTTGATCTGACTTCTTTACTTAACATGACATACTTGCAATGGTGAATATTACATTATATGACATACATGTAACATATGACATACTTAACATGGCATACTTATAGCATATAGCAATATGTGACATAATAGATTGTATAACAGATAAATATTCATGACAGAATAAATCATGCATAATAGATAAACATGAAATGACGTGGCATGGCATGGCATATATGATAACATACATACATAAATTGTAGTTCTCTTACCCATCATATATACACAGTAAACTGATAGTAAGTTAGAAGCTAACTTACCTCAATCGTCGCGTTTTACGAGAATAAAGCGCGAAACACGAGGAACTGTAAGAAGGTATTCTAAAAGTTAGAAATTTAATTACTAACAATTAGAAACATGAAAACAAGCTAACTTAGATTAAAATTATCATTTTACCCTCTACATGTGGAAAAATGACCATTTTACCCCTAACTTAAGGATTTCACATCCTACCTCCAAAAATTTCCAAAATTTCTAAAATTTACATTCCTCACGTAAATTTTGTCCTAAACTCAAATATTAACTCAGAAAGATTTAAAACAAATCACAACTATGGAAAACACACTATGGCCAAAATATCCATAGGTCATTTCTCTTGATTTTTGTTGCAATTCCTTCCAACTTCAAAACTCATGCTTAAACCAAAATTTTCCAACAAACATCTTCCAATCCTAAGTTTAAAACCATACTTAAAACATCTACTTAGAAAAGACTTATAATCAACACCAAACTTTTTTTGTAAAAAGTTCCAAACACTTAAATCACAAGGTTTGACCCTAAATCAAAACATCTTCAAGAATTCCAAAAATCAAATCTTACTTCTCACATATTCATAACATCATCCTAAGATCAAATATGCTTTAAATCATCAAACTAAAGTCACCAAAATTACAAATTAACACTTGGAGTTTTTGGTTTTACACTTAATCCAAAAACAGAAACTTTTTCCTCAACTAGTTTTGATAAATCTCTTGATCCATGGCTTACAAAGATGAGATCTTCAAACTAAAACATCACATGGTTTAAAAATGTGTCTTAAATAGGACCCAATCATCAAACTTAAAATCACATGGCTAAAACTCAATAAAATATGGATCTAACCCAAAAACATCAAATCTTAGGCCTAACTGAAATCCTCTTGCATAGAAAAATCATATCTTTCAAACTAATACTAAATATCTTCAAAATAACATCCTAACATGAAAATAAAAGACTTAGGATCATCATATAAAAATATCAAAGCCTTTAGAGTAAGATCAAACCTCGAAATATTCAAACTTTCTCCAAATAAAAACTGTTTTGCCACTTCCAGTTTTCAAGTTTCTAGATCTAAGAAAATCTATCATCAAAAGTTTTAGTCATGCAACAAAACCTCAATGAACACTCTTAAACACATGCTAACAACACTCCATAAAATTTTCGGACCAAGATATGTCCATTAGCTTGGTCAAAAACTCCAAAACATAACATATTCTCCAGATTCACGCCCAGAATGACCTTTCCATGGTTAAAAATACTTTTGACTGACCAAATGACTAGGGAATGATACTAATATATCTACAGAAACTATACTCAAAGACGAACAACTTTTATGAAGGAGTCATCATGTGAAAATACTTACAAGGGGTCGAAAATCTCCACGTAAAAAGATACAGAATCTGCCCGAGAGAGCTCTTTTGGGTTTCTCTCTAAGAACAGGGTGAAGAAGTGATGAAAGGGAAGTAAGTGTGATTTGCACGACTCAATACTTCTGTAGGGGGAAGATATGGACATGAATGAACATTGATTGGAGGTAGATATGTGACATAAAGTAGAGAATAGGGAGGGGAAAGGACAGCCTGTAGAAGCTGTGAGTTATGGACGTTGATGGGGTGGGTTTCTCCATCTCATCAAGGCACTATTGGGTGCAGCCGAGGGCAGTGAATGGTCTGCCATGTGGGGGAGGAAACTTCTCCAAGAAGCCTTGCGAAGCTGGCCAAATTCATGGGCCTTGGTGGGTCCCAACCAAGTGGGCTTCAATTTGAGGTTTAAATGAGGTTCGGTTAGGGTTTGAGATGCTATCAAGCTCAAATCCAATTTTTCTTGGCACAATCAAATTTCCAAGGTTTAAAAGGTTGGATGGATAAAGATGTCATAACAAGAATTTGAGAAATTAATAGCATGTGGAAGTGATTTAATCAAGTGATTAAACACAATGCTAGAAATTGGATCAAAAATGGTTTAAAGGCCAACTTTAGGGTTTGGGGAAACTGTTTAGGGTTTCGGTTTCAACCAAGTTTTTGAGGTTTCAATTGGATTCCAACCATTAAGGGTTTCACTCGGGTTGAAACCCTCTTTGATCTGGCTCAAATTGGTTGATTAGATGAAAAAGGTTTTGCTTAGGTGGCATGATCTCACACCTTGATTTCCTTCACAAATCCATCCAATGGTTCCTCTTTATGCCAAGTATCTAATAGTATTCACTATGTGTGACTAAGATCTTGCCAAGTGTCTAAATAAAACTTTCTCTAATCTAATTTGGACATTCCACACTGTGATTTTGAAAACACTGCACTTAGTACGCTTATCGAGGTTACTATTCACTCCCAAAAAAAGCATAATAAACTTAGTACTGAAAAATCCTAAATATTCATATTAACCTACAGTGAAAGCCGTTTGCCAAAACTCAACCCCGAAGTGCCCCTATAAATAAATTTACAGTTTCGAACAGCCGTTTCGTCCGAAATTATGAAAATGTGTTATTGCGCTATAAAATCATAAATATCCAACTGAGTCTAGTGGTGTAGACTATAACGTATTCTAACACTTCTAACTAGCTCAAACGATTAAAATCGCATTTCTGGCACCATAGTGAGTGATAACACTGATTATGTTGACAGACTAAAACCTGTGCGATTGATCGATTCGTGAAAACTTATGAGACTTTCACGAGATTTCTAAAGTCTATAGAAATTCCACCATTAAATTTCTAGTGGGCTGTTACAAGTTATGATAGTGTATTGTCTCCGAGTGGGAGCACACCACTTATAAATCAACCACAACAACCTTAGCTGCGTGGAAGCATGCGTGAAAGTATTCCTTGTCATCGTTTTGAGATTGAAGGGGAAGCTTTCATAGTAGCCCCACAAGATGATGATGAGCCAAGAACAATTCGTGAAGCTTTCTCATCTTCTAATAAAGATGAGTGGATGAAAGTATTAAATGATGAGATAGAGTTTATGAGGACTAACCAGATCTGGGATTTGGTAGATCTACCGCCAGGGCGCAAGGCTATTGAGAAAAAATGGATTCTAAAAGTTAAGCGCAAGTTGAATGGATCAATAGAAAGGTACAAAACTAGCTTAATGGCGAAAGGATATGCCCAACAAAAGGGTATAGACTATGAGGAAACATTATCACCAGCGGTGAGGTTTGCCTCAATTCGCCTGATTGTACCTATAGTAGCATACATGGATTTGGAACTCTACCATATGGATGTTAAGACAACATTTCTCAATGGAGAACTATATGAGGAGACTTATATGGATCAACCCACAGGTTTTGTGGTCAAAGGTCAAGAGCGCAAGGTATGCAAGCTCAAACGATTTATATATGGCCTAAAGCAATCATCTAGACAATGGTATCTTAGATTCCATTGAACCATTCTCTCAAATGGGTTTACAAGGATCACGAAGAACCATTGTGTCTATGACAAAAGGTCTAAGAAATGTTGCATTATGTGGTCATTGTATGTTGACGACATACTACTGGCTAGAAATGACAAATGATTGATAGTTCTCCACAAAATAGTGGTTATCCTTCAATTTTGAGATGAATGATATAGGTGAGGCAAAATACATTCTAGGAGTTAAGATTTACAAAGATCACTCAAAGAAACTTTTGTGTTTGTTCCAACAGACTTACATAAAGAAAGTTCTCGAGCACTTCCAAATGAGTGAATGCAAACACATTGACACCCTTATTGCTAGAGGCGAAAGCTTGTCCAAAGAAATGTGTCCTAAGACTTAAAGAGAAACAGAAAAGATTGCTCGTATCCCTTATGCTAATATTGTGGGTAGCCTGATGCATATAATGATGTGTACTCGACCAGACATATGCTTAGACAGTTGGCTTGGTGAGTAGATTTCAATCTAACCCCGGACTGGTTCACTGGAAAGTAGTCAAGAGGATTATGAGATATCTCAAGGGAACTGCAGACTATGAGTTGTGTTATCAGGGTTTAGATTTGTAGCTAAGAGGTTACAATGATTCTGATTGGGGTAGTAACCTAGATGAGCGCAAATCAACAATTGTGTATGTATTTCTGCTCAACAATGGCACCATTACATGGAGCAGCAAGAAACAATTATGTATAGCTTTATCCACCATGGAGGCAGAATACATAGCTTGTTCTGAAACAAATCAAGAAGTTGTTTGGTTACGGAGGTTCCTCAAGCATTTAGACATTGGCACGGATACTTCAGATCCAATGACGATATTCTATAATAGCATGACAGCTCTCACATATGCTAATGACTCAAAATATCATGGAAGAACCAACACATAGATATCAAATATCACTACATCAGAAATATGATAGCGAAAAGTGAAGTGGTCCTGAAACACCTTTCTACGAGTCACATGATTGCTGATCCCTTAACAAAGTCTATAGCAAGAGATGTTTTTTAGGCTCATGTTAGGAATCTAGGACTGTGTAGATTGTAATGTAATTTGTGTTTCAATTGACAATAATATGTAAACTTTCCTTTGGAATATTAACACAATATGATTCAGTTCTTGTCTTTATCGTATTGTTTTTTCTAATACACACACAAGATATGTCAACAGGCTTAAATCGGCTCACTCATACGAGCGATCGCCTCTTGCACTTGAGTAGTGAGTAGAGATGAGACATTGTGTCCATAAGTACTTGTCCAAAAGGATAAGTTGGTTGACATAAAAATGGGTACCCCACAATCCATGTAGCATGTGGTTAGCCAAATATGAGATCCTCTTTGACGCATTAGAGGCAAGCAAATGGAAGAACTTGGGTTAGACGCTTAAGGAGCGGCTAGACTAAGATCTGTACAGTGTTGATATAGACATATGCTCTTTGAGGAAGAGAAATACACCATAGCATGTATTCATACTACATGTGCTTATTCGACCAAATGAGTAAATGGTTCCCTTCTTTCTCACTGTGTGAGTCTCATATTTTTAAGTGTCCTTTATTTACTTTTGACTCTGTCATAAGATGGAGGTTGTGATGTCTGCTACTTTAGCATGCTGTCTATGGCCATGAATGATACGGTCTAAAGAGGCATTGCTGGGAAGCGGTTCAACCAAAGTTGAATGATATGAGGGCAAAAGGAAGACTATTCAACATAGTATCTTTGATGGTGTTTGCCGACGTCGAACTATGATGCTACACATTGGTAGCAACTAAGGTTGTGAACACATTGAAATGATTTGGAGGTAGTCAAGCATTGTTTTGACTTTTTTGAACTCAAGAGGGTTTGAAAATGCTTAATTTGATACAATCGAATGAGCCTAGGACATGACAAGACACTTTAGGGATGTTACTATGCTGGTCTTCTCTGTGAAAGATTTGGTGTAGTAGTCCCACCTTTTTTTTATAGATGTGTTTGGTGGTCACACGGCCTATTTACTCGTATGAGCAAGATTGAAAACATTAGACAGATGTAGACCTGGGGTCATACTCACTATGTGAGAGTGGGAGATGTTAGATGGAAGGGTACCCATGTGGCCAGACCCCTCCCCTCCTGCGCGTTACAAGCAAAGTAACGCATGACATTAACGTGTAACGCATGGCTTTAAGGCCATGCGTAACTGCCATTTAAATGGTAGAGTGAAGGCTGGCCGTGTGGGTAGGCCATATATAGCCCCTCCCCCCTATTTGATTCTTGGTAATCATCTGAAACACAAAGCTCTTTCTTTTTGTTCTTTCTTGAAATAGTATTTAGGCTGTGGATTTGTTGAGTGTTATTTTAGTTTACACTACGTAGTACACTTCGCCACTAAGAGAAGGCGCTTGAGATTTGCTAGACTGAATAAACTTGTAGAGCAACTTAGTAAGCTGTGCTTGAGGTATTTTCCACTGTGATTTCTTACATTACCATTTGAATAGGTTTGGTACCATTCAAATGGAATTGATATTGTTCGAATGGATATAATAAACCATTCAAACGGATGTTTTTCATCCCCAAATGCTAATGTTCAAATAATAAATTATTGTTCAAATGGTATTTACAATTTCAAATTTTTTTTTATGAAATTTGAATTTCGTCTCAGGGATGAGAAAGATTTTGTCATAAAAAAATTTTGTCCTTAAAAATCAAATTTTTTATAGCATTATGAGTCTAGTTTAATTTATAATATATAGTTGGTATCCTATTAATGGTACTGTTTAATCATGATCGACCCACTTTATCACCAAATGATAAGGGCCTTGAGCTGCAATATATATATATATATATAAGTTCATTTTAATTGAAAGGGCCATTAATACAAAATTTAAAATGAGTTTATAATTCATTGATAGTATTTAAAGCTAAGAATCAAGAATTTGCATAAGTATTCATCATAAGTTAATTTATTAATGGAAAAGTCTATATCAATGCTCTCTCGGGGTGAACTTGTGGAGTCTTTTTCTCTCTAGGTTTATCAGCTAGGTTTTCTCTGATAAACCTAGAGTCTTTTCTCTCTCAGGGTGAACCTGTGGAGTTTTGGAGGTATGGATAGCGAGCTTTTGAGTATGTGTGCGGGTCTCAAGTTGACAGAGGAAGAACAACAGGAAGTTGAGATCCATGAAGAGGATGCGAAATGGACTGTGGCAAAAAGTAAGCAGTGTATCATGGCATGTGTCTTGGCTGATAAGGAGATCAATAGGAATGCTTTTAGAAATACTTTGATCAAAGTGTGGCAACTAGAAGACAAAGCGGACATTACTGATATGGGAAGGAATAAGTTCTTAATAGAATTTATAGACTATGTAGACAAAAAGAGGATCATGCATGGGTGTCCATGGAATTTTGACAAGTTTTTAATCTGTCTCGCTGATTGTGAAGACATAGCATCTCCGAAAGACATGCAGTTCAAAAAGGAACCTTTTTGGATCCAATGCCACGATTTACCCTTCGCAGGGATGAATTATGGCACAGGGGAGAGGCTTGGTAACTCAATGGGACAAGTTTTGAGGGTGGAAACAAATGGAAGGGGAGCACGATGGGGGAAGTTTCTACATATCAAAGTTTTAATTGACATCAATAAGCCTTTAGCCAGGGGTCGTTTCCTTACTCTAGGAGATTTGAAATTTTGGATTCCTATTAGGTATGAAAAACTGCCTAATTTCTGTTATAATTGTGGCATTATCAACCACATGGCAGGCAATTGTAGTAAGTTGGAGGTGGAGTTCAGTCAAACTAATAATTCAGTCCCTCAGTACGGAGCCTGGTTGAGGGCACAAAGTCTTAGGCCACCTAACAGTGGATTCAACAGGAAGCCAGTTGATGAAGGTGAAGGTTTATCGGAGGGTGATTGGAAAGAAGCTTCGTCGGAGAATCATAGAGAATCCTTTACAAAAGGAAAGGGATTACAAAGGGTAAATTCGGGGGAGAAATTACAGACAAATTCCTATGCAGGGGGGATTGAGATGGATATAGCGGAAAATTTAGGTCAGTTTTCTTCTTCTAAGCAGTTAAGGAAAGTTGACGATTATACTAGCTCTAGGAATGGAAATGAGACTAGAGTAAACATGGAGAATACATCTAAGATGCCAGATTCTTGTCCAATCCCTAAAATTGGGGGAACTCAGATCCAAAGCCAGGTGGTAGTACAAATAAGGAAAGTGGACAAAAGGCATAGTACAGGAGTGATTGGCGTATCAATGGAAGCTAACTCCCCTGCTCTTTTTGGCTTAAGGAGTAGGGGAATCCTGGATCAAGATGGGAGGGAACAAGCAGTAAATGAAGTGGTGGATCAGAATACAAGTGGATAGGTTAGTAACTCAAGCACTGTTTTGAGGGGTAATGCAACTTCACATGGTTTAACTAGTTGGAAAAGAAGAGCACGTGCTAGACAGGTGAATGCTAGCATTGGCACTATATGCTATGAAGAGGACCGAGAGATGATTAATGCCGACAGGAAAAGGAAGTCAAAGGGGAGCACTAAACTAGAGACTTATAAAAAGCAAAAGAACAATGTCGAAGTGATACAAAAGTCAAAGGCAGAGGCTACTGCGTAGCCCTACCTCTCATCATGAATCTCTTAGCTTGGAACTGTCGAGGGCTTGGGAACCCTCGAACAGTTCGTGAACTTAAACTCCTGGTAAAGGAGAAGATCCCATTGGTAGTGTTTTTATCAGAAACAAAATGTAGAAGAGAAAAAATAGAAAAAATTAGAAATAGAATTGGTATGGATTGTAGTTTTGTAGTGGATTGCATTGGGAGAAGTGGAGGTTTAGCAATGTTATGGAATAAGGATCTCACAGTTGAAGACAGTTGATTTGTCTTCCTACTCAAACAATCATATTTCCATAAACATAGTCTCGGAAGAAGATGAATTAAAATGGCTTTTCACGGGTTTTTATGGGAACTCAGTGGCTGATAAAAGGAATGAGAGTTGGAGTCTGTTGCGAGCACTCAAGCCTGCTAACCATTGCCCATGGTTATGTATAGGTGATTTTAATGAGATTTTGTGCAATGAAGAAAAGCAAGGGGCTGCATCTAAACCTTTTTCCCATATGGAAAATTTTAGAGAGGCTCTTTATGACTGTGAGCTGACTGACCTGGGCTATAATGGCTCAAAATACACTTGGTGCAATAAGAGGGAAGGAAGGGAATTCACAAAGGAGAGATTGGATAGAGCTTTTGGCAATAGCTCTTGGGTAATGTCGGTTGGTGACTGTAATAATTATGTTCTTCTAGTTTCAACTTCTGATCATGCCCCAATCCTAATCTCATGTCTTAACAAGGAGGGCTCCTCCCTTATAAAGAGGAAAATATTTAGGTTTGAGGCCGCTTGGTCCAAGAAACCTGAATGCAAGCACTTAATCGAAATGGCATGGAGACCAGTGAGGGAGGGGAAAGGGGAAGGGCTTTTATCAAAAGTTAAAGAAGGTTTGACCAGATGTAGAAATAACCTGAGCTCTTGGGCCAGATCTTTGAGAGGGGACTATAAAAAACAATTGGAGGTTAAAAGAGATTTGATTAAACAGCTGCAGGATGGTAATATTGGTAATTCCAATGATACTATCCAAGAGCTTCAAAAAGAGGTTAATGATCTTCTAGAAGAGGAGGAACTGAAATGGAAGCAGAGGGCTAAGCAAAGTTGGTTAAGAGATGGAGATAGGAACTCAAGCTATTTTCATAAATGTGCTTCCCAGAGGAGACAGGTCAATACCATCAGGAAGCTATCAGATGATAAGGGCAATGAATATCGAAAAATGGAAGATATTAGCAGACTCTTTCAGTCCTTTTACCAAGAATTGTTTAGCTCTTCCAATCCAACTGGGATTGAGGAGGCTCTAGAAGGGTTGGAATCCAGAGTTTCAGAAGAGATGAACTGTTTGCTAAAGAGGGATTTTTTAGTAGAGGAAATTAAGGGTGCAGTGTTTGATCTGAATCCTCTAAGCTCTCCAGGGCCAGATGGCTTCTCTGCAGGCTTTTATCAGGACAACTGGGATGTGGTAGGTGAGGACTTGGTTTCAGCAGTTAAGGAGGTGTTAATTTCTAGAACAGGTTTTAAACCTATAAATGAAACTTTTATTGTCTTGATCCCCAAAAAGAAGAGTCCCACTCTGGTTACTGAATATAGACCCATAAGTCTATGCAATGTCCTATATAAGGTGATCTCTAAAGTTCTTGCAAATCGCCTCAAACAGATCCTCCCTGATATTATTAGCCCCTCCCAAAGTGCTTTTGTTCCTGGAAGACTCATATTTGATAACATCATTGTAGCTTATGAAGCTATGCATTCAATGCAGAATAGAATGAGGCGCAAAAAGGAAGGGTATATGGCTTTGAAATTGGATATGAGTAAGGCATATGATAGGATTGAATGGAGATTTCTAGAAGCTGTAATGGCCAAGATGGGGTTTGAGAATGCTTGGATTGAGTTGATAATGCAGTGTGTGTCCACAGTTCATTATTCAATTCTAATTAATGGGAGTCCTCAGCAAGGCTTTCATCCTACGAAAGGGTTGAGGCAAGGGGATCCTCTATCCCCTTACCTCTTTCTATTATGTACAGAAGTGTTGGGATTTATACTAGATAAGGCAGAAGGAAAGGGTCTTATTTCAGGTTTTCCATTTGCCAGAGGTTCCTTATTAATCAACCATCTCTTTTTTGCAGACGATAGCTTGCTATTCTGTAAGGCAAATGTACTGGAATGCAGCAGACTATTCAGGTTGCTTAACTCATATAAAGTAGCATCAGGTCAAAGATTGAACTTAGACAAGACTTCTATGTTTTTTAGCATCAATACAGAAGTTGATATAAAAGATGCCATCCTTCATTCTGTTGGTTTAAGGGAAGCAAGGTGTTATGAGAAGTATTTGGGATTACCTTCTTATGTAGGTAAGAACAAACTGGCTGCTTTTAGATCAATCCTTGAAAGCATTCGCTCTAGGATGCAAAACTGGACAGTGCAGTTTTTATCACAAGCTGGTAAAGAGGTGCTGCTTAAGTCCATAGTTCAAGCAATTCCAACGTATTGTATGAGTATTTTTAAGCTACCAAAAACCATTCTGAATGCCATGAATAGATTGATGCAACAGTTCTGGTGGGGCTCAAGGGGTAACAAGTCTAAAACACATTGGTTATCTTGGAAACAACTGGGAAAGTCAAAGAAGGAAGGGGGTTTAGGCTACAGAGATTTTGAGAATTTCAATTTAGCACTACTAGCTAAGCAAGGCTGGAGATTGTTGCAACAGCCTCATAGTTTAGCTGCTCAAGTGCTTAAGGCTAAATATTATCACAGATCCTCTTTTTTGAAGGGTAAAATGGGTAGCAACCCTTCATACCTCTGGAAGAGCTTCTTGGCTGCAAGGCCAGCTCTAGTGAAAGGTCTGTTGTGGAACATTGGCAATGGAAAGTCGATTAGAATTTGGTCTGACAAGTGGCTGCCTAAACCAAGATCTTTTAGTGTTCAATCTATAAGGAGAGGGATGGAAGAAAATGCTTTGGTAAGCTGTTTAATTGACCACCATATGTGCTCTTGGAGGTCTAATTTGATTCATGATACTTTTGAGCCTGAGGAAGCTGAGTTGATATGTAGAATTCCTTTGAGTATACATAGTGCCCCTGACAAGCTTACTTGGAGATGTACCAAGGATGGAAAATTTACTGTGAAGAGTGCTTACTCCCTTATTTCTGAGGTTGAAGGCAGGGCACAGGGGCAGACTTCATCAGAGACTTCAATAAAGGAATTATGGCCTAAGATCTGGAAATTGGGGGTTTCCAATGCTACAAAGATGATGATATAGAGAGCTTGCCATGAGTCCCTTACCACTAGGCATAATCTGTTCAAAAAGAAAATTGTGGATTCTCCAATCTGTCCAGTTTGCTTATCTGAGGTTGAAATAGTCACACATGCTCTTTGGGCTTGTAAATCAGTGCAAGATGTTTGGGGGGTTAGCTCTAGACGATTACAGAAACTTAAGGTAACAAAATCCTCATTTCTTGAACTGATATCTTATATGTTTTCAGTCTTGGAAGGAGAAACAATGGATGAGGTAGTAGCAACTGTTTATCAAGTTTGGAAAAGAAGAAATCAGCTGGTTTTTTAGGAAAGATTTTGGTCTCCAGAAGTAGTTTTCAAACTGGCAAAACAATCAATGCAAGATTTTAAGGAAGCCAATCTGAAACAAGCAGTTAGAACATCTCAAGCCCATACAATTACTCTCCAATGGATAGCCCCCCCCCCCCCTCTCTCTAACTTCATTAAATAATACGCGTGCTTAGAGACTGAGAGGACATTGTAGCAGTGGATAAGATTCATACAAAGAATCTCCACTGCTGCAAATTGGGATAAGATTCATTGTAGAATTGGGATGAATCTTATCCACTGCTGCATCCCAATTTGCAGCAGTGGAGATTCTTTGTATGATTGTGGATAAGATTCATTGTAGAATTGGGATTGGAGTTGTGCTTAGAGACTTGAGAGGACAGATTCTAGCAAGATTAAGGTCTCCAAGAGATTCTTTTCCAGATGCCCACTTGGCAGAGACAATTGCAACCCTTAAAGCTGTAATACTTTGTCAACAGCTTGGTCTTTCAAACATAATTCTAGAAGGTGATGCCCAATAGATAGTCAAGGATATCCAAAGCAGTCAAGAGAGTTGGAGTTCAGCTGGTATGATTGTGAAGGACATCAAGAAGCTACTATCGAAGATGTCTTGCTGGTCTGTCAATTTTATTCCCAAATCTTGTAATTCTTTGGCACATAATCTTGCACGGGATGCTTTGAAACTCTCTAAGGAGAGCATTACTTTGGAGGAAATTCCCTATTGTACTCATCCTGAATGATTCTTATATGAATAAGAGGTATTATTCTTTTCAAAAAAAAATAATAAGTTAATTTATTAAAACTATATAATACGATATTACAAACAAATAAAATATACCCAAAAAATATATACACATGATTTATACGTCGACGATCAAAACTATTGATAGAAAATTAATTAACTAAATAAAAGAATTATATAATACGCGTTGAACTTTGTGAAAATCAGTATGATTGATACGTTATTGTATAGCTTGAATAAGATCAATGGTTTATATATATAGTACTATATCGATCCATAGATGGACATGAATCAAAACATCGATCACGTACGATCATGACCTCCAATATTATTACACATGCATAAATACATGCGTCATGTTTATGAATATTTCTTCTATCCAATAAGCACAGTACTTATGTATATGAATTAATATTATAGTAGCCATTTACGTACATTTGTCGTGTACGTAGTACGTACGTAATTAAATGTGAGTATTAATTCATTAAATTCTTTTTTAACTTTTAAAAATAGTTTAAACAAAGAAATATATATAGTGAAAAATAGGTCATGTCAAATGCATGAATTGATGGCGGTATGGCGGGCGTACGTGTTCCATACAAACAGAGATGTTGTTTTTAAATACTTTTCATTTTTCTAAACTGAAAACATTACATATTAATATAAAAGAAATTCGATCACTTTCCTTAATTTTTTATGTCCAAGATCTCATACTGTTGAAAACAATTTAAAATACGTTTTAAGGAATCTATTTATTATACATATATGTTTCTGTTTCTATTTTTCACATAAAAACTATCCTTAGAAATCAAAACAAATTACCAAACTTCGGTTCCAAAAGTTCAAACCATAACTTTATACATTTTTTGAAAAAAAAATTTGGGAAGATTACTTACAATAATATAGCAGTACCTAAATATAACTGTAGAGATGCGAATCTATATGCACTGTTAAAACCCCCCACACCATCATGCAAGCATATCCATATGCAGTGGCGGAGTCAGAAATTTATTTTAAGGGTGACTAAATACAATTATAACAGTATACATAAAATATTTTTTATTCTACTTTTATATAATTATTTTTTACGATATATAATAATCTGATAAGAAAATTTACAATATAAATAAAATACGTTTAATATAACTTATGTATTAAAAAAATATTTGATATGTCAATAACAATATATTATTGAAATAATATAAAGACATTTATATAAATATATTAAACAAACAAAATCATCAAGTATTAAATCTAAATCAAAATTCTTAACTATTTCTCTTTCAATATAGACAATGGAAAGAGGTTAGAAATACTACTAGTTATAATTAGAATTTTTTTATTTATAATAAAAATTATGTATTTTATTTTATATGAGATGTGTTTTATTTATTTCATTTTTATATCAGATTAAATTTTATGGAGGGGTCAAAATAATTTTTAGAGGGGGGCCAATACATGATAAATTAATATTATTTATTAAATAAAAAAACTTTTTTTTTGTCAAATTGTAGGGGGGCCATGGCCCCCCTGCCCCAACGTGGCTCCGCCACTGTCCATACGTGTGTGTGTATATATATGTAGCCCCTAAATTTTATACAAAATTCTATGTATATAGAAATTAGCACTCCAAAAAATTATAATTTCTATATGCCATCTAAAATATTTTAAATTTCCAATATACATATAAATGCCCCACTAATTTTAAGAAAAAACAACAACAAATAAAAAAGCATCTATCGGTGCAAATGTTTCGATCAGTCTACCTAGTATTTCTTTTAAAAAAAATTATAATAATTTATTATGGGATGAAATCATTTGAGTAACGAAATGACCGATCGCGAGTAGTACTCTCACACTCACACCTAGATCTGTGTCCACGTCTGCAGCATGCGGGATGTACCACGGTGTCGGCATGAAGACGTAACAGGTGGTGAAAATAATATAAAATTCCCCAAGTGGCAAGACACGTCACAGAATCGCGCTTGTCCGTTAATTTATTCCAAGACCACTGTAGGCGGCTGAGATCAAACAATCGATCGTGATTTTTTCATGATGTTATTTTTAATTTTTTCCACTAACCACACCGGAGGAGCCAAGGGTAATGGACAAATGTTTCATAATCAACTTTCAAGATGATAGCCACACCCTCTATTATTTTTTACTTCCTTTTATAATATATATATATGTATGTATGTTTATATAATACACACACAAAATGGAGTAAAACTAATAACAGAGAAATTATTGGAAGGAAACTGATGTGGATCATCCACGGAGCCTCAAGTACTCGATCATGTGGTTTGTATTTTTTATGTCTTACAAAAGTTGAAGTAATTATGTTGTAATAACTAATTAACAGTACGTAAATTGTTGGATTTGTAGAGCCAAATTTATCCTTATATATGTAGCTCGATTTAATGATCTAACTCAACAAAGACTAGTCATAATTTTTTGATAAAGTTTCAATGAGGCTTGGGCCATGGAGCACAAGCTTGGACCTATTAGTTGAAGCCGAAGCACATGTGGCTAAGTCTTGTGAGGGTTCGGGAGTGAAGCGCTTAGGAAAAATTTTGGTGACTCGAGAAATGCCAGACTAAAAGTTCGTGTGACAAGCCACTCAAGTGAAACTTAGGCAGAGAGTTTGATCAACACTCACTCGACAAGTCACTCGAATAAATATAAGACAGAGAGATCGTTCAAGAATAACATGATAATTATGAAATTATGATTTTTGCCATACAACCCTATAATACGTTTATTATGAACAGTATGGTTGGTTCTAGAACACTGCATTTCATCACAAAGTATATTTTGTCATTGCTCAAGATAATACAATCTTTTGCAACTCCGTGAACATAAACATATTGTCGAACCAAGTAATTTTTTTATTCGTTTAATTGTTTTTTTGTTTTACTTTACTTTCTTGCATCGTTTTTCATAACATAAATTATATATAAAAAAACTGGTTTTAATGATCATCACGCAGCCGTAAATTACAACAAAAGTTATACATGCATATTCTTGGACCGAAAAGATTGTAAAAGCTACCATTTATATGGGCTGCAATTATATAGATGATCATTTCATTTTTCATTTAAAAAATGTGAATGCTAGGAAGATAACAGTAGTGATCAACTAAAAAATAATGGTATAGAGATTAGTTAACTATTGATAGTCCTAAATGTACCGGCCGGGGAAATCCCATGCATATGCGAATTATATATTATGAATGAAATGACATCAATAGAAAAAGAGATGTCCATTATTCTTTTCATACAAAGTGTTGATTTGGTGGCAAAAGTGGACGAACAATTTAATAATATTGTAGAGATCATCAGAGTCAGCAGTAGTAGCACTAGTAGTACTGGTGCATGCATGGTATATAGATTCGAGATTCCAACTTCCAAGCTCGTATTCCCGTTTAATTTATATATCATATATATGGTAGCATTTTAAGCCAACTTGTTTGGATTTGCTTGCCACGCCTAGCTTTTGCAGTATATTAATTATAAGGTACGTTTTTCGATCATGCTTTGACACACATATATGCTGGGTTTTTGGCTTCTTCTTCTTCTTCTTCTTTCTTTTTTTTTTTTTTTTAACATCAGTTCAAATTAATTAAAGCACGTACGCCTATTTCTAATTAAGATTCGCATGCACTACAAGAAATTAAACTGCTTATTTGCGACTAATTATTTTTAACGAAATAACTATTTTCAATTAAAATGAGTCGCAAATAAATTTTTAGTCGTAAAAAATTGATCACAAATATCCATTTTCCCTATAGTGGCATATCCATGATCATGAACATGAAGAGAAAGCGAAGTGCGACTAAATTACTGTAGAAACATATACATAAAATTATTGTGTAGTTTTGTATATACCCAACTTCCTGCGCTGTACGTACGTAAGAACGAATATTGTACGTGCAGTATTATCTCGTACATGTTTCCTGCAAGCATATATAGCTGAATTTGACACACTAGCTAGCTAGGCACCTGCAAAGAGTATCGATCGGCCCGTAGTACCAGCTCCCAGACCCTCGATCCATTGGTGTCAAAGATGATACTTCTGTTTTGGATGCGTTGAAAGAGCATGCACGACATGATATAGATCGAGATGGATGGAGATGGATCGGTTGCGTATTTGATGGAACTATATTGAAGACATTTAATTGCAATTTATTTTAAAAGTTTAAATCTTGGTCGTAAGATATAGATCGTCGATCGAGATGGATTGTTAACAGCTCCTTCGATCGGATGGTCAGTAAAAGAAAGTAGTTGGGCTTTAAAAAAGTTAATTCTCCTGATAGTATATAATGTTATATACAATGAATGTGTAAGTGTCATATAATCGTTTTGAAAAATAGTAAGTTTATTATTAAAAAATTAATTTTTTTTTATATAAATCTAGTATTTATTCATTTTTTTCAAAATAATTACGTGACGTTTGTGTACTCACCAATGGGAATATCATTTTTCAAATAGTAGTCATGTACTCTACTCTTCGTTCTTGGACCTAAAAAAAGCAGATTTTAGCTATCTTCACCCGGCCCTGTGAAGCGCGCAGTACCTCAAGTACTCCTTCAACAGTTATTTTGAAGGCAAATATTAGGGCTCCGAAATGTTATCCTGTTGATTGGAACTCTCTGATCTATCATCTATATGTTGCAAATAGTACTGTCAAATCTCCTATACACACACAGTCTGGCGATCGAGATGCATGGATCCCATCCTCACATTTGTCAGGATGCATTCCCCAGGTTAGGGCGTGCAAGTAGCTAGTTGGAAACGTACGCTGCATGTAATTCCAGTCGTAGAGTATTATGAAGGTTAGAAGACTGCAAATTAAAAGAACTCATGCACAGTACTCTCTCTTTTTCTCTCTCACACACACGAAAGAAAATGACGGTGTCGGCAACCATGTTCATCAGATGAAACTCATTGCCAAAAGAAATAAAGAATCTCCAACAGTACTGCATGGCGATCCTTTTTCCTAGAACTTAACTTTCGTAATTAAAGAAAATAACTGTCTTGTAAAACGTCTGTCTAGCTGTCGTGAAAGCAGTAGTTTCATGGGAGTACGAGGAGGATAACCTAAGATCACCTCCCTCAAGCCCATCAAAACCAATATCCAAGAGGAACGCTCTAGAGGCTCCGTTGCTCCCTGTAAAGAAAGAGATCACTATAAATATAAAACAATTATATCGGGAATCATGACATATACTTTTCTGAATAAATATACTTCACAGAGAATTCAAATCCTGATCTTCGTTATCAAGGAGTTACGAAATTAGAAAATTCAAGTCAAATCAGTTGATTGCGAGGTTAATTTGCACGAAACTGAGTTAGATATTAGGGTGAAAAAGAAGGTTGAAAGTGGCCCATTAAATGATTCGCAGGCCAACCTTTTGTAACTTATTAGTAGCGGGATTCACTGATTGCGCGTTTGTTCCTGGTTCCCAGATTTCAAACTTCGAATCAGAAGTTTTAAAGAAGGGAAACGAAGAGAAACATTGGAGGTTCTGAATGTCAGGTGCTCCGTTTGGTTGCCATGGAAACAAGGGAAATTGGAATCTTGATTTCTTTTGGGGCAGATGTGGTTTCTGTTTCTAGGCCCATTTAAGTTGCAGGCCCATACCGATTTCAAGCCCATTTCAAACTGCACAATGCTAAAAGTTTCATCTTTTAATTATGCTATTTTTAGGAAAAGATACCTCAAGTTGTTATTTCAATTGGGAGACAAGACATATTAAGTGGGTTCTACGACAATTATTACTCATTTAAATCTACTTGAAATATTTATTCGAGCAGTTATAAATGTTGTAAGACTCTATTAATGAATCTAGATATCTTCCGCTTAAGACCCTCAAGTTCACACAACAACTTGAGGAGAACTTCATCATTTTTAAAAGATATACCATTACGCACATACCACCATGGAACCCATTACATTCATAAAACGAGTGAATCTACTAATACTTTTTTATTTTTATAAACTACCATAAAAGTTTATGTAGCACATTTTGAGTGACTTTGTGAGTCAACCAATCGATATGACTGGAAATTTAAATAAAATAAAAATCATCGATCGAGTCCTGATTAATGATAGTGTGATACATCAAAGTTTATGGTCATAAATGAGATGAGAATGACTGGTATTTGAAATTTTCGCGATTCTTTTAAAAGATGCAATTCAAGTACAGGTTTTGTCCATTGACAATGTCGGCCTCCGACCGACGATGATCTTAAAGTATGACTTGATGTCCCATGTAGTCCCCCACCAAACTGCGGCTATAAAAAACAAATGAGGGACGAACAGGCTGGGCTCTCACTCTCTTTGTGGCAGACTTCACGTTCAAAATTAATTGATATCCAACAACACCACTGAAGGCTCTTTTATTATCATAGTCAATGCCCTCTTCTACCACCTGCCTAATCCCAAATGATCACACCTGCTTCCCTTCTTGTGAGAAGCTTTAAATTTCTAAATTCCTTTGTTTAGAACTCAGTTTCAACCATACTTCATGGACAGTCTTTTTGTTTTTTATTTTTAAATTTTTGCACGTTTGTTGCATTACCAGTATCAGATTTGCTGTCGAGCATTTTAGATACCAGGTCCTAAAACAACATCACTAGGAATCAAATCATTTCTAACCTTCATATAATAAATTGAAGAGTCACTGTCAATTTGTCATTGTATAAGATCAAAAAAGAAAATAACCCATTATGCAGGCAATATTTTCAATCGTTTAGCACGGAAGAATTTGGGGGAAAAAATGGATAAACACCAAAATTGATGGAGAGTTTGCTATGCATAAGTAGAGATTCATTCCTTCGAGATATGCCCCTTTAAAATTAATACATGAAGGATATGAGATCAGTCTAATTAACATTATGTAAAATGTTCTAAGCAGATCATTCTTAGCAGGTGGTAGAGGAGGAGGGAGGGCATTCTTAGCAGATAAGATGGCAAATAGCAGCATCAGAAATTTTAGTTTCTCAGACCAGTCTCAAAAGGCATTTACACTAGAAATTAATGCTACAACAGGACACGCAGAGACTAGGGATTATACCGAAGTATGCAAGTCAGCCCCGGGTAAAAAAGCTACAGGTTTCCAGGTGTTCCTAGAACAATCTTTATGCATGCTAAGTGAAAGTTTTATCTACCAATTTTAACACAAGTAAGAATGCCAGGGTTCTTAATAGAGGCACCATTGAGACTTGGCGGAAGTCATTTACTCTGCCATTATATTTTACTGACTCAATGCAAAAAGTAACAAATTGCAAGCAACGCACAGGGATTTTGTGAAGGAAAAACAACTTAAATGTATACGAACATATATATACAACTTCGACATAGAAAGAAAATGATACATTTTTTTGTTGCATAAATAATTGGAACTATGTATTTGAGAATTCATATTCACGTACCTTGCAACATGATACTGTCTTCAATGTGCGAAGCTCAGATATTCACATCGTGTTGAACTATCATCTGTGTGTTCATACAAGTATCGGGAACCAAGACAAATTGCTTTACCACCCACTTCATGTATTCAAAATCCAATTATGTGGTCAATGAAGATAGGCAGCTCCACATTGCAATTGCCATTGCATGCAGTCCTCAAAATCAAAACTGCTGGCACAGTCCAGTAAGGCATTTTGCTGATGCTCGTAGCGACATATGTAATTTAACCCCACTAGAAGCTTGCATATTGCTGCCTCCGTGCCCTTCCTGTCGGTGAAATAGAGTGTCTGAAGTAGCAGAACATTTGACCGCGTAACGATTTGATGTTGCTCGAAATTGCGCTCGCTTTGCCACCTGATCATGTTATGAGCAAGTGGCGCAAGCCACTTCAGAATGCCTTCAAGGTTGTCCTTCCAATCGTGTGCAAGGGGAGCATCATATATTGCAAGATTCTCGTATGACTTGAGACTAGTCCTCAGAGACATTCTTAAGCTCGTTGGCATCATCTGATACAAATCGTCCCTGGCTTCTTCACCCACGAGATGGGGGTAGCGAAGTAACTTTTCTATGACAATTATGACATTTGCATAATGTAAGGCTAAAGCAGAGCCTCCCACCGTGTTGGGAGGAGCATAGACCGTCAACCGGCTCTTGGGGCCGAACCGATCACTTGGCATCTCACCGGATTTGTATGCAACACGACTTCGGGACCGATTGAGAAGATTAGAGTGATTCGTGTGCTCGGATCTTTTCAAAGAAGGATTACCAGAGCTATAAACTCCTGAAACCTGGCTACTTGGGTCCTCGCGATGAACAGCATCATCATCATCATCCTCAAACTTGGAAACCGAGCTGCTTAAGCTAAGGCAATCCATGAAAAGCCTCCCTGGGCTCGTTCCACACGAGAAATTAAGATCTTCAGGTCGGAACAGCGATATCTCGCCCCTCCGCGAATCAATTTGAGGATTAAAGCTCGACACCCCTTTCTTGCCCGAATGGCACCCACTACTCCTGCTAAGAACCCGTTTCAACGGCTCAGAGCCCGGACCCGTATGAAGATGACGATGCAAATCAATCTGTCCGGAGAACGGCCCGCATTGATTGTTCTTCTTTTTCATTGCAGGGTCCCCAAACACTGTACAAATCCTAGAGTATATTGTGCACGCTGTCCTGGCCAAGAGTTCCACAACCTTATCGTACGTAAGGTTCCAAAGCGAAATCTCCTGGAGATGCCTCACGTCCTGCCTCTGCCACATCAGTTTCTGCTCGAACGTCCGCTTACTTTCCTCGTGCTGATTGTGCTGGAACTTCTTGGTCGCCTGCTCCAGCTCATTCAACACCTCCATTTCGCTGTACAGGTTCGCAGTCGCATTCACGAGCCTCTCCATCTTCCTCACCATTCCTTCCATATCCCTCACCAAAAAACCCAATTCCCTCACCTCAATAACCCCACTCACAACGTCCCCGTACACGTGCTCGAACCCTTGCAAGGCCGGCTCGGAGCATTTCTTGCCCAGCCTAGACACCACGCCGGCGACGCTGTTCAAGTCGTCGAGCTTCTCCCCCAGAGCGAGTTCCAGAAGGTAGGACCCGTCGGAGGACACCAGGTTCAACACTCCCTCCGATTTCAAGATCTCGGTCATGAGCTTGGAGATCTCGGCATCTGTAAGGGATTTGTGGAGGTGAACGGTCTTTGACATCACGGTGGCAACTTCGAAGGAAAGGATGCCAATTGTTTGATTTGGAACTTGGTTGTTTTTTAAACTCTTCTTCTTGGATGTTTCGAGGAGGAGCGCGTGCTTGAGATTCGAGCTCACCTGGCTGCCCATCTTCACAATCCAGGGCTCCGCAACCATTGCTGTCTCCAAACCCAGAAACTCCCCACTACCGGGAAAACAAAAAACGAAATCTTCTAAGCCGCAGAATTCAGACCCAGAAAATCCCGATCTGTTACATTCATCTTGATACACCACAATCCGCGTGCTGAGGACTCAGTGAAGATGAAGAAGACTGGCGTGGCTGTTCATTTGAGTAGGCGTGGAGGAGACAATAGGAGTGCGAATTCGAGACAAAGAAAAAGGGGGTGAGAGAGAGAGAGAGACAAGCGAGAGCGGTTGGATAAAAAGATGGATTGGGATTGAAATCAATGGCGATGGCGCAGGCGCAGGAAGTGAAGTCGTTGAGAGAGCCGCGCACACTTGGGAGGACTAGGAAGTAGTGAATGAAATGATTTAATTCAAAAGAAAAAGTGAGGTAGGGAAAAGAGAGAGAGAGACGGGGGATGGTATTTGACTTGAAAGGGGTCCGAGGGTTCTCTGTTTCGAGTTCTCTCTTTCGAAAGTACGAACGATACTACTTCTGCACTGTGCACCTTTTACTTTTTTTTTTCTCTCTTTTTAATAAATTCATTTACCAGAAATTCAGCCTTCCATTTACTTGCTACGAAAATACTTATTGATAAGGAAGAATCATCTTCAGATTCTTTCCTTGATCTTAGATAATTTATTATTACGTATATGTCTTTTTTTTCTAGTTTATAAAATATTTTCAACTGTATCAATTATGTTTATTTTTTCCCTATTATATATAGGATCTTCCAATTGTACATATATTCTATATATAATGAGAATCGATCACCTCAATATTCATTGAGGACTCCAACCATATTATACACAGGTCATTAAACCTTCATAGGTATCATAGCATTTTTAGGCAATATATTTGGTTCTTCTTCGATCCTTTCCATGGCTGCCTCGTCCTCTTCACCTTCACTTTTGCTAAACACAATGGTGCACAGGGACGGAACCAGAAAATTGATTTTGAAAATTTTGGGGGGCCAAAGCCCCCCCAAGACTCAACGTAGTTCCGCCCCTGATTATGCTCATTATCAAACTGACCACCTCCAATTATTTGTTTTGGAGAAATTAGTTTATCCCTATGTTGACTAGCCAAGATCTTTTTGGATTTCTAGATGATAGTGTCCCGGCTCCTTCTCCAAACGTTACTGCCTTTGACGGCATCACCCAGGTGAATCTAGCCTACACTTCCTGGCTGAATACAGATTAGACTCTCCTAAGTCTTCTCTATTCTTCTCTTACAGAGGAATCTATGAGTGAAGTACTTGGTCTAAGTCATGCACATGAGGGCTGGACTACTCTTGAAGCCTCTTTCTCTCACATATCCAAGGCTTGAGAACTCTAGCTCAAAGACGAACTTCAACTGATGCAGTGAGGTTCAAAATCCGTGGCTGAATTTTCCCGAATCTTCAAAGGTCTCTGCGATCAACTGGCGGCAATTGGTCGTCCCATTGACAACCTAGATAAAGTCCACTAGTTCTTGAGAGCCTTAGGACCCGATTACAAGATCTTTTCAACTACGATGCTCTCCCAGCTTCTGTTACCTTCTTTTGCAGATATCGTTCCGAAAGCTTTGAGCCATAAGATTTTTGAAAGATCAGTGTATCAACAATTTACCAACTCGGCGTTCTACGCTCAATGGAATTCCTTCGCCAAATCGAAAAGCACAAAGAGATGGAAGCCAAAACCTTCCTCTGACTCTGCCTCAAAATCGTCCACTCCTTCTTTGGTTTATTGTCAACTCTATGACAAGGAGGGACACTTGGCTAAATGCTGCTGGACATTTCTTAATCTCAGGAAAAAGCAATCCGCCAACCTTGCTGAGGCTTTCGCTGTTTGTTCTATTCCAGACTCCAACAACTCCGACTAGTATCCGGACTCTAGTGCAACCTCCCACATGACAAATGATCCCAAAAGTATGGATGTTCCTGCAGTCTACTCTAGTAATGAAAGGGTGATGGTTGGTAATGGTCAGTCACTACCTATTTTATAGATTTTAATATTATTTTTAATTCTTAATAAATTAATCGAGTTGTTTTATTTATTATTCATATACTACATATTTATTATTAAAAAATAAAATAAATATAATGCATTGTATATAAAGATAATAAATAAAATTATTCTTTATTTAAAAAACATAAAGTGCGTTCCAATTCTCAACAAATATCTACACAGACAAGCATCAATAAGTTTCAGTTAGGATTTTTCTTTTCATTTTATCTAACAAATATCTACTCTAAAGAAGAAAGATCTTTATAAAAGAAATAGATCACTGCAGATATGGGATTAGATATTCCTACAAGGAAAAATTTCTCATCTTCTTCAATCTCTCTAAAATCATATTTCCTTAATGGTATTGAGACAATAGAAGGTCATGAGAAATTATAAAATCATTCAAAATAGTGGATTTCATTCTGAACAACCCGTAAACATAGATTTTTATGCTGAACCATATAAATATTTGTGTATCTCTTTATTTACATTTTATTTGCTTTATTCATCATTTATTTTATGGATGAGCATCCGAGCACCTTATTGTGGATCATTCAACAATATTGCTGAACTCCAACTCCGTCAAAAAAATGCATCAACACAATATGTACTCTCTAGAATTATATATATTATGTTTGAGCAATATTTGTTTACACAGTTTATTGTTTTTAGTTATATTTTTAAAAAGAAAATTTTCACTTATCATTACATACACCATACACTAATAAGTGATTTATTATTTTTGTACTTCTATTTAAACACACATATATTGATATGTAAATATATGTATTTAAATATAAATGTAAAAATGACAAATCGCGTGTTGGTGTCTGCCATAGGGATAATAAGTAGTATTTTCCTTTTAAAAAGTGAGCTTTACTACTCATCATCCACACATACCACACATTATATTTATTTTTATTTGTTTTTAGTTTTATTCTTTCTAAAGTAATTGAGTTCTTCTACTCATCATTTATACACCACACATTAAATAAGATAAAAAATTAAAAAATTATGTATAGTAATTGAGTATTTGCAAGGATGACATGTCATAGCCCTATTCTCGCAAATGCTGCATTGGTGAAAGTTTATCCCAACAAATTTTTTTCGTTGTAAATAGTCACTTTAAGCCACGAGATTTTATTATTGCAAATTGATTTCTCGTCGTTGCAAATAGGGTTCGCAATAATATGGACATTCATTGTAAATATTTAGAAAAAAATATGCATTTCATTGTAAAAGAGTATGTCTATTTGTAACTAAATGTACATTTCATTGCAAATAGCTATTTGCGATGGAAAAAAACTATTTGCATCAAATATATCTCGCTACAAATAGTCTTACACAAGAGAAAATAACAATCAGACTAACATATCTAATATTGATAAAAAGACTAATACACGAGCAATTAAGACTAGGGTTCATCATCAAATAGGGTTTTATTTGCAATGAAATATACATTTGTTGCAAATAGGGTACACTTCATTGCAAAAGATTATGTCTATTTGCAATGAAATGTACGTCCATAGCAAATAGATATTTATTTGTTATGTTTAGGAGTTCAGTCTATATTATTTTTTATAAGTGAAGTTGAGTCCACGGTAGATAGAGACATACACCGAAATCAGCATAACTAAAGCATAACAAAATGGAGTAAGAAAAGCAAAATGCACAAAATCAATTATCCATTAACAAGCACATCAAGTAAGTAAAGATACCCAAATTTCATCAAAATGGTAGGGAAAGCTCCGACTTTTTTCCCTTTTCCAATAATTACCAAACTAAATAAAAAAAAATTGTAAAAATGGGTATCCCCCAATTCAAAAGATAAATCAAAATAAAGAGTACTATTAGAATCTTACCCTTCCATTCTGATCAATGAATTCTTCTCATCATTGATCAGAATGAACTCATTTTGATTAGGAGAACCAGCAATGAGTCGACCCCTCATGTTCATCACACTCACAACAAGGCCAAGCAAATTTGAAATACTTTAAACCCATAAAACCTAGCTTATCATATCCCAAACCTCAATGGGGACACCAATCTAGCACCATTTCCCTCACTCTAGCTCGTCCAAAAGATCCAACTTTGCACTCCACACGACTCCTAGGGAAGAGTGAGAGAGAGTAGAGTGTGTATGTATGTCTGAAAAAATAGACGCGTAAGGGAGGAATGAGTGGTCGAGAAAATGCGCAATGTAGAAAGAAAAATGAAAAGGGGATTGATAATGAAAAGTAGGACATAAGGAAGGGAGAGAGAGAGAGAGAGAGAGAGAGAGAGAGAGAGAGAGAGAGAGAGAGAGAGAGAGAGACCGAGGGGCTTATCAACATGGAACCATAGTCGGACGTCGAGGGGACGACGGGGGCTTGGCGGCGATAACTCACAAAGAAAGAGAGAGTACATATTTGAGAGAACGGAAGAAATTGGAGAAGAAAAAAAGGAAAATTAGGGTTTCAAATGGTATTACATTTTACAAGAAAAGTATAATTATTGTAATGCTATACGTGTCTGCATACACAAAAAAAGTATCATCGGATTTCTGTATGGTGATCCGTATGGAAGGAAATACTTGTTGTTTGTAAGAAAATCAAAACCGTTGCAATGAAATTTTCATTGCAATTAGGTACTTATTTGCAAGGATTTAAGTTTTCGCTGGGAAAACTTGTTATTTGCGAGAAAATAAAAAACCATTGCAAATACTCATTATTTGCAACAACACCTTCGTTAAAATTACACACTTATTTGCAAGGATTTAATTTTTGGTTGGGAAACTTGTTATTTGCAAGGAAATGAAAAAACCGTTGCTAGTATTCATTATTTGAGCAACACTTTCATTGCAGTTATACACTTATTTGCAAGGATTAAATTTTTCATTAGGAAAACTTGCTATTTATGAGAAAATAAAAAAACTGTTGCAAATACTCATTATTTGTAAAAATAGGAAAACTTGTTATTCGTGTGAAAATTAAAAACCATTTATTATTTGCAACCATACTTTCATTGCAATTACACTCTTGTTTGCAAGGATTAATTAACCTTTTATTAAAAATTTGTTATTTGCCTATTACCATTATTTGCAACAACACTTATTTCGTTGCAATTAAGTAATAGTAATGAATTTGATTCGTTGCAAATAAGAATATACATGTATTACCACTTGCAACAAATTTTTATTCATTGAAAATGTGTGTTTTTATTTGCAAAGGCCATTTTTCGTTGTAAAAAATATCTTTGGCAATAATATTCCATCCACCGTTCACGATTAATACCAATGAGAATAGCAATGAAAAATATTTTCATTGTAAATGCAATTATTTCCAACGAAATATTTTAAATCGTTGCAAATTAAGCATTATTAGCAATGAAAAAAAATGTTGGTTGCAAAATGTCATTTATGTTGTAGTAAATTAATTACCTAAAAACTCTCTCCAATTTATATCCATTTAAGAAGGAATGGAGATGCTCACTTCTTCACACCAAAGAAATAAAATAAATTCATATGTTTGACAGATTTTTTTTTTCTTCTTTTAAAAACAATGAACGGTAGCATCAACTTTTTATCCTTCTTTGACCAATTATAATTTTCTCGGTTTCATATTGGATGGTACAAATTTGAGAGATACCCGTTATTGTTTTTTCCCATCACAATGAATGAATGATTTTATATAAGATCAATGATTCAGTCATTGGTTGCTGTTGGCTCAAAATTCTACATCCGGCCCCCACTCCTAAGATAACAGGAACTTGTCAATGGTAAATTAGATCTTTCTGAGCTGAGGAACCAAGAAGCACGTACCTTCCTTCACATACCCAGATGATGGGAAGCACATTTACATTCATGCTTGGATTTAGACCCATCCTAAAGGAAAGGCATCACACTTTAGTTTGGGCTACACTTGGTATTTTAAATAAGCAAGTGTTGCTTACTACCTTAAATTTTCCCAACTCCAGTCACGCTTATCATGTAGTTTTCATTAAAGTTACATGTAAAGTATCTAAAATGTACCACATCAAAAAGTGTGATCGTGGATAATAAGATTTATGACAAAGAATAGTATTACTCTCTCGGGTTTTGGAGCTCAGAGATTCTCTATCTATCAAGTGAACATATTTGGCAGAGGGGAGGAGCAACTTGTCTTTCAATCTTCATTCGGGTCAAGTTGAATATTGTGGTGTGTGCTGATCCTGCATATATATCTGGATATCATCTATCCAGTTCAATCCGAGTCCTATGAGATGCAAGAGGAGAGGAAAGTTGTTGTTGGTCTTTTGCAAGTGGTTTAGAACATCATTTGTAATAATTCACAAACAATTTTGCAATAATAGTCTCAGTAAATTTGCTTTAGGTGTTACCTGCTCCTCTTCCAGTTTGATAATGCTTTGTAATGCAATAGTCGTGCTTTTGTTGGAAGTTGAACTTCTATTACTACCAATTCATGATGGTTACTTTTCTTTTTTTCTTTTTTTTGAAACTTTTCCCCACACATAAAGAAAAAGGGTGAGAAAAGAACCAATTAAGGTGATGTGGGTATAGGCAGATAATATAAAATGCCCATATCTAAAGTCCCTTTTTAAATATCTTGCTTCCTATATAAGACTTTGGATTAGTGTTGTGAGTTTAAGATGTCCTGAAAAGGATGTTTATGGATGAGATCAGACAAGGAAGGGAAATTGTCAAAAGTAAACTGAGTGGGAGTTGGTAGCTTGTATTTGTTGAGACAGAGCTTCTTGAGGGCAAAGACCACCCACATGGGGATTCGACTTACAAAAGAGCAAGCAAATGATGACAATAAGAAAGACTTGTGAATCAATTCATCTCCCAATTCTGCTCAAGTTCCTGGGATTTGACTGTGAGGTAAGTCCACTGTGTTGAGTGCCATTTGTAGTTTGAAGCCAAAAATTAAAAATAAAAATAAAAATGTAAGACTATTTAAATGAAAAAGATAACCAAATTTAGCGTGAAGAACAGTATTTTTTATATTACAGATAGCATATCAATTGTCAAACATGAAAGATAATTAGGAACTTTGATGAAACCTTCTCGCATGAAGTGGGCAGAATAAGTCCTTGAATGCTTGCTTAAAAATTGTTCTGAGGCACCTCCGTTCCATTTGCAAGAAGACAGGGTAACGTGTATAGGGTGACCAATCAACAGTAGCTAAAGCCACTCGGATCTTAGCATGTGGTTACTAGAGAATGTCAAAAGACATTCCGAATCCACCGTCTGCAAGCTGGCTTTCAAGGACAGTTTGTCGATACCATTTCCCAGTCAGGTTTGTCTGCGTAAAGAGTCCAATTTTTCTGTTCTCACAATATTTAGGAAAATTACAACCTTTATCCATCACACGTTTTGAAATCTAGCCTGTTATTTTGTATTATATTTTATAATATTATATACAATCGTTAAAATCTAATATTTAAAAGTCATTTTTCTTTATCGGTAAGATTTAAGATTTTAATTTTTTTCACATAATTTAAATATTTCCTGCACTGCAGATGGTGTGTTTTCTACGCTAACTTCTAAATATAATTTTTCTATTTAAAATAGATTACGCAACATATTCTTAATAGTTAAATCTCAACATATGATTTTCCAGTGAGAATATCAAGGGACACTCTGATGATTCGGTGGTTACATACTTAAAAAAAGGTAAAAACATTGGGATAAAGTATACTCATAACTTTGTGATGTAATTTAACCAAAAAAAAAAGCAATTAGAAAGTTGGTTTTGAGTAACTAGGAAGGTAAAAATGCAATCATCCTATTCCAAGATATTATCATAAACAACAAAAAAAGGTAAGATTGCATTTGATTTGCGTAATTAGAACACGAGTAATGGGGCATATGATTTAGCAGTTGGTGTAGTAAAGGACACTTGGCATCTAGAAGATGTGACAAATCATGGGGGATCCCAAAACTCATTCTAGTTTAAAGAAAAGGATAGAACGGTGTGGATGGGTGAGGATGTAAAGAATAAGAAGAGAAGAAAAAAGAAAAGGAGGAAGGAGTGGTTGATGCTTACGACTCCAAAGACATGTGGGCGATGGCATGTTTTTTAGTGTTTGGAGTGGCTTAAAATGGTTGATATTTGATAAGAATATGGGAATTGGGCTGTTGAAGTTTGCACTTTTGCCCCCACAAATCACTTTTGTGCTGCACATTCTATATACCAACCCCGAATGGGATGTCACTCTCGTGGAGGTCGTGCCGGTGCCGGTGCGGGTGGGTCTATCTTTTGTCTCAAGGCTTTTAGCCTTTTTGACGGTCATTTGACCACCCTATTCTGTTTGTTATAATAAAAGACAATGTTACTTATAAATCGATTTATTCTAATGATATATCTGTAAGAGACTTTAAAATTTATTATTAGTTAAATTATAAAAATTTTACGTGCAGTCACTTTTACGTATTCTTTTGTGCATTCTATTGATGTGATTAGTTGTGTTTTAAAAAGAAATTGATGCAGCTAATCATATTAGTGGAGTGTGCATAAAGTATGCAAAAGTGACTATATGTAATATTACTCGTCAAATTATATAATGCCGATGTTGCGGAGGATGCATCCTGGCACCGATTTGCATAGATAATTTTTTTATAATAATATATTTTTGTTGATCACGCGAAGCTCTTTGTAGTGGTCTACTTTGGAATAAAATTACCTTCATTGATAAATGATGGGTATTTAGTGTAAAATAATGGGTATTTTTTATCATTACACATCGTGTTTGGTAAGTGAAAAATTAAAATATATCATATTTTATATTAAATAGATACTATTTATATGACTTGAATGGAGAGGATGCTTATTCATTTGGGCAATTGCATATTTCATCTATTAAATATTGTTTATTTGATGTTTTCCCTACACCATAAGATTTCAAGAGAGCCGCAACCATTATCTTGATTAAATTTGAATTAAAACTCTCCATAAATTTTAAAGGGCTTTGTGGGCCCACGAGAGACATGCTTGCCTGAGGCCCACATTTTTATTAAATACGGGCGATGAAACCTATACTCTTCTCTTTACGTCTCAATCTTGTACCATCAATGATTTTAAATGTATTGGTAATTCTCGCAACTTTAATATTTGACCCAGAAAAAAAAAATGTAATTTGGTGGGATATCCCTCAATTAGGGTTAGGCTCTAATTTCCAAAAAATATTATTTTTCCTTTATTTTTTATTTTTTTGTTATGGATTATTTATCTTTTTTATTCATTTTCCATCTTTTAAAATATAATATTGTATTCAAATAAAAAAATAAAACAGTATTAAGATATTACAAAAAATTGAAAATATATTAATCAATTAAAACAAACTAAGAATGGACCATATTCATTGCGCAACTTGGTCCTTTCTGTTCCTTCTGAGTAGTAAGCTCGGTCTCTTTCTTGTTCGGAAGATTGGGCAAGGCAGCAGTTGTGGCCCAAGTTGTCCATTAACAAAGTAAATTGAGATAGGCCCGGCTTTAAGCAATTTTTTTTTTTAATAAGAAAAAAATTACTTATTTTTTATTTTTAAATCTTGAGACGGAAGAAAAATATTTTGATATTAAATAAATTTCATCATTTTTACTCGTATTGATAACATCGTTAATAGGAGCCCATCCAGCAATATTGTGCTCCATTAATGTAGGAATATGTGACACGATTCATGAGTCCAACACGAACATGACCTAAAATTAAGATATTTGATATAAATATAAATGAGTTTTGATCAAAACAAACTAACTCATTAAGGCACAATTAATAAATATTACATATTAAAATGTAAAAAAATATTGATCAGAAGTATCATATCAATTTACGTCAATTTATAATTTTACTTTTATAAAAACTATTTGTAGATCTAGAGCACTTCTATTAAATAAATTATACTCAATTTTAAAGGAAACAAGAAGAACGTTGACTCGTTAGCCTACTATTCTCTTGTTAAGCTGCACATACCTTCGAGTTAAGCCTTATTATTCATGTACAGGGAACTTCCTGTTGTTTCAAGAAGCCTAGTCCAAGATTATACATTAACCTTCTAGATCTTGTCCAAATAGTCAGAAATAACGTCGGTCGATGTTTTTCATTTGGTTTGAACACCAATGCGAAAATTGTCTTTTCTTTGCTTAGTTTCTAAAGATGACTGACGCATCAAAATTCAAAATGGTTGAAAAATTCTGAAAAATGAATTGAAAAAAAAGAAAAGAAAAGGAGAGAATAAAAGTTAAAACCACTGCGCTTTTATATCCATCTGTGCTGGCAGACGATCTGATCTACTCACTCACGAGTGAGATCATTGGTTGGAGGTCATGATAAAGATTGATAACCTAATATTCTTCTCCTATGATTCCTCATCACCAATCACATACAAAAGTTGGTCAAAAGAAACAACAACGTGACAGCGAGTATATGCATATTCTACGTACCTTTTGTTCACTCAATTTGGGCCTCTCCGACTTGAAGAAGAAACACGCTCCATGAAGAATATTTGATCATATTGTCGAGTTTCGGGAATATGTTAAAAGACTTTAAGACCATTCAATATAGAACGTGAATGTTGTGATCATAGGATTTGTTCCCTGTTGATTCAGAATCATATCATTTTGATTGCCTCCCTATTATTATTATTAATTTTATGGATTTGTATTATTTTGTCAACATGAACAACAGAACAACTTGCGTCCTTTTGTCACACCAACGGTGTAAATTGAAATAAGGTCTACACATCTCGAAGATTTGTTCCGACCAACTTTCTCTAAGATTCTGAAGTACTACTTCCTATATGGGTGTTCCATTTGCCAGCTCTTGATTGAAGCATGCTTATTTCTTAGTAGAGAACTCCAAACTTTTATTATTCGTTTTTAATGGGCTGACATAGCTCTCGTATCAAATTGGCTGGTTTTATAAACTTGGAACAAGAAAAACAGAGCATCGAGATTCTCCTTAGTCCTAATACTTAGCTTTTTTTCTTTTTCTTTACTTTTCAAGATGGAGAGAAGAAACTTGGTTCTTTTTTAACTTGTTCCAATAGATTGGTTGATTAGAGAGTATCCCATCCACAAGATTGAACTAGTTTTTTTTTTGGGGCATAACACGATGGATTCTTTCCCTTTCCAATTAGCTGTTCAGTTTATCTGAGTACGACCATTCAAATTTGATTTTATGGACCCACAGTCACTCATTATTGATATATGGAGGGATGATAGATGAGAAATGATATTTGGAGTGTATAAGCGTCGCGTAATTTTAAAAATAATAATACAAGCTAAAAAATAAGATTTTTATATGTATGTGCCAGATTTGAAGTTTTGCACACTCTAAAATTGTACAACTCATTTTTTTTAAAGTAATAGTTGGTTCATGCACAACTTATTTTTAAGAATACATGCACTAGCTCAGCTTACTCCTCCTTCTCACTCTCCTTTCCCTCCTCCCTCCATCTACCCACATTGTCTATCAAGGTAGTTATTTTTGTTTAGTCATATTTTGCTTCCTTCAATGCCAAAAAAGATAGATCTACAACTTTCTAACAACTCTCAAGAGACACGTGCGGCACAAGCAGACTCCCAAGCCGCAAATAATTCAGAGGAAAGTGGCAGTTTTGCAAAAATTACCAAGTGTGGTCCTTATGCACCTCTCTCATCTGTGCGTTGTCCTCACGCTCCTCTCACATTTGCGCGTGATCCTCACGCCCCACCCTTTCCGATAGCTCTTCTCACCACACTCGTCAAATCACCGAACTTGCCACTACCAGACTTTTAGATCTGACCTTTGTGGCTGAAAAGAGATAAGCGCGGTGTCTTCACGCGCCGTCACAATTTTTTAAATCTATCGGAATTGGTCCAAACTGTAATCCGTCCTTTTTTACATCTATCTTATTGTTTTCCTTTCTAATTTCCTTATTGTTACTTTTTTTTTTTTTTTTAAATCGTCTCTCAAACTTTTGTATGTAGAGGTTGAGTCATCTTCTTCTATGAAGAGTGAGGTTGAGTCTCTGTTTAGATAGAGAGTGTTGTCTCTTAGACATTTGTTTGTAGAGAATATCAGCAGTAGTGAAAACAATCACAAAAGGAAATAGTGTATTAGTGAATCTCCAAATGCATTATTTTAGTTTGTGATGTCATGTTTGATATATGAACATCTCAAAATATATCCGATCATGAATGTAAGCAACGGTGAAAACCAATCCCTTCAACTTAATTTTTAGGCAAAACTGAACACCCACAAATGAGAGAAAATAGGGAGGAGCCATCGGCTGTAACTGGTCGATATGGAGGAGAAAAACAGGTCGTATCAACTCCGACGATTCTTAGTCTCCCTAGCAACAAGTTTCATCTACGAGAGAGAGAGAGAGAGAGAGAGAAGTAAATCGAAGAAGAAAGGTTGCAGGAAGAATGAGATATAATTTTGAAACAACGCCGTTTGGTTTCAAATTAAATGGCATCATTCCACTTATATTTTTTCATACTTTATAGATAAAACGACATCGTTCTACTTAAACTTAAGTGGAACAACATTGTTTAAGAATTAAGATAGATATAATTTTTTAAAAAAAATGGTATATGGTGTCGACCGGTTCCAGCCTCCTATAGCAAATCTATGTCAATCATGGCTGGTTTGATCCCTTCTTGTACACCCCTAGGTGTAAGTTTCTTGATAAATGAATGATGACAGTTTCCTTTATTAAAAAAAAAATTATTCTATTATCAATTCAATATGTAGAACACATTATTTAAATACTAAAATTTTATTTATAATATTTAAAATTTATATTGAAAATTAAATTATGTCACGTGTACTGAGAACTTGTTGTTTTATTTTCCTTTAACAACATGTAATTTAGTTAAAAGTTTTGCTATATACAAGTAAAGTCGCGTACTAATGTACGTACCAATACTGATTCTATCATATTCAAAATTTAAATTAGCATTATTTTCAATAAAATCTATTTTTTAACCAATCACATTAAATTGGTGTACATATTAGCGCGCAGTTATATTTACAACTAGATTCTTTCTTTAGTTAAATTCAAAAAATTTGAAACATCTTTGATCATTTTCTTTCACTTAAAAGAAAACGATTATAATTCAAATACATTGAATGATTTGGGATATATTTCAACTCGTCAAATGTCATGGCGACATGAGCACGTATGAAGGGTTTTGTAACTGGATTTTGTATCATATTATATTGGCATTTCATGCTGTCATTTCACAATTATAACCAATTAACCCCAATTTAATTACATGGTGCCATTTCACAATAATATTGCCTGCTCAGCTAAATTACATTAATTTCTATTTAGTATATTATTTGTACAACCACATGTCATGTTGAACGATAAAACCCAAAAAAAAAAAAAAAAAAAGGCTTTCACAGCACATACCGTACGTACGTAAGATGTAAATACTATTTGCCAATCATGCAATATTAATTTTCCTATTATTTTTTTAGGACGAAAGAGAGTCCATATTCCAGCTATACGGGCACAAAGGGTCGGACCCTCGGAGCAGGATCGTAGCCGAAGGGCGGGTGCTGCCACTTCTTGAGCACCACCTTCTCCGGCTCCGCGCCCTGCTGCCTCGACTCCTCTCTGGAATTCATATCCACCGTCCGATCGGTCACCAACTTCGAAGACGTGGGCGAAGCGTCGAGAGGGGACAGTAGCGGAATGGCCAGGTTCCAATTGGAAGAGGGAGCGCCGATTTGCAAGGACGCCGGGGCTCGCTGTTGCAGCCGGCTGGTCTGCCGCCGGTTCCCCTGGATGCAGGATTTACTTCTAAGTGAGTCGGCCATGGATGTTCGAGGTGAGTAATCAATTTCCTCTTGTCTTTGTGGTTTTGCAGATCTGGTTTGTGGAAGAGAGGTGGATATCTGCGGGGATGTAATCATGTATATATAGGCAGGGATGGGGAGAAGCACTTCACACACGTTGTATTTGTGGGGTCCACAAAGAGTCAAATGGATTAATATATTGTTATATTTGATGAGTGGAGCTTGGCGCTCCGCTTTACAGCCGATATTTCTACCCGAGTGGCTGGATGTAAAAAATAATAATAATAATAAATGCTAGTGTGTCTGTTGAATTTAATCACTTATTTTGGTGACTCATGTATATTATTTTATTATTATTTTTGTACTTAATAATTAAGAAATTATTATTTTTTGAATTAATAGTTAAAAAAGTGAATATTAATCTATTGATATCTTTTTTTATTTTTTAAAAAAATATTTAAATATATTAAAAAAATAAAAAAGTTGCATTCACTACTGAAGAGTAGAGTAGAACCACTCAAAAAAAAATCAATAATGTCTCGAGATACTCATTTTTTTTACTTAATAATTAAGAAAATACTTTTAATAATGCTTTGAATTTTTTAAAAATATATATATATTTAAGAGTATAAAAAGAAGTTGTGATGAATTGAGATAAAAGTTAAATAAAATATTATTGTTTTTTAATATTATTATTATTTTAGAATTTAAAAAAAGTTGAATTATTTCTTATATTTTATGTGATAATTTAAAAAAATTATAATAATTAGAGTAGATAAATTGAAAACCTTTTTGCATCCAAATCAGGTCATCGATAAACTAGTTGAGCCAGATCTGATTGGATGATTTTGATTCAGTTCATAATGGGTCCAATCTAGTATTAATTCAATTCATACGCTAAAGTTTTAATTAATATAATATAAAATTATAATTAAGTTAAACACTACTTATACTATATTAATATAATTTAATATAATGAATATTAATTATATTATTTTAATCTTATTATTCAAATCTATTCATCTCACTACAAATAAAAGAATAATCTTATATCCACAAAATAATTAAACACAAAACGTGATTTTATTTAGTAAATTTATTTTTAAAATTTACATATAACAAATCACATCAAACATATCTTTTTATAAAATTAATTTTATGTAATCAATTTAGGATTAAAATATTTTTTTAAATAAAATAAAATAACAAATAGAATATAATAAGGTCAACAAAGGAGTTGGGTGCGGTTTTGACGGTTCCTTTAACGGACCCCACCAAACCTTGTTGGCGCGGTGCTTTGACCCACCCTCTTTTCCCTTAGATCTAACCGACGTTGAGTAACCAGCTTTGTATTGCCGATTATTGAACAAACCTACGAAGTTAAAGTTGTCCTAAAAATAAAGAAATAAAAAGCCTACGTAGTTAACGCGGTCTGGATTAGGTGGTGAAGGCTGAAGCCCACATGTATCCAACAACGTGGTCAATCCTAAACCTTGATGACGAAGATAATAGTTGTCGCATGTTTCTCTGCTATCTCTACATATCGTCGTGCTAGCTAAGAAATTTATACCCTCTGTGACCCTTTCGGACTGGCGGACAATATAATAAGCCTCATTTAAATATCATACTGTAGCCTTATAAATGTCAATCACATTGCGATAGGAAGGTAATTAAACTTTACAAAATTGGGCACTTCTGGTTGCGATAGGAAGGTAATTAAACTTTACAAAATTGGGCACTTCTGGACTATACATTTAATTATATATATATATATATGGCCCTCAAAATAAAATAAAAAAGTCTTAAGTTCATCGGAAAAGCATTTTGAGCTCCTCAATCCTAGCCGTTCGAACTTCCTGGTCGGTCAGGGCCCCAGCAATCATGCGCTGCTTGCGTGCCTGGACTTGCTGCATTCGTTCCTCCACCGTGTCCTAATACAGAGAGAGAGATAGAGAGTAAATAACCAATACCAAAACCTTTTTAAAATTATAACAGTGGATGTCACGCAGCTTTTCTGCAACCACTTAGAATAATAATAATGTTTCTCCAACAACTCTTGCCAATGCAAAAGTAGAGTAACAAAAGTAACCCCATTCTATTCTATTTATGTATTTATATAATTACCATAAAATATACAACTGTTCCATTAAGCTAATGAACGAGTTTTGTTAGGTTAGGTTAAGTTATAAACAAGTCAGCATGGCCTAATTTTATGTTATCGAGATCGAACTAGACCTACCTACTTTCTTTTTTAATATTTTTGTTTTTGGTCTGTGAACCAACCACACTACAAGACCAGCCACTGCTCCTTGGCTATGGCAGTGGCTGGTCTTCCTTGACATCCTAGGCCTAGCCCAGTCAATATCCTTAAGGGCTTAAACAGCTTAGGCTATACTACGGCCCATCTTAATTTTTGGTGTGCTATCCTGCAATAGAAGAATGAACTTTGTTGCACTTTGGATCCTCAAGGCACCATCCACTACAGAAATGTTTGTTTTAAAATTTGACCTCACACCATGAAGGCTTGGCTCAATTCTTGTCATTTTGGTGTATAAAAATAAAAACGAAAAGTTAGAGATTTACCTTCACAATAAATCTTCTAACACGAACTGTTCGCTTTTGTCCTATACGATGAATCCGCATTATTGCTTGCTCTTCGACAGCAGGATTCCACCATGGATCCTATATATTAAAGGCGTGTAAGAGGGAAGGAAGCAAACAGACATGGGGAAAAGAAAAGCAACTACGAGAAGAACATGAGTGAAAATTGTACCATCAAGAAGACATTGGAGGCTGCGGTTAAATTCAAGCCTACACCGCCGGCTTTCAAAGACATTAGCAATACCTGAAATGTCAAAGAAACATATAATAAACAATAACAATTTTTAACAAGTAAATGGAAAGAAATGTTGAGGTAGCAGAGTGCAAGAATTCTGGTGGAGAAAAAAGAGTGCTTACCATCTTCTCTTTGGTCTCACTAAACTCCTTCAGGACCAACTCCCTCTGCTTCTGAACCAGCTTTCCATCAAACCTCAAGAACCCAATTCCCCTCCTCTTTAATGGGATCTCCAGCAAATCAAAAAATGAAGTCCATTGGCTAAAAACAATGCTCTTTTCACCAGAACCTGTCCGCTGAATATGTTCCAGGCACTCCAAGAGTCCTGAAACCTTTGAAGACTCCTTCCAGTTCTTCTCAACATCAACCCAGAACTGGTTTTCTGATGGACATGCTATGAGATCAGTCTTTTTAAGCAATTGTCGACAAATTGGGCATAGCCCAGATGTTGGAGTCCGCCAGCTTGAGAGGAGACACTCCCTGCACATCTTATGTGCACATGGAGTGAGCACAGGGTCATCTGCATACTCCAAGCATATGGGGCATTCTGTGTTTTCACCCCTCCGAATGCCTTCAACAACCTCCTCAACATATGCATGGGTTGGCACAGTCTGGTTTGCAGTGGTAGAGTTAGAATTAGTCTCAAGGAACCTTCTTGCAAGCTTGCTCAGGTCTGTATACTTTTGTGAATCAGCTCGACTGGCATATGTTCAAATCAAGAATTATTATAGACAAAAATAGAAAGAAAAAAATGTGGTAAGATGAAATCCATTACAACAGATTAGCGCATGGCCTTTGCAATCATTTTCACACCTCATAACAAGAAATGGATGGTTGCAACACTGCCTCAATCGAAGCAGTAGCTCAAGGATATTTGCATAGTTGTGAAGAACCTTGCCTTGAGCAACAAACTGGTCAAATTGGACCTGTTTTCGTAAATGAATGTAAGCTTCTTCATTTGATAAAGACAGGCCTGGTTAACAGGCTAAGAATCCACTAAAAGCAATTCCAAGTGCTTGAGTGCAAAATAATGAAGTTAATGATAATGAGTAACTAAGATAATTCTCACTTTAGATCTCTTAAAAAGTGCATCATAAAAGTCATGTTCAGCTTCTGACTGTTTACATTCAATGATCTGAATGTCCGTTGGAGGGAGAACGAGTATAGGCCTAAAACAAAGGCACCAACAGTTACGATGCTGAGAGTTGCAAAAACTGTCTATTAATAGGTTCAAAAACGAAAAAAAGCGTGATACCTTCCTTCTTTATCCTTCGTCTCCTTTGTTCTTCTCAACATCAATGGCCTCAAAATAGCTTTGATCAGTTTCATCCCTCTTGGATCACCATTCTCATAGGGCTTTTGAATCAATTTGTTCCACCTACATTATGGATGAGAATTAATGACGTGCTAATTGTGAAATCTAGCAAGCTTAAATTTTGAAAGTTTTATTCCTAGGCAGTAACAGAAGAGTGATGCCTACAAAGCCAGTGTTGAACAAGTTTTATCCTACCAAGCCCAATTGCACCATGGTTCAACGTGTAAGAAGCATAAAAGGCCGTAGAGATCTTCCAAATTATTCTGCGGCAAGTGATAAAAAGGAGATTTCAAAAGTTAGGATATGATGTGCTAGAGTGTTCCTTTTCCTGACCTTTAAAGCTAACAGATCAATCATTTAGATGAAGGGTATTGGTTTAAAGACGGCTTAAAAATTAAAAATGCATGCAATGCGTAGAACTAAAGAAAAAGGTACGATATACTTCGGTACCATATATTTCAGGGACTCTATTTGCCCTTGCAATTATGATGTTATCTCGCAAACAAGGTGCATAAATATATAAACAATGAAAACCTGAATAGGGGTTCCTGTCAGACACCACCGGCAGTGTGAGGACAATGAAAAGGCAGCCTGAGCACCTTGAGTCTTCCAGGATTTTATGGTGTGAGCTTCATCTAGAACCACCCTATACCAACTGACCCTGTGAAAGATGCTGTTCTCTGAATCCTGTAACAGGGTTACAAAGTTTCCTTTAAAAGACAACAGTTAAAAGTGGAAAGCTAACTGACTATCAGTTTTTTCAAGAGTTCCAGTAAATTAATTTCTTAGTTGGGAAAATGAAGCAATTGTCCATCTGAAGATATAGTATTTCCTTACATTTTTATAAGCTGCAGTTAATACCCCGTATGTTGTCAAGACCACATTGTGTTCTGCGATCACCTTTGGATCGCTGGCTCTGCTCCCACCATAGTGAACGAAAATGGATATACTTTCAGGCTTTGAATGGGTTTCAAGCTCATCCTGGGATTTTTAAAAGAATTAATAAGACAATCTAGTCAAGTAGATAAAATTGTGGTAACATTTCTCAGTTACTTTTCTATCAGCAGTCAGCAACAAAAGAACCATTAGCATTTTCTGTTCTCTTTAGCCTAGTGGCATCATTGATTGACCCATAACATAGATCAAAAGGTTTTTTCAAAATTACTTGGGTTTCATAACATCACGGGTTATCTTTTATTTATTAATATATGAGGAAGGATATTCACCTTCCATTGTCCCAGCAATGCCATGGGACAAACAATGAGAGTTCCACCATTTGCTTTAGAAGAGGTTTTGGTACGGCAATCTTTGTTACTCTTTGTAGTTTCAGTACCATCGGCAGTTGCAGTGCCACACTTGTGGTTAACATAGCATCCTCTACCCGGCCTTGCAAGTATTAGAGCGATTGTCATCACAGTCTTCCCAAGCCCCATTTCATCTGCCAATATCTGAAGATAATACTTTATTGGTTAGAAATAAACCTCATGGACCATTGATATACAACCACCTTACCCCCCAACCCACAACATCTAACACGCACAAAGAAAAAAATGGTTGTTTAATTCAATATAAGAAAGTAATCCACATGAAAGTGCAAATTAAGGGGTAGAACTCACTCCTCCTCTTGCCATCTGTGTTGCAGTTGGAAATTTTGTAGTTGATTCACCTGAGAAAGTGTTCACATATATTGAGGAAGCCCGCCTGCAATATAGCATGTTAGCTGAAGTAATTACTTAATAGATATTTGATCTAACCGCACATGAGCATATCTGCGTACACACGAATGCATGTGTGTACAGACACAGAAAACTACATACTCATCACTTATTTGATATGCTGCCCAGCATGGATGAAGTGTTTTCGCTGCTTTCTCAGCATGTATTCCCTTCTCTAATTCTGACATCCAGTAGAGAGCTTGTTTCTGGTACGGCCTAAGATCACACATGAGTGTATATGGGGGTTCCATCTCCTAAAGAATTACAGGAGGAATAAAAAAGAAACCACTTGGTGACTTCCATATCATCATAATTTGCACCAAATGGTGAATGTAAAGGATAACCGGTCAAATTGTTCTACCTCCAAGTTATACATTTCTGCTGCCCCCACAAGTTTATTCAGAGATGACTCTGAGATAGCTTGTTCATCTTTGCTTTGTTCTGGATACTGCTGACCACCCTTTCTTCGCTTCACAACGGGCAACATTGATGCGGCTTCTTCTGTATCATCCTGTTCAGATTAACAGCAAGTATTATTTTTGTGACCTTGGCTACACTCCTGAGACTTTACATATTAGCCTCATCATTCCCTTTCCCTTTCCTTTTTTTGGGAGAGAGCTGATACTGTAGATTTATCAGTACATATCTGTATGCATGGAATTGTTAAGACGCCAGCAACACAAATGCATATAGGAATATGCAACATATAAGGGCAGACCTAAACTGCTGCATTGAGTCATCACATAATTAAACAAAGAATTTTTGCAAGCAGAATGGCAGCCTTACACTCGTATGGTGTGGAATCAACTCCAGAAGTTCATGCTATGCCAATTTGCCTTTTGCTATTGGTCCTCTGGGTGCAAATAACCAAAAGCCATTTTCATTGGCATCCGGGGGGGTCCAATAGCATAAAGTGGCTGACCCACGAAAAGTTAAATAAAAATCCGAATGCTAATGCTTTTCGGGTCAAATAACCAAACAAATAGCATTAAGAAAAAACTATCAAGCTAGACTATTATTCGATCAAGCAATTGGGATATCGAAAATTAATAGAAAAAAAAGATGAGGGGCATCATACATACATCTAGATTTAGCACACGTTTCCGAGAATGAAGTTCTTCGGGGGTAAATTCGGCCTGATGACATACACCAAAAAAGCACGATTGAAACTTAAAAAATACTAGGAAAATACCAGTGTCATTAAGGTGTATTCTCTTATAGAGAATAGTAAAATAAACAGGACAGGCAAAGATTTAGAGCATACCTTCTGATATGGTTTAATTTTCAACAATTTAAACAGACTGAGAAGAGGATGAAGTGTAGAGTCAATGTTATAGGGAGCATCTAGCCTCCATGAAGACGTGTCATCCTTCGTGAAAATTGAGTGGTGTATGTAAAAGCTGCCACGCATGTAATCGGTCAAATTCGTTGAGATATCATCCCGTAATTGAAAGGTAATTTTGAGAACGTAAAAGTTAAAACCACCCCGATTCATTGACTATATTTGTCTTAGGAAATAGTAATAAAATAAAAATTACAATGAAATAAAAATTCAAATGAAACCAACTTAGACTGATAAATACAATCAATTCAAAAATACCAGCAATTTGTTTCACCACGATAACAAAGAAAATGGGGAACTACAAGGTTTTGCTACTAGATTAAACTTTCAATTTTGGTTTGTGACATGAGAAAACAAGCGGATAGCACAAATTTTAAAGCCTTACCTTACACATAGCATGATTTCTTGCATAATGGAAAGGTTTGATGGTGCAGCTACGCATCGTCCAAGAACTTTAACCTTTGAGGAATTTACAAGCGGAACAACACATTTTCCCCACTCCATCGGAAGCCTACCAATCTAAACTCAAATTGGGGGGAAAAATTAAAAAAAAAGAACGGTTCATGCAACGTAAATAAACATCTAGCTCCAAGCAAATAAAAAAAATCACATATATAATATTTCCAAGGAGAGGAAAATGGAAGGTTTGTACTGCATAGGGAAACCGCAAATTATTAACAATATATGATGTAAATTTCAATGAAGTCTACCTCTCCAGACCGTTTAGTTGAGAAACGAACAATCCACGGTGCATTAGGTCTCCAATTTGTGGAAGAAAAAGCAAAATGTACGACCTCATTGTCAACCAATTTCCTTCCTTTTGAGGTTGAAAGTGCGGTGACTATTGTCCTTCCCACCAGAAACCATTCTGGATCCTCCGGAAAATCCCCATCCTCCACCGGGCCAGAAACGACCCTTTCCTCAACTATTTCCTTTTTCACCTTCTGAGGTTTCGAACAAAATGCAGAACCAATTGGTTCTTTCGCAGATACCTTGTTCTCAGCCCCAGCTGGTCCTTTCATATATACCTTGTTCTCAGCCCTTAAATCAGGTTCCTTAATTACTTTAACTTCAGGCGTTGATTCAATAGGTAATTCTTCTTTTATATGTACCTTATTACCAGGCCCCAAATCAGGTTTTTCTGTCAATTCAACTTCAGTCCTGGACTCATTTGGTAATCCTTCCTTAACGTGTACCTCATTCTCAGCCCTCAAATCAGGCACCTCTTTGACTTCACCTTTAGCCCTGGACTCGTTTGATGATCCTTCTTTCACCTGTACCTTATCTAACTTATACTCAGAACCCAGATAAGGTTCCTCCTTCACTTCTACTTTAGGCCTAGACTCATTTAATGATTCATCATTCTCTAGATCTTTAGTGCCCGCTTCTTTCTCTTGGGAAATGGAATATTCACCCCTAGACTTAACGCGACTGTTGTACCTAAGCCAGAGCCACTCTTGGAAGGACTTGGCTTTGACCCTTTGTAACGGAACCAATTGAAGAGTACCATCAGACACCTCGGGTTTCTTTTCAGAACCCTTACTCAGAAAATCCATATGGGGTTCCTCCTTGACTCTTGCTACTTCTAGCTCTCTAGGTTGCTCTTCCTTCATCTGGGTTCTCAGGCACTCCTCCTCGGACATCACCTTCGTATCCGTCGCCTTAAGGAACTCGTCAAACGTCATTTTCAGCGAGCCCTTGGAGATCCTGTCAACAGGTCGCTCCTTCACTTTGCTCTCCGGATAGGACCCCGGAAGCGATCTCGGTTTCACTTCTTCGGGATCCTCAGGGTCCTCCGCCTTGATCTGGGTGGAGATCCGTGTGCCGGTACTGGTAACGGTGCGAATCACGGTGAGGGGCTGGGGGCAGTAGACGGGATTTTGAAGGGGACCATCGGTGTCACCCTCAGGATGAGCCGCCATGATTTGGAAGAAGAGAAATGGAGAGTAGGGTTTGAGAAAAGGCGAAATAGTGAAAGAGAAAATGCAGAATTTGTGCTTCTCCGTATAAGAGAAGAGAAGCGAACAGAGAGAGAGAGAGAGGGAGAAGAAACAGAGGGAAGTCACTTTGAATGGGAAAGAGAAGCGGAGGGATTTTGGAATATAACTAAATAAAAAGTTGGCGCGAAAGGTTTTTACGGAGTTAAAATTCCCGGTCCTTCTTCACGATTTTGGCGCGGAAGTGCGGGGGTAAAAAAAGATTAGAGAGGTAAATAATTTATACGACTTTGGCCAAGCGGCGTTTTAAGAGGAAAGCCTAGGTTCAGAGAAAGTTATACTGTCGTTTCGATATTTTTGGAAAGGAGCATCACTTTTTAGCCTAATATTTATTAGAATAATACTATTGGGAGTGACAGGCTGACTTTCTTTGGGGATGTGTTTTTATTTGGTTATTAATTGAGTTGGTTCGTGAATTTGTAACCACGGTTTTCCTTATGATATAAGTGATGAATTTTTAATAAAATGTCAGAGTTGCCATCCTTCTTCTCACAAAAATAAAAAAATGAATAACTATTCCATTAACTTAGGTACTCGTAATTTCCAAATGGTATGAACAAATATATTATTTAATATAAAAATCTAAAACTAAAAATATATATTATCTTTTATTATCACCCCTCCGTCAAAAAGTTACTTTTAAGTTTTCATGCAACAACGTATTTTTTAGGGGTACTATCTGCATGGTGCTGGGCGGGATAGCTGGGTGCATCCAAACATTTTCTATTCTTAATGCCATACTCGATAACTTTAAGAGTATTCTTATTCGATTATCTAAATGTAAATATAAAATTTGCATAGACATAATTTAACATTTAACTATTCCACTCAAAACTTATTTTCAAATTGGATTATCTATTTATTAGTTAAAATAATAATAAAATATTATAAATTTAATTATATTTTTTTAAAAAAAATTCTATTAATTTTTTTTTTCTAAATTAAGAGTTTATATGGAAATACATTATTATTTTTTATTCAATAATATGGAAAAATAATACGGGAGAAAGAATGAGAATGAAGATGAAGAATAGAGGGAAAGAGAGTGTATAAAGATATTATTTTTTATTCATTTATATGTGAAATAGTAACAATCAAATTTAATTGCAAATCTTAACTTTATTGTAGCTAACAGTCAAAAATTTTAAAGTTAGATAATTCAATATAAAGCATTTTCAAGTTCTATTGGTTAAATTTTTCATTGAATTTGCATTTGCATAATCCAATAAGGATGCTCATATATATTTTACTTGTTTGTTTGCCTCCTTGCACATTTCCACCCATCCCAAATTATAGTTTTATTTAGATTCTTTCTATCTTAGTACTCCTTCGAGATTTGGAAATATTAGTTTGGAAAATAACTCATACAAGTAGGGGTATTAAGATTTTTAAGATATATCTACATTATTTAAGCTATATAGAAGACTAGCAATTTTAAAAAAGTCAAAAAACTTATTATTTAATTGATAAATTGATTCGTTTAATATTAACTCTTCATGTTTATACTGTTATACCAAACGAGCATTTTTTACTATAAAACTTAAGAAAACTAGATTGCCTACTCGATTAAAAGAAGAGTTTATTGCAGATCATTTACTGGTTTGTATTGAGAAAGAAATTACTAAGAATTTTACTTCAAAGATGATAATGGACAAATTTTATTCTATGAAAGATCATTGTCGAGCCTAATTTGGAGGGAAAATACTAAGTTCATATTTTAGTTTCTTTTTTGTTTTTTTTTATTTAATGTAAAGGTCTCTAGTAAAATAGGAAACTTTTTGTATTTAGAAAAGAAAATTATCTTACAAAATAATTTATAGACGGGATTTTTTATATATAATTTTATGATATATGATTATTATTATTTTTATATAATCACATGTAAAAGATACATATTATTTATGTAAACACATACGATATATTTTGTCAATCGCCCTTTATATACCAAAATTAAGTTTCATCTCTAGTTAAAACACAACATGCATCAAGGATAAAAAGTTTCTCTCTCTATAACGTCCTGAGGGCACGAAAGGAGAAGAAGGTTCTAATCTCACCGTCACGGGTGAGGTGGTGATTGGCTGATCGCAAGGGTGGTGCAGCGGTGGAGAATGGAGGATCTAGAAGGGACTTGGGAGAATCTGAAGTTGAATGACAATGAACACGTAGCCATTGATCTAGTGTTGAAGAAGTCCGAAAGGATCAAAAACCGGGGAGAGTGCAGTCTGATTGGGAAGGTCTAATCGATCGGATTAAGGGGAGGGAGGTGGTCCGATCAACAATTAACAAGATTTGGAAGGTTAGTAAGCCTCCGGACTTCATTGAAATTAGTCTAAATGTATTCATAATCTCCTTTTCAAATGTGGGTGATAAGTTGAGGGTACTGGAAAGATATTCCTGGCTAATTGAAAACTGTCTGTTTGTATTGAAACCGTTCGACGGAATGACTCAACCAAACCATCTATGCTTTGATCACGATTCTCTTTGGGTGCAAATGCATCATTTGTTGTTTGCGTGTATGACGAAGGAAGTGGGGATGCAGATTGGAGACACTCTGGGTAAGGTCCTGGAAGTGGATGCGCCAGAGGAGGATGTAAGTTGGGGGAGCTACCTGCGTGTGACGCCCCCAAATTCCGCTTGGGATTGAACGGACATTTGAAGCGTCGAGACATGCAACACAAGGTTACCTGCCCCCGTTCATGACATATAAGATGCAATGTTCCTAACATGCATCTAGCATTTTGCAATATTCGCAGCGGATAATTTTTTTTCTTTAGCAATACTATGCACCAAACTAAAAATTATCCCAAATACTTGAAACATATTTCATACATAAAGGCATACTAAAAAGTCGTGATCACCACACTAGTCCAAAATGGTTGTGATCAAAAGAATACTTGAGATACAACTCCAAAAGTACAAGTAGTAACCTAAGTTAAATACTATGCCATCATCAACATCGCACCGTGGCCTAGTCGACCGTGTTCAGTTGGTCAGATTTCAATTCTTCTTCGGGTCCTGTAACAAGATCTACCATTCGGGGGGAATGGTAGTTGGGACTACCACAGTGAGATTTGATTACAAATCTCAGTAAGTTAACATAAAACTCACACACAGGTTAAAGATGCATGCATGGCAGTAAAAGCATAAATGCATAAGTATAGTCGTACATAAGCATATCATAACTTGACATATAGCATGACATAACCAGAACTTAAACGTGAACTGAACTTGACTTAACATGGCATGAACTTAAGCTTAAAACATAACATGAACAAACAACATAACATGAACGTGAAACATAACATGGACTTGAAATATAGCATGAACGTAAACATGCATAACATAAATAAGAACTTGAAAATAACATAAACTTGAACATAACATGACATGAACATAACATGTACGTGAGCATAACATAACATGGACTTGATCTAAAACTTGACTTATCATGTATTTGATCTGAAACTGGACTTAACATAAACTTGGAATATTATTCAATTGTCTTGATTAATAACGTGCGTTAATACGTACTCCACAGTTGTTGTGGCCCCACGTATTCAAGTAACATAAAAATAATACGTACTCCACAGTTGTTGTGGCCCCACGTATTCTACTGTCACAATTGCTGTGTCTCAGTAGTGTATGCTCCACAGTTGTTGTGGCCCCATACTTCATGCTCCACAGTTGTTGTGGCCCCATGAATACAATAACATAAAATATAATACGTACTCCACAGTTGTTGTGGCCCCACGTATTCTACTGTCACAATTGCTGTGTCTCAGTAGTGTATGCTCCACAGTTGTTGTGGCCCCATACTTCATGCTCCACAGTTGTTGTGGCCCCATGAATACAATAACATAAAATATAATACGTACTCCACAGTTGTTGTGGCCCCACGTATTCTACGTGTCACAATTGCTGTGTCTCACGTAGTGTATGCTCCACAGTTGTTGTGGCCCCATACTTCATGCTCCACAGTTGTTGTGGCCCCATGAATACACATAACATAAAATATAATACGTACTCCACAGTTGTTGTGGCCCCACGCATTATAAGTAACATAAAATATAATACGTACTCCACAGTTGTTGTGGCCCCACGTATTATAGTAACATAACATGTCTTATCTTTCTTAATGCATGAGATATTATTTAATATCATATACTTTTCTAACATGGCGTATACTTGTAAATGACACAATATGATTTAATCATAAACATTTAATGGCATACATGTATCATATGGCATACTTAACATGGCATACTTATAACATACAGCATTGTATGACAGAAAAGATTGTGTAACAGATAAATATTCATGAGAGATTAAATCATACGTAACAGATAAACATGTAATGACATAGCATGACATGGCATATACGATAACATACATACATAAATTGTAGTTCCCTTACCCATCACACATACACAATAAACTGATAGTAAGTTAGAGGCTAACTTACCTCGATCGTCGCGTTCTATGAGAATAGAGCGCGAAACACGAGGAACTACACAACAGCTGGAAGAGGAACACTCAAGTCCTTAAGATTTTCAATTCTGAATTTAATTGCCAAATTATGAGCACTTGCAACACCACGGGCAACTTGAGGTTTCACTATACTCGAAAAATATAATTTGACTTCAGAAAGCCTTTGCACTAAATCAAGTTCATTAAATATTATCAATAACAACCAAACAAATAACTCATTTCTCAATCCATATACTCTTAACCATAATCAACCACAAGATGACACCCGTCACCCCGGACTATAAGCCAAAACACCACTGCTTCGGGACACTGTCATACAGTTTCCCAACACTACACCATACGCTCTACACTTCTCTGTTACGCCATCCAACCCTTCGTGACACGCCATCCGGTGTATCATGACCTAGTACAGAGTACACTCACGTGAACTCTCTTCCATCCACACTACAACACACATCGCTACGATACACGCTTCACGGTGCATCGCTACGCGACACAGAGTATGCGCTACGCGTACTTCCTTCGCTATAACACTCATCAACACGATGCACATCACACGATGCATCACCATACAACACGGAGTACACTACATGCGTACTCCCTTCCTTCTACGACACACATCACTACAGCGCACGTCGCGCGGCGCGTCGCTGCATTACACAGAATACGCTACACGCGTACTCTCTTCACACTACACGCCGTATCACAACTACGGCATCCATCTCACGCCCATACTTCACAGCACAGTCCACAAAACTACAAAATCAAGCCCAACACTTCACAACCACACTTCGCTTCACAACTACGCAGCGAACTCCACAAACACTAACTACACAGTCTACAGCCAACCAAATCAACTATGTTAAACATAAATAACTAAAGATAGAGGGTTATACCATCGACGGGATAACCCGTGCGTCGCTCGCTGCTCGTCACGAACATGCGTCGGAGGAGCGTACGTGGCGGTAACACCGCGTACGGTGGCTGTCCACCACATAAAGTGGTAGTTTGGGTTTGAGAAAAGCTAGGCGTGGCCTTGGAAGGCTCATGGTCGCCTTGTGGTGGTCAAAGGTGGCGGAGCACGGCGGCATCACGCCGTGAACAGTAAAACCGAACGGTGGGAGGAAAACGCGAGGTAGCGAAATGCCATAGAATTCATGGCAAGCTAGGGAAAGGTAGATGAACATGTGGTGGAGCTGTGGTGGCGAGGTGGTGGTCGGACGGTGGCTGACGGCGGCGGATCGGCCGTTTGAAGCCATTTTCGGCCTTGGAGAGTGAGAGAGAGTGAGAGCTCTACAAAGCTCCGTTGGCCATGAAATTTCTTGGAGAGGTTCATGAGGATGAGAGGAACAAGATGGTGGTGGTGAAACACCACGGGTGGCCGTGTACGGCGGCGCACGGTGGTGCAACCGAACGGGTGTTTTGAGAAACCCATATGAGAAAGAGTGAGAGTTAGGGAAAAAGAAAGACATGGGGAGGAAGCCCTTGATGTGGTGAATCCAATGGTGGTGCTTGGTGGCTGATTTGGCCGTGTATGGTGGTCCAAAATGGTGAAAAAGCCTTAAAGACCCATTTGTTTGGAGGCGAGAGTGGTGGCTAACGGTGGCTCGGATGGAGGTGAAACTTGGTGGGGATGTTCACCGGTGAGAGGGGAAGAAATCTGGGTGGGTGGTGTAGGCCACGCCGCCGGCGAGCGGCGGTTCTGGGCGGAGAAAGAAATCGGCAACAGGGGAGAAAACAGGGCAGGGGCAGCAACTTCCGGGGGCTCGTGGCGGCTAACGGCTGGTCCGATGGCTCTGAAAATTGGTGGGTATGAACTCTGGTGGAAGGGGAAGAGAATGGCGGGGGTGGTGTACGACACCTCCACCGGACGGCGGAGAAACGGCCGGCCGAATGGGCGGCGACGGTAAGGAGGAAAACAGGGCAGGGCAGCAACTTCCGGGGGCTCTTGGCGGCTAACGGCTGGTCCGATGGCTCTGAAAATTGGTGGGGATGAACTTTGGTGGGATGGGAAGAGAATGGCGGGGGTGGTGTACGACACCTCCACCGGACGGCGGAGAAACGGGCGGTCAAAGGGCGGCGACGTAAGGAGAAATGGGGAAGGGAAGAGCATGGGGAGAGAGAGAAAGAGAGGAAAGAGAGAGAAGAAAAAGGAAAAAGGAAAAAGTGAAGGGAAAAGGGTAGGGGCCTAGGTAATTAACTTCAATCCTACGTTTCGGGATCCTCAAATAAACCAACGATGAGTTAAAACACTGATTTGAAAACGCGTAAGTGTTTTATTTTAAATAAAACACTTAAATAAAACACTACGAGTAATTAAGGTAGAATATCATTTTATAAACTAAAGTTTATAAAATAATATTTCCTCATCATTATTTAAAATGATAAAGTACCGTTAATTAATCGAAGAGGATAAAATCATTTAAATTAATAAAACACTTAATTACAACACTGAGAGGAATTAAGATAAAATATTATTTTACAAACTAAGGTTTATAAAATAATATTTCTTCATCATTATATAAAATGATAAAGCATCATTAATTACTCAGAGAGGATAAAACCATTTAATTTAAATAAGAGTTGTTAAACCTAAGGTTTCAAGTTTTGTGTAATTATATATTTACACATGGATTTTGATGATAACAAATGAATTCATAGAATAAAGGAGTCTCAAGCTCAAGTTATCTACACAATGGAGTCAAGCACATCAAGAAACCAAGCATGAGCAAGAAGGGAGCAAGTTCACATTAAAGTCATAGAATAATGTTGTAAATCTCTTTAAAATTCGAAATTAGGATTAAGGCTCAAAAATTAATATTTTATCATAAAGCATTAAAATACATTTTCCACATGTGCATGAATATTTTGAAAATTAAATTTGAAAATTTTGAAAGATAATTGATTGTCATCTTTCACATGTGCATGCCATGATTAAAGGGTTGAACTTTGAAAATATTAAAGATGATTGATTGTCATCTTTCACATGTGCATGTTTTATTTGAATATTTTCAAAAGTGATTGATGCTTTTCTTGACTTATGCAAAAGGAAGATGCCTTTGTTTGAAAATTTTGAAAAGTAAAGTGTGCTCCTTTTGTCATATGCAAAAAGTAAAAGATTAGGTTTGAATTTTTTGAAAAGTAAAGTGTGCTCATTTTGTCACATGCAAAAAGTAAAAAGATTAGGTTTGAAATTTTTGAAAAATGAATGATGATGTCTTTGACATGTGAATCTTTTTAAATTTGAATATGAAGTCTCATATGCCTATAAATAGATCATTTGAGAGCTTCACATTCACAACACCAAGAGCATACAACTCTCATTCAAAGCTTTCATTCTCTCTTCTCTAAGCATTGAGCCTTAATCCTTTTTCATTTTGAGAGATATAGGTTGTGCTGTATTGTTCTTATTTCACTCATTGAGGAGTGTTTTCTGATATTCTACCCACTATCAATTCTTGTATCAGTAAAAGGGTGTGTACAACCCTTGTGCGTGTAGAAAGTGTTCTACACAGGGAATCGTTGAATCACCACGTGTAAGGTGATTGCAAGTGTAGAGGGTGTTCTACACGGATCCTTTGTAGCGGTGTTGTTCAAAGGTGTAATAGGTTTTTACCTCCACCTGAAGGAGGTTGAATAGTGAATTCGGGGATCGTCAAGGGGTAGCTTGAGGCGAGGACGTAGGCAGTGGGGCCGAACCTCGTTAACATACTGAGTTTGATTCTCTCTTACCCTTACTCTTTATATTTATTGCTATTTCGTATTTTGTTTATATTTGATATTGTATATTTGATTTATAATTGTTATTTTTTTTAAATACAACTCAATTCACCCTCCCTCTTGTGTTAGTCATCTGGGCAACAAGAGTTTTCAACGAAAAAAAATAAATCTCTTAATATCTTAAAACAACTAAAATATTTAATCTAAGTAATTATCCACAATTATAATATTTTCAGAACTCATTAAATTATTATAATTGTGCTACTTAAAAAAAAAATAAACTTATCTAATACTTTGAAATTCGGTGGATAAGATCCGGAATACGCCATCGAGGTACAACGCTTAGGATAAATCTGTTCATGATTTTACAGTTGTCGATGAAGAACAAAGTAACGTGATTTACGGAAAAAGATAATTATGCATGTGATTTCGGGTGAGGGTAGAGACGAGAGAGATAGTGACTGCTGTCGGGAAAGAATCAAAAACTAATTGCCGTGCTGTCTAATATGTGCGAAAAAGAAAGAGAAGGGTGAGGAGATAAGACTAAATTTTAGCGGGCTGTTACACTGCGGGTGAAAATAGAGTTAGATTTGAGGAAGCCGATTGCCCGTGGTAGAACAATAAATGTGGAGAAGCAGCGGATGTGGGTTTCGTTTACTTATGAAAAACTCCCAAAAATGTGCTTTAGGTGTGGACGTATTATTCATGGGGAGTTAGGATGTGAGGCAGCTGGTATTAAGCGAGGACAAGAGGGGGAGAGGGAAAGCCAGTTTGGCCTATGGCTTAGAGCTAGTGGGAATTACCGAGGGAGTCCTATGGGTAGTTCAAAGGGAAAGGAAAATGGTAGCTCTGGGATGGGAAGAGAAGAGAGGAAAAAGATGCATGAGGAATGTGTAAGTAGAAAAGAGGAGGAAGGGAAGAAGGAGTGTAATGAGGTAGTAGAATTTCAATCTGGAAATGTTTTGGGGGGGAGGGGGGGGGGGGGGAAAGGGGGGGGGGGGGGGGGGGTGATACTATAATAGAAAATGAGACGATGGTCCCAGGGGTGGGGGATAGTGGAGGAGAGAAGATAACTACTGAAAGAAGTGAGGTGAGGTTAATAAAAAATGAAAAAAAAAAACAGTACAATGTCTAGAGGTAAATGGAAGAGGAGGGCTAGAGAGAAACAGATAGAGGTGGGAGGTGAGCAAAAACAGGTTGTTAAAAAAAGGAGTGCAGGAATTGAGGTGGAGTCTTTAGAAGGGGGTGGGAAACTGAAGAAGGTAAAAAATTTAGAGGAGAAATGGGCACTTGATATTGTAATTGTTGAGGCGGAGGCTGTTGAGCAGCCCTGCCTAACCCAATGATTCTCATAAGTTGGAACTGTCGAGGGCTTAGGAACCCTCGAACAGTTCAGGATCTTTGCAGTATGGCAAAGATAAAGAAGCCCAAAATAATGTTTCTTATTGAAACATTACTTGTTACAAGGAAGTTAAAGGGGGTAAGGAAGAGGTTGGGTTTTGAAAATTGTTTTGGAGTGGAGCCCGTGGGTAGAAGTGGGGGGCTTGCCATGATTTGGAGTGGAAATGTAGTGGTGGAAATTCAAAATTATTCGAGGTGGCATATAAATGCTTGGGTTGAGGATGAAGATACTAAGCAGAGATGGCTTTTCACTGGATTCTATGGGCACCCTGAAACTGCAAAAAGAAATCTGTCATGTGAACTATTGGGTTCTCTAAGACCACCTGTTCAAATACCTTGGTGTGTAGCTGGGGATTTTAATGAATTGGTGAGTCAATCAGAGAAGGTTGGAGGAAGACAAAGGGGGGAAGCCCAAATGTGCAGATTTAGAGAGGCATTGAAAATAAATGAATTATGGGATCTGGGATGCAAGGGAGATAAGTTCACATGGAACAATGGGCATATAGATGATACCTTTACAAAAGAAAGGCTGGATAGATGTGTAGCCAATAATATTTGGAGAGAAGTTTTTAATGATGTATGAGTGGATACTTTACCAGCAAGAAATTCAGACCATAAGCCATTAGTGTTGGGCTTGTCAACAAATCAAATGAGTAGACAAATGTGTAAGAAACTTTTCAGGTTTGAAGCTGGTTGAACTATAGATAAAGAGTGTGAGGAGGTGGTGTCGAGGGAGTGGGCAAATTCTAGGAGGAATGATGGGTTGCTGGGGAAAATAAAAGAGTCATTGAGAAATTGTGGAGTAGCATTGAGAGGATGGAGTAGGGAGAAGATGAGTGAAAATGAGGAGGAGTTAAAAAAAAACAGAAAAATTAAAAAAGATTTAGGAAGAGGAGGAGGGGCATAGTAGAGAGGAAGTGAAGAAACTAAGAAGTGAGGTATGCCTACTGTTGGAGAAGGAAGAATTAAAATGGAGGCAGAGGGCAAAAAAGAATTGGTTTATGCATGGAGACCGTAATACAAAGTACTTTCATGCTTGTGCAAATCAGAGGAGAAGGAGGAACAGAATTTGTCAAGTGGTGGATTTACAAGGTAGAGTTATGAAGGAACAAGGGAAAATTGCAAGAGCTTTCAAGTTGCACTTTGAAGAGGTCTTTTCCTCGAGAGCACTTTCTGAGGAGGAGATGGGAGATTGTTTGCAGAAAGTGGAACAAAGAGTCACTCAGGAAATGAATGACATTTTAATGAAAGAGTTTAATAAGGCTGAAGTGGAGCAAGCAATCTTCCATACGGGTACTTTTAAATCTCCGGGGTTTGATGGCTTTGGAGCCTTTTTTTTTCAAAAGTATTGGCATATAGTGGGGGAGGAGGTGTGCCAGGCAAATTTGAGTTTTTTGAAGGGTGGAGGGGAGTTGGAGCATATGAATCATACTTTTATTGCCTTAGTTCCAAAAGTCAAAAATCCTGAGTTGGTTAGTGAATATAGACCTATCAGTCTATGTAATGTGATGTACAAAATTGTGGCTTAAGTTTTAGCAAACAGACTAAAGGATGTGTTGTTAGAAGTGATTTCATAGCAGCAGAGTGCTTTTATTTCGGGGAGATTAATTTCTGACAACATTTTAGTTGCTTATGAGCTGCTGCACTCGATGACAAAGAGACCAAAATGGAAGGATGGGAGCATGGCTGTGAAGTTAGACATGTCAAAAGCCTATGACCGTGTAGAATGGAGGTTTTTGGAAGGGGTAATGAGGTAGTTGGGTTTCTATGAGCAGTGGGTCAAGTTAACTATGAGCTGTGTTTCTACTGTGACATATTTAGTCCTATTTAATGGCATACCTGGTGAGACCATTACCCCTACTAGAGGACTAAGGCAAGGTGACCCAATGTCCCCTTATTTGTTCATTCTGTGTGCTGAAGGTTTGAGTTGCCTAATTAATTGGGCTGAAAAAAGGGGTGAAATAAAAGGAGTAACAGTTACTAGAGGAGGTACAAGAGTGAGTCATTTAATGTTTGCTGATGATTGTATCCTTTTCTGTAAGGCATTAGTTGGGGAATGGAAATGTTTAAGGAAGATTTTAGAGATGTATGAAGGAGCATCAGACCAGTGTTTAAATGAGCAGAAAACCTCAATATTATTTAGTTGTAATACAAAACAGCAAGTGAGAAGACAGATTCTGGAGGTAGTGGGGGCAAGATTGAATGGTAATTGTGAAAAATATTTGGGCTTACCTACGGTGGTAGGGAGGTCCAGGTACAATGCCTTCAGAAACATCAAAGACAAGGTGTGGCAGAGGTTAAACAGTTGGAAGAATCAGTTTTTATCCCAAGCAGGTAGGGAAATTTTGTTGAAAGCTGTTATACAGTCAATTCTCACATATCATATGAGTGTATTTCGACTACCAAAGAAGTTATGCAATGAGATTTCCTCTCTTATGGCCAGATTCTGGTGGGGGCAGAAACAAAATAAAAAAAAGATTCAATGGAAAGGGTGGGAAAAAATGGGAGCAACAAAAGAGGTAGGAGGAATGGGTTTTAGGGATATCGACAGTTTTAACAATGCTATGTTGGTAAAGCAATGCTTGAGGGTTATGGTGAACCCAACTTTACTATCTGCAAAGATTCTAAAAGATAAGTATTTTAAGCAACAAGATTTTCTTTCAATTAAACTAGGGTGGTGCCCATCTGTGATGTGGAGGAGCTTGTGGAGTGCAATAAAACTGTTGAAAGAATGTCTGGTATGGAGAATAGGCAATGGAGAAGCTGTGAAGTTATGGGATAGTAAATGGGTTTTATCATCCTTATCGTGGAGGGTTGTACACAGGCACGTAAAGTTACTTAATAAAGAGGCAAAGGTGGCTGAATTCATTGATGCAGATAAAAGGAAATAGAAGGAAAAATTCATTGGAGAGGTGTTGGGAAAGGAGGAAGCTGAAGAAATTTGCAAAATGCCTATAAGTAAGCTGAGATTGAAGGATAAGATGATATGGGATTTTACTAAAACAAGTATTTTCTCGGTGAAAAGTGCTTACCACTTAGATATGAGTGTGAAGAGGAGGGATAAGGGGGAGTCGTCCAATGTTAATGATGAAGGACAGGTCTGGAAGGGTATATGGGGTTTGAATATTCCTGTTGTGGTTAAAAATTGTATTTGGAAAGCAGTAAGTAATTGTCTTCTTACGAAAGAAAATCTGGTGAAAAGGAAGATAGTCAAAGAAGCTTGGTGTCTTATATGCTTTAAAGAAGAGGAATCTGTAGTTCATTCTCTTTGGGGCTGTAGTGCAGCATTTGATGTATGGGCAGAGTCACAAAGTCCAGTTCAAAAATGGAGCAGCAATGGTAAGGAATTTTTCTCGGTCTGGAAATTGTTGGCACAGAAACTAAAGGGTAAGGATCTAGAGAAGGTGGCAATTATAATGAGAAACATATAGTTGAGGAGAAATAAAGTAATTTTTGAGAATTCTTTTATAAGTCCAAAAAGAGTTATAGGGAAAGCAATGGAAGATTTGTTTGAATACCAAATGGCAAGGAGGGAGACCAGTGAGAGGCAATCAAGTCCTAGGGTCATCCGATCAAAAGTTAGATGGAGAAAACCAGAGGTTGATTTGGTCAAGCTGAATTGGGATGCGGCGTGTGACTTAAAAAAGATGCGGATGGGAGCAAATGTGGTTATAAGGAATGAAGAGGGTGAGGTGCTGATGTCCCTGTGTATGCAAAAGTCGAAAATCTGCAATGCTATTGTAGCTGAGTTGTGTGCTCTGCGGCTTGCAGTGTAGTTATGTACATAATTGAACTTTACCAAAGTGATGTTTGAAGGAGATGCAGCAGTAGTGATTGAGGGGATAAACAACAAAAAGGATAGTAGTACTTGATATGGGTAGATGATAAGCGATTTAAGGGAGATATTTGCAAATAGGAAAACATGGAAATTGCAGCATATATACAGGGAAGGAAATAAAGTTGCACATGAACTGGCTAAATTAGCCATGACATGTATGAAAGAGAAGATCTGGATAGAGGACAGTCCAATAAAAGTTTTTTCTTTTGTTTTATAAGATAAACTTTGTAACGATTGTTTACAGTGAAATGAAAAGTATACTTGCTTAATTCAAATAAAAAAAAAAGTTTCATCTCTAGTTAAATCTATTTCATAATAAATCAAAATTTACAATTTCACCGTATCAAGACAGGCTAATTTTGTTTATAAGATCGGTTGACGAAACATTTCTTTCAATATTTAATCAGATCCGCACTGCATTAAATAATACTCTTTATCTTAATTATAAAAAAGAAAATCCTTCATTTCGTGACTTTCCACTGGCCCAAAAGTAGGGAAATAAATAGATTTTTTCATAAATAAACGACGACTTGATACAGAATTATTTCTAGAATCAATAGAGATGACTCAGATGAGTAGGCTAACGTATGGTTAACATGTATTCCATCCTGGCCTCGCATTTTGATCCCTCTGTTACTCGCTCACTTCACACCGCACCTATCTTTAGTATTGATCTTATAAGGACACGCACGGAGAGAAACGCCCGTACTAATTATCAAACCCCTAGCCTATCCTTATCAACAGTCACCCACCCACAACCATGTGCACCTTAGAAAAGAGCGGCAACCTCTTCTTCCTAACCCTCACCGGCGACGGCGAGCACCGCTTCAGCCCGACAGTCATCGACTCCCTCATCTCGGTTCTCTCCCAAGTCAAATCCCAAGCCGTTCGCGGCTCCGCTCTGATCACCACCGCCCACGGCAAGTTCTTCTCCAATGGATTCGACCTATCCTGGGCCCAAGCCGCCGGATCCTCCTCCGGCGCCCGCGAGCGGCTCCACCACATGGTTGAGTCCTTCAGACCGGTCGCCTCCGCGCTTCTCTCGCTCCCTATGCCCACCATAGCCGCCATAAACGGCCACGCTGCCGCCGCCGGATTCCTCTTCGCGCTCAGCCACGACTACGTCTTGATGCGGCACGACAGAGGCGTGCTGTACATGAGCGAGGTCGACCTCGGGCTGACCTTCCCCGATTACTTCACGGCCATGATGAGGTCAAAGATCGGCTCGGTTTCGGCCAGGCGGGACATCTTACTCAGGGGGATGAAGATTAAGGGGGAGGAGGCGGTGAGGACGGGGATCGTGGACGAGGCGCACGAGAGCGCGGAAAGTGTGGTAGAGGCGGCGGTGCGCCTGGGAGAACAGTTGGGGCAGAGGAAGTGGAACGGCGAGGTGTACGCCGAGATTAGGAAGAGTCTGTATCCGGAGGTGTGTGGGGTGCTGGGATTGGCTCACAAAACCGTAATAGCCTCTTCCAAGCTTTAGAGAGAAATTAATGTCATGGCCCTTCTGTCCGTCCTTGTGCCATCAAATAAGTTATGTCTTGGGTCTAATAATCTATGTATTTTGGGGATTCTCATAAGTTGGGGTTGGCTTTTGGATCATAAGTGAGATACAAATCACTCGTTAAACAGAGTCCGAACTTCGAATCGATCTCATTGTTGGAAGAGTTTTACTATGTATAAATAAAATTACGGAAGAATTTTATTATGTACAAATAAAATTTCGTACTTCATTCTTATTTAAAATTTAAATTAATATTATTTTTAATAAAATTTATTTTTTAATCAATCACTTTAAATTAATATACATATTAAGGTACATTTATTTTTGTAAATAGATTTTTTCTTATTGTAATATGCACAATTTTCTTTTTAGGATTGCTTTTACGTGCTACGCATTCTTTTTATTCAGATTTGTGTGAAGGTTTTGGTTGTTGTAATATACACAATTTTCTTTTTAGGGTTGCTTTTACGTGCTACGCATTCTTTTTATTCAGATTTGTGTGAAGGTTTTGGTTGTTGTAATATACACAATTTTCTTTTTAGGGTTGCTTTTACGTGCTACGTATTCTTTTTATTCAGATTTGTGTGAAGGTTTTGGAACTAAGGGATGGGACCCTCTTTTTATTCAGATTTGTGTGAAGGTTTTGGAACTAAGGGATGGGAGGGTCGGCCAAAAGGAGCCAACCCTGTAAGGTTCCACAAATTATGTCGGCCATATGTCTTGATAGCCATACAGCACTCACCAGTCAAGGGCGAGCGTGGCATAATTAGCCAACCGACCCTTTTAAATTTCCTTCGAGCACCACGACCCATATTTATATAAGACCCTTTCTCATCTCGCTTAGGTCTCTTTTCGATGTGGGATGGTGTAGACAGGGTTCAAAACACCGCATCGGCTACTTTTGAACACGAGGACCTTGGCGAGACTTTCTACCAGAACTCGTGCTGGCAACTGCTTCCGCTCAGAAACCCTGCGCAACAATCCATAAAGCATGCACAAGCCTATTTTCCAAACAGATACGAGATTAGGTAGCCGAAAGCCAAAATATTATAACATTTATCATGCATGTAAGTGGAGAAAAGACTTGCACATATATTAACTAGGAATATTTGCGAGTTATGCTAAGAGATTTGGTTCCTACAGAGAGCATATTTCGAATACTTGAATGCAAAACAGACTTTAAAAAAAGAACTGATATGGAAAAGCTGTGCAACAAGCAGTTCAAACCCGATGGTGTAGTCCGGCCAGTCGAAGCTGCAAGTCCAAAAATCAAACCGGTAAATAATGCCTTGAAATGTACAGATTTGTTGCTGATTATGTTATGTATGACAATAAAGCTTGTATGCCGTCGTCCCATTTAACCGCTCAAAGTGACCGTTGGTCAAAATTTTTATTTTATTTTTACTTAACGATTAAGGAAGTGATTTTAGTGTATTGGCATATATATATATATTTTAAATATTTAAATCTATTAAAAAATGAAAAAAAAAAAGACTAGCGGTCACTTTGAGCAGTGTTACTCTGTCGCTTGAGTAGCACCGCTCTATGTACGATGCACTTTTAAAACAGCCTTTGACACGAAGTTCGGTGCATTTGTGAACAGCTCTAGATCAATTTCTAAGATTCAATTACAGATGATATATTAGGATAAAAGGACAACCACACGATATTTTGATCAGAAATGCTAGGTCTCTACAACTTACTCAAAAAGTGTAACCATTTTAAGTTTTAAATTGTATGAAATTGAGAAATTTCAAACACTACTAGTTAAACTTTCTTGATTAAAGAAAAGCACCTGCCAGCTTGAATAAGCATAAAGAGAGCGGGAGGGCCTGCGAACTTTTAGGAGTTTATGTAACACATTGCTTGTGCTTGAAGAAAATATGAGTCCTTGTATTTTCTGCCACTTCCAATGTGAATCCCATTGCGAATCCAGTCTTCTCGATGTATCCAAGCATCCCGGCCAAAATCAAGAATTCCAAGAATCTGTCACGGAGATGTGGCACATAAGTTAAGATCAGTTGAGAAGCAGGACGTTGAACAGAATCTACTGTTTGACATGGGCCTATTCAGAATCTCTTCACGATTTCACATCAAACCATTCACGTCAAATTAAATCCTTAATAATTAACTTCCCTTTTAAAAAGTTCACTATTTGACCTTTACAGATCAAAACATTATAAGGTGAAACTAGAAATATAATAATCCACTAGCACAATCACAAAAAATATAAGCAATTACAATAGACCAATAATAAGTAGACCCGTGCAACTATATACCTTTCTGCTCGTGACCTTCCTTCTAAGTATGCAAAGTATGCATGCAGAAAAAAGCAGTTGAGGTCATAGCAAAAGTAAGCACCAAAAGCAGAAGAGGTCTTTTCAAAGAACTTTTGCATAATAAGGCTTCTCGGTTGCATTTCATTGGTCTCTAAGGCAAAGTCTTGCTCATCATTCCATCGATCTTTTCTTCTTTATTCAACCGGTCATATTTGATCTGTAGCTGGTAGTGACATGAACAAAAGGTCTAAAACGGTCTATTTTATTTGTTAGATCGCAAGTTCAAGGGATCGGATGGGTTAAGTATGGCCTTTAAATGCGACATTCAGCTTGTTTAGTAGCAGTTGTCTGTTTCGGAATTCAGTCTTGAATAAAAGAAGTGAAGTCTTCATGGACAGATGACTCGAAGAGCATTTGCAACTGTTTATGGTCATGACTTTTGTACCATTTACTGCTTCCCTTGATCAACTTGATGGCTTGAATACGATATTTTTTTTATACATTTTCTCATCTAAACCCCACTACTGACAAATATGAAATATTTTTTTTATCAGTATAGATTAATAGTTACATATTTCATGGTGATGAGAGAATTTGCAGACTTCTTTCCACAATTTAATTTTTCTTTTGTAGGTATGCCGAGTTAACTTGGCTTACATTTGATCCCTAGCTATATTGTCAAATTATATTGCATTTCTCTTAGAATTGAACAAAAAGGGGAGGAAAAAAACCGAAAATCCCCTTAATCCCCATCTTTTTCATCATCAATGCAAATATGCAAACAACGCAAAGTTTTGACCAGAACATTTTTATTTTTTTTTTAAATGAGAGGTATTTTCCCTTCACATTTACTTAAGTTTCTGAGATGTACAATGTCTTCCCCCTTTGGCAGTTAAAAACTTTTATCTCATTTCTTATCGAAGTCAAATTCTTAGGGAAATTCTCCTCATATTCTATGGTGGCATGTACTCTACCAAAGCACATCAGAAGCAATTCAGATAATCAAATTGTCATCAACCAACCAAGACAACAAAAATAGGCAGCCAACATATGCAGAAAACAAACATACAAGTTAATCAGAATCATCTTTAAAAGGACCAACTACAGGTGAAATGGAATACAAAATAAAGGAGAACGGTTTTGAGTGCTTGACTTACCACTCCACCTTTCCATGACACAAAATTTGGATCTGTTCTTGATTGCAGAACCTGTTTAAGATACGTTAAGGTCAGAAAATCTATCACCCATAATCACTTGAACGAAAGTTAAACAAAAGATGATATAGAAGGTACATGAGGAATCTCAGAAGGTTAAAAAACTAATGCCTATAAAACCAAGGACTATATCCCTGTATGCGGTTGTAGATTCAAATGAAAATATTAATCTTATCACTTTTTGACCCTTACAGATTTTTTTCCCATAAAATTGATCTCTTCTTTTCCTCCAGAAAAATTACTTAAAAGGTACAACCATTTACTGTGAACTGTGGATATTGATAAAATCTTGTTTTAGCATTAACACAAGCACTAATACATGGCAATAAGGAGCTTATTTCTGAATGAAAAAAACAATTTCCAAGGTCCAGAATATAATGCTATGCAAGCAGATTATGTGTCATATAAACAAGGAATTAGCATGTTCAAGCTAACCTCGACAGTATCAATTGCCTCATTTGAAGGAATTGCATGCAAAACTCTGCAACAAGAAAGGGCAAATAAGATGTGGAAACATTACAGAGGCATCGGAATCTCCCATAGAAACTAAGTCAGTCCACTACATTTCAAAAGCATTTAATTTTGATTAGCAGCTCATGACGTCAATGCCAGACTTCATGTTTATTATCCTTCTAAAATACATTGGACAGAAATAGTCCCCCTGGTGTTTTTAAGATTACACAAGTACGAAATTCTGTGTGGTTTATCGAATAAGGTATAAGATAAAAACTAGAAACTATCAATACTTCTACAAGCTTGGTAAACACAACAACAGAGTGAATGTGGCACAAAAGGCAATAGAACATTTGGTATCAGTAACCTAATATAGTGAATCAACTTAAAAGCACAAGGAAATGATGACCATGTGCCTTTAAACGGCAAGAGCAGCCAGAAAATTGTAACATCTGCCTTATATAGTTCCCCTAAAAGGAACAGATTGTAGCACAACAACCCAAACAAAATCAGCCAGTTGAAACCTTCTTTATGGGCGAAGACCTCCAAAATTTACCTAATAAAATGAATCAACTGAAAACACATGACTTAACCAAGGCTAAGTGATGAAAAATTCCTTTAAAATGAATATGTTTAAAGCATCCTTCATAAATTCTGTAACAGAGAGAGCGCCTAGCTTCTCTAACAATAAGATTCTAGAGTGCTCCTACAAGGTTCAGCCTCTTAAAGCGTTATTTATAATTGAAGACCTATAAATTAACAGTGGTGGACAGCCTAACCTAAGAGATGTAGCCTCCCAACCTTATATATTTGCAGTGGGATAGTACTCTGATACTGATTCAACAGAAAAAGGAATGAATATCTATACTCTTTTCTGATGGGTTTTTGTCAGGACTAAGATAGCTGTAGAGTAAAAAAAAAAAGGAAAACCTTTTTTTTTTGGGTTTCCTTTGATACGTTGGTCAATGGAAAGGAAATATTGTATCCACTATTAGTACTAAAACAATCACAATTTATTTCTAAAAGAAAAATCTGAACAAACCTCTCCTCCACTGCAGGAATAAGGCCACCCGTCAATGCCACTCCACCTATCTAAAGCACAAAACAATGTTATTTCTTCCTGCCTCAATTGTTATTGAGAAATATAATCTCACACAGTCCATCAGGCTGCCAAAACTCACCAATTGTATGCTACAAAACAACTTTCTCTGGAGGTCTATACGCCCTGTCAAATGAACACCGTATATTTAATCAACATCACTTACAGGATGTAGTAGGATAAATGTGACCAAACTACCTGTTGAAAGAATGCTGCTTGTGATAGCCTCTGCCAGGCCAACCTTCTCTTCTTTCTTTGGTCTAGCCGCAAATATTGGGTAGCTATCCCACATTGGTAATCCAATATTCATGCTAGGATATAAACCATCTGATATGTCAGATCTTCTGGGAAATTCCATGTGCCATGTATCTTCCAGCATATCCTCATAATCATGAAACCTAGTGAAGTAAACGACATAAACAGTAGCAGAAGTTACTACTGGTTTCTTCATGTGCAAGCCTATAGTATTTGATACACATTACTAACCAAGTACGTGGTGGTGGAGGATACACGTCTGGAACCAAAAGCATTGGGTAAAACAGACCCATAGGAGGAACCTATTAAAGTAACCATAAGCGATATTGTTCAGCCAAGCAAGGTACATTCAAAAGGACAGAATAAGCAAAAAAGATTTTGTAATAAGAGACAAACACTAAGGGCAGTTAGCCTTGTCTTGTGAGACCCAGCTGGCATGCCATCTTCATAGGAATGAACTATAGCAGCAGCATCAAGTTCCCCTTCCTATGCACAAGAAAGAAATACTTTGAAAAGAGGACAATCAGAGAAGCAAGGACACTTTGAAAAGTATATTTAAAATAAGGAGAAAAGATAACTCACTTTAATTTCACAATATGCCTCTTTCAGTCGGTTTAACATCAACAGATCTATAGGCTTTGTCAAAATGTCAGTACGAATTTGTGGCCATGTCTGATGATGCCTCTGAGTCCAGAGAAGGCATCTTGCAATATCCTGAAAAATTGAAAATGTTAACAGATATCGTGATGTGACTATTTTTTTTTTTATTATTGGCACTAGGTGTCCGGGAACAGCGTCTTGACTAATCCTAAGGATGCAGAGAACCTCGGCAAGGAGTTTTCCCTAAGTGCACCTCGGGTAATTCAAAGGAAAAATCCCACAATCCAACGGCCCCTAGAGATTGTTAGCACCCAACAAGATTCAAACCTTAGACCTGGAGGGAGCATACCTCCAAGACCAAGGCCTTTACCACTTGAGCCATTGAGCAAACCCCTAGGGGTTATGCTGATGTGACTAAAATTATCAAGGAAAACTATGGATCACCAGTGTAATATGGAACAGACTGGCCAATCATTGAACAAATACAAAAAAACTGCAGCATAAGTATGTATGCCAGAAACATCAGAAAGAAAAGAAGGTCAAAGAAAAATATAAAATGGATTTTTCAACTCTGTGGATTAGGAAAAGTGGGAGCAATCAAAAAGATAAGAGAAAGCTGACAGAAGATTAAAGAACCGAGAAGTGTGACAAACAGAAGGGAATAAGAAAGAAAGATAACAAGGATGATTAGGTCATGTGTGAAGAACAAATTAATGCCACGACAAGGCATAATATGATTCAAGTTAAATGCACTTCAAGAACAATAAATTTATTAGAAAAAGTGAGTAAAAAAAAAAATGAAGAATGCAAAGGGTTAAAAAAAAATTGGCATTTTACACTTCGCAACCCAAACTATCAAAACTGACATATTGCATCCTCAAACTACCACAGACTGTCAAATAATACCTCTTTTTCCAAGTCTAACAGTTAAGAATACAAACAACGGACAACGTGAAACAATCTCGATAGTTGGATGCTGACAAGATCTTAATGATAGTCTATTTATTTGACAATTGGCAATAGTCAAAGGGTGCAATGTGACAATTTCATTAGTACAGGCTTTGAATTTATAAAACATGTTAGTTTTTTTTTGTATCGGTAAATTTTTAAAACATGTTAGTTGGAGAGTGAAAGTATGTTTATCCCAAAACTCATATCTTGCACCTTTACAAAAAGAAATAGAAGAAAATTGATTGATGATAGTCACCCACACAAATACAAAGAAATGCAGCATCAAGAATGATTCAAGTTCAAGGTACTGGGAGGAAAAAAAACCAGTAAGAAAGGTCGCCAATCAACAAAGAAACAATTTCCCATACATTAAATGCAAAGATGTGGTGTTTGCTTTTTTAAAGAAACAACTAGTCAGCACAAACAGTTTCCTCGTACACTTGGCTGGGTGAAAAATCTACTCCCAATGGTATCACCTTATGAAACAACTAATAAACACAGACATTTTCCACGTATAGTATAGTTCATTCAAAAGTACTAAGTTTAAAGATGAATTGGACCTCTCCACCAAAAGGTAACGTCTTCTCCGTAGTAGGTAGCGCCACTCCATCCTAAACACCAAAAGTTGATTATCAAAGCCAGGAAAGCCTTACTTTCCAAAAACAGATACTTCACCATGCTACTACTAAGACCCAGCAAGAAGCAGGAAAGTAATTAATGTTCCTTTTTTTATCCAAATATTTGATTTCAAAAGTGAAGAAGCAAGATCTGGATATCCAGAAAAGAGAAAAATGAAGTATAAATGTATTGTAGTTACCTCAATGCAAATCACTGTTGTCACCTGAGCACCCATATTTACAACACATGCTGTTGATAACCCATTGCCAAAAACAGCTGCTAGACCTTCCTGCATCAAATTATTGGAATAAATAAACCATATACAAGAGGAAATTTCTAGTGTACACAAGGGAATGCAAATTCCAAGAAAATCATCAACACTTTGAATAAATAGAACTTGTAAAGCATAATGCCAATGATAACCTAATCAACCAGGAATAATGGAGAATAGATTGGTACCTGGAAAAAAAACTTGTGATGGTGCATGTTACTAATACTAAATGTCTGGGTTACATTATATTATTATATCATTTAGTTGAGAAGTATATTGAATCATTAACTGAGGCAAGTTTCCCATACATTAAAAGATCTTATGTATCTTGAAAAAGTGGTTACATGCTCATAGAAGTAACATGGATGGAAATTGGATGCCAAAAAATAAAACTTTCAGTATATCTATCATGCCAAATCCATCTACAACTCTGTCCATAGGATAAAATATCAGTCTGCAAGATCACTACGAACTATTTTTTGATAAGCAGATAAGAAGATCACACCAAACTAAATAGTTATAGATATCTAGTATATAAACCCGGTTGGTATAGGGCATATTTTAATGCCAGTATGAATGGTTAAATAATTCATCATTTGAAACTTTTAGTAATTAATGCCAGTATGAATGGTTAAATAAATTTAACTGTTTACTTATAAAAAAAAAAAGTCTCACCTGGTGTACCACTGCAGAGCTAAAACGCAAGTCTCGCAACACTATGGATAACATTTCTTTAATTTCTGCTTATAATAAAGACCATACACAAAATTAAATTAGTTCCCCACATTTCAGTTTTCTCTTCAAGAAGCAATAAGCAAATATGAAGAAGTAATCAAAGATTTGGAGGGTTAAGATCCAGATGGAGATTTTTTATTTTTATTTTTGGAGTTGCACATGATTGAGATAGCTTTTTTTTAAGTGATGACCAGAAAAAGCAGTTTTTACAAGAGTTCACACACTATTCTTCAAATCAATGGCACGCCAAGCATTAAGATGAACCTCACATGATAGGTAGAAATATCCAATACACTTCATCCAAAAACAACTAAGGTTGTCAGCTAACAACCCACCAACAAGTTGTCACCTAGTTTGCATGTATCGCCCCAATGAAAGGCCCAAACCACATGGTCTATACTTCAAAAGAACTAATCAATGATACAATTGGAGTTCCATCAGAACCTTATAAAGAGCAAAAACTTCTCATTCCCAAGCAATGTGGGATCCCATACACCACCTACCCTTATCGTTATCATATAGGTTATCACAATCTCCCCCCTTAAATTCCAAACATCCTCATCGGGCCAGTCCATTTTAGGTGACACGGCTCAAATCCCACATTTATGGTTAGGATAGTCTATGATGCTATTTGTAACACTCCATTGAAAGGTCCAAACCACATGGCCTATACTCCAAAAGAACTAGTCAATAATACAATTGGAGCCACATTGGAACCTTATGAAGAGCAAGAACTTCTCATTCCCACGCAATGTGGAATCTCATACACAACCTACCCTTATTCTTGTCATATGGGGTATCACATTGCAACAACCATAACACAGCTTAAAAACATCCATTACATTGGTGGACAGGAAAATAGAAGTGGAGGATTGTTGCAACCAATGTGAAACTCGAATTTATGGTGCAACTTCAACAGACCTAAACCCAATAAAGTAGCTTGCATCATTGAAATTGATAAAGTCGACAAAAAGAATATCCTCATTATGAAATGACATAATATGATGCAAGCTCAGCCTATTGCATGCTGACAACCATAACAAGATGTACTTTTCAAGATTCTTAAAATTCAAGTTAGATGCTTAATAGTCCTCAAGTTAATTTTTTTTATTTTTATAAAAAGCAAGTCAAAATGTTGAAGACCCATAATTTCTTAAACTAAAAGAATATTAAGTGCTCTAGTACAAAGAGCATCCAGCATAAACACCTCATTTCTGGTTGGTAATGAGTTCTCATTGACTCACTTTCTGAATGCCGGAACAAACCTTTTTGGGAAGCATGAGCTATGGGTGTCTTTGTTCTAGATCTAGCAAGCAAGTTGTAAAGTATAAATTTGAGAGGACATCTGAGTTCAAACTAAGAAAAATGATCAACTCAACACAAAGACAAACAAGATTCAAAATTGTCCTCATGTCAATGGTGTACTTGCAACCCCAAGAGGTTGGCCCAAGTGGTGAAGGCCTTGGTTTTGGGGTATCACTCCCTTCAAGGACCAAGGTTCAACACCTCATGGGTGCAAACAATCCTTTGGAGCCACACCCCCGGGTGAAAAGCCAATGATTCAACCAGTTCTGTATAAAAAAAACTTCCGAGGGTGTGGTGCACGGGACCAAAGGGGTGGGTCCGAAGGGCCTTGCCTTGGATAGGTTCTCCAACATTAAAAAAATAAATAAAATTTTAAAAAATAGTGTACTTGCAAGCAGACTGGCTAAACACATATGGGCTTTTAAGATCTGACCATCCTTTTCATTGAACACAAAAAACCAGATCAAATTCAAAGCATTCTACAGCTGATGTTACACTACTTTCAGAAGCCTATAAGCAATAAACCGTTCTGGTAGTTGTTGAGAAATTCCTTTCACAAATAAGCATATGCTGGCAGAAAAAAATGTAGGAACACACTTCTAAAAAACTGTACAGGTTACAGAGAGAAGTGACCACTATTAATGTTTATCATAAGTATTAAGCCACAGACAAGTTGCAACATAGAGAAGACAACAAAGGCCAAATTAGAAAGAGATTTTTCAATCTAATGATCTCATAATCTACAAAGAATTATTTACGGCATAAATACCATGGTTATCAAATGTTTCTGGCACAACAAGAATAGCAGAGTACATGTTTCTTTCAATGTGAGGGATATGCAATTTCTCCATCAATATCCAGTCCCAAATAGCATGCAGATCCTCAATTACCTGAAAAACAAGAATTAAGTAATTAAGAGGAACAGTAATTCCCAAAACAGTAAAAAGAAATTAAATTTACAGGATCAAAACAGATATGTGATGAGACCAAAAAATGGATCATAATGGTACACAGTACAGAACATATACACAGCACATCACTTACCCCGGAATGAGGTAAGATTAGGGGGAAGCTTATATAGCTAACAAGATCCTTTATTGAAAACTAGTGTGCAAAAACTGGTTTGCTATCCATCCATTTCCATCCCTTCATCTTTTGTCATCTGTGACCATTATCCTAATTTGTCCCATCATGAACAAATGTTCCAATTATATATGTTTTCTTTAAAGAAGAAGAACGACAACAACAACGATAATAAGAGGATACACGAATCAACTTTTCAGGTCACTAAGTTTTGTGATCTGGAATAAAGATATAGCACGGTATGGATTGTGTAAATTGCATCTGTAGGTCTAATGTGCTATGAAATTGGGACAGCTTGTGAGACATTGGATTCTAAGTGGAAATTGTGAGTTTTCCCCAGCAACAACTGCATTTAACGTCTATGATTACTGGGAATCTTTTTCTGATACATGTGAGAGAAAATAAAAATGTTTCATGTACCTGCTGCATGGGATAGTGTAGTGAAATATTCAAATGACCTCTCCGAATAGGACGTCGTAAGCAATATGGCTCTGTGGGGGATATTTTAAGTGCTTCCTCACCACATATGAACTGTCTGAGTTTAGGTTTGCTTGAAATAAGCTCCATAGAATTAGTACCTTCATGCTGGTCCAAAGACTCATTAGCCGTACCTTCATTTGTTGAACTTACTGCATTACCAATTTGCATACATAATGAAATGAACACTGGGACTAAGCTGATACAACATTTAGTTGGAGCACATCAAGTTAAATGTCATGCTCTCCAACTAATTATAATTTTTTTTTTGATAGGTTCCAACTAATTATAATTAATCAACAACCTTGCAAGCAGAGTAGGTAAAAGAAGCGAAAATGCTTAGAATAAGGCTATCTTACTAACATATCATCAATGCCTCATTTTTCAAATAAAGTTAGACCCTACTGACAGGATTGTGGAAGCCTTAAAACCACCATGGTTATTTTGACAAAAAGACATACAACTCGTCAAGATTTTATCTCAGAGTGTCTAACCACTTGGACTTTATCGAAAACTACCACAAAGCTAGACCCTTGCCGCGCCCCCCCCCCCCCCCAAAAAAAAAAAAAACCACCAAAAACCAACCCAAAAAAAAAAGGAAGAAGAAGAAGAAGAAGAAGAAGGTTTTTCACCCCAATTTCTGAAGAGTTACCCGACAAGAAGCAAAGGGAATATTAACCAAGTCAAAACAAAACTTGATAAAACAGAAAATTCAGACCTATAAAACCTGCAATGCATAAACAATAATGAGAATCTTGCTAGATGAGGTTTCACATGTGTTGACTGGTGAGTGGACTTATATATATTGACATTACAGTCCAAATTAGAGCAGGTTGTATGGCCTGATCAGGCAAGTCTGTATAACTTATGATTATAGACCTTCACCATGAACCGCCCATGTTACGTTGAATAATGGGGTGGAACATTCTCCGGCTGACCTATGAGCAAAATATTCACAAATTGTGGACAACCGATGTGGTTCAATTATGTCCTCCCAATTTAAGTATGCAGCAATCACTCATGTCAAGATGGATCAGAACCATAGCAAGCCAAGCAATAAACAAAAAGAATTATGACTGCAATTGGTCGTTTAAAAAACGTGAAAAAAAAAACAAGGTGGATGTTAATATATATACTATGTACACGACATAGCTCTAAGACTCCAAGTGCATATTCCCAAACATTAGAAAAAACCCTTGTATGCACTGTAGCTTACATAATATTTGGAGGTCATAATTCAATTAGTGCTTTTATTTTGCTGCAGGAATGCCAATTGAGATTTTGATTCTTTATAAATTCATTAGGACGCCAAATTCACTGGATGAATTTGGAAAACTTTTTCTGATTACATACGTTCCAAATCTCCGGGTACCTAATGGCAAAGATGAAGTTGGTTCCTTCTCATATAAATCGGTCCAAGAAAATGCTGTTTCCTTCCTGCTACTCTGTGGATTATATCCATCAACACGTCCCATCTGCATAACAGATTAGTTGATTTCATTATTCTTAGCACTTACTGACCAATAAGCAGACTTTTGTGTATGGCCTACATAATTCTCCAAAAATTGAAACCTTATTCATATAAATAGAATTTAACCATAAATAATTCTAGTACTTTTTACACCCATACAAAGGACCAACAAGTGCCTGTATCACTTCTTAATGTAGGAACTATGTCAGGCGGCAAGAGGCCAGTAGATCAGTGTATCTCCTCCTTCTTAGGCAAGGCATAATTGACATATTATAAATTTCCATGTACAGTTGACACCTTTTGGGCAATGGGTACAGCATAAGATATTTTCAAATTCATCACTTTAAGTATGTTTTCCTTTCAAGATATTAAAATGGAGATGTTGAAACTTTTGTTCTTTCCTTATTAACAACTCTGTAGTTAAGTAATTAGAATTTAAAATAAAATGAATCAAAATTGACTCAGGATTGTTTGGTACTTGAATTTTTTTGAAAAATGCAAAACACCATATTGAATTACGAGTGTAAGTGGTGTATGAGATCCCAAATTACTTGGGAGGGAGAAGTTTTTGTTTTTTATAACTATTCCAATCGGGCTCCAATTTGTAAAATTGCCTTGTCCTTTTGGAGTAGGACCTAGATATAGCTTAGGCCTCCATCGGAACATTACAAATGGTATCAAAGCCAATCCCAACCAGAAGTGCAGGATTTGAGCCGTGCCACTTATGATAGAATGGCCTAACGAGGAGGTCAAGAATTTTTTTTTGATAGGTAATAAGAAATTTTATTCCAAGTAAATAGGCATGGCCCAAGTACATGGGAAGTATACAAGAGAATACACCTAAATACAAACTAAAGCAAAACAAAATTAAAGAACAGCATTACAAATATTCATATCCCTCACTAGATTGTTCACCCAAAAATTTAAGGTGCTAAAGAAAAAATCCCTAAATTCCCTAATTCCCCCATAGTGCGTTCACAATCTTGGAAGCACCTCCCGTTTCTCTCAAGCCATAAACACCAAAACAAACACGAAGGAATCATCCTCCACTCAACTTTATTGCCGCCACAACCTACAGCACCTTCCCAACTAGCTAAGAAATCCACCACATGAAAAGGCATCACCCAAGCAATGCCTACATGGAAGGTCAAGAATTAAAGGGGGGAGATCGCGATACCCTAAACTGAATGATGAGTGTAGGTGACGTATGAGATCCACATTGCCTAGGAGAAAGAAGTTCTTGTTCTTTATAATGATTCTAATGTGACTCCAATTGTATCATTATACAATTGACTAATCCTTTTGGAGTAGGCCTCGATGTCGCTTGAACCTCCCTTGGGATGCTACAAAAAATGAATGAAAGTGGACCAAGGATTGTTTGGTAGCAAAATCATGTTCTTCAAACTAGCCTCGATCAGATATAAAAAAACAACCACTGCTCTTATGGGAAATATCAAATACCACGATCAACAAAACAAGAATCAACTTGTGTTATTCTAATACCACTGGCTACTTTTGGTAACTTCATATAAGAATCATTTTCTACCTATTGTCATGCATACCTTACGAGGGAAAGAGTTGTGGGCAACCTCTTCATCCAGAAAAGGTATCTTCAACAGCGACGCAATCTTATAAAAAAATGGAAAGAAAATAAAAACATGATTAATATTTAAAAATTAAAATTTACTCTCTAATGTATGATAATGCTCATGGACTCACTATATCGTACGCCTTCTCCCGCTCCATGTGCTGAGCAGTAGTAATCTGAGAATTGAGCATCTGAGAAGGTCCAAAATATTTTAATCCAATTCCAATAATCAATGGAAAATATGAATTAAAAATTACAATCAGAAGATATAACTACAAACCTGATCTTGAACAGTTCTCTTGGGGACTTGGTTGGTATACCGAGCAATGCAGTGAGGAATATTGACCGGGGTGTCCTGCGAAGCGAGGCCTATTCTGATATTTGCAGAACCTGGCAAACAAATGAGCCAAAACAAAGGCCAAATCAGGGCGTCGAATAGAGATTGGCTCTGCAAGGTTTTTGAGTTGCAATGGAAATTTCTTGTGCTGAATTGTAAACGTAAAAGGGGCCGAGAGGGTGAGGGTAGAATTAGGGTTAGGTTACCTGGGTTGATGATGACTAGATTGGAGCCTCGCTCGGCGACGAGTTGTGAAGGGACCACGGTTTTCAGGTAATCCTGCGAGAATAAGAACTCGTATCAGAGTCAAGTTAGTTGAATCGGTGTTGGAAAAAAAAAATTGAGAGCTGAGAGCGTTCGTTTTGGTTCATATTACCATTGTCAGAAGCAAAGAGTTGCTCAGACTTGAAATTTGCCACTGGCCGCACGTAGCTTCTGCTCCTTTTATTCCGTTTCAGGCTTTTCTTTTATTCGGCTATCTTCGAACTATTCCGAGTGAGTTCTTCGGTTTCCGCTTTTTTCCACTTTCTTTTGCTCGTTTCCCTTCCTCGATTGTCCATCTTTCTTTCTTTTTTCTTTTTTTCTTTCTTCTTTTTCTCCCGCTTTTAATAGGTTAATATTTGTACATGAGCTTTAGTACACATGATTTTATACACCACACATCACTTTTTTTTATATTTAAAAAAAAAAAATTATTCTTCTTAAATTAATTAAAATTTTCTACTTATTATCTATATACCAAATATTTAATAAAAATAAATAAATAAAAATAATATGGTGTGAAATGTTTAGACTTATGTTTATAATTTTTCATTGTACATGTGTCTAATGAGAGTTATCTAGAATTTGAATCCGATATGTTTTAATATGTTATTTTTAAAATTTAGTGATTGAGAAATTATTTTTTTAATAATATTGTAAAAAATTATTATTTTTAAAAATTTTTATTTTAAGATTTTAAAAATCCCGAGCACCAATCTTGATGGATATAACACTACTCTTGTACTTACATATATAACTACACGTAACCGTAACGCAGTAATGTCACATGCACTTTTTACCGTGCGTAACATTGTAATGTCACGCTAAATGCACGTGACCTGATTTGTATAATCCCCAATCTTTAAAATAGCGGTATTGGGTTTGAAACTCCCTCCCCAAATGTATCCAAAAAAAAATATCGTAATGTCAAATCTACACTTTTTATTTTTTTTAGAGCTTGTCTGGTTGAGCTTAGTTCAGCTTAGTTTAGTCTAATTTTAAATCGAATCTAATATTTAAATACTTAACTTTTAAATTACTAAATTTATCTCAACTCAAAATATCTTTATACATGGGGCTCATAACTTTTTTCAACTCAACACTTCTTTATACGTGGGATCCACAACCTTTTTCAATTTTTCATAAATATCTCTAAACTTATATTAACATTCAAACACATTTAAACTCATTTTAAATGAGCCTCACATAATTTATTCTACCAATTCAATTAATTACTATTCATAAAAAAATTCAACTCAACTTAACTTTACATTCAAACAAAGCCTTAGAAACTAATGGTCCCTTTGAAAATACAAGAAAAGAATAAGATATTAGTCTAATATTTTATATAACTATATTTAAATCAAATATATTTTTATAAAATAACGTTATTTTTATAAATTATTTTATGAAAATAATCTCCATTTATAAAATGAGCATTGCTACTCATAAGCCTCATACATCACACACCTCATATTTTTTATTTTTTAAAATTTTTTAAAAACTTTTTTTAGATTTTTAAACTATTTCAATTTTTCTATTTATTATTTATATACCAAATAATATTACGAAATAGGTTAATACGACACAATACGACTCATTTCAAATTATTTATGTAAATGGGTTGAATAGGCCTGAAATTAACATTTTTAACCTAATTAAATTTAGCATAATTTTATATAAATGTTAAAATCACAATATCTATAAAAATTATAAAATTAATTATAAGTCTAAAACTACAATCCAAACAATAAAAATATCAAAATTGAAATTCTAACAATTTTATTTTTAGGTATAAGGGTATAATTGTAACTTTAACTTTCTTAACGTGTCATAACGAGTAATAACGGTTTGACCCGTTATCAATCCGTTAAGCAATTGTGTCTTAACGGGTCAACCCGTTTTGACCCAAACCCATTAAGGATAAACTCTAACCCGCTATTATCGTGTCGTGTTCGTGTTGAGTTAACGAGTCGTGTAACATATTCTCACTGCTAGCCCTAATCATCTTGGAACACTCTATCATCCATAGTGAAGCAGCATAAGATTCAACCAGAAATTCCCAAATAACTCGCCAAAATCCCAAATTTCCGGCTCAAAAATAAAGTTGAGGAGAATAAAGAAACATATGGGCCTCTTCTTCCTTTTTTTGGGTGGGGTTAGGGCTGTAAACGAGCCGAGTTCGAGCGAGCATGGGGTGTGCGAGCTCGGCTCGTTCACTACTCGAGTCGAGTTTGGGCTCGGCTCGTTTATCAGTCGGGCCTATGAAAACGTCCGAGCTCGGCTCGTGTACAAGGGAAATGAGCTCGAGCTCGACTCGAACTCGGTTCTGTTAACGAGCCGAGTCCAAGCTCGACTCGAGCTTGGCCCGCTAATGCAAAATTTCAGTGAAGGAAACATAAAGACCAACTGGAAATGTAAAAAAATAAAATAAAAATAAGCACACTGAGATATGAACATGATCTCTTCAAATATATCAACATTTGTTTGGATCTATAGGGGAAGAAAACCAACAACCGAAATAAAAGGTTTTTTAAAAAATGTACATTAACTCAAATCTGTAGGAAATGAAGCACATTTATTCATTTCCCTACTGATTCACAACGGAAGAGCAAACAAACAAAAGAGAAAAAGAACAGAGAAAAGGAGACTGAAAGAAAAATAAAAAACAATGATAAACAGAAAAGAAAAAAGAAGTTAACAACGCTGATATCTAACACGATCTCTCAAAATATATGAAGATCTGTTCGGATCTAGAGAGGAAACAAAAGGCAATAGAAATAAAAAGAAAAAATTGTTGACACCTAACACCACCAGTTTCCCAGCCGCTCCTCACGTCGAGCATGGTTTAACGCCGTCGTCACCAGCTGTGCAGATGAATTGCCGCATGGTTTTCTCTCGATAACCTCTCTCTCTTCTCCCTCAAGGCATGGCTCTCTGTTACCGTAGGTGGTTTGAGAAGTAAGAAAGGCCAAGTCTTGGACTCTTGGGAGGATTCGGGAAGGCAGAAGATGAAATGGCATTGGGTGAAGTGAAGTGAAGTCTTTTAGTCAAAAAGGTGAAGTGAAGTGCAGTGGCCGTTGGATCATGCATTGGGAAAGAAAGGGAAATCACGTGGAAGCAGCAGCACAAGTCCTATCTATGTAGTAGAAATTACTATTAAGTCCCTTATCATTTACTACTTTATCAGCATTTATATTTGTAAATATCTTTTAGACTAATGTTAAAGGTCCCGCTCCAGCCACCTACCGCTGGCCTTTTAAATTTTTTTTTTAATTTCATGATTAAAAAAATATTTTTTAATGATATTTTGAATATTTAAAAAAAAAAAAAATACATATAATAAAAAGACTAAAAAAAAAAACACATTAAAACCACTAACGATAGCTCCAGCGGTGGCTCTAACGTTGTCCATCTTTATAATAGTTGTCATCATCCCATTGGTTGATAGTAATATTTGTATATATTTATGATACAATTAATATATAGTTATAGACTATAGTGATTTAGTTATAGTAATTAGTATAACCATATAATAATATTAGCATTAAACTATTCGTATTAGTTATAGTGATTTAGTATAACTATATTAGTATAAGTATAACTATAGTCTATATTAATATAACTACTAATGTCTTATGTAATTATCAAAATTTAGTAATAATATTTGAATGATTTTCTTTATTTATATATATATATATATATATTATATAAAACTTATATATATAAAATATTTTGTATAATATTATTTTTGTATAAAACTTATGTATTCATCATAACTTGTAAACTTATAAATGTTATATATTTATTGGACTCATGTATTCATCATAACTTCTAGTTCTATAAGACTAGAAGTTAATATTATAAATTTATATATAGTATATATAGTGGACTGTAAATAAGACTAAGTCTATATACATAATTATGAATATTATAAATTATATTTATATATATCTAACTTTTGGCTATTATATATATTGTATTATATATGTATAAATATATACGAGTCGAGCTTACGAGTCGAGTCGAGCTTCATACGAGTTTGTTCACGAACATTAATTGAGCCAGTCGAGTTTTATACGAGTTTGTATCGTTTAATAATCGAGCATAAATCTATGTTTACGAACAACCCATTTAATATTTGATTCGAGTCGATTTTGAATTTAATCGAGTCGAATTCGAGCTGCCTGTCGAGTAGCTTGTTTATTTTACAGTCCTAGGTGGGGTGGGGTGGGGGTGAGGTGGGGGGATGGTAATCCATTTATTTGCTGATGAAACACTCTTATCCCTTAAAAAGAAAAATCAAACCATATATTATTGAAAGGGGGAAACATTTTTTTACAACGAGTAATCGCAGACTCGCAAAATAGCTTGATTACCATCCACATTTTTTACAACGAGTAACAGCTAAATAGGTTGATTTAACATCCACATTTGTTGGGTGCTGCACAGCATCAGCTTCGCACCCTGAGATTCAACGCCTAAAAAGAATCCATCTTGCAACTGTTACTTCTTTAATATATCTAAACTGTCTTTGTCTTGGTAGCCTTCTTCTTCCGTTGCCTCTTCAGAATCGAGTTCTTCATCCCCAAGAAGAAAAGCAATGCACCACAAAGTGCCATGCTCTGCCAAAAGTTTGCAAAGTCATTAATCACAATTCTTACGTGGCAAACAGATAGATGATGAAGAAAAGAATACCAAATAATGTGAACAAACCTGCAAAAAATCATATAAAAGTATATGATGATTAGGCTCGTCAGGGGTATAGTTGTAGAAATCACACAGTATTGGAGTGGTGAGCGCCAAATTGAGGAGCTACGGCCAGAAAAATATAGAACATATAGCAAAATCAGCAATAATTGCAATGCAAAAGTCAGTGGTTATTTAATCTAATTTTAGAAGTGTATTGAGATCAACTCAATTTAGTATAATTTTAAGCTGAGTCTAACATCCAAACACACAATTCTCAAATTACTAATTAAATTTCTCTTAATTTAAAACCTTCTTACACGTGAGACCCAAAACCTTTTTCAATTTAACACCTCTTTAAACGTGGGACCCAAAATCTTTTTTAATTTTTCATAAACAAATCTAAACTCAATTTAACATCCAAACACATCTAAACTTATCGTAGGTGGACCCTACAAAACTCAATTTAACATCTCAACTCACTACCATTCATAAATAACTCAACTCATCTCAGTTCAGCTCAATTCAACATCTAAATGCAGAGTGTATAGAATATAAACCCAAAATTAAAGGAAATTCTAACCAGGAGAAAAGCCGCATAGGAGCTGTAAAATACAAACATAACGCCCCCAATCACTTTCATAACAATATTGATTGCAACTAAATGTCTAACCTGTTTAGAAGGTCATAAAAAAGATACCAAACACAAGTTAGATGACTAAAAACAATTGATCTAGAGAGAGTGAGTACACCAAAAGGCTCTTACATCAACATCAGGCACCCTGACCCCCAATTTGGAGGATAGATTTTTCTGGAGAACCGCAAATTTCATAGCCAACTCCTTTGCAGCGGGTCCACCATCGGTACCAAATTCATTATACCTAAGTACCAATTAATATAAAGGTGATTGGTATACTTCAGTATGACAGCTTCATAGTAGAACCAAGCAATTTCCTCTTGTAAATAATAATAATAACAATAATAATCATAGTATAAGCAATCATCAGGATTTATTTACGCATTTTGTCCGACAAATGGCACCAAAACTTGTTAAATGACAACCCCATATCACTAAAAGTTACTTCAAATCCATGTAATTTCAAAAGCAAGTACCCAAACCTTGCTAATCAGCAGCAGGTGCTCGGCTATTACTAATATAGGGTAAAATTGTTTAGTCACAGAACAATGTTAGAAACTGCTTTACCACTGCATGACCATGCTCATACCATCCTCTCTATTTCATATTCTCTAAAAACAGCCCTGTTTTTTTATCAGTAAAACAACCATGTTTTTCATTGATGCAAGTTGAAAATATAGAGAGAAAATTGTCTATCCAAGGATTAGCTTTTTTTAAACTACCAGGCCTAGTATTTTTGGCAATTGCGATGGCTTCTTTATTTCTTCATTTAAAAAATGATTTTTTAAATATAGATATGATAGAAAATATTAAATTAGCAAGTCCTAGTGTAAAACTTGGTTTCTAGAGATACACTTCATCAAGTTAAGTTCTCATTCTATGAAGCAAATTATGTCAAAAACCTCACCCCACCCAAAAACAAAGGCTTCATTCTCATAAGAGGAAAAGCAAAGAGAGTTCTCACTTCTCACAATAGAAAAACTCATACTGAGTAACTTTGCAGTGCCAGTGGAATTAACCATGGCAATGAGGAAAGGATGTCTAACAACTGAAGTGAGCAGTTTTCTTTTTGTTGCTTTTTTAATTCCATTTTTTATTCTTACAAATATGTCAATTGAATTATAATTTTTTTCAACGGACACAAAAGGAGATAAATTAAAACCCAGATACAAACCAAAAATAATACAACAAAAATTTCCTATGAGGCTGCAGGAGCCCAGATGACATCATGCAGGCAGCACATCTAAGAAAAAACAGACTCCATGGACCATACCTTTCAAGATAATCTAAGTATGTCAAAGTGTTCACTTTAATTCATGAATATATACCACAAGCAAAAACAGACAGAAGAAGACAGACAAACTAAGCACCTATTTATGACATCCAAGGAAATGTTTGAAATTAATGGATAGAGAAGTATAATCCACATTAAACTATGGTAATAACATTAAAGACCTCCTATATTTTAGAATAGCTAATATTTATACGACTTTCCAGATTTATTAAGACACAACTCACGCCCGCCTTAATACCATGCTTTTGCATTGGTCTCCACTGTACAAAATAGAGATCTTTCTCCAATTTTGCCAAATGTTTGATTTTGAACCACATTATAATATAAGGCAACCTGGAACACAACAAAATCTTTATAATTTAGATAGAAGTCTAAAAAATGAGTTTTTCAAGAGGGAAAAAAAACCAGTGACCATAGGACAGCAATAAATTTTCCATGAAGAGAAACTTCAGGTCTACAAAAACAAAAATTATGTATTGACATGATTTAATGTGCTACGTCAAGACTACTTTACAATAAAGAGAATTCTATAATCTCACATGCAACATCAATTCGTACAAGTCTTTATAATTTTAGTCTTTGTAGGACTAGCATTTCTCTTCCATTAACCACATCTAACTTCGATAACAAAAGGCGCAGCAACTACCCATTGGTGGAACCAATGCCTTATAATCTCTTTATGACAACTATGTAATAAGCCAACCTGCCCTTCGATTTCCAAGTTGAAGAGAGCGAAAGCAAAACTAAGAAACTAAGGTTACAATTTTAGCCAAATTTACTTAATTCCGTATCCTTCGTTACTTTCTATTGCCGAAACTCCCTGCGTTCTCAAAACACGAAACTCCCTTGAACTCCAATTTCAACACAGCGCTATCGTAGTAAAGTTTGGAGGCAGATAGCTTGTGACTAAAGCCCTAAACCCTTAACATATTAAAACAAATATCGCAGCAAAAAAAAAAAAAAAAAACGGCTCGTAACGTGCACAGAATATGCACGCACACAAAGAGATGTAAAGCAGGCAGATCATAAACAATAAACAAATCCTGATATGGCAGATCTTACTCTTAGGGTAATAAAGAGAAAATGAGACAGAGAGAGCGCGCGTACATTTTCCAGGCGGCGAGAATGAAGAGCGAGGCGAACAGCACTCGTCCCAAGAAAGAGACGAACCCCATTACCTTTTTCCTTTCTTTTCTTTTTAGTTTCTGGGTTTCTGGACGGAAAGACTAGGCAGATAATGAAGTCGCTGGGTGTTCGCTGTAAAAAGAGAAAAAGGCTAAAAGCAAACAGCGGAGGGGAATAGGTGGGAGCTACCAAGTTACCAACACCCAATTTATGGCATTCCGGTCCAGGTCAGAAGATGACTTCATCACTCCACCAGTTCCGGGTTATCCCATCGTAAGAATCCAATAAGATTATGCCACGTTGGTTCGAGGGTGTCCTTGTCCCTCAATAGTCAATACACTACACGTTATTTCCAAGGTGATTCAGCAGAAAAATGATTTAGCAGAAAAAAAAATAATATTTATAATTGTAAAATGCGTAAGTCTTATCCGATGTTTTTTTATAGAATTTAAAAAAATTTCAAAGAGATGATAAAATTATGTTTTAACAATAAATTTAATTTTTATAAAAAATAGTGTGCGAGATTTCTCATTCCAAAATTATACGTAGAATTATTGAATTTATTCCGTTTAATAAATTACAAATTCAGAGTGAAAATACAGAAAGTCTTTTAATGTACTATATTGGACTCTGCCAATTAATATACTTATAAACGTGTATATATAGATATTATTTTTATGTCGGCATTTGAAATTATCAAAATTAACCATTAATATATCAAATTATTAGTTATTTAATATATAATAATTTCAACTAAGCTCGAGGGAAAAATAGTGTCTCCCACAGCATGCATTTTATAATTTATTAAAAATTAATATAGTTAATGTATAAAATATATTATTTACATCATTTAAATTATAAGATTTTATTATAAATTTTAATTTTAATTTTTTTATCAAATTATTAGTAAATTTCATTCACGAACTTAGAAATATAATTTTTGATATTATTAAGTGACGTTCTTGCAGTTATGCTCGTCAATAATCTCATCCAATAGCCACGGCCCGCCTACTTTAACTAACAACTACCACATTTATTACAAGAAAAACGAGTTATTGCGACCAATTAATAACAACGAAAAGAATATTAGCAACCAAATTATTTGAATGAGGTTGGACCATCGAATAAATGACTTCTACATAACTCCAGCCATGTCAGACTGTCCGAGTTTATTATAAGGAACGGCTATTACTGAGTGGCATTCCAGCTTCCGAGCTTCGTGCTTCTAATTTTCTGTCGTTCCAGGTTTAAGAGAGTTGTTATCTTCACGTGCAGCTGCCTCGGATGCTTGGTGATCAGATCTTGAGCATTTTGCTATGCATTTCTGGCTTCTGATCTAGATCATATATTCATAACGTATATAATATATAATTATAATTATATAATTTAGCTTATTCTATTGTAAAATAAATTTGATGGATCGTATTTAGAATAACAACAAATTTATTCATCTTAATTCTCATCATTCTCTTATTATTTTATGATGTGACATTAAATGATAGGTTCATAAATGAAATATAATAAATAATTTCCAATAATCTACAACTGTATTATAGGATAATGGAAGGATAATAAGTAACATTACTTTTAAAATAAATGAAACTATCTAGCAGCCAATTAGCATATGAAGAATAATACAATTATGAGTTGTGTAAATACTATCTAATTTTTTTAAAAATAATTATTTGGTAAAAATTATTTTTTAATATAAACTCGTATTTATTATCATTCTCAAACAAAAAATACACGTCACTTGCGCCGCAAATATTGGCAACATTGGCATAAAAACGGTGGTAAAATTGGTTGGAGAAAAGGTTTCAACAGCACGCCATTAAAACGTAACACACTCTATTGTCGCTTCTCCATATTGCCACCTGCCCAACTACTAGGATTAACAATCCACCCATTGGGCTGTTCATTCGTGGAACCTTCATATTCCACCACTTGCAACCTAAGTATAGCGAGTCTGCTTTATTTCCACATACCCGCGAGTATACCAGCTAGCGCATGACCTTTTTTAGGCGCCCAAGTTTATTTATATTTTTTAACTTAGTAGAGCGGTATAGTGGAAATTTTCAGACCCAATTCAGCCGGCAAAAAGCGAGCGAGCGACCCCCTCGATTCTCCGTGTTCATTACGACGCCGTTCCTTTTTCTTCTCCTAATATCTCTCCCGTGTCTGTCTCGAGATTTACAAACCGAACAGCGGAGTTGCAGTCTCTGTTATCTTTCTTTTTGGTATAGACATGGCCTTCGTTTCGTTCGTCGGGAGAGTCTTCTTCGCCTCCCTGTTCATTCTCTCTGCTTATCAAGAGTAAGTCTTCAGATCTACTTTCTCTTCCTCTTATTTTGCTTTTCCTGTTTTGGAGCTGTTTTTTTATTTTTGATATGCTATGTTTCACTTCTGAGAGCGTGGGAAATGAAAGAGGCGGAATTTTTTGAAAATTTGGATCCTTGTGTTTCCCTGTGTTTTCAGTCGGGAAACCGACTCTGAAGCGGCTGCTGGGAAATTGAAAAAATAAAGACGCATTGTCTGTGGGATAAATACTAGAAGTGTTTCTTTCGGTTTTCGTCTTTCTTCCTCTGTTTTTCTCAGGAACTCAACGAAGTTATTTGGGACACTCCTTGTTGCACCGGTGTTATTCTGTTGAAAAATCTAGGGTTTTTGCTACTGGTTTTAATGTATGCTTTCTCCTGCTGCTTTGAGCTTTGAAGCTATTGGATCTGACTTGAAAAATAAATCTAGACTTCGATGCATTAAGAATCGCATATTATAGCATAGTTTTTTTTTTTTTTTGTTTATAACTTTAGAAAGGAACGAGTACAAATTCCGTTTCATCGAGAAATTTGTGTCGGTTCTAGTAATGTTATATTAGAGAAGTATCCATGGTTCTGAAACATATGATTAATTAAGATTGGGTGTAATTCATCCTAGGAAGCCTGTTTGTGTTATTGATCTATGTTTTATTAAGATTAATTGTTAACGATCTTGTAAGGTTATGCTTGGTAGGATTTTAAATGTTTGCTTGAAAGGCCTGGACTAGGGAAGGGGGGAGGGAGAAGTTTTATAAATATGTTGCCACTCTTATCACATAAGTGGTCGTGAAAGCTATTATTTTCTCTCTATCAGGGTAACCTGTTCTTCAGTTGTGCAAGATGCCTTTCAGCTGCTGTGCTTTTGTTTGTTAAGTATGCTATTTATTTGATTTGTTGTGCTTTATAGTCTGAAATAACTCTTTTCATGTATAAAGAGTTTGACGGAATGATACGGTATCCTAGATGTGGCATAATAGAAAGCAATTCCATTTGGATGTATTTAACTTCATGGATCAATTGATCATGAATTAATTTTCCAATAGAAATGGTGGGGTTTTGGATGGGCCCAATGGGAGTTTCGTGTCACAAGTTTTTGTGGTATGATTGAAGCTGCCTTTGAAAGTTGTAGAAGTAGATATCTGACTTTGTTTTGCCAAGAAGATACTTGAGATTAATCAGCATTTGCTAGTGCTTCTTTGTGATTAGCCTTATTTTAAGATGGAGTTGCCAAAAATGGAGAGCTTGTTTAATGCTTGTGCTTGGTCCACCAAGAACAGGGTGTGCAGTGAATTCCTCTTTCAATCAAACGTAAAAAGGAACTTTTGAATCTCCTCCTTTAGGGCTGCTTTGGTTACACAAAACCGAACTATCTTATCTTATCTCATCTCATATAATCATTACAACTTTCTTAATTTTTCACACAAAATATAATAAACAATTTAATTTTTTCAAATTCCAAAACAAAACTAATATTAAAAAATTATATTATAACAATATTTTATTCAACTTTCAACATCTCATCTCATCTGAACTGTGTTATCAACGAGGCCTTAAATTACAGTCTACTACATATTGTGTTGATGGGAATTCAAGGAAATGACATATTGGATTTAATCACTTAACTAAATAGCAGGGGTATTTAGCTATTATTTTTTTTTTTATTTGGCACTGGGTGTCCAGGAACAGCGTTTCGACTAATCCTGGCGGTGCATAGACTCTCGGCAAGGAGTTTTCCTCAAGTGCACCTCGGGTAATTCAAGTAGAAAATCCCCCAGTCTGATGATCTCTAGAGATTGTTTGCACCCAAGTGGATTTGAATCTTAGACCTGTTTTAGCTATTAATTGTTAGTTGGTGTCCAAGGTGTACATCTTGTTCCATATTGCAATATATAATTTTTAAATAAATAAGAAGATATTTTATTGATATAATTGCAATATATATATATATATATCAATGCTTGGTATAGAATGATTGGACTTGGCATTGAATCAACTTTGTTGTTTCCACTTTCAGGTTTAGCGATTTTGGTGTTGACGGTGGACCAGCAGCAGAATATCTGAGACCAAAATTCAAGGTTCTGTTGAACCATGTGTCATCTCAGACTGAGCTGCAACTGCCAGAAGTTCAAGTGAGAATTGCATTCATTTTTGCTTTATCAAATTTTTATTGAGTCTGCTTTGTCATCTGTTTGCACACGTTGTGATTGTTGGACTTGTTATTGGCAGATTAAACATTTAGTGGTTGGTGCGATAGCTTTAAAGGGCATTGGGGGTCTTCTATTCATCTTTGGCAGCTCTCTTGGAGCTTATCTTCTGGTTTGTAATATTTGGATGGCTTTCCTTGCTTTCTATATCCCTATCCACGAAAACTGGAAGTATTAAGCTTCTGTTCTTGTCCTGCACAGCTTCTTCATCAAGCAGTTGCTACTCCAATACTGTATGACTTCTACAACTATGATGTTGAGAGGAAAGAATACACTCAACTTTTTCTGAAGTTTACACAGGTTAGAATCACTGCCATTTGATCTGGTTTTTCATGCGGTGGGCCGGGGTGTTGGTGAGTTGTAAAATAATCTTTCCCTCTTGTTCTGTTTTGCAGAATTTGGCATTGTTGGGAGCATTGCTATTCTTCATAGGCATGAAGAACTCAATGCCAAGGAGACAGATGAGGAGAAAGGCTCCCAAAACCAAAACAGTGTGAATGGAACATTTGGTATATGATGAGGGTTCAGTTGGTTGATCGTTCCAAACTATGCCTGAATATTTTCAGGAACTACTTTTGTATGCTTGTATTATTAGTCCCTCCCTTTTCAAGTTGAAGTTGAAGGTAACAGATTTGGGTTTAAAAAAATCAGCTTTGTTTTGAGAGGGTGGTGTTTCCTACTGAGCCTATTTATATGGACAATTCAATTTTGGTTTAGAAAGATTTACAATCAATGGGTTTTGGGTCTCAGAACTAGCTTGGGTGGTTGATTAATCTAAGGTCAGGTATGGTGTTCACTCAAATTGGAAGCTCTGACTTTTACTTTCGAATCCTTGACTCCTCCTAATACAACAAACGTAAACAAATCTTGATTCGTCTCTAACATGGTTTTTAGAGAAAAATACAACAATCCTGTCAAAATAAATCCAACCCGTCCATATCCGTGCGCCTAATATTGCGCAATTGGCCGCTTTCAAAGATGCTTTAGGAAGCATAATCACTATTAGTATTCATCCATGTCTTTTAGACTTTCACAGTAGCTAAGACTCCCCAGTAGTGGATCTATAAATTATTAAGGATGGCTCGTGCCTATCTGGATCTTGCTCTAGTTTTATTAACACAACTGCTGCTACCAGCCTTTAAATATATATATATATATATCAGCTTTTTCGTTTTATCCAATCTTTAATATTCAGTTAAGTTTTGTTATATATAGTTATTTTAATGTATTTTTTATTTATTCTAGTAATATAATTAGTTAAAAAAATTATTTTATATTAAAAAAAATGATATAGTTAATCACATGGTAAGATATATAAAGAATACATAAAAATAATTAGTTATAGAATTTTTGTATTCGGTATGTTTGTATGCTTGTTTTTGGAGAGAGAATAATTTGAAGCATGATGGGTGACGTTCAACCATTATTGGTATGGGTCGTATTCGTAATTTTCTTGTGCAACAATTATCTATTTTAAATTAAAATAGTATCTTTTAATAAGTAAATTAAGATAGTGGCTGCATTGAAAGTGCTAATATCATCATCAACCAAGAAAAAAACGACAAGATTTAAATTAAAATAATATCTTTTAATTTGTTAACCGATTCTTTTATACAGGCTATTGAATTTTAGTCCCTATCTCCACTTGATAAAACTTTATAGGATTTTTAATTATTAATAATATAGAGACAAAACGGAGAGAGGATTGCAAATTAAAATTGAATAATTCTATTTATCATCTTTATAAATTAAATTTATTTTAATTTTTTTATAATAAATATGTGATATATAAATGATAAATAAAATAATTTAATTAATTTAATAAGATTAAAATAAAATAAAAAATAATTTTAAAATATATAAAATATATGATATAAAATGATAAGTACTAATGCCCGTCAAAGTTTAGCGGCGTGCGTAACATTGCTAGTCTTTTAAACATATTCTATCTATTTTGCAGACGTACGAGGTCTAGTTTCTACCGTCTACTAATTTAATATTTCTATTTAATACATTTAATTATCTTTAAAATATCCCAACAATGATGACGATTAATTTAATACACACCACCGACGCACGGTTGACCGTTAAACACACTACACCACTACAGCCATAAGAAAGCCGGCACTCAGCACTGCATAACAATAACATGGTGCGTAGTCCTTCTGAAATTGAGTCCTCTAGGTTTCAAATGGTTGTCACTAGCAGAGATGAAGTTGCAGCCACGCAGAAGCCGGGGTATGACAGAGCAAGCGAGTTGAAGGCTTTTGATAGCACAAAAGCCGGTGTTAAAGGACTAGTGGATGCTGGGGTTACTGAGATTCCTCGTATATTCCATCACCCACCGGAAAGCTTTGAAAAGGCCTCAGTTTCTGATGACACCCAGGTTAGGACTATTCCTGTCATAGACCTCCAAGGCGTCATCGACAACGATGTCCCAAAACGCAAGGAGTTTGTTGAAAGAGTTGGAGCTGCATCAGAGACATGGGGTTTCTTTCAGGTGGTGAATCATGGCATTCCTGTGAGTGTTCTGGAGGACATGGAGGCAGGTGTGCGTAGGTTTTATGAACAAGATACAGAGATTAAGAAAGAGTTTTATACCCGTGACCCCATGAGACCGATTGTGTACAACTCCAACTTTGATCTATATAGTGCCCCGGCCACCAATTGGAGGGATACTTTTCTTTGTCAAATGGCTCCTAATCCACCCAAGTCAGAAGATCTTCCAGCCGTATGCAGGTGTGAGATGAAAATTTGATGCATCAAATACATCACTAACATGAAAATTTGTCAGATTAGCTAGCATAAAAAAGTTAGCATAAAATTTGTGTGAGATTAGCTAACATGCAGGTGTGAGATTAGCTAGAATAAAATTTGTGTTTTGAATCCTTCTGTAATCGTTTTGCAGTGGTGTTACCATCTACTAGCAGAACTCAGTTTAAAAACAACCTTAAAGTTTGCATAGAACTGTAACACGTAATCGGCATATTTCCCTATTTCAACAATCATGAAAACCACATAAGTTTTGTTTTCAATCTCAGAAAACAAACTTCAAACTATTAACTTAAGCACTGATCACCATATACTTGAATCATATTTGTAGAGACATACTGGAAGAGTACTCGAGGCAAGTGATGAAGTTGGGGATTTTACTGTTTGAGCTACTATCGGAGGCTCTTGGGCTTAACCCAAACCACCTAAATGATATTGATTGCACTGAGGGGCTTGCACTTCTATGCCATTGCTATCCGGCTTGCCCACAACCAGAGTTAACATTGGGCACAAGCAAGCACTCTGATAGTGGCTTCCTCAGTGTGCTTCTACAAGACCATATTGGTGGCTTCCAAATTTTTCATCAGGACAAGTGGATTGACGTCCCCCCCGTGCCAGGGGCTCTTGTGATCAACATTGGAGATCTTCTACAGGTAAGTCCTCACACTATTCATGTTCTTTCTCGGATACCGTTGTTGGAGATACTTGTGGCACCATCTTTTCGTTAATTTAGGTAACTACATTACATATTTAAAAGTGTAGTACTGTAATCTTACAGACACGTAAATTGGTCCCAACTGTCCTAAAAAACTGCTCTGTTTTTTTGTGTTTCCTGGGATCTTTGGATTATGATCCTATTGTAGAATAACAAGTAATCATGCTAAGAAGGAGAATCATAACTGACAAACACAGTTTAGAAATGTAGAAAATGTACCTGCGGAAGTCATGGTTTGGGAGATGCATCCAAATCTTTCCCTCCTTGCTCCTCACAAATTATTAACCTTCAATGGGGCAAGCCAATGCGTAGGGAGAGGAGAGGGGACCTAGCCTCTTTTATACAGAAAACTTATAGAGTCCTCCCATTAAAGATTCTTAACTCTCATAAAGGTTCAGGAAATTCTGGAATAAAACCTTTAAGCTTCTGGCCTACATATGTAATTTACCACGTCAAATGGGATATAATCCTATACATCTAAGGTGTAAAAAAAAACCCCAAATGATCACTCAACATATTGGGCTTAACCAAAATACCATTTTGAGCTATACATCTAACCCGTTATTAGAAAACACAAAATATGCAATCAAATGGAAGCCCATATTTTGAAATTATTCTAACACCTATGTCTCTAATACATTGTTGTATGGAAGTGCAATGCATTGTATAATTATATCGCAAAAATTTGTGGAAGACATGCTGCTCTAATTCATGGTGTCGGCGCTTACGAATGACCTCAAGGTCAGAGGTAATACCAAAACTGTTCTCAGCTGGACCTAGAAGATCTCCAATATGAGAATACCTTCTATTTCTTAATCAGATACAACATTGATAAGAACAAGACAAGCATTCGAAACTTGCATGAACCATGTAAGGATCTTCTATCCAGAACCAAATGTTAAACATGATACCAAGTATAGAAACGAATGAAATACGTGATGCAAAGTATTTAAAGATAAAACGCTGGATATTTCTCTTTACTTGGTTGTGGTGCAGCTAAATTTCTTTTTGATGAGATCCTTATCTTCTGTAGCTAATTTACAACTTTCCCTTTGGTTTTTCCAGCTTATAACAAACGATAGGTTCAAAAGCGTTGAACACAGAGTATTGGCGAACCGGTTAGGTCCAAGAGTGTCGGTGGCAAGCTTTTTTTTCACAGGTCTTCGGCCAACCACAAGAATTTATGGACCCATCAAGGAGTTATTATCAGAAGACAATCCTCCAAAGTATAGGGAAACTACAGTGAGAGAGTACTCTGCATATTACAGGGGAAAGGGTCTTGATGGGACTTCTGCGCTGACGCATTTCAGGCTTTGAACTCAGATATATAATAGAGATGAATAAGGTAACTCAGTACAAATAAATTATTTGAGTTGGATATATCCCATATTACTACTTATTCTTGCTTTCGAGCTAAATAATGCGTCACTTTTCTGAAACTTATCGACCATATGGTAATGAAGCCTGTGTAAAAACCTTAAAGAATAATGGTGTCTATTTTACTGGACTCAAATTGGTTGAGAACAATCGGATGGATCTTCCCGTGAAGGGTATAAGTTGCAATCCGAGGAGGAGAATTTTTAATGCCGAACCTGTTCTCGTAATGCCTGTTTATACGTTTTTGTCATTTATGTAACCATTCATGGAGCCTTGAAAGGTTACATTCCCTTGGATTGGATTACTTCGATGGAAGTTATCCCCATACAGCGGATAAATGATGCGGAGGAGGATCCCATCTCGTGCAAACCTTCACAATTCTTGGTAATATTTCAACTGGTCACTATTTTGCAACTATCCCAATTGTGGCCGGGCGGACTGGCCACCCTGAGCGGAGTGGATCTCCAACCATTCCACTGGATGGCAGGATTGGTGGTGGCAAATTTTTCATGTTGGTAATTTTCTTCAAAATTTTCTAACAATTTGGTTGGAATAATCCAGAGATCTCGAGTACGTATTTTATGAATCAACAAAATGCTGATGTTTCAACCATTCAGTAGAGGGTGTCAAACTTAATCTCACACCAAATCATGACAGCAGTGCAGTACTCTGAATAAACATCACAGTAGAATTCTCGAGTCTCAATTTCCCTGATGATCGGGATGGGTCCATGACCAAAAGTCTAGATCTAAATTCCACAATAATGGCTTCTAATCCTGGAGAGGAATCATTGTATGCTATGCACCTGACAACATACCATTTTGTTGATGTATCCGACTGACCTCTTTTACCCCCACGTCATGATGCAAGCACGTTAGAATCATTTAAATAATTCATCAGAAATTCATCAAACCAGATATGTCTGCTACATGAAATATAAGTGTATTTGAACATAAGTATGTGATGGCCACTATGTAATTTTTCATAAAAAAAAAATATCATTAAAACAATCGGTTTCCATAGAGATCATAATTTGATTAGCCCGAAAATACATCAATGAACAAAGCAATTCCTCACTAAACAAACACACAAAAAGTTATAAACAAGAGCGACAAACCTAAGTAATGTAATATCAAACCAGAAGAGTTCTTTGGATGAAGAAAAAACAAAAAACGTATATGGACATACGCAAAGCACAAGTCACAAGCTGTCAAAAGCAATACCCATTCTAATAAAGTCTAATGCTTCATATTATATGGCTAACCTCCAAACATAGTATTTCTTCCAGCAGTTTTTCATTTGTTTCGATATTCCAATTATGGCATGCTTGTCAGTTCTGGCAGAGCTCCCAGGATCCAAAACAGTGCTCAAAAGTCTAGAAAACTGCATGTATGCATGCATCACAAAACAACACCAGACCATTGCTATCAATACTTGATTCTATAATTCGTAAGGAATTGTCCCATCCATAATAATCAAGCTTTGCAAGTAGGGAACAACCATGCATTTGTGCAAATGATCATGAAATTTAGGAGGTCGATGATTGTCTGGTTTTTGTCAAATCAAATGAAAGAGACTTTATTTTAACATTTTTCCACAAAAATCACATTGTTGATAACAGTATTTTATTAGATAAGATCCACAGGCATTTTATTTTTTTTCTTCGAGTTGTTTTTTGTTTTTTATTTTATTTTTAAGTATTCATAGGCCTATCCCAGTCAGTTCCATTGGTAGTTAACCCCATTTTTGTAATTTATTTTTTGTTTCTTGTATCTTATTTTGTTTTTGGATATGGGAGCTGTGAGGGGGAAGGGGCATATGCATATATCTTCTCTAATAACTAACAACACTGAAGCCTCAGAAAATATTTGGCATCCCCGGCAATTCTGGGCGATACAAGCAAGCCAGTAAAAGACTGCCTAATTTTGTTGTCGACCCTGAAAGTCAAGTCACGGAGTTGTCAATATATCGAAGGGGTTTAATCGAGAACATGATACTAAGAACAATCAATGAGTATGGAATTCAAGCCCTACTTCTTTAATATTACTTCATTCTATATATATGCATGTGCATTATGTGCTTCTTCAGCTTGTGCAAAATCAGGAGAGGGAGAAAGTACAAGTAGCCATATATGGCACCAACAAATGGCTGTTCCCTTGGGAGCATTTGCGGGAAATTCAAGCCACATCTCCTCATGGTTATGGCTCAGATGGGCTATACTTTCTTGTACTTCATCACACTAGCTTCCTTCAATCATGGAATGAATCCCCATGTCTATATTACTTACAGACAGATTGTTGCTGCTACTGTGATGTTCCCTTTTGCCTATTTTCTTGAGAGGTTCGTTCATTTCTTCTAATTTAAATGACGGATACATAATCACTAACGGATTACATGTCTAAAAACACTACGTTGGCTCTAATGCTGAAGAATTAGAAATCATGAATCGTTCTTCATTCCAAATGTTTTCAACCATGCCATGTTGTAGGTACTGATCATATTTAATCTTCTCTTGCAGAAAAGTGAGGCCAAAGCTGACATTCGCTCTTCTATTGGAAATCTTTTTCCTTTCTCTCCTTGGGTTAGGAATAAGAGGCTCACGGTTCTAATTTACATGGTAATAAAGCACCAAGAACCTTTAGAATTCTTGTGGCATTCTACCGCGTAGAATTTCTTATAAAATCTCAAGCATCATTTTAAAATGAAATAGTGAGATTTTACTATTATTTCTAAAATGTGTCAAGGCAGACTTAAAAAAATTCAATTATTGTAAGGAGGGTTTGACTCTGAACATTTACTTTGCAAGCTTGTCGTACACCTCCCCAACATTCCTTGCATCAATGGTCAATACCCCTAACATTTGTAATAGCCGTTGTACTCCGGTAAAAAATGCTAACTGATTGACAGAATCCCTGATTTCTTTTCAAGAGATATATGCATCTCTATTTCCATCATGTGGATTAAGATCTAAAATTATTTTCATGCAGTTTGGAAGTTCTTGATCTACGAAATCCTCGAGGGATGGCAAAAGTTCTTGGAACCTTGATCTCCTTAGCTGGTGCAATGACCATGACACCATACAAGGGGCCTCTAATGAGAAATCTATGGCGTCCTCCAATTCATATTCAAGGGAACACTGCCACCCACGAGAACTGGTTAAAGGGTTCTCTTCTAACTCTTGCGAGCTGCTTAACATGGTCCATATGGTACATTATGCAGGTTTTTATCCCTAACTCAAGAAATATAGTTTATTGGACTACTCTTTTCTTGAAGACTTTCTACCTTTTCTAGACATCCAGCAAGAGAGATTATAGAAAAAGATATTTGTGGATAATCTTCTGAAAATTGTAGGCATTTACATTAAAAAGATATCCTGCCCAATTGTCACTGACTGCATGGATGAGCTTTTTCGGAGGAGCACAATCAGCCGTCTTCACAGTCATCATAGAACATAAACGAGCTGCTTGGACAGTAGGATTCAACATTGATTTTTGGTCGATCATATATGGTGTAAGCTTCTCAGTAGTCTGCTTATATAGAAATTCAAGTTTTGAAATATTGATAATATTTTGATCATGGAGTTTACATGGCAGGGAGTCGTAGTCTTTGGCTTGATTATTTTCATTCAACCATGGTGCATGGAGGAAAGAGGACCAGTTTTTGTGACCAAGTTTACTCCCCTATCAACAATATTAGTAGCAATTGTAGGATACCTTGTCCTCGGGGAAAGACTCTACATGGGATGGTAATTTCTCTTCGTTCTATCTACAGGCACTCGAGCACGGACATGGCTCCCCACGCACCATAATAGCTTCACTTTTCAGAAATTGCACATGGTTTTGACTGCATGTCTAGCTGCTACAGTTGGCAAAAAAGTACATAAAATAAAGGAGAGAACACGAGAGAGAGAAAGAGAGAGAGAGAGATTTATAATCTTAACTTATTCTTCACGTGTTTTGTTCAGCATTCTAGGGGCATTTATCGCCATCATTGGCCTCTATATGCTACCGTGGGGAAAAGATGGTGACAAAAGAAGTTCACAGGGATTCCCAAGAGCAAACTTATTCGACTTCCAAAGAGCAAAAGGATAACAAAACACTGATAATTACTTCAGCTCGTGAGGAAGCATCACAATGCGAACCTTAAAGATCATTCCTCAGACAAGTGTAGAGAAAGTTGTCATCTTGATGCAATACCGATAGGAACAGAAAAAATGGGCGAAATTGAGAGGGGGAAAAAAATATTCAAGGTGATTGCTTCGCATCAAATTTGCTTCAGAGATAACAGGGAGGTTTGAGGAAATAATCCCGTTATATGTTAGTCTGTGCAGCAAATTAAGCAAGTATGATATAAAGTTCATCTACATTGACATTACACAGATCAAAGAATTTAACATTCAATAATATCCGAATCTCAAAGTATGGAGTTTGAGGTAAAAATATTGAGTGCAAACAAAATTATATTGAAATTCTCCATTGTTAGGTCAACAATATCAACTTCCAAATCCAAAAAGCAGTTCATAAAAAATAAGTGATAAATTCACCAATTGAAACCTTAATGTAATTCAGTCCTTTTGTAGTATAGGGCACCGCAGTTCATCTTTTCTTAGTAGCTAACTTCGTATCTCTTTGACGAGGTTCAGAGACCTTAGAACATCTCCATATTTAGCAAGAAAAAACCGAAAGCTTGCAATATACTACTGAAGATTTTCTGGGACAGAATTACTTGATGTGCACTTAAAATCACAGACAGTTGCCTAAAACGATTACATTTTAGAAGAAAAAGCCACCAACCCAGTCATCTTGCCAATGCTGCATGTAATTGTTAACAGCTCAATTTAAAAATCAGACCTACTGAAACAGCAACTATATACATGTCAACGGGTAACAAAAATGCTGCACAACAGTAAAAGAATGCATCTAATACCGATGTTAAATAACTATGCAGCAGGTGGCCTGAGCTCATGATCGTGAGATGTATCACGGGCAGCTGGAGGCAAGTATTGCCACATTGGAACTAAACCATAGCTGGGCCAAACCGCCATCTTGTTTGGCCCAGAATGATATGCGGCTGGATGGCCTGGCATAAACCCAGCAGGTGGAATAGCCATAGCTTTCAATTGTTGCTCCATCCTTTCCTTGTCTGCCTTCAGCGTAAGCTTCTCTTCACGTAGTTCATTCTTCTCTGCCTGTTTGCAGAGGAAAGAAACATAAAAATGCCAGTACTGAGCTATCCAACATTGCAATTTCATACAGACTTCACTACCTTAATCAACTACATGCAGAAGAAAAGCTAAAACATATCCTCACATAACTCAATTAACTTAAAATGCAAAAAATAAACATAATTCATTTCAACATATTGCAAAAGCAGGGACCAAATGCTTTTTATTCCATATTTTTCCTTCAAACATCCATCTCTCCCTTCTAAGTTCTGTTTATCTTCTCGCAAAAGAAACAATGGCTCTTAGTCCTGGAGTATATGGAGAATATTCATGGCACACAATTGTGAACATTCCATTTCATGGATGCAAAGCATCTGCCAACTGACCACTTCTTCTCACATTCAAATGCAAGTAGGTGTCAGAGCTCATCAATATATATTTTATTTTTGATAGGTAAGCAAAACGTTCATTGATAGTAAACAATAGGCAAAGTCCAAGTACATGGGATGCATACAAGAGACAAAAACATAAATTTTCTGGAAAACTATAATTGCATGGACACGACTAACCTTCAAATTTTTTATTTCTTCCAGTAGTTTTTCATTTGTTTCTTTAAGTTCTTGAGAATCGGATCTGAGTTGGTTCAAAATTCTGATTGCATCATCAAGTATGGCATGCTTTTCCGTTTTGACCTTTCTCTCAGGATACAAGACAGAACTCAAGTCTATAAATCTGCATAAGTCACAAACAAGAGCTGGCCTTTCATTATCTCCTTAGAGAGAGAGAGAGAGAGAGAGAGAGAGAGAGAGAAATAATAAAAGAATGAAAGTAACAGAACAGTCAGATGATTGTTGTTCTTGGTCAAAATTATATTGTACTCTCTTAAATTACCACTACTTTTACTTTTAACCCTGTCCTTTAGGATTCAACAATTAAAATTGTATCATTTCCCCTATTTTTTGTCTATTTTAACGAGGGAGGTATGCAATTTACATCAAATTGGGACCAAATGAAAACTTTGGTAGTTTGGTAGTCATATTGCTGTGTGGTAGTTTGGGGTGTAAAAAGAGATTTTCGCATATTCTTGAAAACATAAGGTGCAAAGACATCATGAATTATGCGAGGAAACGGATTCCGATAGAAAATATCAACTTCTAATGTAAAAGGTATTTAAGTCTAAAATTTTAACAGTTCCCAAATCAAACAGAGAATTCTGAAATTCTATTTTTCAAGAAATAAAAAGAAAAAACTGATGCCTGTCATTCAATTTTTCCCTTCGCAGCCTCTCACGACAAGCTTTTGATACTGGCCTGCTGCATGACTCATTGCGTGCCCTGAAAGTTATCAGTACCATGTAAGAGCAAGTGATAACAGGAGATCAAGTATCACCACATCACAGAGAAATTAAAAAAAAATAAAATCCACCTATTATGCATCGCAAATGGATGACTAATCTGTTATGCAAGATTTACATGCATATGGGATATCATCAACCAACCATACCCTATCAGACCCTTTTCTTTTTTGGGTGATGACACATTATGGGAAACTGGGATTCAGGTGGCAGAACTAGAGTTCAGAGGCAATTTCCCAAATGCAACACTGTGCTTTAGCAAACTCATCAGAAAATGGATAGAAACGCTGATTTGAAAAATGAAAAGGCTACAACTAGAGATTCCAGGGGATCAGAATGTAAGCATTAATTATCTGAAGTATTTGGTTCCAACCAAATTAACAGCCAGATGAGCCTAACAAATTAAAATAGGTGAAAAGAATAAAAGCGTGAATAAAAACTCTGAGGTTAATAAACATAATATAAGAAAGCACGGAGCTATGTTTTGGCAACTGGAAATTACTGACAATGCGGTAAGTGTATAGATAATTGTAGAAGAAAAGACAACGAACAGAACAGGACAATTTAATTTTGTACACGATTATGCCTTAAAATTCACCCTAAGAGCAAGAACAAAAAACAGAGTAAACTGGAGCTGGTAAAATTACCCAGTCAAAATTTTCAGAAGGCAATAAAACAAGAACTGATATTTAAAACCATCTCAGCAATACCTCTTCCGTGAACACCCTCTTTCCGGGCAGTCTCTCTGTGGCCCGGACGAGAAATCAATGTCCACGCTAGCACTACAACCATATACGATAACAGACTGTAAATTTTGAGGTGAATATTCTCAGATCTCTTTGTTCGGGGGGCGTAAATAAATCAGGATTTCTACAACTATATAATCTAAATCCGAAGCAACAATTATAAGAAAATCAAGGCGAATTCAAAGATAAAGAAAAGAAAGTCGCGAGGGAGGAGAGAGAGAATTGGTTTACCCGTGATTGGGCAAACAGAATTCGGGGGAAGGGTTGTCGTCAATGAAGCTATAATCGAGAAAATCCCAGGAGCAGCCGTCCCCTAACGACGCATCCATTTCATTTGGAGTTTGGGAAATTTTAGGTTTAGAATTAGATGAAGAAAGTATTAGAGAATTGAGAATTGGAAACTTCCGCGCAGGAAATGGAAGAAAGAGAGTGTGGGTGAGGAAAGGAAGAAAGGAAATCAAAGAAGGCCCAATAAAGTGACACCACGTGGATGGAATCTATGGGGCCCGGGGTTATACGCCGGCGCACGTTGCTCACAACTTGCTGTCTTACCATACGCCCTTCTATTTTAGGTTGGAAAAAAAGCTCATTCAACTTATATTTTGTCACGTTTTAAATAACATAAAAAACCACTTAAAACGTGAATAATTTTTAACAGAGATAAAAAAATTTCAAAAAGAGAGAGAGAGATCACACAAACTTAAACTATGATAAAGATTAATATTTTTCGAGAAATGATATTTGGAATCATGATTATGTAAATATTGTGCAATTATTTAAAAATAAATAAATACGATATTCATATAAAAAAGAAAATTAATTTTTTAATTGTAAACTCTACTATTTTTCAAAACAATTATACGACACTTGTACATTTCACGACTGTTTATTTATATTTTTTTCGGCCCATATTTCATGTGTTTTAAGAATTTCTATTGCTACTCATATAAGATTTTCAAAGAGTATATATCATATACGAATATTTATTACTGTTTACATATATATATATATGTATATATATTTTTTCCCTGTAGAATTAGACCATCAAATTTGGTCAAATAAATGCAGAGATTCTTGCTACTATTTATTTATTTTGGAGTTCAAGTCGCGCCTTTTCTCATTCATTCAACAAAATTAATCAGTACAAACAATATCTTTCAATGCAAAGAGATTTTTGGTCCTTCAATCCTACAATGCTCCCCTTCTAGTTGTAGAGCCATCTTTGCCAATATTGTATATAAGTCACGCTGTTTTCTTCTCTATAAAGTGGTGTAATCATCAATTGCGTTGAGACTTGAGAGAGTCAACTTTTTTATTGTAGGACATATTTATATAAAGAGTAATGCTAAATACAGTTTTAGGGTGTGCAAACTCTAATTACTCAATTTTTTTTAAAAAAAAGTGGGATTCATCATTAAAAAATACTTTTTTTTATATGGATCCTAGATTTACCTATTCTTTTTCAAATGGAGTGGGCAGAGCTTGCACATGACTCTAGGACTGCATATATCATTTTTCTTGTGTAAATTAAAAAGAGATTGAAAAATCATAAAAACATAATTACAAACTATTTTTCATATAGATTATTAACCTTAAATAATTTTTCTTATATTTCACTTTTCATTCCATATTAAAAAACTCAATATTGCATAACAAAAAATTTTGGAATTCATATTAATAAGTTTATTATTTATCATAAATTTAGTTTTAGTTTTAATTTTAGAGAAACCACATCATTTCTCTGCCCAATGTATAATATGTTGCTCTCCCTATTCTTTTAAGGTTTGAGTAATGTTAGATACAGTCGTTGAATTTGCAAGCACTGTGTAATCTTTTTAAAAAAGAGTGAGGTTCACTATTAAAAAATTAATTTTTTTAATATCAATCCCGTATTTACTCGCTTTTTTCAAAAGGATTGTGCCGCGTTTGCGTACTCCACGACTGCAAATATAATTTCTCTTAATATTTTGATAAACTTGAGCATCTTCTTCATATATATATATATATATATATTTATAGGACTGTGCTACTTAGATCGAGAGATTTAACCGAGAAAAACGACTTGGCAAGCCATATATATAAAACTCTCAAGTTCGAGTATTTTGAATTGAGCTGAGTTCGGCAAGTCAAAAATCAACTTGGTTCGGCTCGATTACAGCTCTAGTTACCCCATCTCTTAGAGATTGTGATGCTAGATACTTATCTAACTTATCCTCAAATTGGGCCCGATTTGGATACAAAAGTCTCCCTAACTCATCTCATCTAATCATTACAACTTTTTCAAATTTCTATACAAAATATAATAAACAATTTAATTTTTTCAAATCTTAAAATAATAATAATATTAAAAATTAATATTTTAATAATATTTTATTTAATTTTTAACTTTCAGATTAACTCACTGTCAAAACCTCTCGTACATGTTTATATGGAGTTTACATTGCCAAAAATTTCCATTATCAACATCAATAAATGTTACAGGGCTCATATAAGTTGAACTATCCAATTCAGTCAAATAATTAGAAAAAGTTGAGATTGGCACAGTAACTTGATTGAATTGGATGGCTTAACATAGATAAATTAATATTAAGAGTATGTTTGACAACACAATTATTCTAGTATAATCTCAAATATTCTCAAATATTTGTAGATATTTTTTTTCTCAAACATTGCTCAAATACAAAATATTTTTCAATTTTAAATTTTTAACTTTTTTATCTAATTATTACTTAATCATTATAATTTTTCTAAACTCCTAAACAAAACATAAAAAACAACACTACTTTTTTAAATTTTAAAATAAAAATAGTATTAAAAATAATATTCTAATAATTTTTTAACTGTATACTGAGATATTTTAAAATATCCAGGTGGGTCCTAAATGTTCAATGAGATCCACATTGTCCTAAAATTCTACATTGGCATTATTAAATACTATAGAACACACATAATACGATCTCTCTCTTAAATTAGACCATCCAATATTTTCTGATAGGTAAAGAAAATCTTCAGTCAATACGAACATGAAAAGAAGGGACTTCAATTATATTAAAAAAAGAAGAAAGAAGAAGAAGAAAAACTTTAATTAACTGGCATTCAGATTCCTTCTGCAGTTTCATTTCCGTATTTTTACCTCACAATATCAATGGCCAGAAGCAACTGCTCAAGCTCCAGAGTAAAAACGGAAAAAACAAAAAGAATAGGAACAACAGATCAGTAAATGGTTGTTGAAGTTTGATTAACAAGGTATAAAATAATCAAATGACATGAGCTTCATCCTTGAGCTTGTCGATAAGCTCGTCCACTGAAGATACGATAACCCCTGCTTTTCTTTTGGGAGGCTCGGTGACCTGAACAACCTCTAAATCCGATCTGATTTCCACCTTTAGTTCCTGTGGAGTCAGCTTCTTTATGACCTTTGACTTTGCTTTCATTATGTTGGGAAGTGTTGCATACCTCGGCTGATTCAACCTCAAATCAGTGCTGCATGACAAGAACAAATAAAGTGAGCAACCTCACCAGAAAGCTGGTCAGAGTACGAGCATGCACACACTCTCGCTCATCAGTTTGAAATGAAAGGCTGGCTTTGAACATTTCATTTTTGCAAAATTTATAACTAGAGAAATGCATGGTCCACAAAAATAATAACAAAAAAGCTATTTTACAAACTGGTGTACCTTGAAATGCTACGCTACATTGTAAAACTTTTTTTTTAAAACTGTAAAATAGATATGACATATAACATCAAGGCACACTGATTTGTTAATTTACTTTTTCTAATTTGCTTTCTAAGCCGCTGTAATGTGGTGGAAAAATGAGGGGGAGATTCCTTGGGCAGTTAACGAGACAGGGGAACAGATCAGATACTTGAAGCAAGAATTGGCAGTCTCCATAGATCATGCATAGAGAGGGACAAACCAAATTGCAGACTTGCTAGCTAAGCAAGGGGAACATGGATTAATAGGGTGTTCATGGAGATCACATCTCTTCTGAAAGAGGTTAAAGGCTTACTGAGACTTGATAAACAGGGGGTATAAGTACTACGATATGCATAACTTTCCTTATTCCATACAGTTACGTAGAAAGTTATAGTTTTACTATTTATTCCATGGTTTTTGGATTATCTGTAACCACCAAGGTCTTTTAACCTGTCATCATGGCATTTCTCCGCCACAAGTGAGGTAATATGAATAAGATTTACAGAATATCGTCCTCTTTCTAAAAAATATTTATGAATAGTTTCCGAATCAGAACATGAGGTGCTAGCTCCGAAGTGCAAATTGCAAACAACAAATTCGACAATCTGTATCAATCCGTACTGCTGGATCAGTTTAGCATAATGGCACTCCGGGCACTAGTAACCACATTTCCTATGTTTAGTAGACATCAACTAGAGTTTCAAAAACAGTAAAGATACAGACATTTCATATGCACAAAAGAAACCTCCATCCATATCTCATCTTTAAATTTAAGTTGTTCACCTGGTTATAAAAATCCAAATTTTGTAATAACCAAAACCTCCAAGTCACCTTATTCTGTGTTTCACTATTGGCAAAATGGCAGGCTAACAATGCAACATGGAAATATTTCCATCTTATCACATAGATATATTGAATATTCATCCCAAAACAAATACAAAAATCTTTAGGAGATGCAAACACACAAGTGATGATTTAAGTGGGCATGCACTCACAAGCGCACTCACACACGCACATACACCCACACGCTTTAATGATTATGGTCATAATGACAATCATGAGAATTGAGAATGACATGATCATGACACCAACTGCTGTGATACCCTGTGTACTTGGGATATACCATTTGCACTTTAAATGAAGATTTTTTACTTAGAAAAGAATACCATCATGAAAATATGAATGATGAAGAAGCAACAATGTACATCAAGGCAAAATGTAAGTCACTCACTACAAGGCCCAATAGATAGGCTGTTGTATTTTTTTTTTTGTTTTTTTTTTTTGGGGGGGGGGGGGTTGAATTCTTGAAAACATCAATAAAAAAAGTAGGATTAAAATAGTAATGCCCTCCACAACAAATAATAATAATGAAAAAAATTCAAAAGTCGAAATACTAAAAAATCTTAGTTTTTTTTATTCCACAAGGTAAAGAAAAGTATGCAAAGGAACGGCATGTATAAGAGTGAGATGAACAAACCATAATTCTATTAAAAACTAACAGCTGGAGAAAAAGTGCCAACAAAGAGACTGTATATTACCTAGCATATTCAATTTAAAAATAGACATCAAAAGATTCTAAACCTGCATCATGTCAAAATCAAAACAGAAGTAAACACACTGTTGTGAGGAGAGAGCTAAAAGTGTTTGATCTGAAAATCCTGATAGGGTCTGATACTCACGTGATTACAGCTGGTAAATCTAAAGACAAAGTCTCAAGGCCGCCATCCACTTCTCTATCCACTGTTGCTACTTGGTTCTCCTTGTCCAGCACAACCTACTAGATAGCAGCAGTAATTTAAGTAAGATAAAGTTCAAAATAATAAAATAATAATAATAAAAAGAAGACACAGCAAGAACAACAACAAAATCAGAAAAATCATTGGCATGGAAATTAGGATATATAAAGAACTTTCAGACAGCAGTGTGAAAACAATGTTGTTTTCCTACATAGTTCAGTTAACAAAGAGAGAAAACAACAAAATAATAAGCCCACAATTTGTTTATTCTAGTGTAGTAAGCACATACTTTCCCTAGATTAAATAATGAACCATTCTTCATCTACAACGCCAGAGAGTATGACTAACCTTGGAAGCAAAGGTCCCCTGTGGCCAACCAAGAAGCCCAGCCACCATTTGCCCTGTTTGATTGCAATCATCATCTATGGCCTTCACAGGAAATTGTGAAGGACAAAGTTACTCTTCCACATGATATCCAGAATCATTCAAGAAGCTAATAAAGTTAAGGAGATAATAAGGGCCTTCACTGATATTAAAACTCGAAAAATTCAACAGCATGGTTAAAATGTTCAATATCTATCCCAAAATCCTCTCATTTGATTTATAATTCAGCGTGAAACTCAATCTTTGGCATCAATCTCAAATTCCATCATTTAAATGCAATTTCCATACAAAACGACATTCTATTCATAATAGAGATTGAATGGCCAAAAGGACTCGAAAAAATAAAAGAAAGAACAGCACAAGAATATAATCCTCAAACCTTGTTTAACTATCAAAATAAAAAATAAAAAATCCCATACCTTGTTTATCCCCCAGAAACAACCTCAATGACCTAAGCTACAATATTCTGTCCCTGACAACTAATAAATCCATACCTTGTAGCAAAATCAAAACCCATTTCTTATATACTAATAAAAAAGCCTATTTGGCAACACAAATAAAAACCAACACCATACTATAACAATTACTTGCAGAACCTCATAATTTCGAAAAAAAAGAGTCATTTACCCAAAAAAAAAAAGAAGAAGGACAAACCTGCTTGCCAAGAATGAGAAGACCGGGATTTTCAACCTGCACAAGCGCCTTCAAAAGCTTGGCAACAGCGAGCGGGTACAGGGCCCCTGTGGCCTCCACATGAATGCCCCGATCAGCTCCCATGGCGAGCCCATTTCTGAGAGTGTCTAGGCACTGCGCCGGGCCCATGCTGACCGCCACGACCTCAGAGGCCAGGCCCGACTCCTTGATCCGCAGAGCCTCCTCCAGCGCAATCTCGCAAAAGGGGTTCATCGACATCTTCACGTTATGGGTCTCCACGCCAGTCTGCAAAATGAAATATTTTTTCGGATTAGAACTCTACATATCACGCAGCTAAAAAAGAAAGACAAAAAAACCACGTTTTCTCAGCGCAGCTTACTTTGTCGGGTTTGACTCGGATTTTCACGGCGTAGTCGACGACTCGCTTCACGGCCACCATTATCTTCATTTCGAGGGGGGTTGTGTTCTGTTGTATTGGAGAAGCTCCAAGGACACCGAGACCGCTAGCTATTGCAATTGAAAAAACGCTAGAATCCGGAGTAATGCAATCAAGATAAATCTGTTATTCCAGTGTCCAATTAACCATCCAAACACGGAACTACTCATGCCACGCATCACATTCTAAGGATAATAATTAGGAAATGGGCCTGCTACACTCGTTAGGTGAAAAAAAAAAAAAGCATCGGTGGCCTCTCTCTCTCTCTCTCTCTCTCGACAAAGCATTACACTCTAAAAAGCATCCACATTGACTTCATAAGTCATATTTAAAATTTGATAAAAAGTACAAATTTTCTATAAATATAAAATCTTCCTATTTATAATTTCACATTGGATTAGCCATTAGATTCATCAAAATAATATTATTATTTTAATAATAATATAATTTTTTTTTTCCATATTTTACAATTAAACTAACTATATATACATTAATAATTTAATTTGATATTTAAATTATTGATTTCCAACTAATTTTTTTCCTCAACCTAATTACCAATAAACACATTTTGCCAACCCTTTTTTTTTTTTTTTTGATGTCGGGGAACCTTTCCAAGGCAGGGCCCTTTGGATCCACCCCTGTAGAGTAAACCCTGGTCTCATGCACTGTACCCTCGGAAGTTTCCCTACATGAAATTGGTTAAATCGTTGGTTTTTCATCAGGGGGTGTGGCCCTAAAGAATTGTTTGCACCCATGAGGTGTTGAACCTTGGACCTTGAAGGTAGTGAGAGCTCAAGATCAAGGCCTTCACCACTTGAGCCAACCCCTTGGGGTCGCCAACCCTTCTTCTAGCTAACAATCATATATATAATAATTTAAGAAACCAACAAACACATAAAATTTGTTCATCCAACAATTATATTATGCCAATATTTTATCTAACCAATATTCATATCTACAATATGATAGAAACTAAAAAATACTTCCACAACCACCCTTCTTCTCTACCTAAACTTTACATCTACAATTTTATCATCGGTCAAACACATTCATTCCACCATACACAATACCCAACATTCATATCCATAATTCTTCAAACCAACTTGTAGATGTAGCTAACCGTCCTTCTTTTGCCAAGATTTATAGATGTAGCTAATAGTCTTGGATTAAGCCCTATAAATATATCCATTCTTTAACTACTTCTCATTCATCAAAAACCAATATTTCTTCTTCCAAGTCTTTGCATTTTTTTTTCTCTAGTTCCCTATGGATCCCTTTCTAAATACTCTTGATATGTTAGATGAAGATTATTTTGATCATGAGGATCTTATGATAGAAGCAATGGCCGTACATAAACATCGACATGCAGTTGAGGGAGCATCTTCTTCACGTCGTCCTAATTCTCAACCTCGTATGTTCATTCGACGCAATCCACTGGAAGGTCATGAACGCCTTTGGAAGGATTACTTTGCTTAACCGCCAATATATTCGCCAAACATTTTTAGGAGGCGATTTCGAATGAATCGTGATCTTTTTTTACGTATACATTTTGCAGTTGAGAGTCATGATGATTATTTTGTCCAAAAGAGAGACGCCAGTAGTAGGCTTGGATTGTCTTCCCTTCAAAAGATGACCACGACAATTAGGATGCTCGCATATGGGATAACAGCAGATCTTATGGATGAGTATGTAAGAATTGGAGAAAGCACTGCACGATTGAGTATGAAGAAATTTGTAAAGGCAATCGTGTCAATCTTTGGGGGTGAGTACTTGAGGTCTCCAACCAGTAATGATATAGCGAGATTACCAGAAGTTGGACAAAGGCGTGGATTTCCAAGAATATTGGGTAGCATTGATTGCATGCACTGGAAATGGAAGAATTGTCCTAGTGCTTGGAAAGGTATGTACTCTGGTCACGTAAATGAACTAACTATTATTTTGGAAGCTGTTGCCTCTTACGATCTTTGGATATGGCATGCTTTTTTTGGTTTGCTTGGGTCTCATAATGACATCAATGTACTCGATCGATCTTCTGTTTTTGTTGCGTTGGCTGAAGGTCGTGGTCCTCCGTGCAACTATACTATCAATGGTCACGAATACACTATGGGATATTATCTTGCTGATGGTATATATCATTCGTGGGCAACATTAGTAAAAACAATTCCTGCTCCACATGGAAAAAAAAAATATTTTGCTGCTTCCTAGGAGTCTGCGAGGAAAGATGTGGAACGTGCCTTCGGAGTACTCCAAGCTAGATTTGCAATTGTGCGTGGACCTGCAAGGTATTTCCAACCTGAAGTTCTAAAAGATTTTATGTACGCATGCATTATCTTGCACAATATGATCGTTGAAGATGAGCATCATCTATATCTCAGGGCTGACCAATTCAATTATGAAGCCAATGATGATATTCCATCCGAGCCAATTTCACGCGATAATATACCTGAATTCATGGAGTTTATTGCCCAACATCATCGTATTAGAGATAGGGGCACTCATTCTCAACTCCAAGCCGACCTTATCGAGCACTTATGGATATGCATGGCCGAGCATAATATGGATTTCTTGAATAGTGCAACCACCTTGTGGTGTATTGTAGTACTCATAAAAATGTGGTTATATTTATGATTCCATTTTTATATTTTTAATGTTGAGTGTACCAATGGGAAAATAAAATATCACATCCTCACAAAATAAGAGTCATAGCTATTTTAAGAGATTTTTTTTACATTGTCAACATGATAACAAAAAATATTAGTGTTTTGATTAAATATATATATATATATATATATATATATAGTAATGTTAGGATAGTAAGACTTTTGTATCCAAACTATAAATTTCTTGCATAAGCTTTTTATAAAAAAAAAAGTGATCCTCATAGTTAAAAAAATGAATTATTTTCATAATGGAGTTCACTTTTTTATAAAAGATGTGTGATTTGTATATTTTGAACTTACATATATCATTACTCATATTTATGTATGTATGTATATATATCCAATGAGAGACAGCAAGCAATGAAGAAGGTAGCATATCCCAATTCACAGGGAAGGAACCCAGAAGTCCAGACTTGTTTGTAAGATATGGCAAAAATAATCGACAAAGGTGTTTGTTTGGTATTTGAAACTAATAAGGGGTTTGTTTGGTACTCGATGTTTAGTGCTGCACCAAGACAAAACGTTGCAGAAATGTGTTGCAAGAAGCCAACATCCAACCTGAACAATGGACTGCTACTTGCTAGAGCATCTTAAAGTTCCACTCAGTGTAGCACCTTGTATACTGATAATGTTAAACATTTAAGCTGGACCAAACAGAAGAGTGGTAAACTAACCATGCCTAAAACCATGGTCTTAAATACCTTACCATCTCTAAAGCTATCTACCATCTTTAATTGAGCTTGGGACCTTAGAAGGTATCAGTTCTCTATATATCATTTTACAAGTAACAAATGATTTAATTGATAGAACAGCTTCCATTCACATTTTCCTGATTTTACAACTTCTATTCAGATTTTCCTTTCCATAAACAGTATAAATACAGAGTTTCTCAATACAAACAGCTTCTAACCACAGTTTACTTCCAAAATATCCCACAAACACTTGCAAAATACAAGACACTTCACAAATTTTCATTCCAACAAACACTTTAACAAATTCTGGCGGATTTACACATCTTCTACCCACAAACACTTCCAAAATACAAGCTACTAAACAAATTAGAATCACCAACAAACACTAAGGAAAATATAAGGTACACTTCCAAAGTTTCTAACCACAAACACTTTCAAAAACTGTGTGAAATAAACAAATTTTCTAACTACAAAACATTGCCAAAAAAGATACTACCATTCAGATTTTCCTTTCCACAAAATATTCCAAAGATTTCCATAAGGAATTGCCAAAAAAATAGTCCATTCATAGTGGCTGCTTAGCCACATGCTTTATAACAAAATCTTGTGGCTAGGCAGCCACTAGAAGCTGGAAAGGCACAGTTCAAAAAGATGTACCATCTGAATCACTCATAGACTCTTCAAAAATTTTCTTTTGAACTTTATGGAAGTAGGCTTACTGCATGGAGTTCATACCAGAAAGATCCTTGCTCATTATCTCAGCCTCAAACTTTCTCTTATCAAGTTCTAGTTGTGCACCTCTATCACGATCTGCCTTCGTCTGCCATTCTCTTCTCTCTGCCATGAACAATCGTCTACCCTCGATCATTGCTCCTAATGCCACGTTGAACTCAGCATCAGATGATTCTTGAGCCTTCCGCTTCCTCAAGTTATCCTTTTCAGCTTTTTTTTCCAGCAGGCCTTTCAACATTCTCCTTCACAACATCGCCCAAAACTTCACTTGACTGCTCATTGGAAGGACGCTTATCGTGTGGCTTTCTCCTCGTATTCAGCATATTCATATGTTGATGCCATTTGGGTTGGTGTCTCAAAAGATTCCAGGAATGCTTCAATGTGAAGTTCCCTCGTTCCATCTCTTTGTACAATATTTTTGCCTTTTCAATCTGAAAAAAGTTTAAGGAATATTGTCAAAGAATAAATATATATGTGAATAGCCCACATTATTAAAGGAAAATAGTACATACCTTATCTTGTTCGGTCGCACCACTCGGGTGCAATGGCTCTATTTGCGCTAGATATGCACAAAACTTATTTGTGCATTTCTGGATCATGGACCAACGATTGATCAATGACTCAACCGAACGGTTCACAGTATGTGGTTTTTTATATTCGTGATAAAAATCAGAAATCCTCTCCCACATTTGAGTGGATTTCTGATCAGTTCCCCGAATGGCATCAATACTAATGTTAAACCAACCAGAGACAAGTACATTATCCTTCTCAACAGTGAAAGAAGCTCCTCTTTGAACTTTTTTTGGTGGAGGCCTCAATTCACAGTGAAGGGGAGTTGGGCTGACCACAACATTAGATTGTTGTGTGAATGTTAGATTGGTAATAGGACCTTCTCCTCCACTTTGTAATAGAGTGGTGAAGAATGGGTCCTCCTCCAATAGGTTGTCCATCCTTTAAGAATTGTAATTTTTAAGTTGTCAGACAAAGCAACATATACAACGCAGCACAATAAAAAAACAGTACTGCCACATATGACTGCATATGAAAAAAATATAGAACACAACATAGAACAAAGATAGAGAACAATATGAATTTCCAAGACAGAACAAAAACTGCTATAATCAGATGTTCTATATTGAAAAAACATATAGAACACATTAATTTCCAAAGATAGACAAAACAGTATAAAAAAAAACAGTTAAGTTCAGATTATAGTTCCTGGGAAAAAAAATAGAACACATGAATTTCCAAAGACAGACAAAACAGTATAAAAAAAAAAAGAAAAACAGTTAAGTTCAGATTACAGTTCCTGGGAAAAAAATATAGAACACATGAATTTTCAAAGACAGACAAAACAGTATAAAAAAACTAGAAATTTATATTCTCAAATGACTGCAATTGGGAAAAAATAATAGAAGCCAAGATAGAACAAAGACAGGAAAACAGTATAAAAAAAATAGAAAAACAGTTAAAGGGTTGACTGCAATTGTAGAAAAAAATAGAACACAAGACAGAAGGCAAACAGAAAAAACAGTATAAAAAATCCAGAAAACAGTATAATTTCCCCCTTCAGCAATTACAAATATAGAGAAATGTGAGGGGAAGAGAGAGAGAGTCAGAGGAAGGGGGGTTTCTAGTTAAGGGGTGATATTTTTCTAGTTAAGTTGTTGTCTGCTTGTTTTGGACTAAACAAAGCTAAAGTAAGTTAAAAACTAACCACAAACATTGGCACCACTCGGATCCATATGCCCTGTAGCTCTAATTTAAATGAAGTTGGCTATTAAAATTTATGATTTTAAGAATGATCTAAAAAAGACAGATAATGAGTAAATATTTCTTAAGAATAGCACAAACTGAGAGAACACTGATAACAATTATCTTCAATGGTGCTGGTTAGATGGATAAGCCAATTGATGTAAAAAATATGCAGGTACTTAGTTTAACTGTTGAAGGTAATGAAATATTGTATGATGTTTTAGTTTTAAAGTTGGAAGAGGATGACATTGAAAAAAAAACAAGAGGCAGATACCTTAACAGTATAAAAAAACAGAAACCAAAAATATATAACTGCCTATTGAAAGCCAAACAGAACAAAGACACAAACTTGCCTAGATAAGGCATTATCCATGATGCATTTGCAAGGGAACAAAGGAAATGAAATAGAAGGGTGAACTGAGTCATGTAGAGGCTCAGTTTCCATCTCTAACTTCATGAACACTGCTCCATGAACACAAAGTCAGAGACTATGAAAACCAAAAACCCACATTTCCACAGAATCCAAACAAAAAAAACAAGAGGCAGATACCTTAAAAGTATAAAAAAATAGAAACAAAAAATATATGACTGTCTATTGAAAGCCAAACAGAACAAAGACACAAACATGCCTAGATAAGGCATTATCCATGATGCATTTGCAAGGGAAAAAAGGAAATGAAATAGAAGGGTGAACTGAGTCATGTAGGGGCTCAATTTCCATCTCTAACTTCATGAACACTGCTCCATGAACACAAAATCAGAGACTATGAAAACCAAAAACCCACTTCTCCACAGAATCCAAACAAATAAACACAGAATGTTCACAGGAATTCCAACCACAACCGAACACTGGGATTGCATGGAACACAAATCAGATGCAAAATAGCAATATACCAACCAAAGAAACGAGTCCATATAACAGTCAGCCTATAAATTTTCTAACACAGCCACTAAAATCTACAAATAGGGCAACAATACATTACGGATCCAATAACTACAATACCAAAATCAATGTAGTAGCTTGAGCCGAAGGCAGGACTAGAAGCACCTAAGAAAATCAGCAAAAATATCAGAAAAAAAATTAAACCATACTCAGTCATCTGTATAATCAGTTCCATAAATTTTTTCCTATCAAAACCGAGAGCAAAAGCCCCAATCGGGGCTGACCATAAAACCGTATAAATAAATGAAGCTAGGGTTGAAGGAGAAAAAAAAAACAACGAACCTGAAGCCGCGAATTCGATCTGAGCCAACGTAGAGTATGCGAAGAATGTTTCTACTTGAAGAATAGAAGGAGTTTTTCGATCAGTACAAAGCTTGAAAACGATAGAAAGAGAGGAAGGGGGAGAGAAAACATACGGGTTGCCTTTGGAGATGAAGCTCGCAGGAGAAATCCGAGAGATACACACCGGTGTTCTCTGATGAAATTGGTTCTGCGTGAAGAATCCGAGAGATTGGTTTCTGTCGATTGCGAAAAATGAAAAAGAGAGGCAAGGGGGAGAGAAAACACGGGGAGGAAAATAGAGAGAGGGAAAATAAAATCAGGCAGTTGGGCATTAAAAATGGAATAAAATAATGCAAAGATGAGTGTATAGTGCACCTTAATATTTGAAGGAAACGGAAGATTCACTGTAGGTCAAAACTTCACAGATTCATATTTGCCGAGACCAATGCAGCGGTAAACAACACTACTTCATCAATTTATGCACTTGGCTTGGCTTTTGATGAAGCCAATGCCAATGCTCTTAGAAAATATATGATCTTTATCCACTTACATTCTTACATTCGAGGTTGGTTTTGATAGTAAATTAAGATCAATGAATTGAAATGAAACAGAATGAGTGGAGATAATTTATAAATAATTGTAAAATATTTGAATTGAAATGAGGTGGACTAGAAATAATTTAAGTTAAAATATTTTATGAGATTTTAGAAAATGAGAGAAAAAAATTAAATAAAAATATTATAAAGTTAAAATATTATTATAATATTAATTTCTAATATTAATTTTATTTTAAAATTTGAAAAAGTTGATTTTTTTTTTTAATTTTGTAAAAGTTGTAATAATTATGTAATGATTAAATAAAAAAGTAAAAAATTTGAAAGTATGAAATATTTATATTTGTAGTATTAAGATATTGAAATGAGACGAAACATCTCTCTATCCAAACCAAATCTCAATATTTCTTTTATTATTTTTAAAATGATGATATATTATTAATATTTAGTAATTATGTCATAAAAAACTTATTTTTTAATATTAGATTTAAAAAAAAAAGATTATATGGAACTTACACAATTCATAACTAAATTAAACATTACTGGTACCTCATAATGTGATAGCGTGATAATAGAGGGGACAAACACAATGGCTGAGGTACGTGCTCTACTAGATGGTCTTAAAGTTTGCATAAAGTGGAATTTAAGTAAGAATAATTCTATTTGCAGTCCCCACTTGAGGCCTGCATGTGCAGGCCCTTTATTAAATGAGAAAAATTATCATTTTAAGATGGACATTTTTGTAATTTTAAAAAATTTTAAACATAAAATTGCTTAGGCCTGTATTGTAGTCCCCAAATGGGGACTGTATGTAGCATTGCTCTTTAAGTAAAGGTTGAGACCGATTCACAAGTTCTTTGCAAACTGGTGGAATGGACATAGTCGTCTTAACTGGAGGTACTAAGGGAGGATTGAGAGAGAATCCTATGCCTATCAAAAGATTTGGTTCTTACAATTAAGTAAAATTTCAGAGAAGTAAACCAAGATGCAGACATATTAGCAAAAATGGGTGCAAAAGGAACTACAAGAGAGATCTCGTCAGCCACTAAAGATATTATAGGAATTCTTAGAATTTAGAGAGCTGGTTTGCCTGTGCTAACTGCTACGCTGTAAATGATAGGGATGAATACACACTGTCCATATACATGTTTTATTTTCCCTCTGCCATAAGTGAGGTTTTATTAATAAAATTAAGACCTTGTGCTCTTTTATAAAAAATAAATAAATGAATAAATAAAATCTTCCATTGGAGTACTTCAGAAATATACTGAAATTAGTTATCTGAGTTCATGGAAGAGCAAGAAGAGCAGTCCCCATGCTAGATTAGAATTGCTCCCAATGCTCGCTTACTTGAAAGAGATCTTCAGTTTCTGTGTGCCAAATAGGTTAGGCCTCGTGGGCCGTGGCCATTTCATCCAAGATGGGCTGCCTCATAGGTTAGTTGACCTCTTCGACTGCTCTCCCTGGTTTGGGTTGGCCTAACAATTCAAAATGGCAAATGATTTTGCTAATCAATATTTTGCTAAACGTGAAAATTAAAATCGACAAGTACAAAGTTAGCTAAACATGATATAATATACATTTTTCTATCTCTAAAGTTAATATATTGTACTGTCAACTATACTTTTTAAATCTACAAACTCACATGATTTAATATAATACGTTAAATTTATTTTATAATAAAAATAATTTTATAATCTATCGTATTATTTTAACCTGCGCCAATTTATAAGTTTAATTTTTTATATCTTTTTATAGCTGAAAGATCTATTTTTAATAAATAACTGTCCAAGCTAGACAGATGAGACAAAAGAATAGATAACATAAAATAATCTTAATCGTCAAATCTTACTATTAAATCTGGACAAAAGATTATATTTTTGTAGTCTATGCTTGATAGCTAGAGGTCTAATCTAAAAATGACATCTCGTTGGATATCTTTGCTCATGTGACATGTATTTGGTGGGTGAACATGTTCTGCATCTTGGTCCATCCTAGGCTTCATTTGTCTAGGGGGTGACGATACTTGTCCACCTTAGAGCAGTGTCATTGGACATTAGATTATGCATCTGCATAAGCAAATTCACTCTTTAAATATTATTTTATTAATTATTTATGTCTCTCTCTCGCAACCCTTTCCTCTTCCCCTCCTTCAACAACACAACAAACATTCACCTTCACCTTCATTTTATTATTATAATATATTATATATATTTTTTATCATTTTATTATATTTTTAATATAATATATAAAAAAGTTATATTTTTTATTATTATATTTGTATTATTAATGCCAAATGTATGTAATGGATGCTAATTGTAAAAATTATATAAAAAATAATAATTTTTTAAAAAAAATTAAAAATAAAAAAATAATATTTTATTATTATTTTAATTCAAAGATGTATAATTCAACGTGGGAGTGTTTTGACAAAATCAATTTCTAAATAAAGTGTTTTTGCATATGCTCGTGCATAATCTAATGCCAAGATCTCATGCACTATAAATAGACAATTCATGAACTAAAATTCAACCTCGGGGATCGAGCAGATGAAACTTGACCAATCACCACTAAAAAAAATTATAGAAATAAAAGGAATATAAAAAGTAAATCATGGCCTAAAAAGAACTTTGCATTATCTCTTCTAAAAAAAGAACTCTCTCCAAGTTGTTATAACGTTATTCGAGATACAACATAGTCATAGACAAATAGATTATTATTATTATTTGTTGTCATGGATTATGGAATAAGAACCATTACCACTCATTTATGACCAGACTGTTCCTCCCTCAACGAACAACATTATTGGCACAGGTAGTTGGTAGATATATGATTATTTCAATGGAAAAGGACTCCACTTATATTTCTTCCCAATCAATGGAAGGGGACCTCTTGCTCTCTGCACTTCTTTTTCTAACCTTGGATGCTTTTAGCTAGTTACTCAATGGCATTGGCAGGTCTCTCCCATTCAATTCCCCACCCGCCTCAGGCTCTAACATCGTTATTCTTTTGTTGCCACTTTGTTAATTTCTCAAAACACCGATACACTGACTAAATTGTATCCAGGTGTGAAAATAAATTGAAAATCACACAAAACAAAAAAATGGTGATTTCAGCAATGATGCTCATAATCATGGCTGTAAGCTATTTGGAACACATTAGAGCAGCCCCTAGCCCCAGGTCATCAGGAGTTTGATTGATTAAGCAAGGCTATTCTTTCAAATTTCAACTGAATGTTCCTATTTAACAATTTCCTATGTCTCCCCCAAGAAAGAAAGGAAAAAAAAGGAAGTTCTATGGTTCTGAATAAACAGGAAGAATGGAACTTCTGGATCTACTGCCATGCCCAAAAGAGAAAAAGGATCTTCGTATCCTGCTACTGCAGCCTTCAATAGGACTGACCTCACTGACTTGCATGTTTTGTCCCAAAGCCTCTTGAATTGCTAAATAGAGCTGCCGATCACTGGACGAATCCACTGAGAAAGACCTCCTGATGGGTTGAATTGCAAACTGTTCGTCTTTGCCTCTAGTATCAATGCATTCATCACCCATGCTTGTAACCCTATCAAACTTCCGTCCCTTCTTCTGCATAATTCTCCAGTCCTCTAACTTCCTCGGCGTAGGACTAATGCAACTCGTCGATAACTCACTTGAGTTCAGTCTTTGTTTCGTTTCAAGCAATGTTCGATTTGGAGAATAATCGTTACCCAATTCAATTACCAGGAAGTCTTCATCATCACCAAAGGGATTATCTGTACAGGGAGTTGGGTCTTCAGGGGTGGAGCTTGGAGCAAGAGCTAGATCGGTTTGGAACCGAGATATGACCGAAATACTTGTTCTGCAAAGTGGGCAATTGGCATTGCTTTGAAGCCAGACGTCGATGCAATCGATATGAAACAAATGGCTACAGTTGGGTATTATTCTTAGCTTCTCATCCTCTTGAAACTCATTCAAACAAACTGCACACTCGCAAAAGCTTCTCTCTCTAAAGCCCTTGCTTTTGGCTTCTTTCTTGAACTTCAGGATTGGGATTGATCGGATCACAGACTCGTCAAGTCCTCGAGTGTCCATCCCCGGAGAGTAGATAGTCGAAGGCTGCTCGCGGCGTATCGACAGCGAAAAACGTCTTAGAATATCGATACGATGCCAACTGTGGCAGCATTTGATGACAAATATGTAGTAGCTAACAAGCAAGAAAGCCGTGGCCATGATTCCTATCACGGCAATTGCAATAATGGGGAAACTGGCGTCAGAAGAATGCATGGGGGACCGAAAGATTGAGCTTCCGGGAGTAGCACTTGTAATTGGATAAAGAGCTTGGGAGCTACGGACCAGGTAGCGTTTGCTAATTACAAGATCCATGACAAAGAGAAAGAAAAGAAGTGCAAGGAAATTTGTTGGCTTGAATGTTAGATATGTAAAAAAAGAAGAGGCGAAGAGGCAAAGATATATTAAGAAAGGTAGATTTTTCATTTTAATTTAGAGAAGAGAAACATGGTAATAAAGTTGACGTAAATGAAGAAGTCGTACGTTCGGGAAGATGAAGTAGAAATGGGTGATCAATTGAAGAGCTCAACAAGTGAGAAAGCCCACTTTCAGTTAGTGAGGAACAATAATTGTGCAGAAAAGAGACATTGATGCAGAAGTAATAGCATGGAGAGGGAAAGAAGTAGAAGTAAATAAACCAAGGTGGGTTCTGCTGAGCTTTTTAAGAGTAGTGGCATAGGGGTCATGAATTCCCTATCATATATGTTATTTACATGTATGTATATCAAGATGGTGGGCGATTATGATGGATCTTTCTTAAGAATATAAAATACCCTTTTTACACCATTATGGAGACCCTAAAGTGTGAAAGGTTCTATTTAGCACATTGGTTCATGTTGTTTTGTTGAGAATTAAAAGGAAACAAAAGGAGAAAAATTACCCTAATAATTTGCACTTATGACATTATGATTTTTGCAATGTACACCATGAATTATTGAAATGATAATTGACACCTCAAAATATTCAACTTTAGTAATTTACACATTCCATTAAAATCAAATGGTTATGATCGATAAAAATGTTATAATAATAAAACGTGATCAATTTTAACAATAAGATATTAATTAAAACTAAAACGTATCAAAATTCTCTTAATTTTATATTTTTAAGGTGTCAAATATCAATTTTGATAATTCAGGATACAGATGATAGAAATATAGACAATTTAGACATGTGAAATGTAAACTTTTACACTTGGTCCAAGTGGTGAAGGACGTCTTAGGGTATCATTCATTTCAATGTTCAAAATTTAATATCTCATGGGTGCAAATAATCATTTTGGGCTACATTGGAAAAGGCCAATAATTTAATTAGTTTCGTATAGAGAAACTTTAGAGAGTGCGGTACACTGGATCAGGATTTACTTTGCAAGTGTGGAGCCCTGCCTTAAGAAATTTCCCGACATTAAAAAAAATATAAATTTTTTTAAAACAAAATAACTTTGGACAGGCTAGTAGAGTAATGTTTTATTTTTAAAAACCAACAAAAGTAGGTTGTTTTCAAGATATGGAAAATTGCCCACCTTCATGGTGATGAAAAGACAAAAAATTTATTACCACCAGAGAGTAATTGTAAGAACCCTAAATTATAGTTAGGTGCGAAAGGCAATAATGAGGAAGCACGAATCATCAAAACAGAATAGTGAATAAAGTAGGATACAGTGTTAGATTTTTAAAAACATATGGAGTCAAAAGAACTTCTACTTTTGATAACTCATTCATACCTCACTTAATGATCAATCAAAAAAAGCAAAAAAGTGACACACCCACATGTAAACCCACTTTTGAATTTATTAACTCCTCCAACTTATTGACAACACAACACATTGTATGAATGGAGAAATTGTTGGGATGGTTTTAGATTTATAAAAAATAAATTTATAATTTTTTAAATTAAAAGTGATTTAAACGAGAAACATTTTAGACAAGCAAAGGGCTGAAATGAGTCACGGAACAGTCAGCACAATTCAACAAGAAAATCATAACAAAAGCGGAGCCGACATTACCCACACTTGCGTGTTGACAATTTTACCGAAAGACAAGCCATTTAGGTAAGAAAAAAAACATCAACAGACGCTCCCCTGTTTTTTTTTTTCTTTTTTTCTTTTTTTCAAAAAGCATTTGAGACACTCCTCAGCAGTCAAGTGTTGAGTGCTCTGCCACACACACTTCCCGTCTTTATTTTCTCTCGATTTCTCTACACCTTTGGGGCTTTGAGGTTTTCGTTCACATCACATCACCCATCCAAAAGCCGAGGGCCCCCACCTCCCCTCCTTTTTGTCTATTTATTTGCAGAATGTTACCATCTTTAAATATGCAAAGATTTGGTGTCTTTCGTGGTGTACTGGATTTGGTCGGCGTCCTGCAACTTCTTTTTAACACGCATTATTAATTTGGATGCAGAATGTTGATGTATATGCCATTATGAGGGCCACGGAACACACGAGAAATTAATAAATAAAAAACACTGGACATGTAGGAATTGTTTAATTGGGCAGGTTGCAGTAATTAATATATGGTAGGTCTTTGTCTATTTACTTCTTTGACTAAGAAAATGGTAGCTTATAACTCACATAAAGCCTAAAGGCTAGAGAGCATTCAGAGTCGGTCTTGCTAAATTGATGGTTCGGTACAAATACTCGCACCTTGGACCGATACGAAAGCCCAAAGCAAACATTGAGCCCATTCTTATTTGGCACAATGCTATTGTTGGCTCTCCTCCTCCTTTGCTCACAAGCTACAGTCACAATACCAAATGAGTTTGGCTACCCATAGACTCACACACTACACGTCTTTCCTTTTTTTTTTATAGATTTATTTTTTTAAAATTTTAAATTATTCTACTCATTATCCATATATCAAATATTTGATAAAAAAAAAAAGTGATATGTGGGTTTATGTTTAAAATTTTTCATGCCAAATTATGTAAATTTGCTGTACTTTCTCACTGCCAATTGTTCAAGGTTGACAGTACACCGGGCGTTTCTTTTTGGTTCTCTCCCAATCGAATGCTTTTCTTTCTATTAAAAGGAAATAAGATGCAGAAAAATTGGCAAAAAACAGAGAGATGCGGTTCAGTACTGAAAGCCACACAAACCACAACAGAACCAAAGTATAGGTGAGAATAACGATGTACAACTTTTTGCCCAGGAATAAAGGCATGTGAAGCCTGCAAAATTGACGATCGAACTAGATCATCGACTTTTGATATTATCAAATCTTTGAATTTTTTTTTTTTTTTTGGTCCGGTCTCTTCCTTTGCATGGCCGCCTAGATTATGTTCCGATCTTTAACGTGAATATAACTATTATCTTAAGTAAAAAGAAGTTCTTCATTTCTTGTCATTTCATTACATTTATTATGTCTCATGTCATATTCTATGTGTTTGATATATAAAGTTACTGAAAATATGTTATGTTAACAACAACAACTCCGAATGACACGATCTATTATAAAGATTAACATTACTCTATAATTATCATTCAACTTTTCTAATATTAAGCTAAGCATTCACTGTGGAGGAATAATCTCGCGTTGTCTGTGAACAAGATTTTAGGCATGTTTATAAATAACGAGCAATCATTTCTTGTTGAACCAGTTTTATGAGATGATTTAGGTCCATGAATTTCTTCATAATATCAAAGTCTACCACAGGACAAATGAGGGCCACGTTACTTATCTCGTGATAACGACCAGCACAAATATTAGCCTACACGTGAGGGAGGGTGTTGAGGAATAATTCCACATTACCTGTGAACAAAGTCTTGAACATTTTTATAAGTAATGAACAATCATCTCTTATTGAACCGGTTTTATGAAATAAATTAAGCTTATAAATTTTTTCATTCATGACAAATATTGTTTCCTCATTCCTTAAGAGTGTAATTAAGAATGACAAAATCTGTTAGTTTAGTTTTAAATTAATTAAAATATTATATTGTTTAAGTAAAAGATAATATGAACGAATGTCATGGTTCAATGTGTTAGCTCGGTAGTCAAAATTTCAAATGAAGATATGCTATATGTTGATTTGACATTGCATGTCTCCTGAGATATGAGCGTTAATCGCTTGGCCACCAAACAGGGGTTGTCTCTTGGTGAATTAAAAACTTTCTGAATGTTTCGCTACAGTTGAAAACTTGCGACTTTTGGTAAGTGTAATTTCATTCTCTATAAATATGGAATCTAACCCACTAATTTACTCACTCCAAATTTTCTATAAATTTAGATAAATATTTCCTCCTTTATTTTGAGAATCTTCTTTTATCTATATCGAAAATAAGATTAACAGGAATTGACGTTATTGTATCGTGAAAGTAGAATATAAAAAAGCCTAGCACATGTTAAAATTTGGAGATGGTAAAATCTACTGTAAGGAAAACATCCATCATAACGTACATTAACAACTAGTTTTTACTTTCTAAATTATTTTTATTATTTTATTTAATTTGAATGCACGCAACAAAATCTACAATGAAGTGTATGAAGAGTCATTTAATTATTACTCGACTTCTCCAATATTAAGCGTAGTACTCTTGAAACATGCTCTTTCCACGTTTGTTGCAAGCTGTATATAATCTAATTCTGTCCATCTCAATTTTATGACCAGCCAGTCGATTGAAGCCTATTTATTCCATGTGAGTATAGCTAGGCACATTGGGAGCATCATACATGGTGGCATGGTGCTCCTCCTACTAGAAGCACTATATAAATAATACCTAGAGAATTAATCCTTGATGACGTACACCTAGTTATAAAACCTGGAATAGTAAGTCGTGTGCTAGCTATAAGATGCTTTTCCTTCATGTATATATAAAGCTGGCCAAGGGGTTTGTTCCCTTGCTCATCATCACTTTCATAACATCATAAGATTATTCTGATGCTTTCAACAATACGAATCAAGTTCTGCTTCTGGATTACGGAATCCACACAATTATATATAATTAATTTGTTTTCTTTCTTTCTGGCAATCATGACCCTTTAGTTTTATATCATAAATGATACATCTAGGACCACCTAAATCATGACCAATCAAAAACAATTAACATAACATGATAAAAACATTAATCAAACAAATAATAGCCAGATAAGTGTGTCACAACCACATTTGACACAGGAAAGATGTAAAGTTTGCACGTGTGACATTAACCTGCATAAGGAGAATAACACAAAGCTCACGCACCTATTTATCCCCTAGTTGTTCATGCAAATAAATTATGAATAAAGCTATATAGTTTAGTGTACCGCTCAATAACCTTTTTTTTTTAACTTAATTAATTATTAAGTGATTTTAAATATATTGATATATTTTTTTATTTTTTAAAAATATTTAAAAATATTAAAAATGTAAACAAAAAAATTTAAAAAAAAATCAAGAGTGAATTAATGGTAAGGTTGGGTGGCACCGCTCAAAAATTATTTGTCCTTTTATTGGTGGCATAAGAATAAAAATGCTTAGAAAATAACACACAGGTGAAAGAATACAATTATTAAGAAAGAAGACTTTTTAAGCTCAAAAAGCCATCGGGTACTTGACCATCAAGAATTCCAGATACATTGGATTCAAACTGTGTTGTTATGGAAGTTTCTCTTGAACACGTGCGAGCAATCCTCGTTTACTGTTTCTTCCACTTGGCTAAATCTGAGAACCCCCCCTAGTCTACCAAAACCGGGTGCCCTTTTCCACCCATATAAAATCCCAACTCCTGAACACTTGGCCATGCAAACATGGATGAGGACTCTCAAAGAGGTGGTGCCAAGGAAGGCGGCGATCATGTGAAATACCGCGGATTGCGGAGGAGGCCGTGGGGCAAGTTTGCGGCAGAGATTCGGGACTCGAATAGGAATGGGGCGCGCGTGTGGCTTGGGACTTTTAACACTGCAGAGGAGGCTGCTAGAGCTTATGATCGAGCCGCTTATGCCATGAGGGGTTCTTTAGCCATTCTGAACTTTCCAAGCGAGTTCGCTTTAGGGAGTGGTGGTGCTTCTGCTTCTTCAACTTCATCTTCTTCCTCGAGGCGTACTGGGTATGCGGGAGAGAGAACTGGAAGTAGTGGGCATGGACAACATGTTTTTGAGTTCGAGTACTTGGACGACAAGGTGATGGAGGAGCTTCTTGAATACGAAGAGAAAAAGAACAGGAAATGAAGTGACAAGCTTGGGTGCATGAAGTTTTTCTTTTCCAGTAGTGGCAAATTTCATCTTTTTATTTTCCCTCCATTTCAAACCAATTACATGACAAAGGAATAGAGAGGGAGAAAACTAGTGAATTCTCTTTCAAGAGAGGGGTGCTTCCTAACTGACCGTACTGCCTTGCCCTTTGTTGAAACAATGTATATCTAAATAAAATTGAAACAGAGAGGTAAGTTCTGTCGTCGGTTTGTTGTAATTGGTTCTTCTATTTTGAAGCTTTAAATCTGTCTTCTTTCTTTTTCGTTTTTGTTCGTTTTCTCTAATGAGGATTTCACTAGGAAGCTTTAACGGAGGCATATAACTGTAGGCTGTAGCAAAACCTACCGAACGTTATCGCCAATGGCCTTCTTTCTGGCTTAATTACATACAGACTGTCAGACACCACCCATAGTCTTTAGGAACCACTGGATCCATGGTTTGAGGTTTAAATGGGCCGATGTCCCTAAAACAATTGCTTAGAAAAATAGAACAAAAAACATCAATCGAACGTTGTCTCGTGCTAATTGGTCGATGGGCTGACTTGTTCTGAAATCTGATCAGTTATCGGTTACAAACTAAAAACCACAGGCAGCCAATGTTGAGAATCCTCTGTGGGTGTAGCATCACCCATGTTCTCAAATCTACGAATTAGGACAAACAGGATTCAATCATCTAAAGCTTAGTGAAGTACTTTCGAATGATCAGGAAAATGCGTTGTATAGAATCTCGCCTATTAAACCAGCTCCTACGCACCATCCAATAATTCTGTGTCACTCAATAATTTGAGCCCATTTTGACGGACCCATTTTGAGCCCATTATCCCACTCGGTCCAAAGCCTTTTTTTTTTTTTTCGGAATGAACCACCTAGTCTACTTGGGTAAAAACTATCAATCCTTCGTAATTAATACAATTTGCAACATTGTTCCATTATGGAGAAGCAACGCAATCAAGTATTCTTTTTTCTTTTTTTTTTTGTCGCAAAGGATACGATTCCTTTCATTGATAGATAGAGTTAAAACATTACAAATTTCAGACATAAAAAAACAGAAGCAGGAAAGCAGTAAAGACTATAGTTACATTAAAGAGAATGAGAAAGGATCTTTTCCATTATGAAACTCCAACAAACAATTCGGAAGCTTGATGAGGGCATGTCTCCAAATGAGTTGTTTGAAGAGACGCCCATTGTGCCAAAGAGTGGCGCACCAGTTTTAGGTTCGGTGTATTTTAACAGCGTTCCACTTTTCAGTGGTGCACCTGTTCTAGGTTCGGTGTATTTTAACAGCCTTCCACTTTTCAAAGCTATTAAGCATGCTTCCTGAGTGCACGCAATCAAGCATTCATTAACATGATGCTTGGTGTCCATCAAAATATGGAATTAACGTTTTCTGCAAAATATTTTGCAAAATTTTCATAAAAGAAATGTCAAAATATTCTCTCTTGGTGTATAACCTTGTATATAACAAAAATTCTACTAATATACTTGGTTGTATAATTTTTTTAATGTAAAATAATTATTTTGGTTAATCATATCAGTGAAGTGTATAAGAAGTACGTAAAAATGACTATACGTAACAGAGCTCTTTTCTAATTTTAACTATTAATGGATTTTTTGTTCTTTTGTTTTGTTTTTTTTGTTCCTACGGATTGAAGATTTTGCCGCATTATTCTCTCCTTTTTAAGATCTTCTTGTGTATCTATCTTATGGCTGTTGATAATGGTAGGCACAGTCGCGAAAGAAGATACATAAAGCATGCAATTAAAGAGAAGATAATACTTTTGATCCCATATGATCTATTTCCACGAATCCTCTTTTCTTTCCGAGTTTTCAGTACTAGTATTGATCAATCTCGCATTATCATTTGAGATTCTTTAACCTTTATTCTTGCGGATCTTAGGACGCCAATTATTTTATTCCCTCATGATCAACAAGAGCTGGCAACATGATCAAATCATGCTTTAATTACTACATAGTCTTAGAATATTATAAATAATATAATAGTTCTGATTATCTTACTTTAATTTAGTAGAGGATTAATATATATATATATATATATCATGTCGTATTATTAAATTAAATTGCTTCATAATTACAAATATATTTGTAATTAAGAATATCACGTTCTATGATAAGGTACAAATACGCGTGTTAAATGTAGCTTGTTGCTGTTGCCACATTCTACGTACCTTTATTCACCACATTAAAGTGTTAAAAATTTCATATAAATAATTAGATCTATCTATTCTCATAAATTTAAATTTTTTATACAAATGCTATTTTATAAAATATCAGAACAGAGGTCCTGAGTTTAAATCTTAATTCTATACTCTAGTCCATTTAATTAAATATTTTACCTATTAAGCCTATTCATTAAGAGGAAGTCTGGCCTATATATATATATATATATATATATATATATATATATATATATATATATAAAAGGAGAAGTGTTAAAAATATAATATAAATAATTAAATATCTCTCTTCTCATAATCAGCTTAAAACCAAATGTTTGGTTGCTACGTGATATGAACTTCATCAACGACAGGTTTTTTCGATTGAAAATTTAATTGTTATTTATATTTAGGATAATACTTTATCCACCGACAAAAGCTACTGATGGTGAACACCCATTATTATTATTTTTTATTAAGTGTTTAAGGAAGTGTTATTTTAATAATATTGTGGTTTAAAAAAAATATTTAAGAGTGTAAAAAATTGTATGGATTTTTTTTTTCTTTTTAAAAAAAAGGCAATTTGGCATTATGGGTGACATCTCTCGTGCTGCACACCCTTCTATTTATTTGCCAATCATTTAACGGCACATAAAGAAATAATGAAAAGATGATAACCAATATCTTTTTTAAAAATTTTATCTACCGTTATTTTGCATATTTTTTTGTGCATTTCCTTGAAGTAATTAGTTGTGTATTAAAAAAAAATAATGTAACCAATTACATCAATAAAGTGCATAAAAGATTATGTAAAAGTGACTGTACGTAACATTCTCATTAGCACAGAAAGAAATAAATAAATGAAAAAAAAATTGATGCAACCAACCACATCAGTGCAGTGTATAAAAGAGTACACAAAAGTTACTGTATATAAAATTTTTATTTTTCATAAGACTTAACTTATAATTATAAGCATATTCAGCAAAAAAAAAGAAAAAAAAAGAATAATATTAACTTCTAATTACCATAAACTTTTTCTTCTGTGAAACGTAGCTAACAAAGAAAAACTCAAGATCGAACGTACGTGAAACTAACAGCGCAATTCAATTTCCTGATTCAAGAAGGCACCGCCGGGGGAACACATGAAACGGAGAAATGGGCTCAAGCCTTATTGTCCTTTACTCAGCCTTACTTTCGTTTCCTCTTCTCCTCTTCTGATTCCAGAAGGTCCTCCAGCACCTTGTCATCCAAGTACTCGAACTCGAATACTTGCCTTTCTTGTCCGGAAGACGAAGTACTTCCCCTGTCAGAACTCCCAGTACTAGGAGCTGACAAAGAAAAACTAGACGATGGAAGTGATGAAAAATTTGGAGGAGAGCCTGCGACTTGAGGATAATACTCGTGAGGGAAGTTGAGAGTTGCAAGGTGACCCTTTAGGTTAAATGCAGCATGATCATATGCCCTGGCCGCATCTTCTGCTGTATTGAATGTCCCAAGCCACAGACGAGCGCCATGCCGTGATGAATCTCGAATCTCAGCTGCATACTTTCCCCATGGCCTCCTTCGGACGCCCCGATACCGCACTTCTTGATCCCTAGTACCCTTCTGATCTTCCTTCTCTCGCGTATCCTCCTTTCCTTTGCGAGGCTCGTCCATGCTATGCTAGCTCTTTTTTTTATCTTTTTTCTCTTAGCTAGCTAGTATATAGCTAGCTAGCAGCCTATCTAGGTAATTACTATTGCTTTCAAGTTGATCAGGGATGTGAGTATATTTAAAATATAGTAGCTAGGGTCTGACTGAATTAACGTACTGAGTCCTCCAGAACGTGGATTGACTATGTCCATCTTTCTGCATAGGAAGGAAAAAATATATATATGAGTGTCTTTCGACGAAGTTTCTTGGAGGCAGGGAAAAAATTTGATTCTTCGACTAAATCTTGTGATCAAATGTGTAAATTAAAATTCGGTTCTTTTAAGGCATTATTTATATTTATATGATTTATTTCCACTTGATACGCATTTTGTTCAAATTTTGTTCGGATTCTTCTTGCATGCATACAATTAGAATATTACAATCTGTCGTCGCATTAGCTAGTAATAGTACTATACGCGCTAATTAATCAAGAGCCCTAGCTAGTTCTGTGCTAATTAATTTCCACCCTAGCTAGCAGCTTTTCTTTTCATTTTTTTTTTTTTTTAAAATACATTGGAGTGGGTTTCGAACCCAAAATCTCCATTTGGGAGACTTGGGTGTTATGCAATCAAGCCAGGTTTTTGGCGCAACTTTTCTCTTCATATATATTTATATATATTGGGATTACAAGTTTGAATTTTTTAATCATTTTACATATGTCTTGCATTCATGATCAGCTTAAATAGGAAAATCATGTCTATGCATGATGATTTGTTCTGCCATGCATGAAACAAGTTTATACCATAAAACTTAGAACCTCAAACGTCGTCGTCCTCGATGATTGAGTAAATGCACGTATAACATGATGATATTACTCCTCCATATTTTGCGGGTTCATGAATATTTGATTTTTGGCGCTGGCGGGCAATGTTTGTCTGTAATTGAATTTGAGGTTGGTGGTCGATAGATCTTTTTCTCAACAACACTATAATTAGCTAATAACCGGCCTCATTAATTTTTTCTAGTACTTTACTAATGATCCGTACCTCTTTTTTGGCAACTAGCTCCCAACTCTGATTTGAATGTTGAGCTGATTAAATCAAACTTTTTATGAATAATAATGATAAATTGAGATGGTGGAGTGAGTTTTATGAGATTTATATAAAATCGATGAGTTTAATGTATTTGGATGTCAAAATGAATTTAGATATATTTATGGAGTTGAAAAAAGCTATAGGTTCCACGTGTAAAGTGGTGTTGAGTTAAAAAAAATTATGGATCTCATGTACATGTAAAAAAAATTTAATTTAAGATGAGTTTAATAATTTAAAAATTAAGTATTTAGATATTAAACTTAATTTAAAATTAGACTAAAATTCAGACCAAGTCCTAAACCGGACGTTTTCTTTTCTTGGACGCTAGGGGGTTTCAAGCTAGCCACTGTCATGATTTTAACATTTTTTTTATTCTGAATCATTTAAACCACAGGCACATTTTTAAAAATACTTAAACATTTTTAAAAAATAAAAAAATATAATAATATATTTAAAATTACTTTCTTAATTATTAAATAAAAAAATATATGTATATTTACCCTGTAGCAATCAACTGTAGGCGGCATAAAAGCTTTATTCAAACGCGATTGGCTTGGACTGTCCTAGAACATGATGACCAGACAGGACGGGTCTAAAGGCAAACACTGATCTATTTTCCACGCCATATGTCAAACATCATTAGTAAACCGGCCTTGCATCGAGTGACACTCGTGAAAAGAGTTTTCTTAGGCGAAAAGTCACGACAAATAGTTAAAAGCTACGAAACTCATGTTGGATAAGTAATTCAAGACTAATGCTAAGTATAAATTTTAAATAAATAAATTTTGTACGTATTATTTTTTATAAAAAAATGAGATTTAACAATAAAAAAGTAAATTTATGTATACCTTTTATTGTAGAAAACATGCAATATTTATGTGTATTGGTTAGTTTGCTCTATGGCCGAGAATGGAGTGATCTCTTACAATTTCCTATTGAGAAATGTTAAATCTATAAAAAAGAACAAATTATAAAAATAGATTTATAAATTGATGTAACTTGATATCACTTATCAAATACTAAATCTTGTAAAATATATTTATCGTATCACATTAAACGTTTGTTAGGACACTTACGTTATTTCAAAACTTCTTATAGTTCCCTTATCAAACATCACTGAAACATAAAAACTTTTTAATTTCAAATTTTCAATATTTTTATTTAATCACTACCTAATCATTATCTAAACACAAAACCTAATACAATTTTTCTAAACTTCTAAACAAAACACAAAAAGTAATACAATTTTTTTAAATTTCAAAATAAAAATAATATTCAAATAATTTTTGTAATTTTATAATATTTTTATTCAACTTTTTCTTTCTCCTAACTTTTTCAAAATTCAATAAAACATCTTAACTCAAAATATTATTTTATTACTACTCACAAACTACTTCATTACTATTTACAAAATTTTAAGAGAGAGATCATGATAAACCAGCCCATCATATGTATACCCCATAGTCGATCTATAGTACTGTCAACGTAATATTGTTTATATCCCTCTCTACTTACAAAAAGTGCTTCTGATAATGCGCGAAAGCTTATTATATAGTGTAAAAATGAACAATTTTTGCAGACAAAGATCAGATTTCTAACCCGGTTCCCTAGCTCCAATATTGCAACGAGCCGTACTACTTTCAATGTAGCGCAAGATCACGGCTCCCGACAACAGAATTTTTTTTTTTTTTTATAAATATATTTTACTTTATTCATTTTTTATATTGTTAAATATTTTTTTAAAAGAAATTCACAACATCGTTAAAAAATATTTTATTTTTTTAAAAAAATAGTAGAGATCACATGTGCAAAAATGACCTCCTCTCCAACGTAATTGAAAACAAACCCTCATTTTGGTGGAGGAATACCATGTTTATAAGAGATTTCAATAAAATTTTCTTATTTCCGATCTACAAACTTTCAAACACAATTAAGAAACTCTCTAGTAAGGGAGCCCAAGCTTATTCAAACCTCTAAGTTGTTGCGGCAAGTCCTTCACATTATTCCAATTATTACTAACACCATTCGCTCCCAACTTAGCCAAGTAATCAGCTGGAGCATTACCTTCCCTCAAAGTGTGGCAAAATGAATGATTCAGTGTACCAAGAATATTCAAGACGTCATCCCAGGAGTCTTTCAGGTACTAGACTCCACGTCTACCTTAATCACTTAAAAAAAAATAAGTTGTTGGGACCCATTCTGGACCAACTACACTAGTATTTCTCTATAGCAACATATTATATATGACAACTGAATCCTTTTACGCATTTGTGCTAGTGATTATCCATTAAAGAAAAGGGCTGTTCTCTCTCGTTCCCTATCCAAAAACCTCCCCATCGCCTCACAAATTTTCTTTGTTTGCCCCGCGCGCCCCCGGGCCCGGGGGGGGGGGGGGGGGGGTGTGGTTCGGGTCCACCTTCCTCCCCTCCTTGCCGGCCACAATCTTATATTTTTCTGTTTAATATTAGTTTTATTGTTTTTTTCCGTTAGCACTATCACTTGTCGATCTACTGCTTTCCAGCCATATAGCGCTGTCATACTTCCCTCACGCACGGCTTATGCCGCGTGAGATCCATGAGCCGTCATGCTTCGGAGAGTTCTCTGCCGCCATGCAGGGTAGTTTCGACACCAGTGGCTTTGGATCTTTTAGACCCGACTGTTCTCTTCTCTCCAATTGTGGTGAGTGGCCTAGACGTGCCACTACCGCCAGTATTAGCCCCTCGCCAACAATTTGTCACAGTGTTCGGTTACTACACTATGTTCCCACTTTCTTTAACTAAGGATCAAGTGAAAGTGGATGTGATAATTCATTTCAACCAATCTAAACCAACACGTTAACACGTTGCAGCACACTCCTCTGTACTATGGCTTATAGATGCAGTTTTATAGTCTGTTTATCATACTATTTAAAACCGTCACCAACCAGTCTCCTTTTGTGGGAACTGGGTGGGAGCCAAGTTTTTTGTTCCATTCACCCACTTTGTTTTTTATTTTTTGTATTGTAATGTGTATTGGCTTTAAAAAAATTGTAGGGAACTCTCATCCCATCAAATTTATATCTTATATCCGATAATTTATCTATAAATATTTATTTTGTTGGGAAAAAAAAAAACTGAATTATTTTATGCGCGTGCTCGTTGGCGTAAAGAATATGCCATCCACATTATTGAAGTGACAGTATAATTTAACGTCGAAGAAAAATTTCCAACGTGATAAAATCATATGCCGTCATGTCATATATTTGATATGAAAAGTGTATCCTCATCTATACAACCGACTTGTTTCAAAACAATTTGTAACTAGAGTCTGGACCATGAGATACTCTGGCAGAACGTACTCGTTTGGATTACTCTCACCACGAGTCGTGATCGAGCTGATCGATCCATCACAGATGGGCGGGCATCGTTTCAAACGTCGAGCTAGCCGTGATTTCACGCACAACAGCTGCAATTTTTGGACAAAACCAGAAAAGTCTAATGTCAAATTGCTTACGTGTCCTTCATGGGGAGGACTACTAGGACGACTGATTTTTTGTCTTTTGATCTGTATGGGATAGAACTTAATACGTATTACTATATATATATATATATATATATATATATATATATAACCTCCCCATATCTGATTTCAATATTTTTCACCTGTTTCTTGAGGTCTTTATTTTTTGTGTTTTGGATCATCTATAAGTTTTGCATGCTCTAGTACTACTTCTAGACAAGTCCAAAAAGTGGGCCTGATATTGAACAGACAATTTTATCATCACGACAACAACAATAATAATGAATAACCCGCGAAGTGCAATGCCATAATTTATTCCTTTGAATTCTAAGCTTAAATCATGAGAAGGAAAATTTTTATTCAAGATCAATAATCATACAACAAAAATGAATTTATGAACTTAAAAATTAATTAGAAAAATGATATTTATAGTTATAAAATACACAAATGAAGCATACTTATTTTGAAAAAAGTAAATAAATATAAAATTTACATGAATAAATTAATTTTTTAACGATGGATTCCACTTTTTTTCAAAATGAATACACGGTACTTAACCTTACATAGCCCGTATAATTTTAATTTTATCTAAAATTACTTTGGAGTATTGGAATTCATGAATGGTCCTCCCCTCCCCCACCTGATCAGCCTTGCCATCCTCTGTTGATACTCCTTTTCTTCATCTTCTTCTTTACTAGTTTAGAAGATCTGGCTCTTCGTAATCATCACTAACCATCATGCAGCTTCCCTGATCCATCCTCCTTACGATGAGCTCTCCCACCTTCATTATTATTAATGTAAGCGTTTTTTCTGGTGCGTAAAGGCCACATGCTACCATAGGGGCATGTGGTTGTTATGCGCAATATCTCTCAATAGATCGGCGCGTTTATCATAATCAATATATATGCTCATAAGTTTCTTCATTTTTGTCTCACTCTTAGAAACAACTTACAATTGAGATGCAAAATTGATATGGATTGCATGCAATTTTAGTGCCACCTACCGATAACTTTAGGCTTGAGATCATGGGGAAATAACATAATTCAAACAAGTTCATTTTGTGCCTCTACTTGGTTTAATGGCTCATTAAAGAAGTAAAGCAAACAAAACCTGTGCCTTGGCTAGATAGCAACGGTAGCAAGGATATGCTAATGAATCATCTTCTCTAGCTCCATGCATGTAACTTTATTTTGACACGATTAATATTCTAGCACCCCGTACCAATTATGAAACCCCTCCCTCATAAGGAATTTAGAAAGCGAAAAGTCGTATGCCCTTCTTCAAAACTCATGACTTCAACCATATATACCTTGACCCTAATTCCATGAAGAGCAAAGTTTATATTAGCCTACTCTAGTGTACTTAATATAACCTTACTGTTGAGAATCAGATGAAGTCCTGAATTTGAACTTGGAGAAGGCAAAAGTATCGAAAAACATAGGAGGCAAGCGAACTTGGTAAACAACTGAATTGAAAGAATTAAAAATCTTTACATTAGACTTATTTATAATACATCAACAATATAATAACAGAATAAACTGAAATAACTAACTCTTCTTTTCTGACTTTCTCTATATTTAAGTCTTTCTTCTTTCCTTTTTAATTCCATGCTTTCAATATGAGATGTAACACTCCAACACCCCCTTCAAGATGAACATAATGTTGCGAAGATTATGATGAAAAGGTAGAGATCCGAGAGACTTTGTAAATATGTCTGCTAGCTGTAATCTCAATGGAATATGAAAGAGTTTTATAACATTCTGCTATAATTTTTCTCTAATCAGGTGGCAATCAATCTGGACATTCTTTGTTTTCTCATGCTGAACTGGATTTGTGGCTATGAACATTGTTGATTTATTGTCAATATATAGCAAAGCTGACTGTGAATGATTGATATCCAGGTCTTGCAAGGCATACAAAAGCCATTGAATTTTACCTGTTGTTGTTACAAGGGTTCGGTACTCTACCTCTGCAGATGATCGATTGATTGTAACTTGTTTCTTTGATTTCCATGAAATCAATGAGTTGTCAAGAAAAATTATAAAACGAATGGCACTCCTTTGAGTATCTACACAGCTTGCCCAATCACTGTCTGAAAAACCCTTTAATTGAAATTCTGATGAGGATGGAAAGAAGAGACCTTGCCCTGGTGTGGCCTTTAGATACCTCAATACTTGAGTGGCTACTTGATGGTGACTGGTAGCAAGTTTTGCTAAACACTGGTTGAGTACTTGTACAAAATAGGCTAAGTCAGGCCTAGTGATAGTTAAGTAAAGTAATTTGCCAATAAGTCTTTGGTAACTTGATGGATCTTCATATAAATTGGAATCATTTGCTGATAACTTGAGGGTAGATTCCATAGGGAAGGCAGTAGGTTTTGATCCAGTAAAACCAGTGTCTTCAAGTATGTCAAGTGCATACTTTCTTTAGCACAATGAGATACCAGTTTTGGACCTTGCAACTTCCAAGGCAGAGAAGTATTTCAGTTGTCCTAAGTCTTTAATAGTGAAATTTTCATCTAAAAAGGTCTTCAACCTTTCAATTTCCAGAATGCTATCACTTGCCAATAGCACATTATCCACATAGACTAATAAAGCCATAGAGGAACTTTCAGATTTCTTAATGAACAAAGAGTAGTCATAATTACCTTGAAAAAATCCATAGGTAATAAGAGCATTGGATAGCTTGGCAAACCATTATCTAGAGGCTTGCTTTAAGCCATAAAGGCTCTTTAAAAGTCGACAAACTTTCTGTTCTCCTTAGACAGCCAATCCAAGAGACAATTCCGTGTATATCTCTTCATGTAAATCTTCATGCAAAAATGCATTATTTACATCTAGTTGATGGAGATGCCAATGTTTCATTGCAGCTATAGCAAGTATTAACTGAATGGATGTAATCTTGGCCACAAGAGATAAAGTATCAAAGAAATCTAGGCCTTCTTGCTAAGTACACCCTTTTGCCACCAATCTAACTTTATGTCTCTCTATAGTTCCATCAGTTTTATATTTCCTTTAAATACCCATTTACAACCGATAGCCTTTTTATTTTTAGGAATATTAACAAGCTCCCAAGCTTTATTTAACTCCAAAGCATTAATTTCAGTTTTAATGGCAGCTTGCCATTCAGGTAGTCTAGAAGCTTGTTTGTATGTTTTGGATTCTGGAAAATTTGTGATAGAGGTTAAAAATGTTTTATGTGATGTAGATAGTCTACTGGTAGAAAAAAATGGTGAATGGAATAGAAATTACCTTTATTTGGAGAGCAGTCTGCTCAACTAGATGCCTGAGTTGCACTTTGAGATGAAGAGATATTACTAAATAATAGTCCTACAGATAAGAAGGTTTTTGTTCAATTCTGGTTGATTTTCTGAGCTGTAGGATTTCTAGGTGAGCTGAATCAGATGTTGGATCCATATTTGATGGAGAGGGAAATGTAGGTGGATCTTATTCAATCTGTGCATAAGGTTCTGTTGCCCAGATGACTAACACAAGAGGGGGGTGAATTGAGTTGTATTTAAAAAAATAACAATTATAAATCAAATATACAATATAAAATATAAACAAAATATGAAATAACAATAAATATAAAGAGTAAGGGTAAGAGAGAAGCAAACTCAGTATGTTAACGAGGTTCGGCCCCACTGCCTACGTCCTCGCCTCAAGCTACCCCTTGAGAATCCCCGAATTTACTATTCAATCTCCTTCAGGTGGAGATAGAAACCTATTACACCTTTGAACAACACCGCTACAAAGGATCCGTGTAGAACACCCTCTACACTTGCAATCACCTTACACGTGGTGATTCAACGATTCCCTGTGTAGAACACTTTCTACACGCACAAGGGTTGTACACACCCTTTTACTGATACAAGATTTGATAGTGGGTAGGATATCAGAAAACACTCCTCAATGAGTGAAATAAGAACAATACAAGCACAAACTATATCTCTCAAAATGAATAAGAGTTAAGGCTCAATGTTTAGAGAAGAGAGAATGAAAGCTTTGAATGAGAGTTGTATGCTCTTGGTGTTGTAAATGTGAAGCTCTCAAATGATCTATTTATAGGCATATGAGACTTCATATTCAAATTTAAAAAGATTCACATGTCAAAAACATCATCATTCATTTTTCAAAAATTTCAAACCTAATCTTTTTACTTTTTGCATATGACAAAAGGAGCACACTTTGCTTTTCAAAAATTTCAAACCTAATTTTTTACTTTTTGCATATGACAAAAGGAGCACACTTTACTTTTCAAAATATTCAAACAAAGGCATCTTCCTTTTGCATAAGTCAAGAAAAGCATCAATCACTTTTGAAAATATTCAAATAAAACATGCACATGTGAAAGATGACAATCAATCATCTTTAATATTTTCAAAGTTCAACCCTTTAATCATGGCATGCACATGTGAAAGATGACAATCAATTATCTTTCAAAATTTTCAAATTTAATTTTCAAAATATTCATGCACATGTGGAAAATGTATTTTAATGCTTTATGATAAAATATTAATTTTTGAGCCTTAATCCTAATTTCGAATTTTGAAGAGATTTACAAAATTATTCTATGACTTTAATGTGAACTTGTTCCCTTCTTACTCAGGCTTGGTTCCTTGATGTGCTTGACTCCATTGTGTGGACATCTTGAACTTGAGACTCCTTCATTCTTTGAATTCATTTGTTATCATCAAAATCCATGTGTAAATATATAATTACACAAAACTTGAAACCTTAGGTTCAACAATCTCCCCCTTTTTGATGATGACAAATACTTGATAGAACCTGAAACCTGTATTAATACTTAAGCTCCCCCTGAGAATGTGCTTTAGTTTTTCAAGCAAAAAAATAAATATAATTCCAAGCATATATAACAAGTTTAACAATTTAAACAATATTAATGTTCTAGTCTAAAACTTCTCCCCCTTTTGGCATCATTAAAAATGATCCGCACCTTTTGGCATCATTAAAAAGGATCGACAGCAAGTAAATAGACTGAAAAAAATGGTGCGTTAAAATACACTGTAGATAGTTTAAAAAGAGAGCCGTCTGTGACCCGACAAGTCCTGCAAAGCCTCGAGGCCTAACTCTATGAATTTAGTGCGGTTGAAGATAGAAACAAATCGCCTGATGTTGTTGACAAACGAGATTGAAGGCTTAGAGTTTCTAAAAAAAATGTTATTTTCACCGATCGGGAAAAAATCACATTGCTCTTTGACTTGGATGATAGCTCGTCTTGTTCTTTATACTATCTCTATAAAATCAGTCTTAAAGTTCATCCAATCTGCATCAAGTTTTCTTCTTATCTCTATAACTCATCTGCATTCCTTCAACATTCTCGCTTTAAGTTTTCAAAACTTCTCTCCACGGTTCATTCTTCTAACATTCCTTTAGATGCATCCATGAGGTATTCAGCACCTCAACCTCCTGTCCTTTCTGCAGCTGCCATTGGTGCCATGTTGCAGCAAGAAAATAATAGTATGGCTAATAAGTCAGACTCCGATGCTATCTACGACTTGGTGAGTCTGGGGACTCGCTACTCATCCTCTATTGTTGCTTTTTCCCAGCGGATTCAAGCCAAAAACCATGAGGTTGAAAAGCTTAAGGAACAAATTGTTGTACTTCAACGAATTGTTCAAGAGTCTCACACAAGGGAAGGAATCCTTCGGCAGAAGAATAAAAAGTTGAAATCTCTATTGGATTCTTCATTCCGCTTGCCAGTTCCCATGGATAGGGATGACATGATATTGTATGAAGAGAATGAGCGTCTCAAACATGAGGCTAAGAACCTCAAGTTTATGTAAAAGTATTTAAAAAAAATCTCTCTATTTTTATGAACTCTGATCTATCTTTTAAGAGATATTCATAATATGCATCATACCTATTTCTCTTCTAATCATACATAATCTATCTTCTGGTAAAGGTTTTGTGAATATATCTGCTAACTGATCGTGTGTGTTTGTGAACTCTAGTACTATATCGCCTTTCTGCACATGATCTCGAAGAAAATGATATCTTATTTCAATATGCTTAGTTCTAGAATGTTGTATTGGGTTTTTTGAAAGATTTATAGCACTTGTATTATCACATTTGATTGGAATGTGATTATACATGAGTTTAAAATCTTCAAGTTGTTGCTTCATGTAAAGAACTTGAGCACAACAACTACCCGCAGCAACATATTCTGCCTCAGCAGTAGATAGTGCAACAGAATTTTGTTTTTTACTAAACCAGGAAACTAATGCATGACCTAAGAAGTGACATGCTCCACTAGTGCTTTTTCGATCTATTTTACAACCAGCATAATCTGCATCTGTGTAGCTGATTAGATCGAAAGATGTGTGTTTAGGGTACCATAACCCTAGGTTAATTGTACCACTAAGATATCTAAGAATGCGCTTAACTGCAATTAAATGAGATTCTTTTGGAGATGATTGAAAACGTGCACATAAACACACACTGAACATAATATCTGGTCTACTGGCTGTCAAATATAATAAGCTACCAATCATACCTCGATATACTTTCGAGTCAACTGTCTTACCGGATTCATCTTTATCAAGTTTAGTAGATGGGCTCATTGGTGTTCCAGTTTCCTTAGCACCTTCCATCCCAAACTTCTTCAGCAATTCCTTAATATATTTTGATTGATTGATGAATGTCCCACTTTTTACTTGCTTAATTTGCAATCCGAGAAAGAATGTAAGTTCTCCCATCATGCTCATTTCAAATTCATCCTGCATAGTCTTAGCAAAAACTTGACACATATTTTCATTAGTAGCACCGAATATTATATCATCAACATAAATCTGAACCAAAAGAATATCATCATTTTCGTATTTAATGAAAAGAGTTGTGTCGATTTTTCCTCTTGAGAAACCTTTTTTAATCAAGAAACCACTGAGTCTCTCGTACCACGCTCTAGGAGCTTGTTTGAGTCCATATAGTGCTTTTGTGAGTTTGAAAACATGATTTGGAGAAATATGATTTTCAAAACCTGGAGGTTGCTCAACATATACCTCTTCATTTATAAAACCATTTAAGAAAGCACTTTTAACATCCATTTGAAAAAGTTTGAAATCTTTATAACAAGCATATGCAAGTAGCATTCGAATAGCTTCTAATCTTGCGACTGGTGCATATGTCTCATCATAATCAATTCCTTCTTCTTGATTGTAACCTTGGGCTACAAGTCGAGCCTTATTTCTAGTAATGACTCCGGACTCATCTTTCTTGTTTCTAAAAACCCATTTTGTTCCAATAATAGTATGATTTTTGGGTTTAGGAACAAGTGTCCAAACATCATTTCTTTCAAATTGATTAAGCTCTTCTTGCATAGCTAGAATCCAAGATTCATCAAGAAGTGCTTCATCAATATTTTTAGGTTCAATCTGAGATAAAAAAGCAGTATGATTGCAAATATTTCTAAGAGATGATCGAGTGCTTACACCTTGTGAAGGTTCTCCCAGAATTTGTTCCACTGGATGATCTTTCACAAATTTCCACTGTTTGGTTGCATCTCGTATTAAATTTTGATGATCTTTCCTGATGTCTCCATGTTGGACTTCCTCTATTGTGTTCTCTTTGTTGAGATTGAGACTTTCTGTATTATTTATACCTCCTGTTTCTTCATCAATGGATTTCTTGGAGAGTAGAGAATTAGATTCATCAAATACTACATGCATAGATTCTTGTACAGTTAAAGTCTTTTTATTGAATACTCTATAAGCTTTACTATTTGTAGAATACCCGAGAAAAATACCTTCATCCGATTTTGCATCAAATTTGCCTAAATTATCCCTGTCATTCAAAATAAAACATTTGCATCCAAATACATGAAAGTAACCAATGTTGGGCTTTTTCTCATTCCAAAGCTCATAGGGGGTTTTATCTAATTTAGACCTTAACATAACTCTATTTATAACATAACATGCAGTACTTACCGCTTCGGCCCAAAAATAACTAGGCAAGTTGTTCTCATTAAGAATTGTTCTTGCCATCTCTTGAAGAGATCTATTTTTCCTCTCTACTACCCCATTTTGTTGAGGAGTTCGAGGAGCAGAAAAATTATGCACAAAACCATTTTCATCACAAAATGTTTCAATATTTTTATTAACAAACTCTTTTCCCCTATCACTTCGGATACTTGAAATAGTATAGCCCTTTTCATTTTGAATTCTCTTGCATAACTTGGTAAAAGCATTATGTGCCTCATCTTTATGAGCAAGAAAGATGACCCAAGTATATCTAGAGAAATCATCAACAATAACAAAAGCATAATATTTTCCTCCTAGACTTGCAACTCTATTTGGTCCAAAAAGATCCATGTGTATCAGTTGCAGTGGTCTAGTAGTGGAAATATATTTCTTGGTTTTAAAAGAAGTTTTTGTTTGTTTACCAAATTGGCATGCATCACAAATTTTGTCTTTAAGAAAATTTGCCTTTGGTAAACCTCTCACAAGATCATTTTTTGAAAGTTTGGAAATAAGTTCCATGTTGGCATGACCTAGTCTTCTATGCCATAACCAATTAGTTTCATTTTGTACTGAAAAACAAATAGCATCTTGTGAGGTAATTTCTTCAAAATCGATTGTATAAACATTATTACTTCTAAAGGCAGTAAAACAAATGTTATAATCATGATCATTCAAAATAATGCACTTATCCATTTTGAAAGTAACTGTAAATCCTTTATCACATAATTGACTTATACTCAAAAGATTATGTTTTAGACCTTCAACAAGTAGAACATCTTCAATTATGAGAGAAGATTTATTACCAATTTTACCTATTCCCACGATCTTCCCTTTCGAGTTGTCTCCAAATGTCACGTGTCCTTCTTCTTTAGATCTAAGATCAAAGAACTTAGTCTTGTCTCCCGTCATGTGTCTTGAACATCCACTATCTAAAAACCATTTGTTTTTGCTTGTAGAGGACTTCATGCATACCTATAAAAACAATTAAAATGATTTTTCTTGGTACCCAAGTTCTTTGGGTCCTTTATTTATTAGTATTAGAAGAAACAAGATTTTTAGGTACCCATATGGCCCTAATAGTCATTGTATGTTTTCTTCTAATAGGACAAGTATGATAATTATGACCATTTCTATTACAAAAATTACAAATAGCATGTGACATATATGAAAATCTTGAATGATTATAATAGTATCCTTTTTTGACAAACTTATTATGAAAAGAATTTTGAATATTAGACTTTGATGTAGAAGGATTATCAAAGAAGTTTTTATAAGGTTTGAACTTTTGTTTTGGCATATATCCCAAGCCTGCCTTGTCAAAAACACATCTTTGACTACCAAGAAGTTTTTCAAAATTTCTTTTTCCATTCGTAAAGTTTTCAACAATATTTTCTAAATCAGTTTTCTTTTTCTTCAACTCAAGATTTTCGTCTTTCAAAACAATATTTTCTTTTCTTAAAATATCAATTTCGTTTGTTAAAGAAGAATTTTTCTTTTTCAAAGCAGTATATTTGATACCCAATTTTTCAAATTCTTCATATACCTCTTCTAAAACATTTTGCAATTCTTCATATGAAGGATTTTCAATATTATCAAAATTTGTTACCTCAATATCATCTTTAGCCATAAGACAGAGATTTGCTGATTCTTCATTGCTTGCTTCACTATCTGAGCTACTTGAATCATCATCCCATGTAGCTTTCATTGCTTTCTTGCCTTTGTTTCGATCTTTCTTTAGCAGGGGACAATCTGGCTTGATATGACCAGGCTTATTGCATTTATAACAAATTAAAGTATCATTTTTACCTGAATCTTTCTTGGAAAACTTTTTGAATGATTTCCTCGGAGGAGTTTTATTTTTCTTTAAGAATCTCTGAATTCTTCTTGTTATCATCGCAACTTCTTCATCTTTATCGTCATTTTCCTCATCTTCATCACTTTCACTTTCATGAGGAACAGCTTTAAGTGCCAAGCTCTTCTTTGGCTTTCCTTCTTCTTCTCCTCTTTTCAATGTGTACTCATGGGTGATAAGTGACCCGATGAGTTCATTCACTTCGAGCTTCTTGAGGTCTCTAGCTTCAAGAATCGCTGTCACTTTTGATTCCCAACGTTTTGGTAGAGAGTTGAGAATTTTTCTTACCATTTCCACTTTGGAATAAACTTTACCAAGAGCTGTCAAACTGTTTATGATGTTAGTAAAACGAGTGTGCATGCTAGAAATAGATTCATCATCATTCATCTTAAACATTTCATATTCATGAGTAAGAATATAAATTTTTGATTCCTTAACTTGAGAAGTTCCTTCATAAGTAACTTCCAAGTTATCCCAAATTTCTTTTGCCGTAGCACAAGTCATTACTCTATTAAACTCATTACCATTGAGAGCATTATATAATAAATTCATAGCAGTTAAATTCAAAGTATAAAGTCTATCGTCTTCACGATCAAACTCTTCTTCTTCCTTTTTGACCTTTACTCCACCAACCACTTTTGTTGGAATATAAGGTCCATTTACAATGCATTTCCAGATCTCTCGACCTTGAGCCTGAAGGAATATTCTCATTCTAACTTTCCAGAATGAATAATTGTCTCCACAAAAGAGTGGAGGCCGACTGCTAGATTGACCTTCACCAAATGAAGCTGCAATGTTAGCCATAAGATCTTAACTCAAAAGATAGTTAATCTTATAACAGAGCTTTAGCTCTGATACCAATTGTTGCCCAGATGACTAACACAAGAGGGGGGGTGAATTGAGTTGTATTTAAAAAAAAAAAAAAATTATAAATCAAATATACAATATCAAATATAAACAAAATACGAAATAGCAATAAATATAAAGAGTAAGGGTAAGAGAGAATCAAACTCAGTATGTTAACGAGGTTCGGCCCCACTGCCTACGTCCTCGCCTCAAGCTACCCCTTGAGGATCCCCGAATTCACTATTCAACCTCCTTCAGGTGGAGGTAAAAACCTATTACACCTTTGAACAACACCGCTACAAAGGATCCGTGTAGAACACCCTCTACACTTGCAATCACCTTACACGTGGTGATTCAACGATTCCCTGTGTAGAACACTTTCTACACGCACAAGGGTTGTACACACCCTTTTACTGATACAAGAATTGATAGTGGGTAGAATATCAGAAAACACTCCTCAATGAGTGAAATAAGAACAATACAGCACAACCTATATCTCTCAAAATGAAAAAGGATTAAGGCTCAATGCTTAGAGAAGAGAGAATGAAAGCTTTGAATGAGAGTTGTATGCTCTTGGTGTTGTGAATGTGAAGCTCTCAAATGATCTATTTATAGGCATATGAGACTTCATATTCAAATTTAAAAAGATTCACATGTCAAAAACATCATCATTCATTTTTCAAAAATTTCAAACCTAATCTTTTTACTTTTTGCATATGACAAAAGGAGCACACTTTGCTTTTCAAAAATTTCAAACCTAATTTTTTACTTTTTGCATATGACAAAAGGAGCACACTTTACTTTTCAAAATATTCAAACAAAGGCATCTTCCTTTTGCATAAGTCAAGAAAATCATCAATCACTTTTGAAAATATTCAAATAAAACATGTACATGTGAAAGATGACAATCAATCATCTTTAATATTTTCAAAGTTCAAACCTTTAATCATGGCATGCACATGTGAAAGATGACAATAAATTATCTTTCAAAATTTTCAAATTTAATTTTCAAAATATTCATGCACATGTGGAAAAAGTATTTTAATGCTTTAAGATAAAATATTAATTTTTGAGCCTTAATCTTAATTTCAAATTTTGAAGAGATTTACAACATTATTCTATGACTTTAATGTGAACTTGTTCCCTTCTTACTCATGCTTGGTTCCTTGATGTGCTTGACTCCATTGTGTGGACATCTTGAGCTTGAGACTCCTTCATTTTTTGAATTCATTTGTTATCATCAAAATCTAAGTGTAAATATATAATTACACAAAACTTGAAACCTTAGGTTCAACAGGTTCAGAGAAAGGAGTAGGATTATTATGTGGTGATTTAGATTCCACATTTTGATATGAGTTGAAGTATGAGTTGTTAGAAGGTGAATCTCAAAAGGTTTGTGAAATAGGAAATAGAAAAGAATGGGTTTCAGGATTTTGTGGTAACACTTTGAAAGGAAATATTATTTCATGGAATATGACATTCTGAGAAACAAGTATCTTATTGGTGTTTAGATTCATGAGTATAACTCTTAATATCAGAAGGATATTCTAGGAATATGCACTTTGTGGCTCTTGAATTGAATTTCTGTCTGTGACTAGTTAATGTTGATGTAAAGCAAAGACAGCCAAAAACTTTTAGATGAGAAAGGTTGGGTGTTTTGTTAAAAAGTTTTTCAAAAGGGGTTTTATTTTGAAGGAGATGAGTAGGAATTCTACTGCAACACACATAATTAAAAACCATTAATTATGTGTGTTGTAGTAAGCACACAATCACGCTAAAAAATTAATAGCAGATTTGCTTGAAACATTAATACTCTAGTAGTGCTTAGTAGATGTTGATGTTTTCTCTCCACAACACCATTTTGTTGTGGAGTTTCTCCATAACTTCTCTGATGCAAAATATGATATTTATGATAAAATTTTGTGACAAAAAATTCTAGTCAATTATCAGACCTTATAGCTTTGACAGATGAAGAAAACTGATTTGCTATCATTTTACAGAAAGTTTTTATTAAAGATGACACTTTAATTTAGGTTTAATCATGTATACCAAAGTACACCTTGTGAAATCATCGACTATAATTAAAAAAATACCTAAAACTAGAGTAAGAAACAGTGCTAAAATGACCCTATATATCACAATGGATCAAATTGAAACTTTTATTGGAATTAATTTGTGATGCAGAAAAAGGAAGCCTTTTTTGCTTTGCTAAAGGACATATGTCACAAACATTTGTACAATCAAGAGTGATAGTAGATTCAATCTGTTTGAGGGAATGTAGTCTTGAACTAGATACATGTCCTAATCTACAATGTCATATATTTAATTGTTTGTGAGTAGATGATAAAGCAACATGTATTGAATTAAACTGAAATGAGTTGCAGGTTTTACCTTTTGATGAAGCTTGAGTCAGATGGTAAAGTCCTTCCTTCTCAAGAGCAATTCCAATCATCTTTTCCATTGACTGGTCCTATAAAAGACAATGGGAAGCAATAAAGGTAAGAGAAAGATCATATTGCTTAGTGAGTTTGGAAACAGATAATATATTGAATGAAACATTAGGAACACACAAGACATTATGTAAAAGTAAGGAATCTGAAAGACATATAGTACCAATGTGTGTAGCTGGAACTGTAATACCTTTTGGAAGTTTATGGATGCATTAATTGGTTTAGGTGTAGAATGGTATAAAAGTGGTGTATAGATCATATGATCAGTTGCACCCGTGTCAAGAATCCATTATAAATTAGAATCTTACTTAGAAGCAATAGAATTATATGAAAATAGAGTCGGTTTAGGTGTAGGTCACACTTTACCAAAAAAGTGAGAGTTGGTAACTAGGGGTGCTACCGGCATATGCGAGGGTGGGAGCACCCCTTACCCTTCCCCTTCCCCGCCCCTGCATATACAGGGGGTAGTATTTCCACCACGCACGCAGGGCCCCCCACCCCGGTGCCGAGGGGGCAGGACGAACGTCCCATCCCCCCCCTCCCCACGTGCCCACTTCAAGAACACTAATGCCCTATTGGGCTTAAAAATAATTTTTGGGTTCAAAAATATTTTTTTAAATCCAAATTATTATATAGTTAAATAGTAAACTAATATATATATAACAATAATTTAAAAATTGATAACATAAAAATTATGTTATTAATTTTTAAATTTGTTAGACTTGTTCACAAGAGTCACAAGAGTAGTTAGTCTCACATTGCTCAAATAAGACTTTTGTATGGCATTAGAGTTTTATATAAGATTAGCCTAGGGTGCCCATGCCATGTGCAATTTTGTGAACAAGTCTGACAAATTGTAATATATATACAAATTGTAAAATATAAATATATATATATTTAGAAATATAAATATTGAGTGGGGCGGGGTTGGGCCCTGCCCGCCCCTCGCCCTTGCATCGACAGTGCGCACCCCTAGTGGTGACACGGTTAACAGCTGGTTGCAGATTATTCTGGTTGGAAGAATTGGGCTGTGCTGAATTTTCAAGTGCCATTAGTTTGTCAAATTCCTCTGGAGTGAAATAAAACTTTTATTGTTCATTGCTATTTTGATTGTAGACCTCTGGAGTTGTAATGGTAGCATGAGCAGAAGCCACATTTCTTTTTCCCTTTGGTCCATTCCAGCCAAGGGGATAACCATGAAGTTGGAAACATTTTTCCACTGTGTAACCATTATAGCCACAATGAGAACAATGTAGGGTAGACTTTTTTGGTTTATCATTGAAAGATTTTGGCTGGTAATTCTGCTGATTGAATTGCTTTGCCATCAAAGCATGCGTCTCATTATATGTAGCAGAATTTGTAAGTTGCCTCTGACTTTCTTCTTGAAGCAGTAGAGAGAAAACCTTGGACATGCTTGATAATGGAACCATTAGCAGCAATTGGCTACTAATAAATGCATAAGAATCATTTGGAAAACCCTTGGTCCATCACTCTTGAGATATTTGGCTTTAAGTTCATTCCAAAGATCAACAACAAATACCACAAACAACAAGCTATTTCGTATTTCTTTTGAAATAGAATTCATCAACCAAGAAAGAACCAGATTATTTGCTCTTAACTATGCTGTGTATTTAACGAGTTGATTAGTAGAGGGAGGAACAATTGAACCATCTATAAATTGTACCTTGTTCTTGACTATCAATGCAATGACTATCGAACGACTCCATGCAACTTAGTTCTCCCCATTGAAGATTTTTGATACTAACAAAGAACCAAGATTTTCGCTTGGATGTAGATAATATGGACTCAAGGAATCATCTAAAGGATTGATGGTAGGATGATTAAATCGAAAAGAATTAAATGGAGAAGGGTTAATAGGAGGAGGATTAACAGGAGGGGGATTGACAGAAGGAGGATCGCCAAAACTCATTTTCAAGAATTTGTTCATGAAAATGTAGGAAAACTTGAAGATAATTGATGCGAGAATTCCATAGCATAATTTCACAAGGCAGAATTTGAGAAATTAATCGATTTAGGTTGCGGAAGCATTTTAGGTTTTCAATATGATACCATGTTGAGAATCAGACGAAGTCTTGAATTTGAACTTGGTGAGGGCAAAAGTATCGAAAAACATAGAAGGCAAGTGAACTTGGTAAACAACTGAATTGAATGACTTAAAAATTTTTACTTCATACTTGAGTCATATTTATAATACATCAACAATATAATAACAGAATAAATTGAAATAACTAACTCTTCTCTTCTGACTTTCTATCTATTTTAAATCTTTCTTCTTTCCTTTTTAATTCCATACTTTCAAAATGAGACGTAACACTCCAACACTTACGTACCTAAGACAAGCTGGTAGCACGTCTCTCTCTCTCTCTCTCTGAATTTCATGCCATATCTGGTACTGAACTAAAGCATGCATCCTTACCTCTCTCTCTCTCTCTCTTTTTTTAATTTAATTTAATTTTTTATTTTTTATAATTATTATTATTATTTATTTGTGGGCACCGAAACATCTTTCTTCAAATGAGAAAAAGATACACCTGACCACAAAGAATAGGTTTGATTAGCATTATGCTTTTGGTGGACTAAACTTCGCTTTTGATAAAGTTCATACTTTCGTAAGTGATGTTCCAAATCTTAGGTGAATAAAGTAATTTAATAGATGTTCTAGATGGATGGCGTAGGAATGCTTGTTAACCATTATTTTAAAACAACATATTACATATTATAAATCTCTTTGAAATACTGGTCATCATGTGTACTCAAGGAACAGTTATCTCGAGTGGTATTTTGAGAACAAACACAATCGATCGCCTGAGCATCTTCTGTGCATGAATGATGTTTTTTAATCTCTGCAGATATGCACCACTAGGTATTAGGATTTTGCCTTAGAAGGCAACGGCAAGTACTATATATGATTCACATACAATGTACACTTTTTTTGGTTTTAATCGTTGAATCATGTGATGCTTGACTGGGAACAAATTGTCATTGTTTTCTTTAAGAAAAGTGACTTGTTAAGGATGAGATCTAATTTTAACGGATAAGCTCGCGCCCTTCACTGAATCATAGGTACATTGAGCCTGGCCATGGCTGCCAGATGCTGCAGCCTATGGGCATTGAGAACATCTTTGTGCATACATATATTAAATAAAATGTGAACTGAAAAAAGTTTAAGAAAAATAAGTACGAGTGTGTTCATTTAGACTGAAATTCACAGGGACCCATGTCACCTAACAACTAATTATTTCTGAACAATGGAGCTTGACGTCATTGAAAAGCACCAACAATTTAAGATTTTACATAGATGAATTAACGTGTCCAGAATCAATAATTTTGTCTCACTTGAGAAGCTTTTTTATGGACTTAATTAATATCCTCGGTTTGATGAGACATATATGCAGATTCATGTACCGATTACATCTGCAATAGAGAAGATGCTGAACCCCTTAAAAAGCATGCATATGTTCCGAGTAACTAAGTAGCTGCTTAGCTAGCATATTATAAATATTAGTAATAATTACGTGATACAATAGTCAATAGAGTGGGAGGCCTTAACATTCATTCTTATATATTAACAAATACAACACAGGAAATTAAAAAAGAAAAAGCAAAAAAAAAAAAAAAAAAAAAAAAAAGAGGCTAATGACTTGACTTTCACTCATTTTTCATAAAGGGAAGCCACTTGAAATAGTTTAGATATAGTTTGAAAAACATACTATAATACTATACAATTTTTATATATTCTTATACAAATTATACTAAATCATTTCATCTCATCTTATCTCATTTAATTATTACAATTTTTATAAATTCTTATACAAATTATAATAAACAATTCAACCTTTTTAAATTCTAAAATAAAATCAATATTAAAAAATTATATTATAACAATATTTTATTTAACTTTCAACAAAACATATCATCTCATCTCATTTGAACTGAGACAATGGGTTGTCACATTGTAGATAAAAGCTACAACCCAAACTCACCAAAACAGAATATGCGTAAATTAGGATAAATATAAAAATACATTATTAGTACTTGAGAATTTTAAACCATTTAGCCCTAAATTTGATCAGATCAAAAATGGAAAAGAAAAGTATCCCAGAAGGGAAAAAAAGAAGTGATAGTACTATGATGGATAAATGACGCAAACTGAAAGAAAAAGACTTGCACATAAATCCAGCACCTGGCTAGCTAGGGGGAGATCAGAAAGCGCATGCAACAAGGTGGGCTGAGGATGAACATAGTTATTAGAATAGTTAGGTAGATTGGGCACGAGGGAGTGGGGCATGCATATATAACATATGATCCTATATGGTAACCAAGTGAAATGTGAAAAATCCAAGAATGGACCATGTACCCTGAATCTGTAAGCATCATGGTTTGCCTAACCATTTAGTCAAAAATAATATATAGTGATGGGTTTGGATTTTTGGACTTTGCATTGTATTTATCTCAATTTTAGACCCCTTTAGGGTGGAATACTGCAAAAGAAAATGAATGCATGCAACTATATATATATATATATAGATTCAAGGAAAAATTTAGTTACAAGCGATTTTGCTCACTAATACTTGCATCCATTTAATGTGATTGATCAGAAAGTAGATTTTATTGAAAATAATATCAATTTAAATTTTAAATATGAAGACATAAGTATTTATACATAAATTATTACGTAAATTCATTTGTATATAGTGAAACACGACATCAAATGCAAATACTACTTATTGACATATATCATAGATAGACGTATGATGAATTAATGTCGAACGTAAATTAGGGATGTGAATTGTCAAACCTAAATGATCAGCGACTTTGCACTGAATGCAAATTAACGGGCTTCAAAGGTTGTCTCCTTTCAAGAGAAATGACAGAAAATGGTCCTTCCCAAAATAGACGTGTGGCGTCAGACAATATTGAAATTGCTATTATTTTTCAGGCTTTCAAGTATGAGAGCAAACTAAAATCGAAAATCAATAATAATATGCCAAATATTCCAACTTTGATAGAAGCTTCTTTGTCCTATGCTTAACAGAAAGACACGTGGTAAAAGAATATCCCCCAAAATGCGTCTTTCCCAGAAGCTACGAAACGATCAAACTCTTGAATTTCAAAGATGCTCACACATGGATGGACTCGTGCAGCTAGAGACGAGTGCTCACTCCCAGACAATACAGCACCCATTATTTTTGGAAGACTTTCAAACTTGGATTAACCCTTTAAAAAAAAAAACAAAAACAAAAAAAAAAATCCTCCTTGTTTTAAAGACTTCCACAGATTTCGTATGCTTGAGCAGGGGTGGTCTGTATCTGGACCATTCAAATCAACAATGTCTAATTTTGATGGAAACCTCTTAATTTTTTACATTTATGTCACATCATTAACAAACAAGTATCGAAGAAAATCATGTTCATCTTCATAGCACGTCATTATCGTCGGCGTGTTAATAGATGGAAAGTTAATTGCCAGCAATACAGGATTGGATTTGGATCCCATGCACTTCGATCCTGCATGTTTGTATGTCTTTGAACCTTCGAAATCAGATTTTTCTTTTTAAAAAAAAAACCTAAATATTTCTGTTTTTACAGTGAAATTTGATGACAGATAAATTAAATAATAATCATTCTTTCTGTAGAAATTAATTTCAAGATTAACAAAATACAAAGTGCAAGCATTGAGCTCCTTTTTTTTTTTTTTTCTTTCTTTTTTGGTAATTAATGTTACTCATTATGTTCCTACAGACATTCAACGACCCGTCCAGTTGCCCGCATGATCTGACCAAGAAATCAACATTGCTCACGAGTATGACACGCACACCAGAGTCCCATTCCCTTAGCCTGAACGACAAAGTTGAGATCACAAGCTGAGGTCACTGCAAGTAGCCCATCTGACCCGCCCACCATGCTTCAATTGACCCATGTGTGCAATTTTCCAAGCTACTGTCACACCTAGCTAGCTAGCAAACAACAAAAATAATAACAAAAATAATAATAATAATAATAATAATAATAATAATAATAATAATAATAATAATATTAAAAAAAAAAACAAATAATTAAAAAATAAAGCAATTAAAGAAAGCCACCACATCCTCTTTGCTTCCCAAGTCGGGTATATATACGAGTGTGCGGGCTTCAAACTTCTAGCTACAGCATGGCCTATAGAGAAAAAGCTAATACCCATACAGCACTTTCAAACCAAAAAACTCTGTTTTACAACGCATTCATTCACATGGAGTCGTCATTCTTCCACTCCCCAAGTTCCGATTTCTCATCGGAATCTTCCTTCGAGTCACCGGAATCTCTCTATTGGGACGGCCTAAATTTCGACCATCCCAATTACTCTCTTCCTTTCAATGAAAATGACTCGGAAGAAATGTTACTTTTCGGCTTGCTTTCTAAGGCCAATTACCAAGAAGAAGTATCGGAAACATGCTCGAACCGGGTTAAGGAGGAAGAGGTGAGCTCTGAAGCCGAGGAGAATCCCAAGAAGGAGAAGCCCTATAGAGGCGTCCGGAGGAGGCCGTGGGGGAAATTCGCGGCGGAGATAAGGGATTCCACGAGGCATGGGATACGGGTATGGTTAGGAACATTCGACAGTGCCGAGGCAGCGGCTTTGGCTTATGATCAAGCAGCTTTTGCCATGCGAGGTTCCTCGGCTATACTCAATTTTCCCGTCGAAAGAGTCAGGGACTCGCTCAGGGACATGAATTATGGATCCTCCGAAGATGGGTGTTCGCCTGTGGTGGCTCTTAAGAGGAAGCACTCCATGAGAAGGAAAACCGTAAGCAAGAAGAGCAAACAGAGAGATGTTGGGATCGAGAATGTGGTCGTGTTGGAGGATTTGGGGCCAGATTACTTGGAAGAACTCTTAACTTCATCGATCTGAGAGTGCTAGCTAGCCAGGCCTCGGTGAATCAATATATAAATATCAATCACTTCTGGGCTTATCAATATCAAATTATAATTGTGTTCTTTTAATTTTTAATTTCTTTTTTCGTTATTCTTCCATGACTTCATTGAAATGATAGGAATGATATTGATCGATCATGCTAGCTTGGAAATCTGTATCAATATATGATCCTTTTTTTTTTTTGTTTTTTTTTTTGTTTTTGGGCTTTGTCAAGATTAGATCGATAAGGAAGTTTGTTGTAACTTGTTAGACCTGATAAACTGAGATGACTTAAAAGTCAACTAATATGGCCGAGCGAGACAAGAGACGAGCTAGCACACCTGTGCCAGCGAACGGATAGGGACGATCAGGTCTACCGACGATGATAAGTGCTTTATACGTTCACTTTCTAACCCCTGCAAATATCCTAGTAGTAGTCATTTTAGCCTATTATTATCTGTACCAATCTTATTTTACACAAAGTTGTCGCCTCCAGGTGTTGAAAACGTAGCGCTTGCATCGATCTCATATGAATGCATGCATGCATGCATGCATCCCTGGTTTAATTGTTTTTTTTTTTTTTTTTTGGTTTTTAACAAAGTACTGAAGACCAAGTCAAGGGAATCGAATTTTCTCACGCCGACCCACTTAAGGTTTAACATTTTTTTTTTTTAATAGAGAAGGATTTCATGTTATTAAAAAATCACCTTGAGTGATAGTGGGGGCATACTATTTACGCCAGCAGATTATACATATATAGTATACCTTGGTAACTACGAAAGACAAACGAAAATACAAAAACCAAAGTTTATCTGTTTGTTGGCTTACATCAACCAGCCTGGTACCAAAGACCGGTTAAGAAAACAAAAACACTAGTTTTTAATATAATTGAGTGTGCTCAATTCCACAAAACTAAATATGGAAAGTTAGCAAAATATTTAAGTTGAGATGTTTTAAGTGATTTTAGATGATTTATAAATAATAATATATTTGTATGGCTGGTTTCATTGAAATGTGTTTGAATGTAATTAAATAAATTGGGATATATGTTTAAATGTATAAAATAGATTGATATGAGTTTAATTTTTTTATTAAAAGTTAAAGAAATAGTAGATCTCATCAATAATTGATTTGGAATAAATTGAACTCATTCCAACAACCAAACACAGCCTTATTGTTCAAGCAATAGTAAAATTTGTTGCCTACCATATTTTGTGTTAGTAGAATTTTTTTATGTGTAAAGCATTTTTCTAATTGAATCAAGCATCGAATGGGGACTCAAGGAAACCGGTTTGAATATGTAGAATCGATTTGATTCCGGTGAGTTGATTTTAGTCCATGCAACAAGCTTTCATGATTACGAAGAACCCTAATTATATTATATGCATGACAAGTATAAATCGCTTCCCCACTTGTCAATTTAATTCTTACAAAGATTCATGCATGAAATGAATTCTTAGATTCATATATGGTTATCCTATCAAGAAACAACGAGTACATGATTGATGGATGATGAATAGAGTTTTACATTATAATGATTCTAATGAGTTTCGACTGTAATGATCTTAATTTATCTTTCCAAAATAGGAATTTGGATAGGACTTGAATTTTTCACAAGTTAATGATAATATGAAGAACAAATTTAGGAAATCTAGGAATGCGTTTATATATTGAGGTAATCTCAAATTATATGAGTTGATATGTAAATAGTAGTATTTTTTATAGATTCTATTAAGATATATTTGAATGTAAATAAGTAAGGATACATGTTTGAATGTATGAAATAGATTGAGAAAGATTTTAATTTTTTATAAAAACATAAAAAGTCTCATAAATAATTAATTTAAAATAAATTAAAATGATTTTTATCTTTCAAACACTTAACCAAATAATTCATGACTTCTGAATTAAGTAACTTGAAAATGACCAATAATTACTTAATGAACTTTAAGCTGTTTAATTTCTCTTTTTTGGTTAAAATACTAATTAGCCTGAGATCGTTTGGAAGCTAGCACCATAGAATCGAAGATTTTTCTTTTCTTTTCTTTTTCAAATAAGTTATTTTGGTGCAACGAAGGGAGACAACAAGGGAGCCGGGGGTGATGATGATGATGATGTTAAAGAATCCATTAATTTATATAACAGGAACGTCCTTTATATTATATCTTTGCATAGATTATTGTATACTGTGGGCTGGGACATTTCCTAGGATTGGCAGTATTTAATGTGGAAGACTGTATATATATGTGGTTGGCAAGCTAGCTAGCTAGCTAGGGATAAAGCCCTGAAATGAAAGGGAGGTCATGAAAAGCAAGATGACCAAAATCAAAGAAGAAAAAACAAGAAGTGGCGGGCCATGAAAGCATGCATTAAAAGAAGGATGAAATAGAACTACTGCATGGTGCAGATCGAGATGATGATCATGATCGTGGCCTCTTATAAAATATATGATATTATTGGTCAATCGGACAAGTACAACTGCCATACATGACTAATTATTCATTGAATATATAAATTTAATATATTATCTTGATTACGTACGTACGTACGTGGGGTACTCTTGCATTATTTTAAATTATATATATTATTAATTTAATCTCACTAATGACGTATTCAAATTCTCCTTTTCCTTTTATCTTCTATATAATGCAAACTTCTACTAATTACATGACCAGTCTAGTCTTGCACTTCGATCCATTCAATCCATCGGTAACTTCCTCGAAGCCACTCTTAAATCTTATTAAATCTGCTAGACGACTGCGTGGGCCGGCCGTGGCGCGCGGTAGGTATGCATATATTCAACCTCATGTGCTTAAAACCTAGAGAGTTCTTTAATTTCTTTTACTCAAAACTTGATATAATTGACAAATTAGGTGTAATATCGAGAGGAAAAATACCTAGAATTTTATTTTTTATATTTTTAAACACATCCTTTTTTATTTTAATATATTTTTTATAATTTTTTATGTTTAACAAATCGATAAGTTACCGATTACTCAATAACATTATCTCTCGAAATTATTGACAAGGAAAGAAGTTCAGAACCTATTTGGAAGAAAAAATAAATTAAATTAAATTTTAAACCTTTAATTATGATATGTCACCGTACCGACATATTGATTTATTTATTTTTATAATTTAAATATGTCACGTGTGCCTTTTGGAGAGTGCGCTGCAAGGACAGTCAAATCTCAGTTACATAAGCTATGGCGTAAGATTCGATCAAGTAGAGATAAAGAGATTATCAAGTGGTGGGAAGGATGTTTTTTTTTTTTTTTTTGGTTAATAAAGTATGTGTCGGTGGTCTCAATCTAACCAAGTCAATTACCCTATTAGTAGTTGATCTTAATTTATAATGAAAACAAACATTCAATATGGTAAGTACGTAGAGATGATCATGATAACTTTTTGTCACACACGATGTCTTTGTACATAAACAAATTAAATTAAGAATAATGTTACATACAGTCGTAGAAAGTGTAAACATCGCACAATCATTTTGAAAAAAAAATGGGGTCTACGATTAAAAAGTTAGTTTTTTTTTTTATGTAGATCTCGTATTAATTTACTTTTTTCAAAAAAACTGCATGACACTTACATAACTACAACTACAAATATTATTTCTCTTAAATTAACTATGTCTAAAGACAGAGAAGAATGTCGATTCTTTTCCGACTTAGAATAATTTAATATTACTAATAATACATCATTTTTCTTACCAAAACCTAATAAATAAAATATTATATAACCCTCCAATGCAAATTTGTCACGTGATTCTTTATTGTGCTGAAGGAATTGAATAAATTCAAGGTCAAAGTCCCAGCACTAGTCAAGTTTCAAACTAATCAATTGGAGGATATTGTTCTCTCGGCTCGCTGTAAGTACCGATGGAATTTAGACCATTGATAATTAGGAAAATGTTAAATATATTTAAGAAAAATTTATTTTTCAGTTATTAATACGTTGAAAGTTATTAAATTTAAATTTTTAAAAAAATAATAAAATAAATCTTGTAAGTAAAAATATAAATAAAATGATAAGTATTTGCAGTACTATTCCGTTAATTAAGGGCTTAAGTAGGTAATAGATAAGTGAATTTCGTCACGTTTAGCCGAGAGAATTAATTAAGGAACATATTATATTCTTAACAAATCTTATAATCACAAATATATTAATATAATATATACTGTCATCATCTCCGTAAACAAACCTACGGTGCGAAATGCCGCCAACCGCCCCTACTCATCTAGGCCCCTAAAAAGATCACGATTTATTATAGAATAAAAGGGTCTTCCAAGCCGCCCCAGCTGATAGAAATAAAAATATTAGGTGTAGTTATTTTTATATATTTTATTAAAGTAATTGGTTAAATATTAAAAAAATTAATATAATTAATTATATTAATAAAATATATAAAAAATATATAAAAGTAACTGTATATAATATTATTTTTTTAAAAAAATCTTATATATAGCATTAAATTAATAACAAAAGAAAAACCTCTCTTAATAATTAAATTTCTCTAATTAAAAATAATAAGTTCGCTGTCAATTTTGCTTGCACATTGCTATGCGATTCTATCATTTCATTTAGAGAAATGATTCGTACAATTTAATATGAGTAAGTCTCGTATATTTATATATATTTTTTAAAAATAGATAAATTTAAAATTTATATAAAAAAAATCTATTTTTCAAGGTTGGATCTCACTTATTTAAAAAAAAAAAATGCACGAGATTTTAACGTAATTAACAATTTTAGCCTCAGGTTCAATATTAAATTTAAAAGTTGTGTATATATTTTTAGTATACGCATTGTTTAAAGAATAATTAGGAACAATGCTAATAATTACTTTTAGGGGTGCAATCAGTTTCGTTTGGTTGGGCTATCGCATGTTTTCCAAACTTAATTCAGTCCGACCCGTTTGTTAATTTTGTTGGGTTTTTAGGATAATTCAATGTGGACTTTAGATTCTAGGCTCAAATTATGGGCTCCAAACGTCAAAAAAGTTTTAAGCAAAAACCTCATTTCAGGTTGAATTAGACAAATTTTATTTTCTAATTCAAAGTTCTTGTGGCCCAAATACCAATCCGATCCCGGATTTTTTATATTTAAATTTAGGTCATGTTTGGATTGCAAGTTCCTTTCATCTTATTTCATATCATGTCATCACAATCTTAACTATTAAGAAAAAAAAATACAAGTTCATTAATAGTCATTTTCTTATTTATTAAAAAAAAATAAAAAAAAAAGAATAAAATATACGAGATGGCATATTTGAGAATTATACTAACATTTTCTATTATGTACATTTTATTAATATATCATATATAATATTTTGCTTATAAAATAAACTAAAGCATATGTTTTTGTTGATGCATTTCTTTGACCGTGTCCCAACAATACGATCGAATGGCTCACGATGGTGTTCGAATGGAAAAGTTAAAAAGCGAAACAAATTAAAAATAGACTGAATTAAACAGAGAATCGAACAATTTGATGATTTTTTACATCCCTAATTATTTATAAAGAAAAAAACTTTTGAAAGTGAAATTAATAGAACTACGTACACACATAATTGATTAAATAAATGAATTAGAAATATTATTGATTGTAAAAGATACATCAATAATTTAAATAAACAGTCTATATACAATTATTTTTGTATACTCTTTTAAATCTTATCGCCTTAAACCTCACCTTTCACTTAATTGCCCCTGCCTATCATAGTCACAAGTTAATTACTCGCACCGAACCAAATCTAGCCAAAGCATTTGTGAGAGACAGGAGGAGTCCATGAAGGTAGATGCTCGACATAAATATAGTACTCGCTTGCAAACATAGGCAAAACTCGATTAATTAGGAGTAAGCTTTTGTTATGAACAACGTAAGAAAAAGAAAAAAGGTCGAATATAGAAATAGAAACCACAATCCCACACAACACTATAGTAACGTGCCTACATCTACATCCATTGAGCTGTAAAGATCTTACTAATTCTTTTTGGAATTGTAATGGCAGCCGTACAGGAAGGAAAAAAAAAACACAACACAATAAAAAAAAATCCTTAATCTCAAAATAGAGAATATAAATATATAGAGAATACAAATCCTAGCTAGTATTTTTTCACAATGAAATTCACTTTTTCTATAAAGAATTTTTATGAAATTTGTACATTTAAGTATTTGTGTATACTATTTATCTGGCTTAGAGATATTAAGCCCTAGCCTCTATTCTAGGGCTCTAAGTCTCTATAAAAATTCATAAAAAAGGGTACGAATCTTTAGCCGATTGGGTGAGCACTCAACCAGTTGCCCACAAATTAATTTCTAAATTCTTTGTTTTTTAAATAATATAAACAAAATTTACATACTTACAATTATATTGTCTAGGGAGATGTTTGCAAAGATGTTTCATAAGATTTTTATCTCGTCTCATTTCTTTCCTAAATAATATTCATATTTAAACACTTTTTAATTAATTATTATAGTTTTTTTCAAACTAATCATGACAATTTTTTTAAATTTACAAGTAAAAAGCAAAAAGTAATTCATTTTTTTTTAAATCACAAAATAAAAATAATATTAAAATATTATATTATAATAGTATTTTAATTTTAGAATTTTTTTTATTCAATTTTTTTACTATTTTTTCAAAACTCAATAAATACTTGATTCAAAATATCTCACTATAATTCACAAATTATTTTATTATTATTCATCAATATTTATATGAAATTAATATGCATATAATATTGTAAGTTGTAATTGCATTAAGGTTTGAGTCCATTTGGACAATGAAAGTATTTCATTTCATCTCATCTTATCTCATTATTATAATTTTTTTTAAATTTTTTTTTATAAAATATAATAAATAATTTAACTTTTTTAATTTTTAAAATAATAATAATATTTTATTTATTTTTAATTTTTATATAAAAAATTCTATATGCAATAATTTTTACATACTTTTTCACGTACTTTATTGATGTAATTAATTATATATTAAAAAAATTAATACAACTAATCACATCAATAAAATAAATAAAAATATATAAAAATAACTATATATAATATTATTTATATGTAAAATTATTACATCTTACCTCTTCTCGTTATCCAAACTGAGGTAAATTTACGCTTTATGCTACAATTTGAATGCTATAAGAATTGTATAAATAAACAATGTTATTTTATTCGAATTCTAGAAAGTCATTCCGTGTGTAGATTTTTATTCGTCAAATCCACGTGGCGAGTCATATTCTGCCGCCGCCGCCCATCAGAAGCAAGTTCCTTCGTTTGAAATATTCAAAAAAATAAAAATTAAAAATTCCTCGTTTGAAAACATATAGTATTATAAACATGTTATAAATATTTATATAATCACATATAACTATTAATTAAGATCATTAAACCATTAATTTAAATCTATCTTTAGTCATCAATAGTGACTTAAACTACACATACTCTTCTTTGTACTCCTATAAATATAGGTATCATTCCCTTGTATATGCATCAAGTTTTGCATTGAAGAACAACTCTTTCTCTTGCAATATTCTCTTTCTCTTGCAATATCATTTCTCTTTTAGTTTCATAACACGTTATCAACACGAAGGTTCTGACAATTTTGAAGCTAGTAGTCTTCTACTTCAAGTAAGCTTTTCAATATATATTTGTAGTTCCCAAAATGAATATGAAATATTATATTACTTATTATTACTTGATAAAACTCTATATTTATTTTCATGATTTTGTGAATATATTTCTTATTTACAAAAATAAGCATACTTATGTTCCTGATTTATATATGTAGAAAATGTCAAATCTTACCAAATTGGAATTCGTTGTTCTTGACATTTCTGGAAAAAATTATTTATCTTGGATACTTGATGCTGAGATCCATCTGGAAGCGATGAACCTGGGAGATACAATTAAAGAAGGAAATCAAGGGTCCCGGCAGGACCGTGCTAAGGCAATGATTTTCCTTCGGCACCATCTTCATGAAGAATTAAAAACTGAGTATCTCACGATGAAAGATCTCCTTATTTTGTGGAATGATTTAAGGGAGAGATATGAGTACCAGAAAACTGTAATCCTCCCAAAAGCTCGTCATGATTGGATGCACCTGAGGTTGCAAGATTTCAAGAGTATTAGTGAGTATAACTCTACACTCTTTAAAATTAGCTCACTATTGAAATTATGTGGTGAAAAAGTCACTGATGATGACTTGTTAGAGAAAACATATACTACTTTTCATGCATCGAATGTGCTCCTGCAGCAGCAGTATCGAGAGCGAAAGTTCAAAAAATATTCTGAACTTATATATTGTCTTCTAGTAGCTGAGCAAAATAATGAGTTTTTGTTAAGAAATCATCAGTCACGTCATACTGGTTCTATATCATTCCTGAAGTGAATGGTACTAGATTTACACCATTCCCAGAAGCGAATGGTGCATCTTTTCAAAGAAACCGAGAGCGTGGACGTGGTAGAAAAAAATTATAGAAGTGGAGGTCCTAGAAGCGACCACACTAAAAGGGATAATAGTAGATATACACCATACCACCAAAAGTGGTTCAACTCAAAGAATGGTAAAGGTCTCAAAACAAATTTTTAAAGAAAGATGAAGATGGATGCCATAGATGTGGTATGACTGGACATTGGTCTCGTACCTGTCGTACAGCTAAGCACTTGGTTGACCTATACCAAACTTCTATAAAAGAAAAAACAAAAAAGTTTGAAACAAATTTTGCTGAACCATCAAATACTTTAGCTTCTATAGATGGAGAAGATACTACAAGCCTTGATGTTTCTATTTCTTTGAAAATTCTAGTAGTAGAATTGATCATTTGATTGGTGATGGAAGTGTTTCTTTTTAATTAATGTATTTTCTTTATCTTATTGTATTTTTTTTTTAATATTTTGCACTGTTTTCCAGTAATGAAAGTTTTATATATTTTGTAGAATCATGAGTCTTACTGATGAACTTTTTATCTCTGAGATGAATAATAGAGATGTATGTGTAACAGCCCGCTAAAATTATCAGTTTTGGATTATTTCCCGACAGCAATCACATCTCTCTCGTCTTTACCCTCATCTGGAATCACGCGTATAGATTATCTTTTCCGTAAATCACGTAATTTGTTCTTCACCGACAGCTGTAAAATCATGAACAGTTTTATCCTAAGCGTTGTACCTCGATGGCGTTTTCCCGGATCTTATCCATCGAATTTCAAAGTATTAGATAAGCTTGTTTTTAAAGTAGCACAATTATAATAATTTAGTGAGCTCTGAAAATATTATAATTGTGGATAATTATTTAGATTAAATATTTTAATTGTTTTAAGATATTAAGAGGTTTAATTTTACGTTGAAAATTCTTATTTAAATTTAAGTGTTTTATGCACTTTGATTAATTAATGATACTTTATCATTTTATATAATGATGAAGAAAATATTATTTTATAAACCTTAGTTTATAAAATAATATTCTATCTTAATTCTTCTCAGTGTAGTAATTAAGTGTTTTATTAATTTAAATGATTTTATCATCTTCGATTAATTAACGGTACTTTATCATTTTTATATAATGATGAGGAAATATTATTTTATAAATTCTAGTTTATAAAATAATATTCTACCTTAATTCATCGTAGTGTTTTATTTAAAGTGTTTTATTTAAAATAAAACATTTAAGCGTTTTTAATCAGTGTTTTAACTCACTGTTGGTTTATTTGAGGATCCCGAAATGTAGATTTGAAGCGATATACTCTGGCCCTACCTTTTTTCTCTTCACTTTTTTTTCTTTTTTTTTTCTTTTTCTCTCCCTCTCTCTCTCTTGGCCGACGGAATGGAGAAACAAACTCCATAGCCGATCGGTTCAAGGTCCCAGCCGGCGCCACCTCCGGCCGCCGGACCCCACCTCCCACTCCGGCCTCTTCCTCTCCCTCCGGCGAGTCCAACCACGCCGGTGGTGTACTAAACCGACTTCTCACTCTCTCTCTTTCTCCCTTCAAAGATATGGGTCTCTAGGGGTTTTTCTCATTTTTGGACCACCATACACGGCCAAATCAACCACCAAGCACCACCATTGGACTCACCTCATCAAGGGCTTCCTCCCCATGTCTTTCTTTTTCCCAAACTCTCACTTTTCTCATATGGGTTTCTTAAAAACACCCGTTCGGTTTCACCACCGTGCGCCGCCGTACACGGCCACCCGTGGTGTTTCACCACCACCATCTTGTTCCTCTCATCCTCATGAACCTCCCCAAGAAATTTCATGACCAACGGAGCTTCGTAGAGCCCTCACTCTCCTACACTCTCCAAGGCCGAAAATGGATTCAAACGGCCGATCCGCCGCCGTTAGCCACCGTCCGACCACCACCTCGCTACCACAGCTCCACCACATGTTCATCTACCTATCCCTAGCTTGCCATGAAGTTCTATGAAATTTCGCTACCTCGCGTTTCCGCTCACCGTTCGGATTTACTGTTCACAGCGTGATGTCGCCGTGTTCCGCCACCTTTGACCATCACAAGGCGACCATGAGCCTTCCAAGGCCACGCTTAGCTTTTCTCGGTTCCAAACTACCACTTTATGTGGTGGACAGCCACCGTACGCGGTGTTACCGCCACGTACGTTCCTCCGACGCATGTTCGTGACGAACAACGAGCGACGCACGGGTTATCCCGTCGATGGTATAACCCTCTATCTCTAGTTATTTTACGTTTAAAATAGTTAGTTGGTTGGTTTGTGAATTGTGTAGTTGTATTTGTGGAGTTCGTTGCGTAGTTGTGAAGCGAAGTGTGGTTGTGAAGTGTTGAGTTTGATTGTGTATTTTGTGGACTGTGCTGTGAAGTATAGGCGTGAGATGGATGCCGTAGATGTGATACGGCGGGTTGTGTGAAGAGAATACGCGTGTAGCGTATTCTGTGTAATGCAGCGACGCGCCGCGCGACGTGCGCTGTAGTGATGTGTGTCGTAGAAGGAAGGGAGTACGCATGTAGTGTACTCCGTGTTGTATGGCGATGCATCGTGTGATGTGCATCGTGTTGATGAGTGTTGTAGCGAAGGAAGTACGCGTAGCGCGTACTCCGTGTCGCGTAGCGATGCACCGTGAGACGTGTATCGCAGTGATGGGTTTTGTAGTGTGAATGGAAGAGAGTTCACGTGAGTGTACTCTGTACTAGGTCGTGATACACCGGATGGCGTGTCACGAAGGGTTGGATGGCGTAGCAGAGAAGTGTGGAGCGTATGGTGTAGTGTTGGGAAACTGTATGACAGTGTCCCGAAGCAGTGATGATATGGATTATAGTCCGGGGTGACTGGTGTCATCTTGTGGTTGACTATGGCTAAGAGTATATGGATTGAGAAAGGAATTGTTTGTTTGGTTATTATTGATAATTTTAATGAACTTGTTTTAGTGCAAAGGCTTTCTGAAGTCAAATTATCTCTTCCGAGTATAGTGAAACCTCAAGTTGCCCGTGGTGTTGCAAGTGCTCATAATATGACAATTGAGTTCAGAAGTGAAAATCTTAAGGACTTGAGTGTTCCTCTTCCACTGTTGTGCAGTTCCTCGTGTTTCGCGCTCTATTCTCATAGAACGCGACGATCGAGGTAAGTTAGCCTCTAACTTACTATCAGTTTATTGTGTATGTGTGATGGGTAAGGGAACTACAATTTATGTATGTATGTTATCGTATATGCCATGTCATGCTATGTCATTACATGTTTATCTGTTAGTATGATTTAATCTCTCATGAATATTTATCTGTTACACAATCTTTTCTGTCATACAATGTTGTATGTTATAAGTATGCCATTTAAGTATGCCATATGATACATGTATGCCATTAAATGTTTATGATTAAATCATATTGTGCCATTTACAAGCATACGCCATGTTAGAAAAGTATATGATATTAAATAATATCTCATGCATTAAGAAAATAAGACATGTTATGTTACGTATAATACGTGGGGCCACAACAACTGTGGAGTACGTATTATATTTTATGTTACGTATAATACGTGGGGCCACAACAACTGTGGAGTACGTATTATATTTTATGTTACTTATAATGCGTGGGGCCACAACAACTGTGGAGTACGTATTATATTTTATGTTACGTATAATGCGTGGGGCCACAACAACTGTGGAGTACGTATTATATTTTATGTTACTTATAATGCGTGGGGCCACAACAACTGTGGAGTACGTATTATATTTTATGTTACGTATAATGCGTGGGGCCACAACAACTGTGGAGTACGTATTATATTTTATGTTACTTATAATGCGTGGGGCCACAACAACTGTGGAGTACGTATTATATTTTATGTTACTTATAATGCGTGGGGCCACAACAACTGTGGAGTACGTATTATATTTTATGTTACTTATAATGCGTGGGGCCACAACAACTGTGGAGTACGTATTATATTTTATGTTACTTATAATGCGTGGGGCCACAACAACTGTGGAGTACGTATTATATTTTATGTTACTTATAATGCGTGGGGCCACAACAACTGTGGAGTACGTATTATATTTTATGTTATGTGTATTCATGGGGCCACAACAACTGTGGAGCATGAAGTATGGGGCCACAACAACTGTGGAGCATACACTACATGAGACACAGCAATTGTGACATGTAGAATACGTGGGGCCACAACAACTGTGGAGTACGTATTATGTTTTATGTTACTTGAATACGTGGGGCCACAACAACTGTGGAGTACGTATTAACGCAGTTATTAATCAAGACAATTGAATAAGATTCCAAGTTTATGTTAAGTCCAGTTTCAGATCAAATACATGATAAGTCAAGTTTTAGATCAAGTCCATGTTATGTTATACTCACGTACATGTTATGTTCAAGTTTATGTTATTTTCAAGTTCTTATTTATGTTATGCAGGTTTACGTTCATGCTATATTTCAAGTCCATGTTATGTTTCACGTTCATGTTATGTTGTTTGTTCATGTTATGTTTTAAGCTTAAGTTCATGCCATGTTAAGTCAAGTTCAGTTCACGCTTAAGTTCTGGTTAAATCATGCTATATGTCAAGTTATACTATGTTTATGTATGACTATAATTATGCATTTATGCTTTTACTGCCATGCATGCATTTTTAACCTGTGTGTGAGTTTTATGTTAACTTACTGAGATTTGTAATCAAATCTCACTGTGGTAGTCCCAACTACCATTCCCCCCGAATGGTAGATCTTGTTACAGGACCCAAAGGAGAATTGGAATCTGACCAACTGAATACGGTCAACTAGGCCACGGTGCGATGTTGATGATGGTATTGTATTTAACTTAGGTTAATACTTGTACTTTTGGAGTTGTATTTCAAGTATTCTTTTGATCACAACCATTTTGGACTAGTGTGGTGATCACGGCTTTTTAGTATGCCTTTATGTATGAAATATGTTTCAAGTATTTGGGATAATTTTTAGTTTGGTGCATAGTATTGCTAAAGAAAAAAATTATCCGCTGCGAATATTGCATAATGCTAGATGCATGTTAAGAATATTACATCTTATATGTCATGAACGGGGGCAGATAATCTTGTGTTGCATGTCCCGACGCTTCAAATGTCCGTTCAATCCCAAGCGGAATTTGGAGGCGTCACAGTATGTCTGGCTGACAGTGCTACAACTCACACAATTCTTAAGGATAAAAAATATTTTCAAAATCTAACATTGAGTAAACCCTACGTTCATACCATATCTGGTTCATCAAATCTAATTGAAGGCTCTGGAAGAGCTTATACTGTGTTGCCTAATGGCACCAAATTTTGTATTGATGATGTTCTATTTTCTTCACGATCCAGAAGAAATTTATTAAGTTTTAAAATTATATGTTGTAATGGTTGTCATATTGAAACCACCAACAAAGATAATAAAGAGCATCTTCTCATTACTAAAATAATTTCGAACCAGAAGCTCGTATTAAAAAAACTGTATGCTCTCTCATCAGGATTGTATTATACAGAAATGAGAACAATCGAATCACATGTGGTAATGCAGCAGAAGTGCATTGACCCAAAAGTATTTATGACTTGGCATGATCGCTTTAGACATCCGGGATCAATAATGATGAGACGAATAATTGATAATTCGTATGAGCATACCTTAAAGAATCAGAAGGTTATCTTACCTAATAAATATCCATATTCTGCATGTTCTCAGGGTAAATTGATTATCAAACCATTTATCTCAAATGTTGTTTTTGAATCTCCATCATTTTTATAAAGGATTCATAGGGATATATGTGGGCCTATTCAACCATCAAGTGGACCATTTAGATACTTTATGGTTTTAATTGATGCATCAAGTCGATGGTCACATGTTTGTCTACTTTCCACTAGAAATATTGCATTTGCTAAACTTATTGCCCAAATAATTAAACTACGAGCACAATTTCCTGACTATCCAATTAAAACTATTTGATTGGATAATGCAGGTGAATTTACATTTCAAGTTTTTGATAACTATTGCATGTCAATAGGAATAAAAGTTGAACATCTAGTTGCCCACACACACACTCAAAATGGTTTAACTGAATCATTGATTAAAAGGCTTCAGTTAATCGCTAGACCTTTGCTTTTGAAATCAAAACTTCCTATTTCTGCCTGGGGACATGCTATACTTCATGCAGCATCGTTGATTCGAGTTAGGCCATCAACATATCACAAATATTCTCAATTACAGCCTGCATTTGGTCAACAACCAAATATTACTCATTTTCGTATTTTTGGATGTACGGTATATGTTCCAATTGCACTTCCACAACGTATAAAGATGGGTCTTCAACGTAGACTTGGGATATATGTTGGGTTTAATTCTCCATCTATTATCAGATACTTTGAGCCTCTTACAAGGGATATGTTTAACGCACGTTTTGAGGATTGTCATTTTGACGAATCCATTTTTTCAACATTGAGTATTGAGAAGTCGGTGCCTGAAGCACGACAGGAAATTACTTGGGAAAATAAAGCCATTTCCCAATTTGATCATCGTACAAATGAATGTAAACTAGAAGTTCAAAATATTATTCATTTGCAAAGTGTTGCAAATCAATTACCGGATGTATTTACTGACACTAAAGGTGTGGTAAAATCATATATTCCTGCTGTTAATGTTCCAGCAAGGATTGCAGTTCCTGAAAGACAAGTTGCCAAAACAGCAATAAATGAGTCTAAGATACGCCTGAAGCGTGGATGACCTATTAGTGCAAAGGACAAAATTTCTCGGAAGAGAAAAATACATGTTGAACTTAAGGTTTCAAGTTTTGTGTAATTATATATTTACACATGGATTTTGATGATAACAAATGAATTCAAAGAATGAAGGAGTCTCAAGCTCAATTTGTCCACACAATGGAGTCAAGCACATCAAGGAACCAAGCATGAGCAAGAAGGAAACAAGTTCACATTAAAGTCATAGAGAAATGTTGTAAATCTCTTAAAATTCGAAATTAGGATTAAGGCTCAAAAATTAATATTTTATCATAAAGCATTAAAATACATTTTCCACATGTGCATGAATATTTTGAAAATTAAATTTGAAAATTTTGAAAGATAATTGATTGTCATCTTTCACATGTGCATGCCATGATTAAAGGTTTCAACTTTGAAAATATTAAAGATAATTGATTGTCATCTTTCACATGTGCGTGTTTTATTTGAATATTTTTAAAAGTGATTGATACTTTTCTTGACTTATGCAAAAGGAAGATGCCTTTGTTTGAATATTTTGAAAAGTAAAGTGTGCTCCTTTTGTCATATGCAAAAAGTAAAAAATTAGGTTTGAAATTTTTGAAAAGCAAAGTGTGCTCCTTTTGTCATATGCAAAAAGTAAAAAGATTAGGTTTGAAATTTTTGAAAAATGAATGATGATGTTTTTGACATGTGAATCTTTTTAAATTTGAATATGAAGTCTCATATGCCTATAAATAGATCATTTGAGAGCTTCACATTCACAACACCAAGAGCATACAACTCTCATTCAAAGCTTTCATTCTCTCTTCTCTAAGCATTGAGCCTTAACCCTTGTTCATTTTGAGAGATATAGTTTGTGCTTGTATTGTTCTTATTTCACTCATTGAGGAGTGTTTTCTGATATCCTACCCACTATCAATTCTTGTATCAGTAAAAGGGTGTGTACAACCCTTGTGCGTGTAGAAAGTGTTCTACACAGGGAATCGTTGAATCACCACGTGTAAGGTGATTGCAAGTGTAGAGGGTGTTCTACACGGATCCTTTGTAGCGGTGTTGTTCAAAGGTGTAATAGGTTTCTATCTCCACCTGAAGGAGATTGAATAGTGAATTCGGGGATCCTCAAGGGGTAGCTTGAGGCGAGGACGTAGGCAGTGGGGCCGAACCTCGTTAACATACTGAGTTTGCTTCTCTCTTACCCTTACTCTTTATATTTATTGTTGTTTCATATTTTGTTTATATTTTATATTGTATATTTGATTTATAATTTTTTTTTTTTTTAAATACAACTCAATTCACCCCCCCTCTTGTGTTAGTCATCTGGGCAACAATTGGTATCAGAGCTAAAGCTCTATTATAAGATTAACTATCTTTTGAGTTAAGATCTTATGGCTAACATTGCAGCTTCATTTGGTGAAGGTCAATCTAGCAGTCGGCCTCCACTCTTTTGTGGAGACAATTACTCATTCTGGAAAGTTAGAATGAGAATATTTCTTCAGGCTCAAGGTCGAGAAATCTGGAAATGCATTGTAAATGGACCTTATATTCCAACAAAAGTGGTTGACGGAGTAAAGGTCAAAAAGGAAGAAGAAGAGTTTAATCGTGAAGACGATAGACTTTATACTTTGAATTTAACTGCTATGAATTTATTATATAATGCTCTCAATGGTAATGAGTTTAATAGAGTAATGATTTGTGCTACGGCAAAGGAAATTTGGGATAACTTAGAAGTTATTTATGAAGGAACTTCTCAAGTCAAGGAATCAAAAATTTATATTCTTACTCATGAATATGAAATGTTTAAGATGAATGATGATGAATCTATTTCTAGTATGCACACTCGTTGTACTAACATCATAAACAGCTTGACAGCTCTTGGCAAAGTTTATTCCAAAGTGGAGATATTTAAGAGTCATATTATCATTTTCTATATATTAATAACGATTTACAAAACCTTTTAACAAAAAATTTAACCTTTTTTTTTTCTCAATCTTTTTTTAAACATCAAACAAAAATAAAAATCACTTTCAAGATTCTGTCATCTGATTATTTGCCTAAGCGCCGCTAAAAATCATAAGAATTCTGCCTAAAAATTAAGAAATAATTTATGAAAAATTATTGTTCACCTTTCAAGATTTTCAAAAGTAATATTAAATATAATCACAAAATGTATAAGTTTTGCACATTCTTTAAAAACTCTACAACACACGTACGCTTTAAACTTCTATTAAACTTTAAAATTTGGCAATGTTAGATATATGGCTAGTTAGGAGAGTGAAATGAGATAAAAATTTTGTGAATAATAAAAAAATAGTTTATAAATAGTGACAAGGTAGTTTGAGTTGAATATTTTTTTTGATTTTGAGAAAATGAGAGATAACAATTTGAATAAAAAGTATTATAAAGCTAAAATATTATTATAATATAGTTTTATATTATTATTTTTGTTTGGTAAGTTAGAAAAAGTTGAATTATTTTTTATTATTTATTTGAAGTTTGAGAAAATTGTAATGATTAATTTGAAAATTTTGTAATTGAATTATGTTTGAAAATGAGATGAGATGAAATTTTTAAGATAAGATATATTTCCAAACAATTCCTAATTAACTGAGCAAGGGATACAAATTTAAAGAAGTTAATGATTTAGATATCAACTTGTTGGTTTAGAAAATTTGAGATTAAGGTACATTTTATTAATAAGATGAGATGAAATATTTTTAAAAAAATTTACAATTTCCTTCTTAAATATCGTTCAAATACAAGACATTTTTCAATTTTAAATTTTTATTTAATTATTACTTAATTATTACAAATTTCAAAACAAAACACAAAAGTAATACAAATTTTTAAACTTAAAAAATTAATGTTCAAACAATTTTGTAATTTTATAATATTTTTATTCAAAATTGTCTCTTTTATTTTCTTGAATTTAATAAAAAAAATTTAACTAAAATAATTTTATTACTATTTATAAAATCTTAAAATATTTATAATGACCAAATAAAAAGAATACATAGAACTGTACACAACTGTGTATATAATGTCAGCCTTAAAATAATTATTACAATTCGGAAATTTAAGACAAAATTCTCTTAAGATGAAATGAGATTAGATGAAAATTTTGTAAATAGTATTATGATAGTTTGTAAATAATAATAAAATAGTTTGAGTTAAGTATGTTATGAGTTTTGGGAAAGATGAGAGAGAAAAGTTGAATAAAAAATATTATAAAATTAAAATATTATTTTATAATGTATATTATTTTTGTTTGAGAATTTGAAAAAAGTGAATTATTGTTTATTTTTTATTTAAAATTTTAAAAAAATTGTAATGATTAGTTTAAAATTTTATATTTAAGAAGGAAATGAGATTGGATAAGGGAAGATAACAATTTTAAGATGTGATCTATTTACAAACAAATCTTAAAAAGGCATAGGCATCATAAATAATAGCGCAGAGACTACTATTAAAAAAGGAAAAAACAGCGTGGAGACAGTATTAAGTAATATCGTCCTATGATAAAAATAATAATAAAAAGAAAATAATATTAATAATATATATTTCTTTACGCTTGTGATTAAAATTTTTGAATAGCTAGGTTGGCTCAAATAATAAAGATCTCATATTTAAGATACACTTCCTTTATATTTAAGATTTAAATTCTTTTAAATGGAAATAATCTTTAAAAGCTATTGAATTGAATATTTATTTTTTTAAAATTATTCGAGGTGTATGAATGGCTCCAAGTAATTATTGGGAAAAAAATAAACAAATAATAGGTTAAAATTCTAGAACGGCTTTTAATATTCAAATATATCCACCTGCTTGTTTATATATTTTAGTTTTTTTAATATTTTTTAAATATTAAGAAAGTTATTATTAATAGAATTGTATTTATTTTTTAATTTTTCTGATTTCGCTTTAAGGAAAAGTAGCTATTAAAGTCAGACGTGGTTTCGAAGAAACGTTGTTCTAATTACCTACATCGCAGCCCACACTGATCAACCCACACACTTCAGCAACAATAACTTGCCACGTATCATGAGAGAAAACTTTCTTATACGAACTACACGTGTTTGCTAATGAATGTAAGAAACTGTGAACCTCTATATGTCCTACAACATGGGATTGAACTTCCTAACATCGCGAATGAGACTTGCCGGATTTAGAAATAGACTTCGTCTTAAAATTTTCGTCTCCCTATTTCATTTATAAACGTAATTTAAATATCAAAATTTTAAATTAATTATTCATAATTATCTTGCTACAAAAAGAGCCCTATAAGTAAGGATGGGGCTGCTGGGTGTGACCGCTGAATGTTATTATTTTTAATTATTTTTATATTTTTTTAATTACTTTCTTAATTTATTAAGTAAGATAAATATATTAATATATTTAAAATCAGTTTCTTAATTATTAAGTAAAAAAAAAAAAATTTCCCTGAGCGGTCAGGCGGCAAGGGAGCATTTCCCTATAAATTATCCCATAGAACTCCTAAGCCATCTTCCAAAAGCATGGCCGCTACCCGACGTCTCCTTGGTCCACCAGAAGCTGTTGATGTCGCAGGTAACTTCTTTCCAGACCAAACACCCGCTGTTGGTTCCATTTTGTCCATATCCAGCCTCCACCTTAGCGGAGAACAGCGGACAGTTGATCATGATGTCTTCCACAACGCCGACTGCAGCTTTAAAGACACCTACCTCAACGGCGACGACGAAATGCCACCTATGGGACTCACGGAAAACCTCTCTGCGACTTTTTTATCGGCTGGGAACCCCTGTCTCGACTTCTTCTTTCACGTGGTGCCCGATACCCCGCCCGATGATCTGATCCAACGGCTCCAAATCGCCTGGGCTCGCGACCCTCTTGTCACCCTGAAACTGATTTTCAATCTTAGGGGTGTGAGAGGCACAGGAAAATCAGATAAGGAAGGATTCTATACCTCCGCTATTTGGCTCCACAAAACCCACCCTAAAACCCTGGCTCTCAACATCGGAGCTCTCGCGGATTTCGGGTATCTCAAGGACTTGCCCGAGATTCTCTATCGTATCCTCGAAGGCCGCGACGTGCGCAAACTCGCGAAGGAAGCCAGGGAGGAAACGACGAGAGGGAGACTTAACCGGATAAATAATTCCAGGAAATTGAAGAGGGGAAAAAGGGGGAAGAGCGAGGATGTTTCGGAGGAGCATGTATTGAAGAAGGTCGAGGAGATAAGTGGGGCTATTGATAAGGAGAAGGCTAGGGCTTTGAGAAAAGGGAGGGAGATTTCCAATGCTAAAAAGGCTTTGGAACGCTATAACAACGACTCGGATTATCGGTTTCTTTTTTATTGCATCTGCGATGTGTTTGCCGATCTTTTGAAATCGGATATGGGAGCTTTGGGTCGCGGGGAGGTTCATAAGATTAGTCTTGCGGCGAAATGGTGCCCGTCGATTGATTCTTCGTACGACAAGTCTCTGTTGATATGCGAGGGGATTGCCCGGCGGGTCTTCTCGCGAGAGTCCGAGAAAGAGTACGAAGGTATTGATGAGGCGCATTACGTGTATAGGGTACGGGATAGATTGAGGAAGCAAGTTCTAGTCCCGTTGCATAAGGCGTTGAAGTTGCCAGAGGTTTTTATGAGCGCCAATGAGTGGAACTCGTTGCCGTATAATAGGGTTGCTTCGGTTGCCATGAAGACCTACAAGAAGTTGTTTTCGAAGCACGATAAGGTGAGGTTCAAGGAGTATTTGGAGAAGGTGAGGAGTGGGAAGGCGAAGATTGCCGCCGGGGCACTGCTTCCCCATGAGATTATCGAGTCGCTGAATGATGAAGATGGTGGAAAAGTGGCTGAGCTTCAGTGGGAAAGAATGGTTGCTGACCTTTCTAAGAAAGGGAAGCTCACGAATTGCATCGCGGTTTGTGATGTCTCGGGGAGTATGTCTGGGAAACCCATGGAGGTATGCGTGGCGCTGGGGCTATTGGTTTCGGAGCTTAGTGAAGAGCCTTGGAAGGGGAAGGTGATTACATTTAGTAGTAATCCTCAGCTTCATTTGATTGAAGGGTTTACACTTCTGGAGAAGACTGAGTTCGTAACGAATATGGACTGGGGTGCCAATACCGACTTTCAGAAAGTCTTTGATCAAATCTTGCAAGTTGCGGTTGATGGCAAGCTTACTGAGGAGCAGCTAATTAAGAGAGTATTTGTTTTTAGCGATATGGAATTTGATAATGCGTGCGGGCGGGATTATTGTGGTGAGTATGAGGGGAAGATAAGAGGAACGATGCCAGGATGGGAAACGGATTATGAGGTTATACAAAGGAAGTTTAGGGAGAAAGGATACAATAGGGTGCCGGAGATCGTGTTTTGGAACCTAAGGAACTCATCCTCCACTCCGGTGGTAGCGAGGCAGAGTGGGGTGGCACTAGTGAGCGGGTTTTCAAAGAATTTGCTGACTATTTTCTTGGAGGGAGGTGGGATTGTTAACCCCGAAGATGTGATGGGAATAGCCATCTCTGGTGAAGAGTACAAGAAACTTGTTGTACATGATTGAGATATATCAAAACATAGGATGCTCATAAATCTTCTCTTGAATTAAGAGTGTTTATTTCGAAAGTTTTACATTGGCTCTTTGTGATTTTGATGTCTTTCTTTAGTTGAAAATTTTGCCCGTTTAACGAGCGAAGTTGATTGCTCCATGTATGCAACTACTCTGTTGGTAACTTGGTAGTTGGTATGGCTAAGCTACCCATTACGACTCATTTATGTAAATTGAGGCTGCCGAGTTATGGGAACTTTTTCATGATTTGATTTTGAACAAGTATGAAAATCCGACGGATCTCTGCCCTCACTTGGTGCAATCTGCAATGCCTTGTTTGGTTAATCAAAACCAAAAATTTCATCTTATCTCATCTCAATTCATCATTACAACTTTTTAAAATTCTCATAGAAAATATAATAAATAATTTAACTTTTTCAAATTCCAATACAAAATTAATATTAAAAAATTATATTATAACAATATTTTATTTATTATTATTCAAAACATCTCATCTCATCTATGTAATCAAATGGGGTCTTAAAGAGGTGTAAAATTGTAAATTGGTTGAGTCACCGCGCCGAGGTGACCGGTCTATCAATTTTTTGGTCTCGACGGTCTGAACATGTATAGGGACCGGGAGCTACTGGACTACTCCGTTTCGTTCAGTTCGGCTTACTTATTTTATTATTTTATTTAATCTTTTTTAAAAAAATAAATAAATTTATAAAAAATTATTAAAATTAAAATTAACTGAATTATTAATGTAAACTATGTAACTCATTTATTAACAAAATAATTTAATATAATTATATTTATGATATTGATAGTTATTACTTACTACCTTAGACTTTATTCTTTAGTATGCATAATTATTAATAATATCATACATTATATATATAGTTAATGAATATCAAATAATTTTGTTGTATATAAATTATTCATGCTTGTTTGTAACTTAGGTATTTTAAAAATAAATTACCTAATTATTTCTATTAAATGTAAATAGTAGAGTATGTATAAATATATGATATATTAACTATTTACATATGATGACATAAATTATCTGATGATTTATGATTTTGTATTTTATATTTTTTATGGTTAATAATAATAAATTAGATGAAAATTACATCATTTAACTTATAATTACTATATAAAAATAATATATTAAATTATTAAAAATATTTTAAAAGTATATATAAGAATTCGGTTCGATCCGGACCAAAATTTTTAAATTTTAGAGTTGGACTAAATTTCTTTGGTCTACAATTTGTGAGATCAAGACCAGTCGGTCTCAAGTTCGGTCTGGACCGAACTCATTACACTGCTAGATGGCAATACGAAATACTCTCAAGATGTGAAATGCCAACGTTGCCATGTGGTTTGAAAGCCAATGCTTTATGTTGTTATTCTCCTTTGCGGTGTCCTATGTTGCTCTGTACTGTTATAAATTAATACGAAAGGTACCATGCCTTTCACTAATCAGCCTTACAAATTGATGTGTTACCAATAAGAATGTCCGACAATTAAAAAAGTAGGCCATATAAACCATTCATCCGCTTGATCATATGCTAGAGTTCTTTATAAGAATTTCGAGCAGAATGAAGAAAGCCACGACTCATGTGGTCGTGTATTGTGGAAGTGTGTAAGCAAGTGCAAGAAATCCATTAATCATCCCAGCAGTACTATCAGGTTAAAAAGGACATCAACTGGCTTAAGCATATAACTACATCTTTGACTGCTAAACATTGGCCTTCCCCTTCTTTGTGCCCCCGGCCCCCACAAAAAAAGAAGAACATGGCTAATTTCTTAAAATCATAACAAAAAACAACAATTTTTAGAGTGGCTCTACAGCCACTAGTGGGGACCCAAAAAATAAGTGTATTTGATCTTTTATTTTTTCATGCATTTTTTAAACATCTTTAAATATCTTTTTTGTTTTTAAAAAAAAAAATTTACAACATCATTAAAATATACTTTCTTAATTATTAAGTAAAAAAAATAGAGACACACTATTGGGATCCATCTATTGGTGGGTTTTTAAATTTTGTCGAGTGCAACCTACCAAAAAAAACTATAACGAGTTTGAGTTTTGATAGGGATCAGCCACAGTAGAGGTGTGCAATTTTGCACACCCTACGTGGCAATTTTGTTTTCCTTATTGCTGAAATGCATTTGAACGCAACCCATTTCAGGTTTTGAAAGTTTGAACCCATCCTGCTCTCGCGCCCCTCTCCCTTCCTCTCGTTCTCTCGTCGCCCAGCACCCTCGAGCATCACCGTCTCTGTCGTCGCCTAGCACTGGGGACTCGTCAGCCTACATTTGCCCATCCCGCTACCACACCCCCTCCCTTCCTCCCGTACCTCTCGCCGTCCAACACCATCATTTCACTGGAACCACTCGTCGCCCTCCCTTCGCTATCGCCACTGTGCAACGCACCTTTGACTCTTCGTCATCCTTCTCATCACCCAGCACCCGCGGCTCGTTGGCCTCCCTTTGCCCATCACCGCCCAGCACCTGCGAGTCCTACCTCTGTTTCACCGCCCATCTGCTTAACAACAAACAACAATAGGTAACTCCTATCTCTGTCTCATAGCTAATTCTGTCTCATTTCTAGCTTTCTAAGAAATGATGGGATTATCAGATGTTGGATTTTGTGGCTGCTGCATGTAGATTGTGTTATATTGTTTGCCCAATTTCACACCTTTCATGGGTGATTAGATGGTCTAAAACGCAGGTTAACATTTTTTATCTGGAGAAAGTTATAGTGTAATCAATGCACGTACATAGGACTCTAGCACAAGTTTGATGCTTTTCTGCGTAATCGACCTTGGTCATTGGTCATGTACTGCTACATCATTTCCTTTTGTTTTAGTCCTGATGCATGGATATTTTTCCATTAAGCATATGCAACCTAATTTATGCCATGTTTGAATAATAAGCCGATTGTTGTCTCTTACCCTAAAAATGAAGAGTTGTCTTCCTGATTTATACTTTTCATTATGTATGTTACTCTTCCTCGGCCAATTTAGATTTATTTAGCATACATCTTTCAAGAAATTTCAATTTTTTCCTCTTGTCATAGTAGCTTGCTTATTTATCCATCTATAAAGGCATAAATAAAATGAATGTAAGGCAGGTGTTTGAAGAAATGACTTTTAAGGAAAATTCTTTTGTTCATGGTTATTAATTCTGTTATTTCTATTGCATAAAGGCTTTACAAGATATATATAAGACCAGCTTCATAGCAGAGAGAAGTCCCATGGAATTCGGGACTTAGGACACCTTGCATTACACCTCAACATTTCTGTTATAAGGAATCTATCTAATTTTGTTATAAAGAATCTATCTAGAGTTTTCTTGGTTTGGTGTAGTATTCTTGCATTTCTGATTTGTATTTGAGCTGGTCCTTCTAGAAGCATTTCCTTGGCTCTGATCTAAGGTAGAGGAAATCACTGCCCTAACAATCTAGTTTCATTCATTTATGGTGCTAATAATTTATTCATCTAGCATTTTCCATTTAAATTTTATGCTACTGCCCGTTTTGGCTGATACGATGCATTGTAGGGACTACACCAATAGAGTTGTTATTGCTTATTTGGTCCAAAAGAAACACTTCTTAATAATCATTACTTCCACTATCGCATTTCACTTACTATCTGCATCTAAATGCCTTATTTCTCAATTGCAAAGATCCCCTGTGGTGGGCATATTGACAAGGCACGATTTCATGCCGGAGCACATATTTAGTTTCCACCCTATGCTGTTAAGGAGCCGGTGGAAAAGATTACGATTCCGGTTCCCACCCGAGTAAATTATTTTAGAGGACCTCAACGAGCATTGAAGCTTAATTATGAGATTAGGTTTGTAAATAGTCTTATTGGAGCTGCTTAGATTACATAATTATTAGAGGACCAGCTTTGGTTTCTTCATTTACAAAATCTTTAATAAATTTAGAGCTGAAGAGGGTCAGACGGGGACAAATAATGTTTTGTTATATCATCAAATTTTATACATTAGATGATGCAATGAACGAAGTGTATGCTTCATGAACCATTAGTTGTGATAATTCTCAATGTTATAGGAAAATATATTATGAATGCCCACTTTTGGGAAGTTTTTATCTTCTAGAGTTTAGAGCATCATTTGGATGACGACTGATGAGTTATGAAGCAATATTGCAAAATGATCCTAGCAATGAGAATATTGGCATGCAGGTGAAATGTAGGGTAACCAGGTGATAGAATAAAGTGCAATTTTTTTATTTTCAATTTTGATTCTTGACGGCCAAGATTACTGGTGGCACATTAACAAATCTCTCTTAGTTTCTTTCATCGTTCAAGTAGAACTTTCAAGGCTTTCATGACTAACATAGAAACAAAGGAGGTTAAGGATATAATTTTGCTCCCCTTGAACCCATATTCTTGTTCTCCACTGCCTGCTTTTCCATGGAAAGTGTCTCCATGACAGCATTCTCGATTCTTATATGACATCATTGCAAAGTTCAAGGGAAGCAAAACTCTTATACGTTCTCAATTATACATGACAACATAGCAAAGTTCAAGAAACAAATGCCTCCCTCATTTCCTTTTGATACTTGTCATAATGACGCACTGCTTTGAGATGAGAAGTTGAAAAACAATAAACATCTTCGAATGTGTTCAAGAATTAAGAATAAAGCAAAGAACAAAAAAGTAAGATTTGTTCAAAGGAAAAATCTGCTTTGTCATGTGAGCGCTGAAAAAAATATAATTGATTTATAAATGACAACTCCCAAATTGTAGTCAATGCCCTCTCCTTGCACTCTTAAGATAGTCTGTCTTTATTGTCCACAATTGTTCTCCGATTGATTTCATGTCTGAGCGATCTGCTCGAATTGGTGCCGCACAGTGGAATGCCAAAGAAAACATTTTCATAAGTATCTCTGAATCGAGGACTTCCTCCATCAAAGGATCCACCAATTCCACCACACCTCCTTCATTGTATTTGTTAAAGGCATGGACATTATGAAATCCATTGAGAACTTAAATAATTGAATGTTAGCAGTAACTTTAAAATGCATGAAAATCATAACTTAGGGCAGGCAAAAAATTTCCTTCATGGCCCCCACAGGGGATCTTTTCCACTGGCTCCTTACCAATAGGGTGCAAACTAACTTTGTTGAATATTGAAAATTTTTAGTTTTCTATGTAATTGAGCTAAGCCTACAACACCAGAAGAAATATATCACTTACAAGATTGATTGGAATACTTGGATCTGGAAAAATAACGGATTGGTATTCTTCTTTACTAGACGAGCAAAAAAAAATTGAAGAACATTATACCCTAAAATCACAGAGCCAAACAAATGTACAGTGTAAACCCTAGAATCACACGGGAAAAAAGAGATATCCAAAGAAAAACTTGAACAACATTAATGGGTTTGTCGATACATTACTTGTTTCTCGCCGCAGATTTGGTGGATTTTTTTCAAATCATGGTGTGGAGTCCTCTCGTTGTAGATTTGGAACAAATGATCGAGTGATGAGCCGATGGGGAAATCACGGGGATGAGTCGATGAGGATGAAGGGAGGGAGAGATGAAGCACAGGTCTAAGGGCTTCACATCAGTTCGCTAAGGGGTGGTCTGAGGGCTTCGGGAGGTAACAAGCTGATGAGGATGAAGGGAGGGGTGATATGAAAGAGATTTATGCCTCTGCACTTGAAACTAGAGTTTTTCGCATGGGGGGAGCTGAGGGGGACTTCAGGAGGGATCGAGCGTGGTAGATCTGAAGGCGTTTGTGGGGAGGGGGGGGAGGTGAGAGGATGGGACACAAGGGTGGGGATGGGCTGCGACGCGGGGGTGTGAAGGGGTGAGAGGTGCGACATTTGTTGGGGGGAGAGGATTGGACTCGGGTTGGGGAGGGGGGGAGAGAGGTAGGATGAATTTCAAATGAAGTGAAAATTAAAGAGGGGAAACAAGACGTGTAGCATAGACCAAAATGTAAATTTACATATAAGGCCACGTCAGCACATCAAGTGCATTTAGTTACACAAATGAGATAAGATAAAAATTTAATTTTTTAATATTATTTTTATTTTAAAATTTTAAAAATTTATATTATTTATTATATTTTACATAAAATTTTTAAAAATTATAATAATAAAATAAAATAAAATGAGATGAAATAATTTAACATTTAGAAAAATGCTAAATGTACTTCATAAAAATATACAAAAAAACTTACTTTTCCACATATTAATTATTTATATGCTGAAATTCATTAAATTTAAAATTTAAAATTTAAATTTTAAAAGAAAACTAACAAAATAAATTTTATAAATAAAAATAAAAATAAAATTATAAGTATATATATCACTGCTCTAACCTTTATAACCAATCCAAGATTTAACGAGTGGGACATCACTAGATGTTCTTGGATGGCACTGGCAGACAAAAGGGTGCGCTCGTACTCTTTTGTTGTGCATAATTCTCGTCCCCCGGGTTTCAACTTCCAAAGTGCTAAAAAATTTTTGCAAAATCTACGAGTTTATTACAACATGACTAGATGCGTCATCCTCGGCGGCGGGCATTATCTTTGGGTGAGCGAGTGAGTTCTTCGGAGTTCCCCACTCACAATTCACAAAGGCAACATCCTCCACTTTTGTCCATCCTCCCCCTCACTCTTTTCTGTCTTTCGCTCTTCGTGTGAGGATAATTTTATCTTTCCTTCTCTCTCTCTCTCTCTCTGATTCTAATTTCTTCCCTGTTCTCTCAAAAGAATATATTCCTTGCTTTCCAATTTATTGGTTACCGTTCCTTTTCCGAAGCTCCAAGAGACATCACAGCTAACGAAGTCCCCAGTTTGATTCGAACTTTTTAAATCTCTCTCTCTCTCTCTCCCCAAGTCATTAAACGATCGCAACCAAAGAAGAATATCAAAGTGGCTGTTCTTTATTCGTCTTCTCTGCTTTTCTTTGTTTTGTCCCCTGCTTGTTTGCTTCAGTCTGAAGGAGATTAAATTTTGGGGTCAAAGAACCTACACAGATATGGAACCGGCAGTTCTGGATGGCATAATTAATAGGCTGCTTGAAGTTAGAGAGAGAGCTGGGAAGCAGGTGCAGCTTTCTGAGGCAGAAATCAGGCAGCTTTGCCTCGTCTCCAAGGATATTATCTTGGCGCAGCCTAATCTTTTGGAGCTTGAAGCTCCCATCAAGATCTGCGGTATCTTTTCCTGAATCCTCAATGCTCTATTTTTCTTGTTTCAATTTTGATTATGATAGTTTGTCTTGCTCATATCTTAATTGTTGATTTGGGTCTGGATCAAATTCGTGAGTTCGTATGCTTTAGTTTTCTTTAATATGATCCTATATATGCTGTGTGCATAATATATATACAATACCTTCCATTAAAAGAAATGTTGTGGCTCGGACAGAAGTTGCTACGTTCTGGAACTGTTTCAAATGATTGTTATGAAAAAAAAAGAAAGAAACGAATACAGATGTCCAGAAAAAAAGATTGCTTGTTTTGATATGGTTGGTTAACAAGATATTTTATCCTGACCTTGGAAGTTCTGTCCTGGGTATGGATTATTTTGCTTATTTTTCACTATGTTGTTTTCATACCTTTGCTAGTAAATATGCCTATTAAAAATAGATATATCGACCTCCTTAGATGTATTTTGAGGCTTTGGGTCTATAGGAGGCGAGGTTTGAGTCCCTTACCCACATTATGCTCCTGTAGGTTTGATTTCTTTTCTTTTCTTTTCTCTACTTTTTTGCCATATGAAATATTAAGTTATGGAGTTGCGATTTAAATTTATCAGTATCCATCTTTACATATAATGAACATCTCTTCTTTTCCCCCTTGAAAATGAAATAAAGAGTAGTTTGTTCAAATACAAGGAATATATGACTCCAAATTAAGACATAAGGAATATATGATTTATTTCAGATCAGGGAAGGGAAAAAATGGTGAATAGAGCCAATTGACGCCGTATAATAGAAACAAAAAGACTTGAAAAATAGAATTCATAAGAGAAAACAATGGTTAATTCATTATGAAAAAAATGACTTTGAAATAGACTCATACCAAATACATGAAAATCAATATTAGATATCATCGTTTATTGTTTATACTGTTGATTAACTCAAAATCCTTGAATTTAATTTTGTGCTTGATGTGGATATATTTGTATATATATGTTAGTTTTTATTTGAACTGCAGCATATTTACTTTAGGTTTGGCAATGGTATACGCTATGCCTTTTTTTCTCCCCTTAAATTTTCTATTTAGTTGCTTCATGATAATATTCTTTGAGTGATAATTGAATTGTTTTCTTAGAGAAGTTTGCAACTCACCTTTATACTGGTCCCAATAAGTTGCCAGTATCGATTAATTAGTGGGTTGAAATCAAGTGGTTCTCACCAACATCCTGACCAGGAAATGTTTTAACTGAACTGAAAGTATGGTTTTATAGTAAATGGGTTCTCTTGAAAATCAATGAGACCCTATTCTCAAAGTCATATCCTTTACGGAAATGATGTGTGAAATCACTTGACAAGCTTTTGGTGTTTTTTAGTAATGATAAAAGAAAGGGCTATGATTGGGGTGCAATGCATTGTCTTGTGCAATTATCAATGAGACCCTGTCTTTCTTGTTGTCTCAGTCTCATGTACATGTTTTGTAAGCTGATGGTTGTCATAAGATCAAATGATATACACCTGTGCTATTTCCTTTGTTATTATGCCAGTACACAGACGAACTTAATGTTCTAAATGACTATCAACAGTTTTCTTTCTACAGAAGTTTATATGGTACTTGCTACAATGAGGCAGAAAAATGAATTCCCAGCTCCTGCACTGGAAGTCAACTTTGAAATTGCATGTTATTGTTGCAATCCCCTATTCACCCAAACCATGTACTCCAGTTCTCTATGTTGTCTATTTGAAACCATCACTCCCCAAAGTGAAAAGTTTTCTTCTCCCCTAAAGAGAAAAGTTCTGGATGAAAATTTTATATCATACAGATATAAGATTTGACATCTTATACTTTGATGTTTATTATATTTTTGCATTATTAGAATAATCATATATGTATCTACAACTGCCTCTCTTTCCTTCGGGACTTTCAAATGACTACTGGTTCTTTTACTTGCGATTTCTTTATTCCTCTTTTGTACTTTTTTTTTCCCTATTTTTAATGACATAGCCTTGAATACGTCTTATATGTTACTTACTTTATTTTACCCAGGAGATATTCATGGTCAGTATAATGATCTCCTGAGACTTTTTGAATACGGTGGATTTCCTCCTCGCTCCAATTATTTATTCTTGGGGGATTATGTAGATCGTGGAAAGCAAGGCCTGGAAACAATATGCCTTCTCCTTGCGTATAAAATAAAATATCCTGAAAATGTTTTCCTTTTGAGGGGAAACCACGAATCTGCTTCTATAAACCGTGTATATGGATTTTATGATGAGTGTAAACGAAGATTCAATGTCAGACTCTGGAAAATATTCACAGAGTGTTTCAACTGCTTACCTGTAGCAGCTCTGATAGATGAAAAGATACTCTGCATGCATGGGGGACTCTCTCCTGACTTGCACAATTTGGATCAGATAAGGAATTTGCGGAGGCCTTGTGATGTTCCAGAATCTGGTTTGCTATGTGATATTCTCTGGTCTGATCCTAGTAAAGATATTCAAGGTTGGGGGGCAAATGATAGGGGAGTTTCCTATACCTTTGGTGCTGATAGAGTGACAGAATTTCTTCGGAAGCATGAGATTGACTTAATTTGTCGAGCTCACCAGGTTTGAACATGTTCTTCCTTTAAACATGCCACAATCAGCTGCAGGTTTGAACATGGGATTGACTTACGATAGTTTTTACATCTACAGGTTGTGGAAGATGGATATGAGTTCTTTGCTAATAGAAAACTAGTAACCATATTTTCTGCACCTAATTATTGTGGAGAGTTTGACAACGCTGGTGCCATGATGACCATAGACGAAACTCTAATGTGTTCTTTCCAAATATTAAAGCCTATAGTTAAGAAGGGAAAGTGTAGCTTTGGGAGCGCTACTTCAGCTAAGCCTGGTAGTACAACAAAATTAAAGGTATATTTATTTCAACTAGGCTATCCTTTAGTATTGACAAATGACATCTTGAAAGTTCTGCGACAACTGATATAATAGGTAGAATCAGAACAATTTAGTAGTCATCATCAGTGCAGATCTGAGGGAGGAGAGCACTGCAAAATAATCTCTCAAATCATCCTAGGGGCATCTTGAGGTACCATGATCTACTCTCTTCCCTGAACCCTAACTGCCGGAAAAAAAAAAAAGGGAAAAAAAAAGGAGAAAGGTTTTCAACATGTAAAGGCAGGCATGCGAGTCTTTTTAACTGTTAAACATTTCTCTATTGTTTGACATAGAAAGTATAGCCCCGAGCGATTTAAGAGGATTTCATCTGATTATCTTGTGTCTCAATAAAAGGTTTTCCAAATCATATTGCTCAATGCTAATGTGATGATGTTGAATATGTTACCATGAATTCAGGGTAGTCGGTTGCCAGTGTGAATTTAAGATGTCAAATCTGAACCAAAACTACTGAATTGTTGAAGTGTGATAATTTCTTCACTCTAAGATATCCCATTGTCGAAGTAACAGTGTCCAAGATGGGTGCTTCACTTTCATTAACCATGAACTATGAACAATAAAGTTTTTGATGGAATCTCTGGCGATCTAATAGATTAACTGATTTAAGTATCCCAGGCCATGCCCATATGTGCTCAGTTTGAGACGGGTGCCTATAGTGAAGTGTCCACGTATAGTATGCCATACATTATTTTCCTTGAATCTTGGTAATTGTATTTACTCGTTGTTGAAAATTATTCCCCAGTTTTAGTATTGTTGAAGGCCGGCAATTTTTTTGGGGCTTAAACTTCTTGCCATAACAAAGTTTAACTGTGTTTTCTTGCGTCAAGTTGTATTGGTGATGCTGTTTGGCAAACTTACAATCCTTGCGTGTTATTGACAGTTGGTTTAACCCTTGGCATGAGATTTTTCTAATCTGCCCAGTGTTTTTGAAATTTTTGGTCAAGCTGTCTAATTTAAGATGTGTTTTAGTGGGAGTTTAAATCTCTTAATGGGAGCTCCATTAACCTTGATCCTCTCAGATCTTATATGATTTGTCAAGTTATAGATCAGCTAACAGATAAATGATGCAAACTACCTTGTTATATTGGAAAGGGATTCTTATTATTAAATGACATCATCCATGAATAAGTTTCTCTGTTTGTAGAGTTCAACCCCGTTTCTTTATCAACTTTTGCTACAAGTTTTATGTCATTAGTGTTTTGCTTTCATATTAACTTGAAACTTACTCATCTTCCAAAGTGGGTGTCTCAGAGGTGTTCTATTTTATGTCCCTGTATATTGAGCTAAAACTTGCCTTTAACTTGACAATAGTACATTTGATCCCAAATGTTCTTACCTAACACTTAAATTGTTTTCTTTCATCCTTCAGTCGTTGTCATTTCTTGGTGGCAGAGTATGAGAAATTCTCTCCAATGGAAAAATATCTGACGGAGATGGCTGACTTATATATTTGGTATTTGGAGCATGCCCAAAAGTGTTAATCCAATACATCTTAATAGAAGGGAAAAATATATAGTGGTGGCTTCTTTAAGCCAAGCTTAATGCAAAAATATTCCCCTACCAGGGTTTCAGAAGGTTGTGATCTCCCATGTATAACACTAGCTGGAGCACAGTGATGACACTGTTCTTTCATTTTCCTTCTGGTGTTTAGTTTATTTTTGCTTTTCTTATTATCCCAAGCTATTCTCCTTGTATTATAATATCTCTTTAAAATTTCCAAGGGAGCATTTACCTAAAAACTGAGTAGCCACATTACTCAGAGGCTAAACAATTGATACCGGTATTGTGTGTCTCATTGAATTTACACGAGTATATGGTATGTTCTCTTGACCCTCGTAAATTCGTAAGGTCGTTTTTATATTTCAAAAGTACTCTTTTATCTTTAAATAAACATCTATTGGGTGATATGAGGTGGATTTTTTCGCCTTTAATCTCCCATTTCAGTATACAACAACACGAGGAGACAATTTCTATATAAACAATTTTTACATAATATTATTATTGTTATACTGTCGTTTTGTGACTCTTGGAGTCGTTAATTTTTCAAGACAGTTAATGCACCAATGCTTTCAACGTCGCAATCATAGTAAGACATATCTGTTGCCATCCACGGTCTCAAAACCGGGATTTTTTCTTGAATATTTGCGTCGTTTATCACCATTCCTGTCGGCATGCTTCTCTTGGATTGGATGGATCTGAGCCAAATCTTGATTGAATTGGTCAATAATTTCATCATGGACCACTCAGACTAATTGTCCAGTCACTTCTTTTCCTACTTAGAACACATTGACTTTTCGTAACATGAGTGAACCTAACCAACCAAATTTGGCAGTGATCTTTACCTGCGTTTGCTACTTAGGGTAGTACCTAACGTTAAAGCCGGTTTAGATGTTGAGTTGAGTTGAGTTGAAATGAAAGTTGAATAAAATATTATTTTTTAATATTATTATTATTTTAAGATTTGAAAAGATTGAATTGTTTATTATATTTTATATTAAAAATTAAAAAAATTATAATGATTAGATGAGATAAATTAAGATGAGTTAAAAGGAATTGAAAAATCAAACGCAGCCTAAGGAACATAAAAGGGCTGGTCTTTGGTGTGCATGGCATCGTGGCTTGTAGCTTTGGCATTCCGCGATGGGTATTCTTTCTTGCTAGTCCCACAATGGAATTAATGGCCAAAGTGGATTTCGAACTAATCGACATTCTTTATCCTTCGTAGTGCTGTGATTTCTCCATTCTCGTTGAGTTTAGGAGTGTGGAATCTAATCTTGTCTCCATCACAATTTCCTTTTTGTGGGCGTCAAATGGTGTCATGTCTTTCACTTGATTTGCCATGGTAAGTTAATCTTGTAATATGAGATAATGGTTCTTTTAATTGCAAGTCGGCGTGGGCACACCCTTCAAATTATTGTTGGCATAACATGATTTGATTTGTTTAAATAATAACTTATCAAATCTTATTATGTCAGTGGTACAATGTTGTATTTTCAATATGAATAATTTCTCTCATCGGTTACTATTCGCCATCCATACTCCACACCCTATAAAAAACATCCATACTGTCTATGAAAAACACTCCCATATCCTATGAAAAGCTATAAGTGTGAGGTGTGTGATGTGAATAGTGGCTGATTTATAGCAAAACTCTTTCATTATATATTAACTAGCAAATATGTTGAGAGGTAAAAGTCTTTGGGATTAAGTTCGGCAAGGGAAGAACCTTTCTTCTCCGGACACATCTATTCAAAAGCTTCTCCACCCAACTCCTAAAAATCCATGTATCTATGTCTAGAATGGGTTAGAGCTTCAGTGTGCAGTCTATTTTCAGTTTTCCTGTATATTTCAGCTTTCTGTAATTTTATTTTTGTTCAATTATTTGTATTTGGTAAAATAAAAGAAATAGGCTATTGGACTTTTATTCATAACAAGAATATCCTCTCCTCTAAAGGAGGATAGGGGATGGTTTCCCTCTCCTCATTTGGAGGTCGGAGATGGTTGTTATCTCAGACAAATCAAGATGAATATATCTATTTTTACATAGTTTCATATTTCATAAGGTTTTGTTAATAGAGAGTTTATAGAAATTAAGACAATATCTATCACAAAGAAATTTGTGTGCAATGAAGCCTCTCATATAGGAGTAATTTGGCTTATAATCTGAGTATTTTTCTATATTTATCAATACATATGTAACTTCAAGTTTCATGAATGAAATTAAGTTTATTTTCAATAAAAAAAAAGTTATAAAACTAATAGTATTTTTAACTATTGTGAGACCTACTTCAATATATAGCATGTTAAGTGTGTACAAGAAAAAACACATGAATACCCGAAATTGAAAAAGAAAGAAAGGGAGCTGGGATTTCAGAGAACAATACCGTCATTTGGACTAGATATATGCTGATTCGAGATCATGAACACTCCACGTGAGCAACCTCGAATTTCAACCAAAATTTGACTGCAATATTAAAAGTAAAAATAGAAAACCAAATGTAAATCTAAAACAATAAGACCTCGATTGGATAGGTGTCTCAATCCATCTTATTCCATTTTATTTAATCTTATTTTATTCATAAATATCACTTAAATACAAACAATTCTTAATTTCAAATCTTCAAATTTTTTTATCTCATCATTTACCTAATCATTATAACTTTCTTAAATTTACAAGTAAAATACAAAAAATAATTCAATATTTTTAAATCTTAAAATAAAAATGATATTAAAAATTCATATTCTAACAATATATTAACTTTATAATATTTTTATTTAAATTTTTTTCATTTCCTAAAACTTAATAAAACATTCATCTTAATTCAAGTCATTTTACTTCTATTCATAAATTTCTTATCCCATCTCTACTGAAGCCTCTAATCTTTTTTTTTAAATATTTAATTACTAAAAAATTTTATAAAAGCAAACTGACAAACTAACGTACATTGGCGTAATACTGCCTTACATTGTAAAGTTACTATAAGAAATATTACCTTTTGTGGCGGCAATCATGATGTCTTAATTGAGAATTTGCCACAAAAAATAAAAATGAGCCGCAAATTATACATTTTTGCAGCAATTGTTTTGCTGGAAAATGTCTAAAAATTTCGCCATAAAAATGTTAGCCATGGTTAATCGTCACTGAGAGTAGTTCTTCGGCACTTTTTTAACCCAAAAATATTTATTTGCTGCCCCACTAAGTGCTAGAAATTAGTATGGCGAGTTCTACCTGTGGAAAATTGATAATTGATCGCCGGAAAAAATGCTGTATTGCAAAAATTTGTTTCAAGCAAGTTTTGGTCGCTGCAAAAGGTCCCCTCATAGAAAAAAAATGCACTAAACATTAGGGCTGTGCAAAAAATAGAGTGGCTCGACCCGTCCGTGAGGCCCGGCCCGCATCGAAAAAATACGGTTTTAACCACTACTCGGGGTTCGACCCATACAACCCGTTGACCCGCTTATAAAATCTGTCCGTGAAGCCCTAACCCCCCTCTTAGCTTCTTTTCCCTTATCTTCAGATTTCACCTTATCACCTGCTTTCCGTGAGCTTACAAGATGAAAAACAGAGAGCTTACGAGAGAGAAAACAATGTGCAACGGGTCTGGGTGATCTGAGTCGAGAATCACATTGGTGGAGTACAGAGAGAAAAATTAGTTTTGCAAATTGTGGTATTCATCCGAGAATAACGGAGCGGAGGGAGAGAGTGAGGGGCGGTCATGTACTCACCGGAGCGGCGCATGCTTGATGGAAGGAGATCGGCCGGCAGATTCTGTGGCTACCGAGAACTCCAACGCCCTGTGGTGGTCGACAGTGGACAAAGGCGAAATTAAACAGATTTTAGTTGATTATTCACGGTAGAGAAAGACATGACAACCTGTGGTGGTCGACAGTGGATAAAGGCGAAATTAAACAGATTTTAGTTGATTATTCACGGTAGAGAAAGACATGACAGAGGAAGAACATGTGGTCGACGTCCATCGTGGAGGAAGGAGAGCTTACCATCCGCATCTTCTCCGGCGAGGTAAGTGTCTCGGTTGGCTGTGAGTGTGGGTTTTCTCGTTTTACTGCATAAGGCTCCGTTGGGTGGTAATTCGACGTGTGGGAGGAATATCACGGAGGAAAGAGAGGATATATATATGAAGGTTTTTGACGCTCAAATATGAAACGAAATGAAATTGGGTATCTGGAAAGAGGATTTGAGAGTAATTGAGACTTGGATAGTGATGGATTGGAGGAAAAGGAGGGTTGAAGACGGGGTATGTGTTTGGGGGTTGAGAATCTGAGATTCTGAAGGGGGGGAAAAACATGGGTTGACCCGCTCAATAATGTGCAGGTCGGATCGGTTCCGCCTAACTTATCCAGAAGCGTGGGTCGGTTCGGGTCGGATCCAAATTCTAAACGGTTTGCACCCCTACTAAACATGATACATAAAACTAGGATAGATTCACTAAGAAACCAAAAAAATATGTTTCTTTTTTCGCGAATTAAACATAATGTTAAGAGTTTTGCTACGTACAAGCAAAGTCGCATACTAATCTGCATACCAATACTGATTTCTTCATATTCAAAATTTAAATTAACAATGTTTTTAATAAAATCTACTTTTTGATCAATCATATTAGATTAGTCCACATATTAGTACACAGTTGTGTTTGCAACTAGATTTTTCCTAATGTTAAATCCTTCAATTTATAATATTTTTTTTTTATAAGTAATCAAGAACTTTATTCTTAAGAAAATGAGCCCAACTGTCTTAAGTACAAATCCTTCACTTTCATATATAAGCATCTAACCTAAATGAATTCAAAAATCAGGTTATGTCTGATTTCAAAAATCATGTTACACCTCCTTTGGCATTTTGAGTCACATATAAATGCACCTCAATCTCAATTACCATGCACTAATTGGCTAAAAAAAAATTCCTTGAAAGTTAGCTGCCAGGAATAACCCTAAAAGGCTTTAGCAAAGCAATGGATTAAAAGAAAACTGATTGTAGGAATAGAAATAATTTGTTGAGCTTTTATTTATATCTCGAAAAGATGTCTATAATTCAATTTTATTAACTATCATTTCTAACTAAGAAAAACACCATAAATTGGTATCCATCTATAGACTTATAATTCTTAACTTGTACCCAAATTAGAATAACAAGATCCCATTCTTGAGGTTCGTTTGGTTACACAGTTCAAATGAGATGAGATGAGATGTTTTGTCAAAAGTTAAATAAAATATTGTTATAATATAATTTTTTAATATTAATTTTGTTTTAAGATTTAAAAAAGTTGAATTGTTTATTATATTTTATGTAGAAATTTGTGAAAGTTATAATGATTATATGACATAAGATAATTTATATTTGAGTATCCAAACTAGCCCTTAAGTTTCACAATTTTACCTTACATTCTTGAATAATCCAAATCAATAGCAATCCCAATAGCTTGATGTAAAAGATGTAATTTTTTAGGGTGATGCTCAAACAGTGATCAAGACCTTATGAGATAGCGAGGATAAATGATCATGGATGGGTCAGTTGTGGATGACATAAGGCATGTTTCCTCTCAAAGATCAAATTGGGATGCTCGATCATCTACAAAGAAGAAAAAAGTGTGGCTCATAGTTTGTCCAAGAGGGCTATCTGTTAGAAGGAGAACAATGTTAGACTGAAGATGGACCAACTTAGATCTCTCTCTTGTAAATGTAATGAAAGATATAGCTTGTAATGATTAATTCTTTTATTGTTAATGAATGAGAAGAGGAGTTCCGATTTTCAAAAATAAATAAATGAATGCACAGTAAAAAATTAATGGAAAAAACACACAACAAAAGCCAAAAAAAAAGGGCAAAAAAACAAAAGGCCAAAATAAAAAACACCAAAAAAAAGCGTCCCAAAAAAAAGAAAAGGAGGGGGAAGCCAAACTTCCAAAAAAAGAGGGAAAAAAAGTTCAAAAAAAGGCCCAAAAACAAAACGCCAAAAAAGAAACGGAAAAAAAGGGACAAAAATGAAACCGCAAAAAAGCCAAAAAGAAAAGGAGAAAAACGCCAAAAAAGGCAAAGGCCAAAAAACAAAAAAGCCAAAAAACGAAACAGAAATAAAAAAACGCTAAACGGCAATAAAAAACGTCAAAAAAGTTAAAAAGAAACCGACAAAACGCTAAAAAAGAAACGGCAATAAAAGCCAAAAAAGGGCAATAAAAAACTCCAAAAAAAAAACTGCAAAAAAACGCCAGGGTTAAAAATGCCAAAAAAACGAAACGTTAAAAAACGCCAAAAACAAAACGGTAAAACAAGGCAAAAAGAGGAACGGAAAAAAACGCCAAAAAAGGGTAAAAAAAAAAGCACAAATATTGTGCCATAAAATTGTATTTCGGATCATGATATATATACATATATATTCTATGTATGTCATCTTTGACCTTTGACCCCTATTGTGTCCTGCATGCATGTTTTCACAGCCATCCCAAATTATCGAATTTCCTCGTGTGCAAGTAAAGGTCTTATTTGTTTTTATAACTCTTTTTAATTAATCTAATTTAATTATTATAATTTTTTTAAAATTTTATTCAAATAAAATAAATAATTTATTATTTTTAAATTTTAAAATAAAAATAATATTATAAAAATAAATTTTAATAATATTTTATTTAACTCTCAATTTTTATTTTAATTTAACTCAATTTATCTTATCCATCAAAACAAACGAGGGCATATTTGGTGATGATTGGAGAACACGAAAAGGACATGGAAACTCATCATGGAAAAGCAGTTCATCTAATGATCTGTACTGCAAGCATGGACGATCAACTTCTGAGAAATCTCTTAAATACATTAAACCATCATATAAATAATAAGGAAAAAGCTACAGCCACTGACGTTTGGTCTTGAGGATGGCGTGGCTGTGGCCATTTGGCGTTTTTAATATTAAAAAAAATAGATGGAGCCCGAAGAGTCTCCTGTTAAAATATGTCTCACAAAAAATAATATAGATATTATTTGAACTTAATGAGGTGATTATTGACTTTGGAAAAAAGATGTACGATTACTAGTGAGAGATAATAGGAGAAATTATTTTCTTATCTACCTATTTTTAGGAATTGTCCTCTCTCTACCCACATTTTAATTTTCTATAAGATTTTTCCATACATTTTGGTGAAGCAATGAAAAGGGGTTAAATGAGAGAAATAATTTCTACAAACTCTCTTGAAGCAAGAGGTTTCATTATGGTTGATTCCGATATGTTTTATGATATATTTTTAACGCATAAAAGATGGTTATCATGTAATTTTCATGATAGTTGAAAATTCCTATTTTAGTAAATTAAATTTTTACATCTCCCTCTCCCAGATTTATTTCTATCATGTTGCCAACATTGACATGCAACCATTAGATATGAAAAATCACACTTCTACAACAATTACAAGAATTGATTACTTCAAAAAATAAGGTACATCGTTAAGTAAAAATGTGTAAGTAGTTACATCAGAGCTGGAGATTTTGATCCTGTGGTGTTGATTGGCGGACTAAGGAGTGAAAGGAGGATATTGGTGGGAGAGTGGCAAGGGCTAGACAAGAGACGGAGGGAGTGAAAGTAGCAAGAAAGAGAGCACGAGATCTAGAGAAAATGGTCTTGGTTTTCTTACTTAGCTGCAGAGGTCTTTGTTTGCCTGAAGAGTCACCACTAAACAGACCTACAACAAGCAATTTTTGAAGAACGAACCCTCAAACATCTCCCTCTTCCTCTCCTCCAGCTCCCTCAACAGACCCACAAGTTTATTCCCTTATCTGGGTTTTGGGTTAGTGCGTGCAGTATGGTATTTCAGAATTTCAAATCCATTTTTTTTTTAATATAAAAACTTGTGGATACAGTCACGTCAGTTGGAATCCATACTCAGTGCCGAACGTCGATGACTATAGAACCACCCAAACAACAAAACAAATGATTACATACAGTTAAAAAAAAATTGTTTGTTATGTAAATTCAAATCAAGTTGAAATATCGAGTAAAAAAATAATAATACACTAGCAATCTTTTATATAACCATGTTTGGAAGTAAATGCCCAAAATTGTCTTCCGAAAAAGCACAAAAAATCAAATTTAGATATCCCATCATGTGTGCATGTATATGATCATGTGTCCTTAAAATTACAGTCCTTCCACACGTCACGTTCAAAGTTCAAACACGATACCACCCTTCACATTCACCTAGGAACATTGGAATGTTTCTTTTCTTGCATGCTATTTATTCGGCACAAAAAGATGTTAATTATGGATAATCATCGTTTGGAGTATTTTTTCGAGGCTTTTTAAAAAAAAAAAAAAAAAAAATCGCCGTAAACATTTATTTGCCACGCCACTAAGTGCCATAAATAAGTACGGTGAGTTCTACCCACGGGAATTACTAATTAAAACAGTTTATTTGCTTTGTCTTTTAGATATATAGATTAATCCATAATATATAGATTAATCCATATTATATATACTCTAATGTTGAACCCTTATTTTTTTCAGCTTTAATCAAATCAGTTATTCCATTAATATATATATATTAACAATCGATATATTGACCAAATGCCATGGTAGTAGTACTAAATTCAGCATCAATTAATTAATGGATGCAAGTACATGTCAGTCTAGATCAATATAATTGAGAAAAAAGCACAACATGGGCGCATGCTCGTAAAACATGTTCAACCATTGATTATAAACCATTGACATCCATATATAATATATAATGGTGTAGGTGGAGTTTATGCATGTTGTCAACCTATGGTTAAAGAATTAATATTACAGTTTTGTTTACTATAAAATCAAATCTTTTAATTAGCTTTTCGTTCAAGAAGAAGAAAGAAGAACAAGACATAAATCTGAGGATCGACTGGGCATGCATTGCTTTATTAATATTCACAAGGAACATTATTGGGGCATGCGAAGTACTCATTTTCGTAAGTCAACTCATGTGCATGCTTAGTAGTTTTACAATATAATTAAGACAAGAATAATGAGGCCAGCCAGTTGGATTTCATTATAAGATTTGCTTGTGTTTATCTTGTACGACAGTATTAATTAGTGATGGATCATTGCTTGGCAATTGGTCTTCAAATTGCACGCTTTCAAATGGACTTTTGCTTCAAACCAACCTCTTAATTGAACAATTATTATTAGAGTAATGTTACTTACATGCGGCATACCTTTCATATATATTGACGACATGAAATGATTTAATTATTAAAAAAAAATTTAAAATTAAATTCTTTTATCAATCAAATCATATCATGCCAGCAGTATAGAATATGTCATGTTTTCTATATTGACTTGGAGATATAACTCATTATTATTATTGGTACAAGAAATCGTACTTGGCAAGTCCTTGTCTTTGGAAATTTGCAACTCTTCACTGCATATTTAGTATGATATTTGCGTGCATATGTCGCATTAGAAGCATTTCTATGTTATTGTCATGATTATAAATTTATAAGGACAAAAATTCTTAATTAGTGGCCTTTGGCTAATAGAGAGTGATCTGATATTTCATGACAAACGACCGACCATCATCACCACAGGTAATAGGAGACTCTAATTTCGTAACTATAAGTGTTGTGAAAACAACGATAGACAAAGTAAAAGAAAATAAGAAAATAAACAAACATGACACAAAATTAACCTGGTTTGACAACGTGTCTATGTCCACAGAATTGCAGAAGACGTTATTATATTGAGAAATCACAAAATACATTTTGGGAGGAAATTTCACTATTCAAAACATTTGGATGGGTTTGGATAGTGAGATGAGAATCTTTGATTTTAAAATATTATTTTTTAAATATTATTATTTTTTTGGGATTTGAAAATTTTGAATTATTTATTATATTTTGTGTGTGAATTTTAAAAAGTTGAAATGATGAGATGAGCTGAGATGAAAATTTTGTGTCTCATCCTATTTGCCAAACCTGTTAGAACCAACTAAATTGTTCATTAAGTACATATTTATATTGTCACACATTAGAAATAATATTTTCAATTTTATGTATTATTCAATCGAGCAAAGTGTTGAGCGTGTCAAGCGATGTTAAGTGAACTTTCTGCTTGGCATCTCCCAAGTCAAAATAGTGCCAAAGCTTGTGCTCTATGGTATAAGCCTCGTTGAAATTCCATCCAAAAAAACATAACGTATCATTGTCAAGTCGGGTCATCAAATTGGGCCAACATACGAACAAACCAAGTTCCACAAACCCAACAATTAGAGGTGAAGATTTATCATCCAATTTAGTTGTTGAATGTGAATTTTGCTGCAACAATATTTGATTAATTAATTAGCTCATGCTAGCTGTTTGTGTGTGTGCAAGAGATTATAAGATAATAGACATCCTAATTAGTACCCTTTTCCAACAAATCCAAGTCATGTGATCATGTGAGTAGAAATACCAAAGTTTTCTCACCCTGTCATGCATATATCGTGATAAGCATTAAGTTATAAAAGAACTTCAAAAGCACGGCTGATGGACGCAGGTACGCATGATATTTTAACGTAAGTACTATATGTTTTTATGACAATAAAAAAGGTTTTATAAAATATTTTAGTATGCGAGTATATTAGCTAAAAATGATCCTACGTGTGAATATATATGTAAAGATAAAAGAATTATATAAACGTAATCTTAAAAACTAACGTAGTTTCATGTAATTTGTCGTATTTATTTTACAATAAAAGTAAACTGATAAATCACATCAAACAATATGACCCGTTTATGTAATTACTTTTGTGTAATTATTTTTATGTCTAGATTATATAAATATATATGTATATATATTGTCAAATTGTTGTAAAATAAGTTTGGACAATTTTTTACTCTCTATAATGATTGCAACAACACTGTTTACCAAAAAAAATTATGAGTTATCTATCCGTACAAGGCATGATCCAGAAGCAAGATTGTGAGTTGACTTTGTAAAACGTTGACTATAGTGAATGAGGCGACTCATGGTATCTGCCGCTTGTATGTTGCAGGCCAGTGGGATCTGGGTCACATGCGTGCCACTTGTATGTTGCAGGCCAGTTGGAACTGGGTCACATGCGGACGTTATATAAACGACCTCTGTTCTCTATCCCCTCCATTGCCAACACAATTAGCAGTAAGTACCTCAGGCCATCTCTCTCCTTTCTGCTGATCTTCCGCTCTCGGCCTCTAATTCAATTCGAGTATATAGCCAGCCTGCAGGTCGGCACCTAGATCTCCCTTGTAAATGTTATGAATCTTTCCTTTTAGTTGGTGCCTGCTCATTTGAGGTTGATAGCCATTCCCATCCATTCTGCCTCCATATCAGGGTACAAGTACGTACCTTGCATCTAACTTGTTAAGTCAAGAACTTTATTTTCAATATCATTTATTTTTATGACTTGTTCGTATATTGTTAAAAACCATGTTCTAGTTTACCCAAAAAAAAAAAAAACCATGTTCGAATCAAAGTCAACCACTTATTGATAAGAGATCATATATCGAGGCACAACGCATGTATGATCATCCTTTATATGGAAGCAGTTTTTATTTGTTGTTTTCAGTGTTATTATATTTAATTGTTTTTCTCTACTTTTTAGAAGCGTAAAGTTAGATTTTAAATTAGACCAAATGAATATTAAACGGCAGATTCTCGGAAGGGTGCGTCTGTCAGCCTAGATTATGGCCTAATCCAAGGTTGTCTATTGCGGCATTTTCGCTACAGTCTAAACAGAATTATTAAGCTTAATTTCTTGTTGAATTTATTGATATCATAGTCGTTCCTTACGAATATATATATATATATATGTAAATATATATTTTAAATGCAGGAAACTGTTGGAGGAAGAGTACTGATAATACAGAGAGCAGAAAGATCTAGCCATGGCTGGAAACAAATTGGTAGTGCTCGATGCACTTGATGTGGCCAAGACTCAATGGTATCATTTCACGGCAATTGTTATTGCTGGAATGGGATTTTTTACCGATGCATACGATCTTTTCTGCATCTCGCTCGTAAGCAAGTTACTTGGCCGGATTTACTACACAAAATCAGACTTAGAAAAGCCCGGCACGTTGCCTCCAAACGTAGCTGATGCTGTTAATGGTGTGGCGCTATGTGGCACTTTGGCCGGCCAGCTCTTCTTCGGTTGGCTCGGTGACAAGTTGGGCCGCAAGAAGGTCTATGGCATAACCCTCGTTCTCATGGTGGTCTGCTCCGTCGGCTCCGGGCTCTCCTTTGGACAATCAGCAAATGGTGTCATTACCACACTCTGTTTCTTCCGGTTTTGGCTTGGCTTTGGCATTGGTGGTGACTACCCACTTTCTGCTACGATTATGTCTGAATATGCAAACAAGAAGACTCGCGGGGCGTTTATAGCAGCAGTTTTTGCGATGCAAGGGTTTGGAATTTTGGGTGGTGGGATTGTCGCTTTAATTGTTTCAAGCGCGTTCAACAACAGATACAACCCTCCCGCATTCCAAGATAATCCAGAGGCCTCGCTTCCATCCCAATCTGACTATGTGTGGCGCATGACGCTTATGTTTGGAGCTCTCCCTGCTCTCCTCACGTACTACTGGCGTATGAAAATGCCCGAGACAGCTCGTTACACTGCCCTGGTCGCAAAGAACGCAAAGCAGGCCGCGGCAGACATGTCTAAGGTGCTTAAAATGGAAATTCAAGCTGAAAAGACAAAAGTAGAGAGGCTTGCTGGGGAGCCATCCAATACCTTTGGCTTATTCACCAAGGAATTCGCAAAACGCCATGGGCTTCACTTGCTTGGAACCACATCTACCTGGTTCTTGTTGGACATCGCATTCTACAGCCAAAATCTGTTCCAAAAGGATATCTTCTCCGCCATTGGGTGGATTCCAAAGGCAGCAACCATGAGTGCACTTGAAGAGGTTTTCAAGATTGCAAGGGCGCAAACACTCATAGCATTGTGCAGCACCGTGCCGGGGTATTGGTTTACGGTCGCCCTGATTGATTACATGGGAAGGTTCGCAATCCAACTGATGGGATTCTTCTTCATGACTGTGTTCATGTTTGCACTTGCCATTCCTTACAATCATTGGACGCACAACCATCTCGGGTTTGTCGTAATGTACTCGCTCACCTTTTTCTTCGCCAACTTTGGACCCAATGCAACAACATTTATTGTGCCAGCTGAAATCTTCCCTGCAAGGCTAAGGTCTACATGTCATGGAATATCAGCTGCTGCCGGGAAGGCAGGAGCTATAGTTGGGGCGTTTGGATTCTTGTATGCTGCGCAAAACCAAGACAGAAATAAAGTCGATGCTGGATACAAGCCTGGAATCGGGGTGAAGAACTCGCTTCTTGTGCTTGGTGGAATTAACTTCTTGGGAATGCTGTTTACCTTGTTGGTGCCAGAGTCCAAGGGAAAATCATTGGAGGAGTTGACGGGAGAGAACGATGAAGGTGAGATTGAGACTGCCAAGCAGATTAATGCAGCTGGTGGTAGGACTGTTCCAGTGTGATTATATATGGGTCTTGTTTATCGAGAGTACCTTCCAATATTTCGAGTTTGTGTGAGATTTTCATTCGTTTGTGGTTTCTCGTGTTTAAATTTACGTGCAGTACTGCGCGCAGTAATGGTGTAGATATTTTGTATTGGTTTGGATCACTCCGATCATTTAATTAACGACATTATATTGTGTGTGTTTCCATATATCTTCTCTAGCTAGTTGTATGTCCAGGGAAGAAACAATTATAACAGTTTACTGTTTGTTGAGCATATATATGCAAATGCATAAATGTATCGTGAACAAATGTTGCATTGGATCTTCAACCATCATATGATGTACGTGAACAACTGATCGAGTGTAAAGTAATGATCATGATGAGGGCATCACATGCATGCACATCCTCACACATACTCACTCACCAATTGTTACATAATACATCGATCTCCGATTAGGATTCTAGATGTATAAGATTACTTGACAGACCGTTTGATGCTGACTTTTTTAAACTCGAGTTTGATTTGATTTGTTTATTAAATGGCTTGTTTATGAACATAAAATTATAATTTATAATTCAACGATATAACTCATGATGGTATAAAGCCTGACTTGACTGGTATAAATTCTTATAAACTCAAATAATATTGTATTTAATTATTTTTTTATTATAATATTACCTCTATATTTATAATCAGAATATTTATAAGATTTAAATAAATTAAAGGAAATCCTATTTTAATATTAAATACGTTACTTGAACCCTTTTAAGTATAATGATCACTTATATATATGTATATATAAATTTTATTAAGATATTAGCATGTATAAAAATATAAAAATATGTTTATCAAGATTTGTAGATAAAGTTATAAATTAATATGATATAAATAATCAGATTTATCAAAGTCGGGAATATTTGAAATCTCTCTAATATCAAAAGAATTGTTCGTAAACATAAAACCAAACTAGATGCTTGATTTGTGTTCGAATAAAAGTTAAATAAACAAGACTCAAATACTACACTCTTCTCACTCGAACTTGACTCGTTTATAATACCCCTATCTTTAACCATAGTGTTGTTACGCATGAAAGCATACTAGCCAAGACATTAATTATTACTCATAGACATTAATAATTTCTCAATTTTATTTAAGATGAATAGTGTTCATTTGCTACAAGTTATTATTAGATGTTATCCATTTTCAACTAAAATGAAGTCGTGGGAATATTATTCCTTACCCTAAATGCGATATGCATGTAGACTTTAGAATATTTATTAAAATTTTAATTTTATCTAAAAAATCTAGACAAACAATATATAGTAAATATAATAAAACCTAGACATTAATAGACTTTAATTAAAAAGGGTTACCATCTTAATTAATTAGTAGTTAACGTGACCGCGCGCATTGTTAAGTTTAACTATTCAACTGTAGTATATAATATCATGCATGGGAAGATTTTATGAATATTCGCACAATCACAATGAGTTGGAGCATCTAAAGTCCGCGTGGTTATGGATGCTACATATCATATTGGAAACCCCAGGCATATCTAAACAAAATAATAATGAAAAAAAATGTCAACGGCGCCAATAATATTATTAAATAGAAATACTAAACCCACTTGGATATGGGTCCCGATTCTCTCTCTCTCTCTCTCTTTTGATAGTGACTAAAGAAGTGTTTTTTTTTTTTTTTTAATGATGTTGCAATTTTTTTTTTAAAATTAAGAATATAAAAAAATAAATAAAAGAAAATATTCTTCTCGGGAGAGCTTGTGCCACATCCTAGTGAATGTAACACTACTCAATATTAAAACATGACAGCATATATCCAACTAATCATAGTCTAGAAGGAGAGAGACACTGATAATCCAAATTCCAAATGGTATTTAATTTAGGCTTTGTTTGGTTTAACAGAAGTTTTCAATCTATCACATCTTATTTCATTTTATCTCATCTTAATATTTAAATATAAATAATTTTAAATTTTAAATTTTTAACCTTTTTATCTAATCTTTGTATTACAACTTTTTTAAATTTTTAAACAAAATACAAAAAATAACTTGATTTTTTTAAATTCTAAAATAAAAATTATATTATAATAATATTTTAACTTTATAATATTTTTATTTAATTATTTTTCTTTTCTTATCTTAAATTTCATAAAATATCTTAAATTAAATTATCTCATTATTATTTAAAGATTCACGTCTCATCTGTATAATTAAAAGAAACCTTGTCCGAAATTGTAAGAGGGGAGTTGGAAAGCGAGAGGCATGTTTAAAGGCTCTGAATTCCGGCCGTACAAAATGGATTAGTTGAGCGATACCCACATTAATTAGCTTAGGGCACCTGCCACCCGGAAAACTTATAATTGACTTGGGCTGGACTCGTGAAAATTGAAGGCGCGTGGGCCCAATCCACCTGCCACATTATAAACAGTATGCAATTTGGATTGCCAAGTGTTTGAAGGCTTCAACGATAGCACTTTGCAGTAGAATTGGCGTTCTTTTTTAAAATGTTCTTAAACTTAAGAGAGACGTAGCATGTATAAAAGACTGTAATTTGCGTATTGTTATAGAGAATTATCTCCTCCGGACCCTACGTTCCATCTTGAAAATTCCCTCCACATTCACTTAAATTATATATATATTTTTGTCTTATAATTTACTTTCCTTTACCATGCATTTGTCACGATCGTGCGACTGATCTCCTACCATTTTGGGGCCATCCACGTTGATTGCAATGCGCGAAAAATGGCGCTGTATATCAGACCAAAGGCCGATTTCAACTTCAATCGATAACATTAAAAAGTACATATCCGTTTATGTCCGAAACGCATGCACTTGAGGACAACTAAACTCTAATAAAAACAAGCTAAATTAAGTATTTGACAAGAATTAATTGTCCTTTAATAAGCTCATATATATAGAAACTATCAACAATTAATTAATAACAACAAAAACAACATACGTAGGACTATATATGTACTCATCATTAACACACTCCGAGGACAACTTCTGGATCGGTGACTCATACACAACTTATAGAAAGTAAATATATTTTTAATTATTCTAACTTATTTTCAACATGGTTGGATAAGAATGTGTGAGACGACCCTAGCCTAAGTTTGAGGCTTTGAGCTACACATTGTTGTTTGAGGCGCTGTAATATGTATGTCAATACAGTTTATTTGCAGTCTTTAATTACTAATAAATTTTATTGTGTGATTAAAGGGATGTTGAACATGTGGCATGATTTGGTTCCTTAAAGCTATTAAGACAGATTTAATAGGCACGTGAAGAGTCCGTGACTTGAATCTGAAGAGATATGCTAAGCCGCTAGATTTGCTACACGTGTTACAATCTGTTGTACCTTATATATATTTCTTATGGGATGTAATCCTAAGTGTGTGAAGTCATTTGTATCGGCAGAGAGAAAAAAAGGCAGAAAGAGAGAGAGAACAAAGAGGGGGCGATTTAGGGTTTTTTCTAGGGTTTGCTCTTAAGAGAAGAAATCTGTGCGATTTCTTTGTGGTTTCTGAGAGGGTTTTGTAACTCTATTTCCTGAGGCTTCTCTGTGATGTATTGATTTATCAATAAATATCTCTAAGGCCCATTCCTGCCGTGGATGTAGACCATTTGGGTCGAACCACGTATATTGGTGTGTTCTTTCCTTGCTTTCATATTTCTTTATCAATTACATTTGATTCTTGTGATTCCTTTGATAACTGTTTATTATCTTGTTGATCTGTGCATCATACTGTTCGATATCTTATTGTATATTGGTAATCTGGTCATATCTTGGTATATTGTTATGTCTAAGGTTGTGGTTGATATCAAACTTAGGTTATTATGATTCTTGCGTTTCTGTTTGGCTCTAAAACAGAGAGGTTTTATTTCTAGCAAACAGAAAAGGTTTTATAAAATCAAACATAGAGTATTTCTTTCATTATTACATAAAGATGTATAACTATAAAACAGAGTGTTTTATAACAACTGATATCAAGAGCCTAGGTTCATGGGGACCATGAAGTTTGATATATAAAAGTTTATTGGTGAAAATGATTTTGGCTTATGGAGAATAAAAATGAGGGCATTGCTAGTCCAACATTTCCCATCATCTGCATAGAGTTAAAAACTCCACACGAGTTGTGGTCTGGGAAACCTCCCAGCTATGACTATCTAAGAATTTTTGGGCGTGTTGTTTATGCACACTCAAAAACTGACAAGTTGAAACCTAGGGCACTCAAGTGCATCTTTATAGAGTATCTTGAAAGAGTTAAGGGCTACAAACTTTTGGTAGATAGACCTGGTAGGTATAACTGTATTATGAGGAGGGATGTGACCTTTAATGAGTCACAAATGGCTCAGGTATAGGAGGAAAAGGGTGATCCTAAAACTGACCAGTCCCCAATGGGATCTCAGATTGAGGTGGAGCAAGTAAGTGTCCAATCTGAACCTAAAATTGGGGAAAGTAGCAAACCTGAGGAAGAAGACTCAGGAGACACTGATCAAGGTGGTGCTAACTCCTATAACCTAGTAAGAGATAGGCAAAAGAGAGTTATAAAACCACCTATAAGGTATGGGCAAGCAGAACTCACTATGTTTGCCATAACAGTAGCTGATGAAGTAGTTTACCAGGAACCTAGAACCTATAAAGAGGTAGTAACTATCAAGGATTTTCCCCCAAATGGATTCTTGCTATGCATGAAGAAATGGAATTTCTTAATAAAAATAAAACCTAGGTTTTAGTACCTAAACCTAAGGGGGTAAAACTCATTGGATCCAAGTGGATCTATAAGAAAAAGGAAGGTATACCAGGGGTAGAAGGGACCAGGTACAAGGTTAGACTTGTAGCCAAAGGGTTTACACAGAGAGAATGAATTGATTTCAATGAAATCTTTTCGCTTGTGGTTAAATATAGCTCAATTAGGCTACTGCTAGCTTATATAGCTTTTGAAAACTTGCATCGGGAACAATTAGATGTTAAAACTGCTTTTCTGCATGGAGAACTTGAAGAAGAAATTTATATGCAGCCTCCTGAAGGTTTTACTAATAAAATTAAAAGTAATCAAGTGTCTTCTTAAAAAATCTTTATATGGTCTTAATAATCACCTAGGCAATGGTATAAAAGATTTGATACACACATGATTAACAATAATTTTAAAAGAAGCTGCTATGATAGTTGTGTATAGTACAAGGAAGAAAAAAAGAATATTTATTTATTTCCTTTTGTATATTGATGACATGTTGGTAGCTTGTAAAGACACTGTTTTAATTGATCAAGTTAAAAGCATGTTGAAATCAGAATTTGAAATGAAGGAACTGGGCCCTGCTAAGAAAATTTTAGGAATGAAAATTGAAAGAGATAGAAGTGCTAGAATGCTATATTTATCTCAAAAAAATTACATTTCTAAAATCCTCAATAGATTTGGTATGGAACATGTAAAACCTGTAATTACACCCTTAGGACAACATTTCAAATTGTCTTTAGATCAGGCCCTTAAAACAGAGTTAGATATTACCTGATCTGACCTATGCAATTAGTATAGTTAGCAGGTTTATGGGTAACCCTGGAAAACCCCATTGGCAAGCTATCAGATGGGTGTTAAGGTACCTAGTAGGCACTGCTAACTTGGGTCTTAGTTTTAGAAAAAATGTTGAAAAGGGTTGTGAATTGGCTGGTTTTGTAGACTTTGATTTTGCAGGGAGCATAGACATTAGGAAATCATTAACTGGTTATGTGTTTACTGCTTTTGGGGGAGCTATTAGCTGGAAATCACACTTACAATCTGTAATGGCTTTGTCCATCATAGAAGCTGAATATATAGCATTGACAGAAGCCATTAAAGAGGCCATATGGCTAAAAGGTATTGCTAGTGAGTTAAATATTTTTAATGGTAATATCATAGTACACTGTGACAATCAAAGCACACTGCACTTAGCTAAAAACCAAGTTTTTCATGAAAGATCAAAACATATTGATGTAAGGCTTCACTTTGTAAGGGATGTTATAGAATCTAAGGTAGTAGGTGTAGAAAAAGTCTCAACTGAGGATAACCCCTCAGATATGATGACCAAATCAGTCCCTTGGTCTAAGTTCAGACACATTGTCAGAACTTAGTTGGTATGGAGTCTAGAATAAGTCCCCATTAGAGGGGACAATGCAATGGGGACAATGCAGGAATGAGCCAATGATGAGGATTAATTAAACATTTGGCAAATAAATGTTTTGCCAAGGTGGAGATTTGTAATATGTATGTCAATACAGTTTATTTGCAACCTTTAATTACTAATGAATTTATTATGTGATTAAAGGGATGTTGAACATGTGGCATGATCTGGTTCCTTGAAGCTATTAAGATAGATTTAACAGTCATGTGAAAAGCCTGTGACTTGAATCTGAAGAGATATGCTAAGCTGCTGGATTTACTACACGTGTTACAATGTATTGTACCTTATATATATTTCTTATGCAATGTAACCCTAAGTGTGTGAAGTCATTTGTATCTATAGAGAGAAAAAGAGGTAGAAAGAGAGAGAGAACAGAGAGGGGGCGATTTAGGGTTTTTTCTAGGGTTTGCTCTTAAGAGAAGAAATCTGTGCGATTTCTTTGTGGTTTCTGAGAGGGTTTTGTAACTCTATATCCTGAAGCTTCTCTGTGATGTATTGATTTATCAATAAATATCTCTAAGGCCCATTCCTGCCGTGGATGTAGACCATTAGGGTCGAACCACGTATATTGGTGTGTTCTTTCCTTGCTTTCATATTTCTTTATCAATTACATTTGATTCTTGTGATTCCTTTGATAACTGTTTATTATCTTGTTGATCTGTGCATCATACTGTTCAATATCTTATTGTATATTGGTAATCTGGTCATATCTTGGTATATTGTTATGTCTAAGGTTGTGGTTGATATCAAACTTAGATTATTATGATTCTTGCGTTTCTGTTTGGCTCTAAAACAGAGAGGTTTTATTTCTAGCAAACAGAAAAGGTTTTATAAAATCAAACATAGAGTATTTCTTTCATAATAACATAAAGATTTATAACTATAAAACATAGTGTTTTATAACATAGGCTTTTAAAAAAAGAAAATTCAAGATCATCCACTGCACCAGCTAATCGTTAAAGACAAAGTGTAGCAAGAGAATTTTTAGTTTACGTATGTAATATGCTAACAAGAGAATATTTTACTAACTCTTGTTTTTCTATGGAATTAAAATAAAAGAAAATTGTGACATATGGTATATTCTTTAAAAAGCGAGGCGCCTGCGGTCGTTAAATACGGAGCCAGGCCCCTCTACTTCCTTCGTTCTACGCACAGCTCCTAGTCCTCTGTTACTTCTCTCTTTCTCTCACGTTCTGCAGGACAATCTCTTTGGTATTGCTCGACGTACGCCATTTTCTTTCGCGCATTGCATTTAACATGTGTTGTTGTACGTGAAAAAGCAAGGCACTGGAGGACTGTCGGTACTCTTCTCGCTAGTACAGTAAAGGCAAAAGGTAATTGTTTGCTTGAGGATTTCGAATGAACTTTTCGTTTTCATTTTTTCTTGGAATGAAATGCGGAAGAATATTGTTATTGGATTTTAGCTCTCCAAACTCGGCTTCTGTACTGGGTTACGGATTGTGCACATTGTAAGTGAGATTCACTCAACAATATCAGTCCTGAATGTTTCTAGATAAGAGTGTTCCACTTGTGCTTGTTATTTTGATTATGAAGCACTAATCAGACTTCAAGATTTTTCAAGATTTTTTTTTCTCCTGTTTTGTTTCTTTTTAATTTTTACCGATCCTATGATACCATGACGTCAAGTTTTCTAAAATCCAACTAAAAAGAAAAAGAAGGAAAGTTCCGGAAATCAAGAATTCGTTGAGGTGCCAGAAAATCAAAAGTTTCTATCTTTTCGGATAGAAATCATATAATTTTTAGAGAAAACTGGACGTCTCTCTCTCTTCTTCTTTTTTTTTAATTAATTTATTTAAATCTCGGTACGTCTTTAATCATTTTCTTTTCGAGAGGTTCCGGAATTTTTCATTCTGTCTTCCTTATTCTCTGTATGGATGGTGAGAAATTTAAGAAAGAAAAAGCTCTCCCTCCCTGACATCTTCAGGGCCTCTTTGGTTTCATTTTAGCTGAATATCTGAACTATCTTTAGCAAGGCACAATTATTCTCAGGTCAGGACGCTTTATTAATACTTCACTTTTCTCTACAAATTTTCATGTAATTTTGCTCACATTGGGATTTTTTGATCGCCTAAATGATTTCTTTGTCTTTGCCAAACTTTTGGGTCTCCTGGTACGAGTTTACTATATGGTATCTGGTTGCAGCTTTTCCTGCTTAGGTAGACCTTCCATTTTCCGTCGCATATGCTTTCCATCCATCCTTTTCTTCCACATCTTTCTGTAGTAACATAAAATTTGTAGCGTTTATCTTATTTATGCTTTTGTCGACGAATTCTGCTACTAATTAAGAGTGCTATAAATTAAGAAGCTACACTTTCAGAAGCAATAAAGAGAACGGTTTGACCAAAACATGTTTTGAAATGTCTCTGATACCCTTTTTTAATGCCAACAAGACCATTAAAAATACTTATTTAAAAAAAAAAAAAAGGCAAGAAAAAACTTTACGTTAATCGTCGCGTTTCCTGATTTCAGCCACAGACCACAACTAATACATAATGTTAGATTAGTAATTGTGGTATCACTTACTTGGGCACTTCCTATGCTCTTTATCTATGTCTCGCCTTTTTATTTTTATTTTTATTTTTTTAATATTTCTTTATTTTCACAGATGAAATAAAATGAGTTAAAATAAAAGTTGAATAAAATATTATGAGAATATATATTTTTTAATATAATTTTTGTTTTGAGATTTGAAAAAGTTGAATTGTTTATTTTATTTGGTGTGGAAATTTTAAAAAATTGTAATGATTAGATGAAATGAGATGAAATGAGAATGATTGTGAAAACAAACAAGGCAAGCTTCCCCATATTAGTATATGCAGCTGTGGAAAATTTTGGCTTCTCCTTTTATGGTCTTCTTAACCAACCCGCTGTTTTCTGTTTGTTTCACCGCCACAGCTCACAAGTCTAATAGTTTCCACTCGAACGAGTCTGACTCACCACCTGACTTTTCCGGGTTGCATGTTAATTCTTCTGTCATAAATGTGTCACATATTGATATTTTACTTTAATAATCTGTTTCAAATTTCAGGATACTAGAGTTAAGGCACTTTAAGACGGTACAAGAGCTTCTGTGACTGAGAAGGCCTAGTCATGACTAAGGAACTGCAAGTGCTTAATGCCCTTGATGTTGCTAAAACACAATGGTACCATTTCACAGCAATTGTGATCGCTGGCATGGGCTTTTTCACTGATGCATATGATCTCTTTTGCATCTCTCTGGTGACCAAACTGTTGGGCCGCTTGTACTATTACAAGGCTGGCTCTCCTGATCCTGGCTCTCTGCCTTCAAATGTCTCGGCTGCTGTCAATGGCGTTGCCCTCTGCGGAACCCTTGCAGGGCAACTCTTCTTTGGCTGGCTCGGTGACAAAATGGGCCGCAAAAGTGTATATGGCATGACCCTCATGCTCATGGTCATTTGTTCAATTGCTTGTGGCCTTTCCTTTGGAAACAATCCCGAAGCTGTTATGGCTACACTATGCTTCTTCAGGTTCTGGCTTGGCTTTGGGATTGGCGGTGACTACCCGCTTTCTGCCACTATCATGTCCGAGTACGCCAACAAGAAGACCCGGGGAGCCTTCATTACTGCAGTGTTTGCAATGCAAGGTTTTGGAATTCTAGCTGGTGGGATGGTTGCTATTGTAGTTTCAGCAGCTTTCAAGGCCCAATACCCTGCCCAGGCTTATAAATTTGATAATATTGGCTCCACTCCTCCAGAAGCTGATTATGTTTGGCGAATAATTGTAATGTTTGGAGCAATCCCAGCTGCACTTACATATTACTGGCGCATGAAAATGCCTGAAACTGCTCGTTATACTGCCTTGGTTGCCAAGAATGCCAAACAGGCAGCTGCAGATATGTCCAAAGTTCTGCAGGTTGAATTGGAGGCTGAACAGGAGAAAATTGATGACAGAGAACGAGGAAATGATTTTGGTTTGTTCTCTGCGAAGTTTGTTTCCCGACATGGGCTTCATTTGGTTGGAACCACGACTACTTGGTTCTTGTTAGACATTGCCTTCTACAGCCAGAATTTGTTTCAGAAGGATATTTTCACTGGCATTAATTGGATTCCTAAACCGAAAGAAATGAGTGCCCTTGAGGAAGTTTTCCGAATTGGCCGGGCACAAACTCTTATAGCTCTCTGCAGCACTGTGCCAGGGTATTGGTTTACTGTGGCATTCATTGACAAGATCGGGAGGTTTGCTATTCAATTGATGGGATTTTTCTTCATGACTGTATTTATGTTTGCCTTGGCCCTCCCTTATCATCACTGGACCTTAGAAGCCAACCGAATTGGTTTCGTTGTAATGTATGCCCTCACGTTTTTCTTTGCAAATTTTGGTCCAAATGCCACAACATTCGTCGTGCCAGCAGAGATTTTCCCAGCAAGGCTAAGGTCAACATGTCACGGTATATCAGCTGCAGCGGGAAAGGCTGGGGCAATAGTTGGGGCATTTGGATTTCAGTATGCAGAAAAGGGTATTGGAGTGAGAAATACACTTATTACGCTTGGTGTAGTCAACTTTCTTGGGATTGTCTTTACTTTCTTGGTGCCTGAATCAAAAGGAAGATCATTGGAAGAAATGTCTGGTGAAGCTGAGGAAGAACATGAAGCCGCTCCAGAAGTCAAGGCAGCAGGCTAGTCATGACCTTAGAACTGTATAATATGCTCTTTACATATAGCCTAAACATGGAATAAGCTCTTTTTCACGTTGGTTGCTTTTCTACATTTCCTATTTCCCATTTGTGACCTGTCTTCTCTGAAACCAACAAAAGTTCATGTAATAAAACATCATTTGCTGATTGTTGCGTGAAAGTAAAATAATACCTCGTTGGACTCTGAGTAATGACTGCCTGAAGTTGGTGTTTCTAAATTGAAATCCTAGTCCAAAATTTATAAATTCAGAAGATGGAGAAATAGAAAATAACACTTCATCTTATAATATTAGGCGTAACCATTAATTCACTATAGATGCCTCAGAAATTCCACTTAAATTGGGCCTTCTTTGAAACAGAGGCTGGTCATGAATTGATTTAGGGAAGAAGTGTTTTGCTTTATATTATTTCTTTTACAGATGTGCAAATTTTGATGTGGACTGGGTTTGCCACTCTGTAGGTTCACTTACCGTAGTACCCCAATTTAAGAACCGAACTATTTCATGACATTCTAAACGCACGTACAAGTTCACAACAAAACCCTAATTAGTAATTAGGACCTTCGAAAAGTGAATGTTAATGAACAATTAATGATCAGAACCTCTCACACTTTCAGTTTAATTTCTTTTTCTCTTTTATTTTTTTGTAGGTAGCAAAAAATCCAAATTTCCGTTTGAGTTTATAAAAACCAAACATAGTAATTACACGAGCATCTCCTAAACTTACAATGTCGGTTTCTCGATCAGGGTGCGCATGCATGCAAATGAATGTACGTTCCATTCGGATTCGGAGTCGCTTGATTGCTTAAAGTTAAATTTGCAAGGGACCCATGCAATATTGAAGTGGCAGCTACCACCTCATGTATAGCTGTGATAATATTCTGTCTCCAATAGTTCCGACCATGCAAAGACAAGTGCATTGAATATATTGATATCAAAGCGATAGCAACCAAAAATAATATCGATATCAATAAACCTATTATAATGTGGGATATGCACGTAGAGAGTTAAAGGATACATTAATACAGTGGCCTAAGAGGACAGATCCTTCTGGTTATCCAAGGGATCAAAGATGAAACCAAGGGTGTTAAAGAATAGTAATGAACAAGGACCTAATAAACGTGCATGAGACTTGAGATTTATTTTGTTCTTGCGCGGAAAAACCATGCATGGGCTTTGTTTATTTGAAGATATGTTGTCTTTTACCTTTTTCATATTAAACTTCAAGTAAAACCATACTTTTTTTTATTTTTTATTTTTTATTTTTTATAATGTAAGTGCAACAATATAAGAATAAATTATGATTTTCCTCACTTAATAGATCGATCTCCTTTTCATATAGCAATTGGGAGTACAAAAAGTGGAAGAGTACTACTGTTGGGTCATTATTATAACATCAATGTATCATGAAATGTAGGTAAAGTGGGGAATGCAATGATCTAGGGGAGATTTGATGTGCAGATGTCCTACACCATCTCATGTTTGGGACTGGTGGTGGTGTCAACTGGCCTCAAATACTGTCATGGCCACAGTCAATCATGATTGTGTACCTAACTTGCTTGCTAGTCATAGAAAATACCAAATTATTAGCCCATAGTATGGTATAATAAGCACTAATTAATTTATAACAGGCAGGCCTGTTTTGTTAAATTTAAATCATCCTCAAATATCCTAGACTAACATAAATTAAAAAGTCGTGCTACATCCACGGAAAGTGTAAGATGAGAATGGATCTCGATAAGGTTAAATGTTTTTTTTTTTTTTATATCCTTAAATATGTTTTAAAAAATCACAACACCATTAAAAATATTTATTTAATCACAACATTAAAAATAGAAGAAGAGTTTTCATAGAAATGCTCGGGATCCAAAATGGAGACCCCAAGCATTTCTCGAAAGTAAACTCAAGCATGCAGCATATCCATATTGGATAATAATAATTAAGGAAATGAGGGAAGACCCCACTCGATCGCAAGCGGTCTCCATCAAACTGTCCCCAGCCAGAGAATATTCTCTCTCTCTCTCTCTTCTGCAAGCAGCTCAGAACTCCCTTTCGATCCGGAATGTATCGACAAAGTTAAGGAAGATCATGATATCAATTAGTGACCTTTAAATATATATACATATTTGGTGACAAATGCCAATCAAAGATCACTTGGCTTCAGAATATGCTTCAATCAGCTTTCAGGCTGTGACGAGTAGCACACTCATCATGTTTAATTTGGGCATGATTCTGGAATAAGTTAATTTATATAATTAATTTAAATCGATGGGAGAAAGACGATCGATCAGGATCCCATCATGTCATGTGGCAGTAGTACTTCATGTGTTGGAACAAACTCCAAATCCAAGAGGTACCAAATATATATAATAAATACGTACGTTTGATATATATGTTTGTGTTTAATTTTTGTGGAACTCTTCATGTCATTGCATATGTAAGATATATATTATGTTCCAATGTCAGCCATTAATTTAGGATGAATGGATTTGGCCACGTCAGTATATAGTTTAGCAGCTTCAGCTAGTTAGTCCTTTTATATATACTTGTAATTTAAATTATCTTGTTAATTATTATTGTATTTGCATCAACCCTTTAAAAGTTTAGTATATTTTGATAATAAATAAAGAGTGAATGAGTTTTTAATTCTATCTCTCTGATCGCATTTAGGGACTGATTCTTTCTCCCTTTTTGTTATAATTATTAAAACAATCAATCGATTGCAGATTTTTAAATATTTGATGTTCCTTTATTTAAAATAAAATATTTCATCTAAAGGATTTTGATAAAATTAAAATTAAAAAAAAAAAAATCTCAGGGCTAATCGTCAAACAATAACTTAGGAAACTCCGAAACTTTCGTTATAATAAAAACTCAGAGAAAGATATCTATACGCTTTCCCTTGCAATATTACATGTAAACTATGTAAAAGAGAAGAATTAAAAATATTTTATAAAAAGAAATTTATAAATTAACTTTTTATAATAAAATTAATTTTACAATAAACCTCTCTATTTTCTTTAAGCTAGCATTTTTCATTAAAAAAATATCATATATTTCCTTGATCTTTTCCGTTTACAATGGATCTCTTCTTAAGTTTGAACTCCGATCAACCACTCCCTCCTCCTGCACTGATTATCCATGGGTGTCCTGTACAAACAAATCCAAGCACCTTCATGAGTTATTCATACTGATAATGTTGCTTCAAGTTCTTGGAACGAAAACTAAAATCTCAATTTGTTTGGCTGCTAGGAAGAATGTATAGAAGGAATTCTTTCTGTGAAACCAAACATAGCATACAACAAAGAAACAAATGGCACTTACTCAGAACTTGCTCCGCCGATAATCTTCTAGAAACGTCCTTGTAGAGCATCTTTCTGATCAAGTCCTTTGCCGACGGAGACACTGTCTGGAAAAACCTAGACGGAAACCTGAGATTGGCCCTCCGTACGGCATCGAAGATCTCCACCGCGGAGTCACCATAAAACGGAGGGAACCCCGCTAGCATTACGTACAAGACGACGCCGGCGCTCCAGACATCGACCTTCTTGCAATAATCCGCCCCGGACAAGACCTCGGGGGCTACGTAGTAGGGCGAGCCAACAACCCCGCTCATGAGCTCGCCGTCCTTGAAAGTCTCCGCGGACCCGAAGTCGGCGAGTTTGAGGCGGCCGTTGCATTCGTCGAAAAGGATGTTCTCGGGCTTGATGTCGCGGTGGGCCACGCCAAGGCTGTGACAGTGGGCAATGGCTTGGATGAGCTGGGACATGAGGATGGCAGCCTCGGGCTCGGGAATGACACGGTGGCTGACGATACGGCTGTAGAGATCTTCGGGGGAGCAGAGATCGAGGACCAGGTGGAGATGGAAGTCGTCCTCGTAGTGGTTGTGGAGGCTGACGACGTGCGGGTGTTGAGAAAGGAGGTGGAGGACCTTGGGCTCGGCGACGAGGGACTGGGAGTCGAGCGAGTCACCGGTGGTGAGCCGCTTGTCGACCGACTTGACGGCGTAGTGGGAACCAGTTTCCAGCGAGATGCAACGGGAAACGACGCCGAACCGTCCCCGGCCGATCTCCTCGCAAAGCTGGTAGTGACGGTTGAGAGCCTCGGTCATTAGTTTGGAATGGGGGCTGGGTTGTACGTAATTGTATGGAAGTGAGAGAGTAGCGTCGTGACTTTGAGGGCCGTTTTAAAAGAAAAGATTTCTGAATGTTTTAGGGGGAATATTCGTGGACCTCAATGGTGAATCAAACGGATGATGCGCACGTGGGTAAATACACGGCTGGATATTGCTGAAGTGTTTGAGTTTGAGTAGGAATTCAACGTTGACTCCTTACCGTAAGAGGGGGGGAGAACGAGGAGGAGATCAAAGTTAAGGGGTTCATGGAAAGTAAAGAGGAATTTCCAAACCTTTTCCTAGTAACTAACTAATTACCGCTTAGGAAAAAAAAAAACTAATTACCGTACACCCAACGACTCTCACCAACACGACAACTGTACTTTCTTAATTATGTTTTAAAAGGGAGTTTATAATTGAATTGTTCTAGCATTTTCTATATATTATATATTTATTATAGAAGAATAAAAAATTTGGTATAATGAATCAGGTTGATAAGTAAAAGAGTTTTGCTACGTATAAATAAAGTTGCATACTAATTTGCATATCAATATTGATTCCTTCATATTCAAAATTTAAATTAACATTATTTTTAATAAAAACTACTTTTTAACCAATCACATTAAATTAGTGCACAGATTAGTATACAATTGTGCTTGCAACTAGATTTGTCTTAAATAAAATTATCATAAATAAAAAATAATTGCACAGTATTAAATTGGAAGTTAGGCACTCCTTAAAAAATAGTGAGATAAATTATTAAAATACTAATTTTTTTTTTATATAAGTTTTGATTTTTTTGATTTTTTTTAAAATACGTTGATTTACATATTATAAAATTATAAACATCATTTCTTTTAAATATAACACAATTATATCTTTTTACGCTGTTGGCTATAATAATATGTGATATAAGTTGTAATGTCAAAAAGAAAACATGATTGATCTACGACCTTTTGTTATGATAAAAGAGGAGGATTTAATTATAAGATTGGAAAATGATAAAGTCCATTACAATCTCTGAATTAATAATCATTAATAAATATTTAGTCTTTAGTACCTTATACTTTATCATGCCCAGTTACATTTGTTGATCTGACAAATTTTAAGTAGTTTTATATATTACTCACTTAAAATATGTAAAATAGTAGTGTGACTAGTGTTGAAAAAAATTTACGATGACGAAGATCATTTCATTAATGTTTTATGATTTAACCTAATAATTTTACTTAATTTTCTCGAATTTCACTTTAAAATTCGGCTGGATCTCAATTTGATTATGAGGCCCAATTTAGTAAGTAAATATATTTTATAGTAGAATAGTGAATTGCATGGGTAAAAGTTCTTTGAGGTAAAGTTAAAAGGAAAAAATATAACGGCAAGATGCACATATTCACTGATATATATAAATAAATAAAATTTTAAAAAAATCATTTTCTTTTTTAAATGGAATTACAGATTTTAGTTGTTTGTGGATTGGATTTGCACTTGCCGAAAACAGAAGTGGAATCGAAAATCGATATCGAATTCCAACTAAATTGAAATCAAAGTTGAAAAAAAGTTAAATTCGACTCCAACTTGGTCAGTGCTCAACCCTAACAAAAATGAGAGAGAGAGGGAGGCGGGAGTAAGGGCATTCAGACGAATGGTACTTAAGGTGAAACCAAACTCTAATGAGTCTTGAAATTGGGTAACATAAATATGTTGAACAATGTAAAGATTGGATAGTAATAGAGGAAATATTCATAAACTTTCATTCACTAAGATTGTTACAGAGGGTATTCGAGGTCCCTTAATCCTCTAGGAAGAACAATACGAACACTTAAGATTTTTCCAAATAATCCCCCAAAATAACTCCCTTAAGTACATATGCTAAAATCCCATAAGACCCTAGGCCCCCAAAACAAAAAGGCCGAATGTCAATTATGGGAAACCCACTAAACAAAGCAGACTAAATATCACTAATAGCCCAAGGAATACTTTCCCTGCCCATGCACTAACATAAACTAAACACTAAAGGACCATATAATAGGGGCCCATCCACTTGGCCCATTTCGGAAGTAATTATCCAGCTCCACTGTTTGACTTAGTACAGACCCAATTAGCAGGGTTCATTAGTTTGTCGTCCTCTTCAAGGAACCTTGTCCTTAAGGTTTAGATCAGTGATTATTCTCCTAACTCACCAGAGAGCATGAAACAAACATTGCCCCACAGCCAATGGCCAGAGTAGGATAGCAAGACCACCAAAAAGTGCACATATTGTCTCCGAGAAAGGGCCTTCACGATCAATAAGGTCTTGAGACAAATAGTGCTATTCCTTTAAGAGCATGTAAGGACCTTTGCAAATAGCAATGAGTGAGATCAAGGACAAATCAATGATGAAACCAAGAACTCCAACTATAATTGTAGCATGAAGATAGAGCAATCTAATATCATAATAGTCCACACCTGGAGGCCCTTTGTGTTCTTTGCCTTGAGAGCAATCCTCATAGATGTGCTCCAAGAATTGTAATTATCTATGTCCAGCAATTGAGAAAAGAGAATAATCCCTAGATTGTTGCGATGATGAAGAAAATACAGACTTGAGGAATTGTCCGTGAGGTTGACATTCGCAATAGAAGAACCAGCCATCGAGAGAATCAAAAATTTTCTTGTGATAACATGTAGGAAAAGTAATCTAGGATGATCCAATCATCCAAAATGTGCAAGAAGATTCAAGAAAGTCCAACTACATATATGGAGAAGAAACTGAATCTTCTGTATTATCAAAAGTAAAAGAGAAGAGTGCATATGTAACACGTGCAATAAACTAAATTTACAACTGAAGCAACTATTTACAAACTGACTACTAACTGTTTACATACTTCAATATGAAGGTCATCCATATATGAGAAGAATGAATGCTAACAAACATCCTCAAAATCTGTGACAGTAGTGAGGCTCCCTTCCATAATTCCCCAAGTACCATTATAAAAATAATGGATAGTTTATTAGTCTTACCTTTTGCCACATCATCAAAGGTAGCAAATATTGTTGAAAGAAAACCATACGCTGCTCCACGTATGATACTCGCAATAATGTCAACCACTGGCCACAAAATCAAGAGCGAAGGTAGAATGCATATGCACAGAACTAGCTTCAAAACAAATCCTGATCGTTTAGCTCTCACAATGCAATAATATGTCCAAGCACCATGTGCTGGCCAAAGACCCAAAATAATGGCAGAATTTTCGATTGTCATGATTAGGCATATCAGAGGGAAGAAAATGATACCCATTATTGTCTGCAGATCAGGATTATCCATTTTCTGCCACTTAACTCCAAGAATTGGAATTCCTGTTTATGCTCCATATTCAAGGGTGGAGATCATCTTATGTATCTCCTTTGGATCTAGGCTAGCGCAGAGTATCATTAAAAATTTTGATTTGTCATCTTTAAAAGAATCCTGCAAAAGCATGGTCAAATTGCTATATCTAAATGGCACATGAGAATCACCATTTGGAATGGATTCAACCACTCTTTTGAATGCTATGTTTCATTGGTTGATCTTTGCTATCTGCATTTTTGCCTTGAATCCCATTAAACCAGCCTGGTCAATATTTTCAGATCCCTCCATGTCTACAAGCATTTGACGTCTTCCTACTGTTGGGACATCAAGGATTATCATGCAGTGGCTTCAAGAACTTCTATCATTACAAATGGTACTTCTAACAATCATTCGCTTCTCCACTTTTTGTATCTCTTTAGAAATATTTGCGACTTCATTCCCTGAAATATATGTTGCATTCCTTGCCTTCAGTACTGCTTCCCAACCATTCTCACAACAACCCATTGTGACCTAGATACAAAGATGCAATCTAAGCATCACCCTGATCCCATAATCTTGTCAATTCATTCTCTAAAGTCTCAACAATTCCTTGTACGTACACTAAAACCATAGCCTTCCAAGTCCCCACATATCTCTTAGGCATTTTCTCAAACAACTCTCTCGCATCGACTAAACAACCAAATAGTCTTTTACACTCAAAATTCATCCATGTGAACCACTGAAAGAGAAGAGAACCACTGCCCGAAACACATACTTCTAACAATGAAAAACTCAAGGAGAGATAGATGAGTGCAATAGAAGTGCCAAAATGACTCACCACTTTCACCTTGTCTTCTTCCATGGCAGCAGAACTGAGAAAGGAGTTGTGGATTAGGCATGAGAGAAGGCTGCTTGAGCCTAGAACAACCCGTCGATCCTCCAATGGTTGTCCCTCCCTGGTAAAGGTGAACTCAAACAAAAACTACAACATTTGAAACCAATGTTTTGAATACCGTACCGGATGGCGTACCGATCAATACACTAGATTAAAATATTTCGGTACCAGTACCATTTCGTGTATCGTTTTGAAATAGTCGATATATGAATAAATTCTATATATAAATTATATTTCAAAATAATAGTTTATATATGAATAAATTATACATGAATACATATATATAAATTATCAATAGTCTAGTTTGAATTAGGGGTCAAAAAATGAATTTACAGTTTAAAGAAATGAAAAATAATAATAATAATAAAGGTCGAAATACCGGCTAGTACGTAGGCTGGTACAGATCAAAATATAGGCCGGTATGGCCGGTATTGCGACTGGTACGAAATAGACACAATACCTGTATCGGATCAGTGGTCGGCACGATATTAAAAACAGTAGTTGAAAGCCCTTCTCCATCACTTGAACCGTGAGAAGAAATTGGTCACCTAGAAGGAAGCTATCGTGCATAACTCCCTCCTACAAAAGAAGAGCTCCACTACCATATTTGATTACAGCATATGCTCCATTTTTCATGTAGATACTCGAATCCATTGGTACTTATCATGGGATTAACAAGGTACAGGGAGAGAGCACTTGGGTGGTGGCACTTGGGTTTTCATGGAGACCTGCATGATGGCCAATTGTTATGGGCGCCGAAGAGCGATGTCGCCTTCGGTAGGAGGAGGCTTAGGAGGGATACTGATGGCCAGTCCTTCTCCTTCTACAGTCAGTTTGTAGTTATTATTAGGGCTGACCGACGAAAAATAAAGGAGGAGGAAATACTTTTTGAGAGGAAATGAAGGAAGCGAAAATCGGGGAGGAAAATCTAAGAGTTTAGAAATTAATGTTGAATTTGGGTTTTTAAGGACAGATGAAGGAGAGATTTCTTTGGGATAAATGGACACCACCACAATCTCTTCCACCCCCACTTCTGCAACCTGGTCATGTGACTCCACCAAGGATTTCTCTCCTAGGTTGACAATGCTAGAATCTTCTTTTAACCTCATAGAACTACTGAAAATAAAGAGAAACAGAACGTTCTCCCCTTCAATCGAACATTCTTTGTTGAAACCATAGCTGCTTCCTTCTCTTCTTTTAATTGTTTTGAGCCGAATTCTTCCTTCTTCATAATTAGAAGGAGAAACCCATCTTCCATTATTTTCGTCTCTGTCAACATAACATCATCTTCCGAATGAACTTCTTCGTACCTCAATTTTTGTTCCTCCAATGGATGTATCTTTCTTCTATATGCATATTCAACGTTCAGCTTCACGTGGTAAATGGCGTAAGAGGGTTCCACCGCAATCTTCAAATTTTTACCCTCCACAGATTTCACTGTGAGAACCCTTCCTCCAGGCTATCTAAACATTTCATTATAAAGTGCACGATGATAATTCTAAAAACAAATTTGTAACTCTGCATTACTCAACTCAACCATGAGAATTGGTGGCTCTAGATACCAATTGTAATGATGCTTGAACTTAGGTAACGTAAATATGCTAAACAGTGTAAAGATTGGATGGTAATAGAGGAAAAACTCATAAACTTTCATTCACTGAGATTGTTATAGAGGGTATTCGATGTCCCTCAATCTTCAAAGAAGTCTCTTTTGTTTTCGAGACGAGATAAGATAATTTTATATAAAAGTTAAAATTTGAATAAAATATTTTTAAAATATATATTTTTAATATTATTTTTGTTTTGAAAATTAAAAAAATTAATTTTTTTAATTATATTTTATGTGGAAATTTAAAAAATTGTAATAATTAAATGAGATGATATAAGAATGATTGTGAAAACAAATAACAAAACAAGCAAAATGGCCGAATGTCAATTATGAAAAACCCACTAAACAAAGCAGTAAATATCACTAACGGCCCAAGAAATACTTTCCCGGCCCATCTGCTAACATAGACTAAACATCAAAGGACTACATAATAGGGGCCCATCCACTTGGCCCATGACGGAAGTAATTCTCCAGCTCCACTGTTTGACTTAGTTCGGACCCAATTAGCGGGTTCATTAAACAAACCACATTAATTATGTGAGGATAGTTTGTGTCCAATTTGAGCTGATTGCGGGGACGTAATTAAGTGGGTAACCTACTGAGTTAGACCATTGAATTATTGAAAAAGACTTCAAACGAACAAAACCAAAGCAGAACGTATAGTCGGACATAAACATGTGCAAGAGGAAAATTGTAATTATCATAAAAACATATACGTCGATCATTCCACAGCATTCACACCATTATTTTCATTCCTCACTTTCCTCCTCAAGTAGTTCTTGAAATCAAATTAGCAACTTGATTTTGGCTAAAGGGCTGCGTCCCTTCTAAACGTCGTGACGCAAAATATGTTAGTTGCTATCTTTTCTTGAACTCTGTTCCATGTCAATCTGTTCCCGCAACGGCTGCTCCAAGACAGAAGATTCGTTCTCTGGTAAAGGCTTGCATTCTGTCGAAAAACACAACTGAGGAACACAAAACGAGTCTATACTTGTGGACTGCTTCTTAACCGGTGAAGATTCAGCTGTAGAGCATATATCCTCATCTCTTCTTGAGGTCTCAGCACCATTTTTAAGCTTAAGTAAATTATCTCCTTGTGGCTTTTCCTCTACCATATGCTGTGATCTCTTCCTATTTAGTGGATGATTCTCGGAATTCTGAATTTTTGGCACCTTCTGGTCGTTGGATGAAATGGTAGCACGTGGAGCATTTGTCTTCAGGGCAGTTGCTGAGATGGCCAAATTTTCAGTACCCTCAGAATTATCAACAACAACTTCATTTGTGCAATTAGTGTTGGAGGCCTTAGCAGCTGCTTCTGTTTCCCACATCTTGAATATAGCTTCAGTCAAACGTTCTCTAGCTAAATCTAACTCAATTATTGGTTTTGGGTAGTTCAATCCCATCTCGACTCCTGAGGCTTTCAGTACAGAAAAGGGTGCATCCCAAGGATGATGAATCCACTCAGTTGGCATCCGTGCTAGCTCGGGCAGCCACTGTCTCACATATTCACCCTCTGGATCAAATTTTGAGCCTTGAACCTGACTCCAAAAAGTTAGATGGATGGAAAAAAAAATTCACATTTTCGTTCTGGATCGAAGTTTGAGGTGCAAACAGGCAGGCAAGGGAAGTTTAAGAAATTAAAACTCAGAGAATTTAGCTCACACAAGGCAGCACTCAAATGCAAGAAGACACCATACATCACACTATGCCACAAAATTACAGGACATGGGGATTAAAGAAATGAAATCTTTTGTTTGGTCTTGAAATTCAGTCCAATTGCTTGTTATAAATTCAATTTCAAATGCTCTTGTAATCAAAGGAAGCCCAACATACCTCTGGACTGTCCAGTCGCTTAAGTTCATGGCCATCTGGCAAGCTACCTGAGACATACTGCCAACCAAGGATATCACTTTCTAAGTCTGCATCCAAAAGTGTGTCCCAGAAATACTTCATCCCCCATTTCCATGGAAGAAGCAGAACTTTCACTGCAAAACTTGAAACAATCACTCTTACTCGATTGTGTATCCACCCAGTTGCCCAAAGTTCTCTCATTCCTGCATCAACTAATGGGTAGCCAGTCCTACCCTGTCTCCAAGCCTTAAAATAGGTTTGGTCAGCATGCCAAGGGAAAAATTTTAAGTTGCTCAGTATTGATCTCTCATGAGTGAAGGGAAAGTTAAAACAAAGATAACGGGAGTATTCTCTAAGTCCGATGGCCTTGAGGAAAAGAGCCACACTATCTTCCCCCAAAGAGTTCCCTTCTTTTGTCCACAATACATGTTTCCTCCGCACATATTGGAAAACTTTCCGTACGCTTAGTTCTCCATAATGAAGATATGGAGATAAAAGTGATGTTGAGTTTCCCCCAACCTTTAGCCTATTCTTAGAATAGTCGAGCAGATGAAGCTCAACAAATTCAGTTAGAGCCTTTTCAGCATTACTCCATCCCGGAAACCATACCCTTCCTAGCAAGGCATTGCTAGATTTTTCTGATTCCTCTTCAAGACCCAATTCCCCTATTAAAAAATTTGTAACAGTTCCTGTTGTGGATACAGAAACAGCATTTCTCAGATGATCACTCCCAATGTTTTTTCGTTCTTTCTTTATTCTATACACATTGACACATAAATATTAATAATATGTTGAGGGGTTAGAATCTGAGCTGAAACTCATGACAATTTTGCTGCTAAAGGAAGTTATCAAAACGGCAACAAGACTTCCTTTTTAGCTTTTACATCACTGGAAAATAGTAATATTTTAACCTCTGAAGTTGAGTATCACAGAAGTACCGAGCTAAAAGAAGTCATGTTAAAACGTACCTGCAGCTGGTACTAATTTCCATGGAGGAAGAAGTAAAACGGGTTGCATTTGGAAGTGCAAGCACTTGTTCCAGTATGCCTCAAAGGTTGTAAAAGCTTGTCCATTTTCATCGTGTACTTCCCAAGGCTCATACAACAAGTCTCCATTATAGCTTTGCACAGAAATGCCTAGCTCCACCAGTTTTTCTTTGATGTTGTTATCTCGAACAAGTGACACAGGATCTGGGATCGATTAAATAAAAAAAGAAAATTACTGCTCTTCAGATGTACAAGAGGGCACTAGAGTCTTACAAGTTGTTTCCCTCTCACTCAAAGACTTGTACTTTCTCTTTCTTTGAACACCATATTCTGGATTGGTGTTGATAATCATGCTAACATCAGCTAACTCAAAAACCAACAGCTATAATCATCTGAAGATCTATACGTGATGCAGTTTGCTATTGAATAACGCAGCATTCACGTACAATGGATATATTATCAAAGTGTAGATCAGTGGAGTCATCTACGTTGAAGAAAGGAAACCAGAACATACCATAAAGATGGCTGAATACTACTTTTGTTGCTCCGACAGCTTCAATGCACTCCAGGAGACTGGCAAGAATACTGTCGGTTTTTATCAGTATAAGCTCCGCCCCAAGGGACTTCAGGGACTGTTTTAAGTGGACTAGAGACTGCTTCAGCCACCACCTTGAAACTCGACCTGGATAAAACTGTCCTTCCTCTTTAGGGCACCATATATAGACAGGAAAAATAGAACCATCCTTAGCAGCTGCAGCTAAGGCAGGATTGTCCTCTATTCTGAGGTCCCTCCTAAACCAAACAACGGTCTTCATGCTACCCCCCATATTAGACGATCGAATACGATTCTCCAGGATAAAGTTCTAAGTTTCGAAGTGATCACAGTATTTTCTCTTCACCTGTACTTCAGTACGAGGAAAACCAACGTTCTTATCGCTCGCGATATTCGCTATGAAACAATTTGACAGTGTTCAGTTTGAAATCAAACCCCACAAAGCAACTCAAAACAAAGACAAACATTTACAGCAAACTATTGACCGTGAATTTGATACTTTGTTGCAAACCTATTATTGCACCTAGGTCGAGCATCCATGATTGTACCTTCAACTGGAACTCTCTATTGAAAACTTTAGGTTATATGGGAGTAAAGAATATAGATCTGAGAGAAACAAGAATATGCATGCCTCAGTAATACATACCAAAGAAAATTATCCACAATTACCAGCTAGAGTGAAAATAGACTATAAAAAGCAATAAAAAGAACTGGCGCGCAGAAGATAATGGATACAAAGGAACGAACTGCAGCCACTTCTATTTTGATCAATAATTTGACGGATACCATATACCCAGTAAGCCACGAGCTAGCAACCAAAAACAACGATAAAATCCCCAAAAGTAGGCGTCAATTGCTTTATGTTTGTTATATGTATTCACAAACCCTGAACTGTGGCGTTTATGGTGGAACAAGGTGAATCGGAGAAAGGTCTTTTTGTGATTGTTTCACGGATTTGGTGTGAAATCACGTGGGGCAGAATAAGATTGATAGAGAACGATGGTGCTGTCGTTTGTCGTGTACTCTCGCTGTCTCGTACCTCGGCCAAACACGCCTCCCAAATCCCACCGTAAAGAATCCTGAAAGCTGTGCTGTGCGTAGGTACTGTCGGTTTGCTTATGACACACAGCACAGCTTTTGGAAGGGACCAAAAAAAAAAAAAAAGTAGATTCTCACCTGGTCAAGTTTGTCTTGCTTGAAATTAAGGTTTGACCTGAACCCGAAAATGTCCCGACATACATCATGGTTTGGATTGGTACCATGTTTCTGGATGATTTCTGGAAAATGATTTGGACCAGCCAGTTGAAGTTTCCTTGTATCTTTCAAATCTCCTTATCGTTTAGAATAAATGAGATCATATCTTCTGCACAATCTAGTGAAAGCACCAGTATTATTTCATCGAAACCATCTTTGAATATACGACTTCTTTCTCTCTTTTTATTTATTTATTTATTTTTTAATTCGTTCTTGAACTGGCATAACACCCATTACTTTTAATTTTCACGCATGACATTAATCCTGAGAGTAATTCAGTTAATTAGGTCTTAGATTTTCTTCTCAATAGTCACCAGTTAGTCTTCTCAAGACCACTGAGAATTTACTTAACTGTTAATTTTAAAATCCCGTAAGATTAATTGAGATGCGTATAAATTGGCCTGCACACCTACAGATATTTAAAAAAAAAAAAAAATTCACGCATGGCATCATTGTGAAATGAATTAAGGAAATATAATTTATCAATTGGTCGGATTTGTAAGTGATATGACAACCACAAATTGAAATTATGAATTAATTACTTTAATCAACTTATTCTAACACAAATTTTTAATAACTAAAATTTATCATACGTAGTAAACTGTAAATTAAATAAGTATAAATCAGATTAAGTAATTTTAAATATAATTATAGGATATATAAATCTCGTACATATATATATATTTTTTAAAAAGGTAAATTTAGAGTCCATTATTAAAAAAAAAAAATTTCTTTTTGCCTCAGATTTATTTATTTTTTCAAACAAATTACATGAATTTCGAAACTTACAAATCGTAAAACTGCAAATATAATTTCTCCATATAATAATATATCTACTATGAAATTCTCATTTATGATAAAGGAAAAAAAGAGAAATGATGATGTATCAATACAAATTCTTATATCCCAACCACTGTTTTTATTTTTTAATTTCCGTATAAGTTTTAGGGCATAATGCCTTGAGAGCCCCGATGGAAATTGAACCTCCAAGCTAAATCACATCTAACTTTCAACTTTCAAATTAAGGCCCCGTTTAAAACTTGGACTGAACTACTTTTAAACTAAATCTAACATCCAAACACCCAACTCTCAAATCATTAAACTCATCTCAACTCAAAACATCTTTACACGTGAGATCCACAATTTTTTTCAAGTCAACATATCTTTACACGCGAGACCCACAACCTTTTTCAATTTTTCATAAATACATCTAAACTAATTTTAACATCCAAACATATCTAAACTCATTCCACCGTCTCAAATCACTACTATTCATAAAGAACTCATCCAAACAAGGCCTGAATGGTCAATACTTTAACTTGTTTTTAGTAACAATAAAATATTAGAAAAAAGATACACATAAGCCGATTTACCCACCTTACACCTTATGTGGCAAATCGAGTTCACTAATAAGTGAACCGGTTCTGCACTAACCATTCCCCCTCCCCCTCCATCTCAGTCCCGCCCGAAGGTAGTGAGAATTGACAAAACCCTCCTCTTTATCTCTAACCCTTCCTCCTCCCCCTCTCCCTCCATGTCAATCCCGCCTAAAGATAGTGGGAAGTGACGAAGTGTCAAGAGTGAGAACTCCACAGATTTAGACCTTCGAGGACAAAACGCACCACTTTATGTTTGGCACATTTGACTCCTTGCCGTTGACAGAAATGAGAGGTTGCATTGGGAGAGAAGAAAAGTTTGTTCTTGGAATCTGCATTGGATTTGAATGCTAGAAGATTGAGTGCATAATCACGCGGAGGTCCTTCAAGGTTGAGAGAAGATAGAGGCCGAGGATGGGTAAGCCGAAAGGGCCTAGAAGAAGAAGCATCAAAGCTGCAAAGTGACAGCAAAAAAGAGGCACCATTCAATATAAACAACAAGAAGATCAATGGACGGGTCTGCCTTCTCTTCCTCATCATTATTGGAGATCAAAAGACGGAATGATTTTTCATTGTGGAAAATAAGAGTAAGAAGCAGGAATGAAGGCACCCAAAACTGGCGTTTAGGCCAAAAACAAAAAAAAAAAAAACATGCACACACAAACGCCACATCAAGTGTGAGCTGTGGGGTAGCGAACAGTGATTGATCTATAACAAAACTCAAAATATTATAGATACAATTAAATATTAGATGATTAGAAGTAAAAATAAAGATCGTTCCAAAAATAAAGACGGATGTAATAAAAATTTAATCGAGATTAAAAATTGTAAAATAAAATATCCTAAGAATTATAAAACCAGCCTAACCTAATTCACAAGCCATCGAGGATTAAACTCACAAGACGCACGACATGCCCCATAACCATAAACATGGATCCATGTACCACCTCAGATGATTCCACTATGTGGTCCAACTCATTTTACTTGAAAAGCCTATTACTAAAAAGCATATAGAAAATCTACACAACGTGTGGCCATCAAAAAGGCCCACCAGAAGGGAGCACAACATAGATTGAAGTTCCACTCAAAATGCATATGGAAGCTAGACATCATGGCACCATTTCATATAAGCTCCATTCTACTTTAGACATATAGTTTAGGTGCCTGATTTCCCATCTCCATACACAAACTCAGTTGAATGAACAAACAGAAGAACTCGAATTGCAAATTATGCCAACTAGTTGAGGGGATCTGCATTGAGCAAAAACCTCGAAGTAAAATTTCTAGGCAGTACACAGGTTTATTTCGAGACAAAACATCGGTATCATATACACGATGACCAGAATTTGCCAATAACAATGTTATAAGAAAACCCAAGATTGGAACTACAGATCCCCAGCGATAAAATCCTAAAAAGTTGGGGCCCAAGTAGTCTGCTCAGGAAACCATAATTTGCCATGACAAGCAATGAAATGAACTCAAGAGTGGACCACTGATACAATATCCATATTAGTAGAATAGCAGCCAAATTATCAGTACACATAACGTACCCATTTTCACTTGGGAAGCATCATGGCAATAAGGAAGCCCAAAATCCCCTGTATCGGGTTCATAGCCACGAGCCCCCAATCAGCCTTCTCAGGTGGCCGTTATTTAATAGTTAAGCTATATGTATTTTGTGTGCACCTAATTGAAGCATGAAATTGTATTTAATTCGGTCACCAAAGAAAACCCCCAGATGTTCTCTGATAACAAAACCCTTTGAAACGAGCGCTCAGTTTGCACGGTCTTCAAGATCCATTTCAGTTGGGTCAGTTGCCTGAATGTCATAATGGATGCCCTCCAGCCCCCTTCTGAACCTGTCCTTTGATGTTGCATAGAGCATCTTAGCACGGATTCTAGATACAGCAGGAGACCTAGATTATTGAAAACAAAAATGTTATCACCACAGATTTATTAAAAACAATTAAATTAAATTCAAACACACAGAACTACAGCTAAATACATTCCCCAGTTTTTAGATCCTTTCACAAGGAAGTGAAAGTCAGAAGCTGAAAATTATCCAAACATTGAAATCTATACTGAAATACATTACCACAGCCACATAAATGAATTTAGAACAAATAAGAACTTCAAAATTTCACAAAATGGCCCTCGCCAAGATCTATCTCCAGCATCACTACATGGAGACCACATGCCAACTCTGAAAAATGATCAAACATGAATGTTTTTAACCATATACTAAAACTAAGTGGGCTAGGTTTCCCAAAGGAAGGGGACAATTATCCTCAAGACCACCAATCGATTCAAATATTACTTTAACCATATATATATTTATATTTCTTTAACCATATTATTACAAGCACCAAACACAATAAATCCTCTGTGAATGAAAGCATCCTCTCCAAACGCTCACGCCATAGCACTTACCATAGAGAGATCTCAATGCCATCCAATTCATTAGCACTCTGTCTACAAACGTGGAACACCAATAATGATATTCTCCAAAATCCCAACAGACAAAGGGCATATCCTCGTGGTAAGGTCCATTAAGTTTACACATTTAACCCTAACTCCTTGCCGAGAGCCTGTGCACCCCCGGGATTGGTCAGGACGCTGTTCTTGGACACCCGGTGCCATTAAAAAAAAGTTGACACATTTTTTGTGTAATAGTGCATAGGAGCATCTAGTGATAAGAAAAAGGTCTATGGGGGCCACAAACCTGTATTATGAAGCTATTCTTCACACAGTCGAACATTGGCAACCACAAAATGACAAGTTTATAAAGTCGAAACCATAATGACAGAGGAATCAAGGATATGATGACGGGAAGCCAAGTACTATAATGACAATGATAAACAACATGTTCCCAGGAAAACAATATCGAGATATTTACTTGAGTTCAGAGTAATAATCAGAAAATATGCAAGAAAAGATCAACCTAACAGATCATTTAAGCCCATCCACATAACACGCTGAGGGAAGAACACAAGTTGGTAGTGTATGGCTGGCTCCTTCTCAATGAACACATCTAATTCTCATTCAATCAGAAAAATATAAACTCAACTAATGCATTTAGACTGCAAGTACGACACTATAGGCTTTGCTGATGAAACAAATCCATGACAGTATCAGTAAGTATGACTGGTGTGAACACAATAATAGCCTGAATTTGAAATAAGAGGACCTAACGCACATTTGATGAGTGCAATTGCACAATAAGAGGACCTAAAATGATAGAGAGTTGAGCATTTGCAAACTAGACCAACCATGCAATAAAAAAAATCTTGCTCTTCTGGCAGTTCTCAGAAGTCACAAAGTCATAGTCATAAACTGCATATCGGCAATCATTCTCTGGCAAAGAAGCAGTGAAGTCATCGTAGCTTTCAGCTGGGCCTCCAGTTTTTTCGACCACAACCTCTTTTTTCTTCTCATCAATCTTGAAAATTACATAGCGGTGCACCTTCTTCCTCTGCAGTTCAAGGTACGTGGTCATGCTTTGCTCAGCAACACCCATGCCAGAGGAAGCATTTGTCTGAAAATGAAATTCGTAAGTTAAAGCACTTGGTCATCAGCTATATTGCAAATGAAGCTAATTATTTGTGATGCCAATAATAGTATAACTCTTAACAATATTTTTTTTTCATATCCGTGGATGTCCGGGCCAGCTTGCGAGCACCTCGACTAATCCCACGGAACCCTGAAGTTAATGGCCAGATAAACTTCCAGTGGTCCTGAGAAGACTCGAACCGGCAATAATTGGGGAGCAGTACAACTCTTTTTTTTTTTATGTCGGGGAACCTCTCCAAGGCAGGGCCCTTTGGACCCACCCCTGCAGAGTAAACCCCGGTCTCATGCACCGCACCCTCGGAAGTTTCCCTACACAGAACTGGTTAAATAGCTGGCTTTTCACTAAGGTGTATGACCCCAAATGATTGTTTGCACTTATGAGGTGTTGAACCTTAGACCTTGAAGGAAGTGAGACCCCAAGACCAAAGCCTTCACAACTTGGGCCAACCCCTTGGGGTTGGAGCAGTACAACTCTAACAATATACCAAAGAGACTTCCATATCATTTGCGACTTTTGTAAAACAAGATGATCCCAAAAATATCCTTCAAGTTAAGGTCCCGAGATTGTTAAGTTTCTGTTGGTGGGGCTAGGTTTCCCCCTATAACTATGGAATTAAATTCGTAAATTAAATTCGTAATTTCAGTGCAGTGGATTTCAATTTCAAAGATTCTGCTTTTGCTGTGTAAAGACTTGGGACTGGTTTGGCTACACAAAATCAAACATCTCATCTCATATAATCATTACAGTCCCACACAAAATATAATAAACAATTGAACATTTTTAAATCTAAAAATAAAAATAATATTAAAAAATTATATTATAATAATAATTTATTCAACTTTCAACAAAACACCATGTCTCATCTTATCTTAACTGCATATCCAAACGAGTCCTAACGGTTTTTTCCCCTAACAAAAATAGAAAAAAAAAATACCTCATTGAAACATATATCTCCTCCCCCATTTGCATGCAACTAAACACTGCATAACTACTGGCATTCAAATCAAATCTAACAACCTTTCAAGTCAAGGAATCAGAAAGTCTGACTCAGTAGAAACACTGAACTTTAAAGAAAGTTACTCCGAAGTACAATACAATAAGATCTATCTCGGATTTACATGCACGCAACTCATAATAATAATAATACTTAAAAATAAAGCACTGAAACATTAGATCTAAAGGAAACGATTGCAAAAACAAAACGAAGCAAACCGAACAAAGAAAACGAAATGAAAACCTGTAGTGAAAGCTTAAGCTTACCCCCCTCCCCCGGTAAGACATGGCCGCTTTGGTCGCAGACTCGCAATGAGAGAGAGAGAGAGAGACAGAGAGAGAGAGAGAGAGAAACTGTAAGGAGAGGAAAGAAGGATAAAAACAGCCACCGAAGAAATTCAAAGAAAAAAAGAATGATTATCGTGAAGAAAATATTCTCTCCCACTGGTTTGAGAGAGAGATTCGTGTTTTGACGGAAAAGTAAAGAAAAAGAAAAGAGCCGCGTCAGTGTATGCTGTTTCTGAAAAGGACCGCCATTATCCGGTGGACGGAAGGGCAGCTAAGGCTAGCGTCACGAACAGCTGTTAGACTTCCTGATGACAGACGGGTACTTCCGCGTGGATTTGGACGGTTGGGCTGTGACATGTCTCAGTGCGATTATCTCGGGAGATGGTATTGGGATCTGACGGTGTTGGAATATATAACAGAACTCTGTGTGTGCTGGATTCCAATTTTTTTTTTATAATTATTATTTGTATTTCTTCCGTCAACTTAGTGTCAAATCACTAGGCACTTTTCAATGGCCACCCATCAACGGCGGTGGCGTACCCATCAATGGCCAGTGAGTGCACCTTTCCAGCTCAATTTATAGAAGCGATGAAGGCATGCAGTAGAAACAAGAAAACAAACAAACAAAAATAATAATAAAAGGTCATAGGTTGGAGGAGGAATGTTTATATGTAATAAAGGAGGTGCCCATAGGGGTTATGAAGTGGCTTAACATCCCACTTTATGAGCTTTGATTAAAGGCCAGTCGTGGGTTACAGTTAGAGGGGCTCCCTCTAGAGTGCAACCGATGTATGATTTGTCTCTCCAAGTAAACGCTTATGTTATGCACTTTGATATAGTTTTTCTAACTGTTTCAAATTTTCAATGCATAATGCAAAACCATATTTTAGCCTTTAGGGGGAAACCAAAGAAGGGAAGAGCAGAATGAAGAGATGGAAAGAGAATCAATCAGGCCATCAAAGTGAACAAGATTTTGATGATGGAAGATCATCTCCTTTGAGTTCTTGAGCATTCATATTGGATTATCCAAATGAAAATTCATAATTTACATAATATCACGTGATTTTACATTTGACTATTTCACTTTAAACCTTTTTCCACATTAGATTATTTATCTATTAACTAAAATAATAATAAAATATCAAATATATGGAAGAGAGAGTGTTTGTGGAAGAAAGAAATAATATGGAGAAAGAGGGAGTGTTTATAGAAGAAAGAAATAATTTTTTAATGTTTTAGTTGAACTACATTAAATATCAAATATAACCACAAGAACTAGGTTAATGTAGCTGAAGGTCATTTTGGTTTACAATTGGATAATCCAATATAGGTCATTTTCATCTTTTATTAAACAAATTATCCATATTATTTACATTTGCATAATGCATTAAGAATGCTTCCGTTTCTCGAATTCCTATCGGCAAAAAGAAGTTGGGATTCTCAATTTCGTCAAGGATCATTCATAACTTCAAATAGACAATGGGCTCAAGGTCTCGGGCCGTGAAGAAGGAATACAAATTCGATCCCACCTTGAATGTTTTGTTGGATCACCAATATCAAGCTTAGAACGGGCCCTTCACCCTGGGCTTAACTAATGTTGGGATCAAATACTTCATCGACCGATCCTGTCACCCAACATTTGTAGTTTCTTTTGTCCATTCTTTTAACTATCTATTGTAAAGTGCGAAAAAATATAGATTATATATATGAAAGACGACATTTAGATGTAAGGAATGGACTAATTCTGATGCTGACATGGGAGATCCTTAATTTATTTTGATCATTCCTATTAATACCTGGTCTTTCATCCCACTTTTGAATATTCCAATGTTACCTTCAACCAATGGACGTGCTGCAGTCCGAAAAGGAACCCCAGCGTACGCACGTACGGTTGGATATATATGTGTGTGGTTGTCTGCAAATTGCCAATATATATATATATATATATATATATATATATATATAGAAAGATGAATTTATATATATATATATGTTTCGATGCAAATTAAGTGTTTTGCCGCTGACAACATTAACCAATCCATTTATAAGTGTTTTGGATGGCTCGTGGTGGAATCGTTCAACACTTACCCATTTGAAGAGGTCTGCATCATGTCATCTGTGGGTCTGGACACTAATGTTGGGTTTGGAGAAGCTCTTTGGCACCAAATTAACTTAAAATTGACAAACTTACAAAGGGTTTAGCACACTCAAGTACAATTGTCACTCTCAGAAGTACTCACTGTTTCATTCACTTTGCTAATTGTCATACTACATGCACGTCCACTCGATTCACTTACACAGCCCTAGTCTCAACACTCTTGACTCTTGATCAGTTCATTATTTTTGTACAAAATATTGGATCCCTTAAAATGACCTTGGCACCCCTCATCGGCAGGTATACATCTCTTTCTCTCTGGTGGTGCAAGAGGGGCGGTGTGTTTGGAAAAGAGAGAGGGAGGAGAACTCAAGTGCGGGAGGAAGGGAAAAAATGAAAAAAAAAATAATAATTTTGTGATAATGTGTCACTATGCTACGTCATATCGTTGAACCGTTCTAGTAAGTTGGGATTTAAAGAAGGAAAAATCTAATTGTAAATATAACTGCATACTAATATGTATATCAATTTAATATAATTTGTCAAAAAGTAGATTTTATTGAAAATAATGTTAATTTAAATTTTGAATATAAAAGAATAAGTATTGGTATACAGATTATTAAGTGATTTTATTTGTACTTAACAAAACTTTTTAAAGAAATATAAAATGCGTTAATCTAAATTTTGTCGTTATCTACCACCATCGAAAGTACTTACCAAGATTTTTATTTTAACTCTTTACAGCATGAGAATACATATATATAAATATATTTAATTATTTATATTTTATCTTAATATAAATACAAGTAAATTCAATTAATCTTGAACTTTTGACTAATCCAATCGTATGTGGATGTGTCAAATTAGCTAGTGTAGCAGATTATAGATCGAGACATTCATCCAATTATGGGAAAGGGGAAAGGTATCTTGCGTGTGATCATGTAGTAGCCTTTGAAGTTATCTATGGCGCCGTCTTTGACTGTCAGGCTGTGTATGCATCACGAATTCCAGTACATCAAGCCAAAGGATTCGTGCACGTATGACTTTTTAATTAGTTTTAATTTGCTCTTCAAACAATATCAAATTTTGACGCATGCACTTATAACAACGTGCGTGCATGCAGAATGCATGTATATATTTTGACGCATGCACTAAAAACAAGCGTATACGCAGCGGAAATATATATATATATATATATAAAAGAAAAAAGAAAAAAAAAAAAGCAACACCCGAAGCACATTATAGGTAAGCTTTTCCATAAATTGAAATTAATATTTCGATTGTTTTTAGCGTTTTCGTTTTCTGGCTGCTATTCGGAATTCTGTGCACAGAATCGAATATAAAATTAAACACAAGGAAGGGCAATATTGTTATATATCGTGTGTGTGTGTATATATACATATATATATATATATATATGTATATATAATATCAACACATGCAGCGTCTGAATTCAACCTAAAAAGTGGTTATTTCGATTTGAACAGATACGATTGTAGAAGACTTAACACATGTTGATGACTTGATAGCTAGTAGCCTACAAAATTGACTCTGACCATAATGTGGTGCAAAATACGTACTTCCAATGAGTTGTTCTTCTCCAATCTACACCACACAATTGCTGACATATATCTTCATTTTTTGTCTTTTTATTTCTTTTTTGTCAATAGATGTATAGTGTAATACCGCTGAATATAATTTTTTATTCCCAATTCTTAACTAAGCACTCGTAATTCTATTAACAGAAATATTTGGTCTACACAAAATCTTATATGATAAAGTCTAGTGATTTAATATGATTTATAATTTTTTTTATTATAAAATAGATCTAATATATTATATTAAACACGTAAACATGCAAATTATCATTCTTGTGTAAAATTCGGGTATAGACCTAACATTTCTCTTTCGTTAACTATTCATTTGCTATAATAATTGACCGGCCATTTGACCAAATGATTATCGCACAAGCATCCATTCATGAGAATCAATAATTTCTCTTTACTTTTGTTTCTCCTTCGTTGGGATAACTATTACAATATTTATTTGTATGATATTTCAGATAAGATTAGGGGCTAATTTAGGCATTAATATTGTATATGATTCATGGGATCTTGTTTTGCATGCATGCATGATGCGAATTGCACACGTACATTTCTCAATGAAAATCCTAACTTATGCTTAACTTGATTTCTTTTTTTCTTGCTAAGTGTTGTACGACAATGTCAAGGGGCTCTCAAAATTTGAAAAGATGTAAAAATTGGTTGGGTTAAGCTTCTCAGGGAAACTAAAGGAAAAGAAAGAAATATACAAATCCCACGCATGAATTGTTATCTACTAATAAAAAAAACATTATTTTGAATTCACACCTCATGCTTTATATATTATATTATTTTGATTTTTGGTAGGCGCGCGCGCGCGCACATATATCACACCTCATGCATTCATATTATAATATGTATTTGTGTGCTGACTTTAAACCTGACTGATCAGCGTCAGCAAGCTTGATCCCGGCCGACTATTTTCCGTGACCGACTGTTTCCTTGATCGATGCGTTCAGTAAATTCAAAATATTATATTTATGACTTCCGAGTTCAGACCCAATTAAATATCTGGTTATCGATCTTATGATGACTTCTGAGGCAGTTGACGGATGGCCCAGCCTACCGTCATAGACCACACTTCTTTTTTCTTTTTTTTGACCATATATACTTGCTTCGATTGTGTCCTTTTGTGCCTTTTTCCACCATATTCTGATAAAAAATGATTTAACGTTAATATTATAGTCACATGTCTACAGTATCAATAAAGTGTTGTTTAATTTTATGAAAAATGGACTCGATTAATATTTAACGACACAATTTTTTGCTCACAAATATGCAATTAATGAGTTATGAGTCAAATGTGACGCCAACGACATGATAAAGACAACCTTCAATAATCAAATATATTATTTTATTTTTAAACTCGTGTGTAGATTAACGCACCATTCATATTATTTTAATAATAAAATTTAATTTATAAGATTTAAATTTTAAAATTTATTTATCAAATTAAATTATGTCATACAAACACTTTTCATTAGTCTAAAACTAAAATTTTTCATTTATCAAATGCATTTGGGTCGGACTCAAGTTAAGGTGTAAAAACGACAGTACAACTCTGATACAAGCCGGACTTGATCATGATACAAATTATTTATATTTATATACAAAAATTTCAAACACACGGTAGATCCCGGCCGACCCAAATTCAGGTAATTTATTACTCAAGTGGTTTAAACGGGGAAGGTATTAATCATGCATTCAACGGGTTCTTCAATTATTGTTTCTTTTTACTTTTATTAGTTAATTAATAAAAATAAAAATAAAAAACCAGTCAAATTCATCGGCTGGTGAGTACAGTCCTGAATGCACCTATGACCTACTAATTGGAGTTGGCAACCAAGGGGCATTAGCACTGATAAGTCCACAATATTTGACCATCCAGCTCGCATGACGACGACGTACGTTAATGCTGCATAGAAAAGAGATTCGCAAAAGTTAATTAATTAGGAATGTACGTGGGCTCTCTCTCTCTCTCTGCTCAGAAATTGGCACGTGTTAATTTAATTGCTGCGACTAAGTCAAATTAAGCATTAATTCTGAAAAAAAAATATATATTATATTTATTATTCTCACACACTATATATTATTTTTTTTTATTCTTTTTATATTAATTAAATTATTCCACTCATCATTTATATAACATACATTTAATAAGAAAAATAATAAAAATAAAAATATTATATGTGGTACCTAGAAATAACAAATATCAAATCTTATACTTCTAAATGGAGTTTCTTATGTCCAAGTCTCTTGTAATTTATTTGAAAGAAAATTGAGACAAAAGTAATGATACGAATAATTGTAGACTTGCAAACGTTATATAATTATTTTAAAAAATAGTTTTGTAATCGTTTTAAAAGATAATAAAATTTATTATAAAAAATTATTTTTTTATATGAGTCTCAGCTAAAAATTGCACAACACTAATGTATTTTACTACTTCAAATATTATTTCTCTTTAATTAATTATAAAAATGTGGACTTTTTTTTTTTTTTTAATTGTAAAAAGCTAGACTTTTTTGCTTGACTGATGTCAAGAACTTGATGACAAGAAAAAGATAGACAGAAAACAGAGAAAAAAATAGAGAGAACTCGGGAACTTGAGTAATCTGAATCGAACATTTGAATTGAATGAATGAATTTACAATGAGTAAGCTAGTATTTATATACATTTGAAGTAATAACAGAAAAATAACTAAAATAATAGATTCTAGTTTCTCTTCTCAGCTAAAAGAAAAGGCTTCACCAAACTTACATAATCAAAAATTATACAAATTATTTTTCAGCTTTAATTTGTCTTTTTAAGATGTGGTTTTCTTTGTGAATATAAGGCTTCTTGCATGTACACTCTTAACCTGGAGTAACTGTCTCCTTTTTTTTTTCTTCTTCTAGATTTTAGTATCTAGTATTTAGGATGGAATAAATAGGCATATAAAATGGTCATATATATATAAACACACAATATTCGATAAATATTAGATATTATTAGAAAATATTATTTATATTAACATATTTTTAAGGACTGATCAATTTATATGTGTATTTCTTTTACAAGAGATCTTCAAGTTTGAACAGGTTGATCTCGGCAGTTTGTTGTATGGATTAGTTAATTTCTTAGAATATATGGTACTTTTTGCAGGGTTTTGATTTCAAGATTTATGTAACCTTCAAAATTCTTTTCCCATTTGTAAAATATTTATAAAATGTATTACTCTACTATAAGTCAAATTCTTTTCCCATTTGTAAAATATTTATAAAATGTATTACTCTACTATAAGTCATGAAGGTTATCAATAAAATTGAGATTTCGTCTCGCCTTAAAAAAATTTAAATTCCTCTTTAAGCATCTGATTAAGACCATGTTTTTTTACTCTTAAATTACTATATGTCTGTAGCTCTGTTTCTGTTTGTATTTGTTTGGTTAGGGAACAATTTTTTTTTTTTTTTTTTTTTTTTTTTTCTGGTAATGTTACCAGGTTGTCTGTGGCTGGGAAGGAGCTTGTAATCCCATGCACAAAATTCTTTGTTTAAGCTTAATATATTGGGGAGAGGTCTCCTGCTAAGGGACCCCGACTCTTTGATAAAAAAAAAAATACCATTGACATAAATAAATGAGAACCTCCGTAGTAGTCCTACCCAACTTACTCTTAATAATCTTCCTAACACATCAAGATCTTTTGGATCAATTGGCAATACCTTAATTTCTCACTAAAAGAACCAATAACTGAATCTCTGCTTCCTATGTATAATAATAATAAAAAAAACCTTCTGACATATTAATAAATTGTTTGTGACGAACTATATATGTTTAAAGGGGGCGACAAACCACTCCAAAGATCACCAATCACACATGACCGGCCAGATAAAGTGGCTACCCCGGGATGGCAAGCACACTCCTCTAGGGAAGTTGGACTAGCCCTTGGGTGGATGCACAATATTATTCTCAAGATTTTTTTTTTTTTTTTTAAATTGTATGTATTAAGAGTATTGGCAATGGCATAGTTTAAAGTTTAGCTAGAATTGTAACTTTTAGCTATAATATCAAATTTTAACTAGATGAATTCACATTAGACTAGTTATTTTAAATGTAAAATAATAATATAATATTGTATTATAAAATAATATTGTATTGTAAAATAATAATATAATATAATAATATAATTTTACAAATACAATTTCAGGGGACCGGCTTGATGAATATCTCAAGAACTGCACCTACCAGATAAACCTCTGTTTTTGTTGATAAAAACAGAGCACCTACTCTGTTATGCAAATGGTACGACATAAAAGCCAAAGAGAAACAGGAAAAAAAAAGTGGGTTCCAAAGATCATAAGTAACAAAACAAAAATGATGATCTGTTTTGCAAGGTTGGTCAAGTTTGACTTTGGTTAAAAAGCATATTTCACCTTATCAACAACATCTGGACTTTAAGAAAGTAAAACAAGAAGGTGTATAATAATAATGGAAGCTCGGCCACTTGCAAGCAGCAGCAAGATACCCAGTACACCGAGCATTGCCAGCCCTCCATGCCACCTGCAGTCACCACTTGTGAACCACTTCATGCCACCTCCAGTTGCACAAAATAACGTCCGGCCATGAAGAGAGAATGGAATACGAGGGAAAGAGAGAGGAGTTGTTGGATGGGAAATAATATTTAATGTTTTGATCCTCCAACAGTAGCTCGCTAACAATGGCCAGGATCCTAATTTACTGTAGCATAAATCTAAGATGGCATGTGTTTAGCTAGTCCGATGTGGGAGCTTTTTGATATATATAGCCAAATTTTAGACTTGCAATGCTCTAATCTAATCAAATGGGTTCAATGATATTGCAAAGGTCTAAAGCTTGAATTTTTTAAACTTATCTCATATGACTTATAGTGCATGCGCAACCAAGTTAATAAGAATTCTAGTGAATCAAGATGTGAGCATTTTGTGGCCTAATATATGATGTACGTCATTTCTTTCTTAGGTTTACTCAAACAAAGTAATTTTGAAAAGTGGATCAAGTTCATATATACTATACTACAAGAAAAATCGCCTTTTGCGTTATTTATATTTGTTGCAAAAACTATAAAAATTGTCACAATAAGATTTTAGCGTCACTTGAAAATCGATGAAAGGGAGTTGGTAATAGATAGTCCCAAAATTTTATCTGTGTCAAAAGGGAATAACAACTCAAAAACTAAACTTTTCTGACAATATTTATCGACGTTAAGGTATGAAAACTTTGATGCAAAAATACTCCAACGGTAAGAAAAATGCCCTATTAGCGGCCATAATCCAATGTCACAAATAAAATATATTGCCACAAATCAAATCATTTGCGTCCTATATAGCATCATGAATTCATTTGTCGCAAATAAATTATTTTTTGAGTCAATCTATAATGTCGCATAAACACACTGTAGTCTTGAATAGACAACCATTTTTATCCATATGTTTACTTGTGAAAGCAGTTGCGTGTCGTGAATGAAGTTTTTTGTGTCGCTTAATATTGTCACAAAAACACAGTAGAGGCATGAATAGCTAACCATTTCCGTCCCTTGCATTTAGTCGCAAAACCAATCGCTTGTTGTTTATGATTTTTTTGCGTTGCTATATATTGTTGCAAAAACACACTAGAGGCGCGATTAGCTAGCCATCTACATCCATATATGTGGGGTCATAAATGGATTTTTTTTCATCACTATATATTGTCGCAAAACTAAATAGCGATACTAATATGTTCTCATTTGCGTCACACATATCATGTTGCAAAAACACTTGAATGCCGTAAGTGAAATTCTTCATGTCACTCAATCTATATTGTCATAAGTGGAATTCTTTGTGTTACTCTATATTGTTGAAAATAAGTGTTCTCGGCAAGAAAAAATGATGCAAAGACATAAAATCCACCGCAATAAAACATTAGTACTGCTGGTTGCTAGTTGTCAAATTTTTTAGACGTACACAATTTTAAAAAGCAATAATATCACATTTTAGGAAGATTTTACCTTCCAAAAATATAGTTTAAATAAATATTAGTGCTTCAATTTAATTTATACACACCATCAAATTAATCTACCAATATAAAAATTCATGAACCTCAAATCAATCACTTGATCATCAAAAACTTCAATCAAACATTAGTATTCAATAAGAATTTTTGATAATCAAATGAGCAAGATTATCAAGAGAAGCTCATGATTAAGAATCTAACTTTCTTGATTTGCATGTAAACATAATTGCCAAGTATCAATCATTATGCATATTAGCCTAGTAAAACAATCTACGAGTGTACACATATCAACTAATTAAAAATATATAAGTTTCATTTAGAAAGAGAAAGCTACATATGCATTAAAAGATGCTATGAAGTGCTTTTTTCCACTTACATCAGTCAACTAAAGTACTAACATATATATAGATAGTTTGGAACCTAACATACTCCTTATCAAGCAACTTCTTAGGTATGGTTTGGTAAGTAAGAATTTTGAGATGAGAATTTTGAGTTTTAAGATGAAATATTAAAATATTATATTTTAATATTATTATTATTTTGAGATTTGAAAAAGTTAATAAAAAGTTAAATTATTTATTATATTTTGTATAGGGACTTGAGAAATTTGTAATGATGAAATGAGAATTTTGAATTTGAAATGAGAATTTTCTTGGGCTAAACCGAACCTAGTGTTCTTGCACACAAGTTTTTTGCTATATATTATATATACATGCAACTTCAATATGTGCTATGCATCGCTACGTATGTGGCAAACTATAAAATTTGAGTCATTTCTTCATTGAGACATGGTTGGAATTTGCCCAAGCAAATATTGTGCACTTCATCCCATCTTAAAAAGATCACCAAGTTGTTTGATTGTTTTGGTATATATTTTTTTCATCAATTTCTTCTTATTAACAACAATAAACATTCCTAAATAATTATATTTATGATAATCATATATATGATACGTTACATTAGTTTTACCTTATAGTAAAAGAATTTTAGAATCTAGTGTTACAAATTAAAAGCTACGTGCATTAGATGTTGAGCTTTACTTTTGTGTAATGCTCCCTTTGTAAATTAAACTTTTTTTCTAATATAATTACCATGCGTCAATAATTAGCAACTAAAAAAATGACGCAAATATTTATTTTGCATCGATTTTTAAAAGGACGGAAATAGTTTGGACGCACTAAGTTGGAATTAAGTTTTATGTTTTTGTTTGTCAAATTTTGATGCAAAAACCATAAATTGCGCTGCAATAAGTTTTATTTTACTGTGTCGCTCGAATTTGGACATTATATAATAAAATTGTGGTGTAATAATTTTTTTTTTTTGACATCACTCTAATTCAATCGCAAGAACTTTAAATTATGTCGTAAAAACTATAGAGCTTATTTGGATAACCGTTTGGCATTTGTTGCGGTGAAAAGTAGTGACCACTTTACAAATGACGTAAATGTTTTTTTTGTTTGTTTGAGTCAATTTTTGAAATGACAAAAATGTTTTGGATGTAAAAGACGATTTTTCTTGTAGTGAATAATTGAAATGAATTGTAACGAAAAATGCTACCTTCCAATATATAGAAAAAAAAAAATATATTGTAATCAATCGTTGTCAATGGTCTCTAATATAATAAATAAAAAATATTTACAAAGATTCCCATATTTTGTCTTTGCAAAGTATATCAGCATTAATAGAACAAAAAGATAAAAGAATTTCAAAAGTATATGTCAAGCCAGGCATATTATATATATTTTTTGTGGTGCTACTGTGATCACTTGAGGGGAGCTACCTAAGGAAGCCACCAAAACAGCCATTTTTTCTTTTTTTTTTTTTTCTTTTTTTAATAATTTTTAACTCTTTAAATATTTTTAAAAATAAAAAATACAAATTTATTAAAAAATAATTCTTTAACCATTAAGTAAAAATAAAATAATAAAAAATTTAATAAGTGAATTTTATGGATAGATTTTATAGGTGAAATTAGTATTTTCCGTTTGTTTTATGTTCTTTGGTACCCAATTATATATATTCTATAAAAGAAAAAGATTAAAAAAATCTTTGATCGTGCGATTTTACTGGTCATTATAATATTGCATTAATTAAAAAATTTTCCGACGACTCCCCAGTCTTACCCATACTCAACTGCTTACTAGCTAATCATATTGTTTTTAGTAATTTTTCATTTCTTTAATGGTTAAGGAGGGAGACTTTCCTGGAAACTGACTAGTGAAAAAGACATATGCATGCACTTCTTCTAGTGGACTATTCAAGCAACTTTTCTGCTCTGTGGAATATCTCTATAAATACCCAACAAAGACCTTGGGACATTTTGAGCACAAGGATCCCGTTTAAAAAAGAAAGTGAGCTAGGGATCAGCATTTGAGTACAGATCAGTTGAAAGATTTGGAGAACAAAGATGGTGAGAGCTCCTTGCTGTGACAAGGTGGGATTAAAGAAGGGGCCTTGGACTACTGAAGAAGATCAGATTTTAATGTCCTACATCCAAAAATATGGCCATGAAAATTGGCGTGCGCTTCCAAAGCAAGCCGGTAACTACAAAATCCTACCTGTTTTTTCTCTGTAAATGTCTATAGATAGCCATATTTTTTTCAAGGATTCAGTACTGCTCGTTTTAGGTGTATGAAATGGGAGACGAGCAGTTATCTTAATGCTGTCGTAATGATCTTTATTTGTTTAATTTTTCCCGTTTTCTTTGTTTGGTTTAGGTCTATTGAGATGTGGGAAGAGTTGCAGACTCCGGTGGATAAACTACTTGCGTCCAGATATAAAGAGAGGAAACTTCAGCACAGAAGAAGAGGAAACTATCATGAAGTTGCATGAAATGCTTGGAAATAAGTATGTATCGATCGATGGAGAATTACCAAATTTAAGAAGCTCTATTTCTGGTGGTTTCATATATTATTTAGTTGCTGCATGCTTACATGAACCATTAAAGAAGTCAAGACAATTGACCATATTTCACTTTCAACATCGTTTCGAACTTCGCCAAGAAAAAAATCAATAAATCTAATTATTAAACGTGTTTGGTCGCTTAATCTTGCTGGAGATTCTACAAGTTAAACAGTTTTCAAGTACTGGTCTTTTTAATTAATCGTTGAGGGTATGCAGTGGGGACTAGAAGCCATTGGGGGGGGGGGGGGGGGGGGGGAATGCTCACAGCCATGCATTAAGCATATCTGTATATATAGTCTGTGCATGATAATTAAGAGAATAAAAATCAAACTGATTACATCATTGATTCATTAACGAAAACTATGTTCCTTCGTTTTCAGGTGGTCAGCAATTGCAGCAAAATTACCAGGACGAACCGACAATGAAATAAAAAATGTGTGGCACACCCACTTGAAGAAAAGATTGAAACGTAATCAGGCCAACCCGGAAATAATCCTACCTACACCAACAAACCATTCCAATGCCCTAAGTAAATCACCATCCTCCAGCTGCTTGAATCTTCCCTCACATGATCAAGAGTTTGAGACTGATCCATCATACACATCATTGTCACCACAGACATCTTCCAGTGATTTTTCGTCGGTCACAGATGCTTCTCTTACAACCATGGAACCAAACAATCAGTACATGATGGACCATGTTGAGGTTGAAGATATGTCGGAAAGTTTTCCAGTGATCGATGACAGTCTGTGGTCTGAATCACCTTTGCCCGAGAACACCAGCGTGCCATCTGATTTATTTGCAATTAGTGATCATGATAAATCACAAACTTCTCAATATCTTTTCAATTCAATTGAAGTAGTGGAAACAGGGTATGATCATTTTGGTTCGATTATTGATGATGGCATGGAGTTTTGGTACAACCTTTTCATCGGAGCAGGAGGTTCACCGGAATCATCGGAATTTTGAAAAGTCTTTGCTTTGATCTGTTTTGGCGGCTTGGAGTATTTGAATGCCTTTGTGTCACGTCTTTGACCGTTAATTGCAACAACAAAAGGACAGCAAGGTGTCGGGGCAAATGTGTCTCCAAGTCCAAAAGCCAGAATTAATCATCCATCGACGAACTAAAAAGCAGATGGATCTTGGCAATGAGGTTAAAGTTGAAAAGTATCCAAGCTACGTAAAAGAAAGATCGACACAGAACCGATATCGTTGTAAAGTGATAGGAGGACTTCAGTACAATGGAGTGTATTTTCTTGAATTCTTATAAGATCTTTCGTTGAACTAAGAAATTATGCTTCTTCACCTTAGCCATGTCAATTCGTTTAAGATTAATATAATGAAGATGACAGCATTATTTATATTCTTCCATTAATTTCCATATAAAGGAAATCAAGCTGGCTGTTATTAGGCATCCCTTCTTAATTAATTTCCATCGATGAGAAATCTTCTCTGGTTTTGGGTAAAATATCTTTGATTTGGTCATAAAAATTAATGGATGAATTCGTGCAACTGCAACTTGCTTACCAAGTTAATGACTCAAATGTGATGATCTCCCCCATAGTATATATGCCAAATGATCGGTTGAAATCAATTATAAATAAATAATTTCAAGGCGTACTGGCATGACTCACAACTTGATTAATACATATATATCAATATATAGCGCCATAATTGAGAATCATTATAATCTTAAAAATGGGACACAAAAGAAGGAATAACGTTCGAATATATGCCAATTATGACGGCCATACTTGTTAAAAAAATTAGAATAAATTTAAAAAAATTAGAATAGATGAAGAGGACAGGATTAAAAAATGTGAAGCCAATAAATGGATTAAAAAAGAAAAAGAATTAGAAGAAGAAGAGAGATTTAAAAATAAGAAAAATACGGATATTATAATTAATATACTCTCAACATATATTATGATAATTAGGGAGGTTTGGATAGTAAGTTGAGATGAGATGAAATAAAAATTGAATAAAATATTGTTAAAATATTATTTTTTAATATTATCTTTGTTTTTAAATTTAAAAAAATTGAATTTTTTATTAAATTTTATATGAGAGTTTGAAAAATTTTAATGATTAAATGAGATAAAATGAGTTGAGACATTCTCTCAATCCAAACAAGGCTTAATGACATGCCAAACTCATCTGATCGTTATGTAAAAGGGTGTTAGCTAGTATCAGTGATCATATAGAAGAAATATGTTGAATTAAATATGGAATCATTTCAAAGAAAGCACCATGCATTTGGTTATTGCACGTAAGCTGTACTACACCTTCTAATTAATTACTAATTAGAAAAATAAATCGCTTTCTATTTTTTTCTAAAACAATTTCAAATTTTCGAGCTTTCAATATTAATGCATTATTTAAGTTGAAGGTTGCGAAGACTAGTCGGAAAAATAAAAGATAAAAATCAGGGGGTGAAAAGTCAGTGTGTAGTTGTAGTACGTGTACTAGTGTGGACAAACAACTCGTAGCAAGAACTTTTAAAATACCAAGTCAAACCGCCGTAGCAAGACCTTTTACACTGATATTTTATTAAGCACAAACCAAAAATACTCGTTCTCAGCCAACATAGAAAAATAGTTAAAAAGAGAATAAAATAGTACTTTTTTTTAATCTTAATATATGTTCATCCGGCCGCTGCTTTCACGTACCCAGCTTTCACATCGTTTACCGAAATTTTCCAGTCGTTGCTACTTTGTCCGTGTGCTACTTCCTAGTTATTTCCTTTTCGTTTACTCTTCACCATTTCAAAGTCCAGTTTACGTAGGATAGGATGGAAATACATTATATGTCTCGTGAATTCAATAGGATGGAATACACAGGAAATTATTGTATTTGAATTTGAAATTAAAGGATTCCGATAAAAAAAAATTTGATCCTTTAAGATACCACCAATCATAAATGCGTTAATAACATGTCAAATCGCTTAATTTGAATCAATCTATTTTGACATGTTTATATTTTATCTAAATATTATAATTTTATTATTGTTGAATTGTAATATTGATATTTTTTAGTTTTCTTATACTTTTATTGCTGAGATTGTAATTTTAGACTTTTGTTCATATTTGTTATTTTATGATTTATAATATTGATTTTATTATACGTTAAAATATTAATTTTATTTTTGTTAATAGGTAGTCTTATTTTCTTAAGATATTATGGTTACTAATATATATAGATTTTAATTTTTATGTAAAATTATATTAATCAGGTTAAATGGGTTATACATACTAGTTCAACCCATTTACATGAAATGAATTTAAATGAATTGTGTTGTATTGATCTTTTTCTGATTAATTATTAGATAACTCAAAATGAGTGACACAACTCATTATCTAATGAATTGTATTAACGTTTAAAATTTGACACGTTTAACCTTACAGATAAAATTAAATTAACCTATATAATTTTATATTGATGACTTGACATTATCGGAAAATACGATTTGCTTAAAGTTTACACCGCTTCTCTATTTTTTATTTTTTAACATTACAGAGTACTAATTTCCTAAAAAATTGCTTTGCAAAAATTCCTTAAAAAAATATTTGTTTACGCTTTTCGATAATTTTGGGGCTACCCTACAGGTAACCATGCAGTTCAGCCTCCATTCATTTACTCACTGCAAGGTAAAATTTTAATGGCAAGTTTTTTGTTTTTTTTCAACATACTCAATCCATTATCAATACAATAAAGCTCGTCCCACAGAGCAGCCATCTCGAAAATGGATCCCATGATTTTTTTTATTTGGTAATAAGAATTTTTTTTAGTAATTTTGGAAATTTATTTTAAATATTTAAAAATATAAATAAATAAAAAAGACCAATTAATCTTATCGAGAGCCATTCTCGTACTGCACGCTCGGTGGGTGTAGGGCTCTTATCAATTTAGAAGCCTGTCACGTTAACTAATATAAAAAAGTTATATTTTAAATGTTATTATAATCATTTTGATTCCATAATAAATTATGAGTGTGTAAAATAGAGAATCGACTCGTAGTAGTGCTGCGTCCGAGTCACATTTTAAGATAACTAATGATACATACCACACTAATTAATTAATTACTCAAATGTGATGATCTCATAGTATGCCAAATCGGTTGAAATCAATTATAAATAATTATTGATTGAAGATCATTATGCTGTCTTTCATAATTATCTCTCCTCTATCCTCGTTCACCATAATCTCTTTGGGGGCATGTTTAGGTAATGAGATGATGGTTACGTGAATAGTAATGAAATATTTTGAATTAAGATATTTTATTAAATTTTAAAAAAAGAAAGATAAAAATTTGCATCAAAAAATTATAAAATAAAAATATTATTATAATATAATTTTTATTTTGAAATTTGAAGACGTTGTATTATTTTTTATATTTTATTTAAAAATTTGATAAAATTATAATGATAAAGTAGTGTTTTGTATTTAAATAATTTTAGAAAGAAAATTATAAAAAGTTTTGATAAGTTTGGTACAGGGTATTTTCACAAGTGCCATTTTCATCTCTTCTAAAGGTGCTTTTGCTTATGAATAATGCTAGTCCTATCGCTGGTAGCTACTGGGAGCTACAGCTGGGATTTTTTTTTTTTTTTTTTTTACTTCGTGAAATGAGGAAATGTTTTTTAGTGATATTGTGATTTTAAAAAAAATATATTTAAAAAATACATGTAAAAAAAAGCTAAAAATAAAATACACAAAAAAATAACTAACGTAGCTCCCAGCTATGGTTGTAGTGCCACCCTTTGCTTATTTATTCGAACGCACATATCGTTTTAGGCCTAAGTGAATTAATTATTCTTCAACACCTTGGACATCGGCACCCTATGGTGCTTCAGATAGGAATCTAGAGAACCTCTATATCGAATTATATTTCAACAAATGGCTAAAAATCATGATCATGTCCTGGTCATGCTAATTTTCCGAACCCACCAACTCTTCCCTTTAACCTTCTGCAAAGGGCTGAGTTGATTCTTTTCGTCAAAAGCCCCCAAAAAGATAGCCATATGACATACTGGAATTGATGATCAGCTATGCAAACAGCCGAAGTGCACGCAGAATATCTATTACGGTGTGTGACCACAAATTCTAATGGGGTTGTTGAGTTCAGAGGTTTTGGTTTGCCCTATAAGGTTAGTTTCCGGTGACAGCCGAGTAGGCCGCTGCAGAGCCGACGAACCATGCTAGAGCTAATAGCATTAGATTTTTAGGTTATTTCGTTATGTTTACATAATAAGAAACTTCAAGACTTCAAACCAAAAAAGAAATAGCAATAATAATAATAATAATAATAATAATAATAATCAGGTTTGACAATTGTGGCAGGGAGAACCAAAAGAAAAAATACATCTTATGGATGCGCACAGCCTCTGTAACAAGCCTAATTGATTTGAACTCAGCTCAAGCCCATGGGCAACCCTTACCCTTTACTCTACTGCTTATTACCCTTGTTCTGGCCTTAGATTATTGTATGAGCCTTTGGTTGGTAATAGGAGTGGGCTTAAGCATGTAGAATGAACTAATTGCATGACTTTAGTCTTATTATCTTGTGTTTACTTTTAGTCCAGGCCCAGTACGTGGGTTATATGTAATGAGCAACTTGGCTATGAAGAATCATCCAGAAAGTTAATGCATCTATTTCTCTCTTATCATCTTCTTCTTCATTTCTTCAATGGAGGTGCTTCTCTCGAAGTGAGCAATTTCTATGTATTTCTCTTTTAAGTAACTTGAGGTGTGTTACAAGTGGTATCTAGAGACAACGATCTTGCCATGGAATTGAGTAATGCAGAACTCCAAATATGTTTTTAGAATTATCATCGTGCCCTCCATGATGAATCCTATAGAGATCCTTAGAAAGAGTTCTTACAGTGAAATGTTCAAACGGAAAAAATTTGAAGGTCTTGGTTGAACCTTCCTTCACCATTTATTATGTGAAGCTAAACATCGAATATGCATATAGAAGAAATATTTATCCGTTGGAACAACAAACATTAACGGATGGAGAGGTTGTTCTCGAAAATAAGGTTACGTTGATGGAGACTGCGATACTAGAAAATGGGTGTCTCTGTTTGGATATGAGGAGTGAAGAATTTAACTAAAAAAAAAAAAATTAGAAGAAGGGGAAGCAACTACTGATTCAATAGAGGAAATACAAAAATCGGTAGTGAAGGAAGATAAAAATGATGCCTGATTGAAGGGGGAGAACGTTCTGTGTCTCTTGGTCTTCGATAGTTCTTTGAAATCCTTGGTGGAGTCTCATGGCCAAGTTGCAGATGAAGAAGTATTAACGGCAGCAGAGGGGGAAGAAATCGGCACTCGTCAAGAGGAGACCAAAGCAAGAGACCCAGTGTTCAAGCTAGAAATTAGCTCTTGCATGAACATATGGCAGCACGACCGTGTTGAAATCAACACTCCTTCATATACGAGCCTCACTAGAATATCTGCTACTACCGAGCAAATCTTCCTTGTAGAAGAATTCCCAAACGAAGGGCCACGTTTGGTTTAGCACCCGCCATGGACATGGGACGTCACCCACTCGCCCAGTAACCCAAAGAAATTCCAAACCCTAGCCGCAACACAACCTATAGGGGTGGAATCGTTGATGGGTGTACATCAGCAAACCCACAGAGAAATGATGTTGTTACGTGAGAAATTTCTAGATTCACCCTTTCTTGCTTTCAATTTCCGCAAAGTTGAAATGCATGAAGAGACCCTTGCTGATGCCGCAAAGCACATATTTCAATTCAAGGAAGAAGACCCCAACACTAATGCCCACCTCGCTGAGAATTTAAGGGGTAAGAAAATTTTTGTTCATCATTTGCTTCTTGTATTTCTGCTAAGAGGTGTTTTTGAGCCCTTTGATAGAGGAAGGGGGCCCTTTGATATATTGCTTGGTTCTATTTGTTCACGAACTTCTCAGTTTGCTCTCGACATGAAGGGGGTTTTGAGTCGTAATGGTAGTCATTTGGCAAGCGTACAGTGCTCTAGCCATACTAAAAATGGATGGCGAGGTTCGTAATGAGAGTTCCAAAAATTCTATTGAGAAGCAATTGATTGAGAATGATGGTCAAGGGCTACACGACCTTGCTTTGAACAAGATGGTTCTTGATGCTTTGAGTTTTTATATGATTGATCTTGTCAAAATCAGCTTTGAGAACCTTGAACTCATGGCTAGAAATTGTGGCTCCTTAGTTTCTGTTAAAGTGAGTGATTGTGGAATCAGCTTCCGTACTGCAAATGCCTTAGAGGAATTTTATGGTGCTTCCTTCAATGACCATCCAAGCAAGTACTCAAGTGTATTATTTCCCCAAAAATTATGCCGTTTGGGACTAACATATATGGGGAAGAATAAAATGCCAATTGTATTTCTTTATGCTCCCCACCTCAAAAAACTGGATCTCCTATATGCACTGCTTGACGCAAAGGACCATTATATGTCAATACAAAGGAGCCACAACTTAGAAATTTTTTATACGAACCTTACTCCTCAGGTGCTCAATTTTTTTGCCACTTATAGTTGTTTTCATTCCTTTTGATAGAGGAAAAGAAAGAAATCATTTGAATTATGTGGGGGAGGAAGGGATGTGGTTCGATGTAGCTATCTACAATACAATCTGGTTTGATGTTGTGTTTGGTTCCCTTCACTCTAAGTTTGACCCCACAACTTGCTGAAAGTCTACTGCTGGATTGGTGTTGTGCTCACTGCTTGTTGTGGTTTTCCTAACATGGGTAACAAACAAGGAGGTGAGGTTAAATGAAGTTATCTCCAATACCATATGGGCCTTGTGTGCTGATCTTGGATATAAGGTTGGAACTGAGGAATACGTGGGCATTTCAAGTGATTTCAGAATTACATTCAATGTCCATCCAAAAATGACGGCAGTGGGAATTATCAAAAATAGAGTGATGTCGATGGGGAAGCTACTACAGGTGATGTACCTCACTGTTACATTTGTGTTTTCTTGGGCCAAGATCATTTGTGTTTTCTTGGGCAACGAGGGTCAACAACTAATTCTTGGGCAGGCTTGGGTTTACTCATCAAGCGAGATAATTTAAATGAACTTTAACCATGTTTTTGGGGGTGGAGCTGGTGACTATGAAATGGATGAATATGTAAACGAAGTTGCTGAGGTGCTCTCAATCTTGCGGACAAGGTTCTTTGAAAAGGATGGCAATGTAACAAGCCTAATTGATTTGGACTCAGCTCAAGCCCATGGGCAACCCTTACCCTTTACTCTACTGCTTATTACCATTGTTCTGGCCTTAGATTATTGTATGGGCTTTTGGTTGGTAATAGGTAGGGCTGTGCATATGACCCGTAATTCTGGCGAGCCCAATTAAAACTAACCGACCCGACCCGATTTTTATCGGGGTTGTATCTGATCGGGTCTCCAACCCGACTTAGTTAACGAGTTCGTGTTTTACATTCAACCCGTCCGACTAACTTGAGTATAAAAGCATAGTTATCTTACAATTTTCCAACCCTAACAGCCCAATGTTTACTTGCAAGGAACGTGAAAAGACTAGGCCTTTGGTTAAAATGTGGGGGATTAAAGATACTGCAATGGCTGCAGAAACTTCAAGCTGGTGGTAATTTTAGTGGGATGATTATATGGCCGAACTCAACGTTTTGTTTCACTTTGGGAAGCCAAGGAAATTTCAAAAGTTGCAAGGGAGAATGGGGCAGAGCCTGTTGGAGCATTTTGTGGTTGATGATGCAGACACGATATTAAGAGATTCTGATGCATCGAACCTTGAACTTGTATATGGTCTTCGTGCAAATGAAGATGAAACCCTTCTAAACCATTTCTGATGAAGAATGCTCTCTAGTTGATTGGATTTCTGTGGATAGTGCGGAGCGGCTTGTAGGGATCGAGGTCGGACATGACAATCTCGTATTGAATAGAGTATTTGCTTCGGTTGGAACTGTGGACTGTGCCTTTGATTTGAGCTATGTTTCTTTCTTTCTTTCCGTGAAACCTTAGGAAAATGTTTCAGGAGGTAGCAAAGGAATCTTTCGGGGCCATGAAGGTTTGTCAAACTATGTTCTTTTGTCTAGTTTCAAGGCCGTAAACTAGTGAGATCGGCTGGAATATTTGATACACATTTTCAGAATCAACTGTAAGGGGTGTGAGAGAGAGAGAGAGAGAGAGAGAGAGAGAGAGAGGAAAGCGACTATAGGGATGATCTATCGGATTCTGGCTCTTGGGGATGAGTTTGTGTTGGGCATTTTTATTTTATAGTGAAGAAAAATGTGATAGAGGGAATAAAATGCAGAGCAAAAGTAGTCAGGAACATCTGGTCCGATGGACCCGGCATCCAAGTATCGGGTCGGGTCGATTTGGCACCTCTTAAGTTTAGATTTGGATCGGATCAGGTCCGAACCCGCTTTATTCTGATCGGGTTGCAGGCCTATTAACAGGAGTGGGTTTAAGCCTGTAGAATGAACTAATTGCATGACTTTAGTCTTATTATCTTGTGTTTGCTTTTAGTCCAGGCGTGGGTTATATGTAATGAGCAACTTGGCTATGAAGAATCATCCAGAAAGTTAATGCAAATCTATTTCTCTTATCATCTTCTTCTTCCTTTCTTCAATGGAGGTGCTCCTCTCGAAGTGAGCAAGTTCTATGTATTTCTCTTTTAAGTAACTTGAGGTGTGTTACAACCTCTTGCATACATTCAAATATTAAGTTGATAATATCCATTAATTAGGATGATAGTTATAAATTCAAGCATCCAAGTAGAAATGCAAGCCGCAAAGGGTATAAAATAAAAATACAAAGAAGCAGCTTCTCCATCATTAACAGTTCCTCTGAATCTTTAACAATGGCATTATTCAAAACTCCAGCTACTTCAATTGACACACAAGAAAGAGCTGGAAGTACTACCACATTAGAGAAGGAACAAGAGCATTCAAGAGAGGCATGAGTAGGCCAAAGCCTTCTCCTCAGTGAGCTCCTCTGCTGTCAAGTCCAGCTTCTTCCTCGAGTATTCATCGATTGAAAGTCCTGGGCAGATAGAAACAAGAGTCAAGAAACAGATTCGACTCACCAATAGAATCCTAAACTGACGATTAACAAATAATATAAAGAATCTACTCTTTAATAGTTTGGTGCTGATATATAAAAAAAAAAGTTTAGCATTGATATCAAAGCCGTGAATTTTTCCCTACAAGCACAACTCTATCAAACAGATTTTTCTGCCATTCGCAGGTAATGACGAAGCGAGTACAGAGAATTCATATGTGTGAACACCCACCCCCCCAAACAAAGAAAAAAAAGAAAACACAATTAGTAGTGCATGATGTAAATTACCCTGAACTATCGTCCACTCTCCATTGCAACAAGTGACAGGGAATGAATAAATGAGTCCAGCTGGTACATTGTATGAACCATCAGAGTATACTCCCATGGAAACCCAAGTGCCCTGAAATTGCAGGAAAAAGGGTCATTGTGTAGGAAAAGGACTTTTGCACATTATACAATCAAAGGATAGACAGAATGAATGATACCAACCTCGGGGGTTCCAAGCACCCAATCACGTATGTGGTCACAAGCAGAACTAGCAGCAGACAATGCACTTGATAGTTTCCTAGCTTTGATAATTGCAGCACCACGTTGTTGAACGATAGTTATGAATTCTCCCTTCAACCTTAGGTAAAGAAATTCATATCAACACTTCAATGAACTCAAAACAAACATACTAAATTAAGTATTAATCCATTTTCATACCATCCATCATCAGCAACAAGCTCGGGGACTGGCTTCTCTCCAGAATGTGTTTTCACTGTTGCATGGCTGACATCAGGATACTGGGTTGATGAGTGATTGCCCCAGATAATAACATTTTTAACATCAGAAACTTGAACATTTAGCCTTTCAGAAATCTGGCCCAAGGCTCTGTTATGGTCGAGTCTAGTCAAACAAGTAATATTTCTCTCAGGGATCGATGGTGCGAATTCCTTCAATATCAGTGCATTGGTGTTTGCTGGGTTGGCAACAACCAAAACCTGCATAGGAAGTAGAAGGAATCTAAACATATGTTGAAAAAAAAATCAGTTAATATTCATAGACAAGAATGTGCTTGCTCATTTTCATATACAATCATTGTGGGGACATGGTCATCTGGAAAGTTTTACTTAGAACTTCAAACTAATTGGTTTAGTACATAATGAAACATTCCCTGTTCCCAATGGGGGCAACTATAGTCTATGCCAAGCATCATGACTTATAAAAGTAAAAATTTGAAATGGCCCGACTCTAAGTGATGATTCTTACTGTAACTTACACCCAGTGGATCTTCAACCTAAAAGTTGACTCTCCACCCTGTGATTACAAAGGAAGGAGGTGCCATTCAAACTAGAGCTCATTGGTCTAAGTGATAGATCAGTAGATGAAATCTAAACAGCAATAAAGCCATCTAGTTCTCATGGTGCATACATTCACACCTGAAGTTTTTCAGAGCATTGTAGATGACTAATATGTTACATGTATGGAATTAATTTCAGGGTGCCATTCAAGAAAAAGGGGAACAGAATTAAGGCATGATTTGATTCTAACTTTTATTTATCATTATCCATGCAGCAAGAGGATTTGGGATCTAAAATGGCGCTGACTATATGATAAGGTGAAGCCAATCCGATTGAAAAACAAAACTACCCAAATTTTATTTCCTGCTCTTACAAATTTCACTCACCTTGCAGTTTGCAGCTGCATGCTTTTCAAGGGCAGAAGCCTGAGACTTGTAAATCGACACATTTTTTGACATCACGTCTTTCCTTTCCATGCCTTCTTTCCTTGGGAACCCACCAACCATGATTGCAATGTTAACCCCAGTGCATGCCTCAACAACATCTGTTGTAGCAACAACACCTGCAATATATACCACATCATTCCTCTTACTCTAAAAAATCCTTAGCAAATTAAAAAGCAGAGTGTATGGCTCCATGCTTAAGTGATTTCATCCACATTTGACAGATTTAAGAGGCCATAAACATACCTTTAAGTAGAGGGAATGCAGCATCCACCAACTCCATTTTCACCCCATTCAATGCCTCTGCAGCAGGTGGGATATCAAGCATGTGCAGGATCACTGGCTGGTTGGGACCCAACATCACTCCCCTAGCAATCATAGGGACGAGAGCATAGCCAATTTGGCCTGAAGATCCAGCAACAAATCATCAAAATATAAATTGTAAAGAAATGCTGTATAGTGGATAACTATAAAATTAAGAATGTGCTGAGCTACATTTTCTATTAAGAGGATGATATAAGTCACAAAAAAAATCCCAATATTATGAGCATAGTATTAACAACATGATATGCTTCGTCAATGAATTGTTATGAAGATGTAGCTGCAGCAAAAGAACGTGCTTCAAAAACATGGCTACAATGTGGACTAACCATTTATATGCCAAGTCTGACATTTTATTGACTTAAAACAATAAATATCTAGCTCGCTCACTATGATATCTAGCTCGCTCACTATGTTATTGTGGAATGAACACTTTGTGTGAGAATCAATATGAGAGCAACACTTTTATTCAACTACGGATAATTAATGGATTTGATTATGGGACAACCAATACCATAATTAAAACATTTTGGAAATTCAAAAGATGCACTGATAAAAACTACCATCGTCACATAAACCAAACATGGTACCAAAAGCTTAGGTCCACATCATCATTTTAATCATCTCACTCTCTCTCTCTCTCTCTCAATTTTGTTTTCACAAAATAAACCAAAACTTAATTATTAGAATTCGGATCGCAAAGAATGCAACTGAACCAACAATACTTAGACCAAAACTCAGACCCCTACCAACTCTGTCCAGCATAATCAGCAAATATCAAAGCAGTGTCATAGATATTCAATAACGGGCACCATATTTACTTAATTTCTTTTCATTTTTTATTTATCATAACCAAAATAATCAGTAATTATCTTCGCACACACTGGACCTATCTTAGATCATCATGTAACAGATCTAAACCTCTTTCCCAACAGCCTAAATTGGATGAATAACAAAAGAAAAGAAAGAAGAAAAATCGGATAATTTCGGATCGAATCGACGAAGAGGATGAGAATTAGGGTCTTATGGATCTGATACAATAGAATAGTGATTATGGATTTGATGAATTACCTGCGGCTCCAGTAACCAGAACGCGAACTGGTTCTTTCGCCATTTGATCGAGACCGAGGGGACTGGGGTAGGAATCGGTTTCAACGGACGAAGCGAATCGGGAACGGTAAACGCAGCGCAGTGGCGAGAGTGAGGGTTGGAAATGAGCCTCAGATCTTATTTATGTGCGTGGGCCGTGGCAGCGTTGTTGTCACTTGTCAAGGGGGTGTTGATAAGCGCAAGTGCATGAGGTTAGACGACGGCGTTTTATTTCTGGTAGGAGAAACAATGACGACATCGTCGTTTATTTATTTCCTTTTTAAAAAGCAGTGGTAAGAAAAGCATGGAGCGTGCAGCTTTGGATGAATATTCCGTTTAGATGCGTCTTATGATTGGTCTATCTAACCGTTCCGGGCTTCCTCATGCGATTACCGAGGGTCCCTTCATCTGTATATTCTAAGAATTTTGCTCCGTAGAAACCAACTTACGGACTAATTTATGATGATGACTTTATATTTAAAATTTTAATTAGTATTATTTTTAATAAAATATATTTTTTAATTAATCATATTAAATAAATATATGTATTAGTATACGGAATCGCTTATAAGTAGATTTTTTTATATTCTAATGATCCGACACAATTCATATTGTAATTATAATTTTTTTAAATTTTTATATAAAATATAATAAATAATTTAATTTTTTTAAATTTTTATAATAATAATAATATTATTATTATTAAAAAATAATATTTTATTTCATTTTTAACTTTCATTTCAACTCATTATTTAAACAACACATTAATAAATCAGGTGTATTTACTTGCAAAGAAAATATGTAAGAAACAATTCTGTAAGGGGTAATTAGTAAAAATGTATGATTATTCCTACATGTAGTACTAATCATTATTTAGATATAAGTAAAGATCGACTGGAATATTTCAATTTATTGAAGAAAAGTTAATTAAGAAGTTAATTACCTTAACTATAAATTTTAGATTCTCTTGACCAGTTCATCAAAAAATACATAAGGTTGTTAATTAGAAATAGATACACAAAAGAGATTTCATAAACTGACATTACATTGTATCACGTCAATAAATTTAAATCTTTCTTTCATATTTTGTATTCGATATTTTTCCCGCCCGAGCATTTCCCATCCCCAACAAACAACCTGTGTTATTGGTCGGAGTGAAATCTAGCAAATAGCAGACGTCGTTGCCATTCCCCGCCCCTACGTATAAAGGCAATAAGACACCAAAAAACAAAAAATAAAAAGAAAACACTTGTCCAAAAAGCTCCCAACTCTTCCGTGAACACAAGCAGCCCACTCCCCAACCCTCTATGGAGAAAAAATCGACACCTGTCCATCACTACATGCTTCCTTGATACCTTCCCCAAAACCATCCATGGCGTAGAAACAAAAATTTCACAACTTTTCAAATGGGTTTGCCCAAACACTCTTCTCTCTATTTTCTATTTCTATGCTTTCCTCGTTCTAACTTCTTTTCCTTTGCTAAACAAGTAGCAAACTATACATAAGACTATTCATCCAGACTGAGTTGGCACGGTCTGGAATCTAGATAACTGAGTTCAAGTTACGGGTTTCGGCCCGAAAGAAATCAAGGCCAGGTACCGCATAATAAAACCTAGGCCGAGTACTGGTTTTAAACCAGAACTCGAGTTTAAAACCTGGTACTTAGTTTTTTCTAAAAACATACCACCTATATCAAAACAACGCCATTTTGATACTCTTGTTAGGTTACCCTTCGTATTACTCTAAGACCAATCTCTTTCACTCTCGCTCACGTCGAAACCCTAGTCTTATCTGTTGATCAAAATCAGCTTTGTCACGTCGTTGTCTTTATCTGGTTGCTTCGCTGTCTTCATCATGCTCCATCGTCTTCATCCTCATGCACCGATCAAAGTTGATTTCTCTCTCTCTCTCTCTCTCTCTCTCTCTCTCTCTCTCTCTGTGTTAACACTATCGAGCTTTTATAACTCATGTAGATGTTGAGCTTTTACCATGTATCGTTTTTGGGTCTTTAGTTTCTTTGTGACATTGAGGTTTTGCCATGTATCGTTTGATTTTATTTATGGGTCTTTATGGTTGAGTTTATTCACCTCATCATGATCTTAGCATGCCTATTATTTTGACAATTTTTCAATGAGTGAATGCCACAAATGATTCCCAAATTTCAGATGGGTTTCTATGATTAATCTTTATTATTATTGCTACTGGTTTATATGGGAGTTAATGTTAATTAAGTGTAGTTTGATTGCTATATGCCATATATTCATCTGGTGGTTTGTGTAATTTGTGATCTAAAGCAGCCTCTAGGTTGTTTAATAGACAAAATGTTACTGCTACAGTGACTTAGTGACTCGATGGATTGAGTCTTGTTGTCGTTGTTGTTTATATCCTCTGCTTAGTTGGATTGAGTCTTGGATGGCTAGTTTTTAAATGGAGGGGCGCATACATGGGGCAGACCCCCTCATCTCCTGAGTATAACACATGGCTTTAAGCCATGCATTATAAGCAAGCCATGCGTTACTTGCTTATAATGCATGGCTTAAAGGCCATGCATTACTGCCATTTATTTGGTAGTTTAAGGTTGGCGTTTAAGGTTAGCCGTGTGGGGTGAGCTATATCTAGCCCCCCTCAATTGTCTTTTGAATTTAATCTGAAATACACAAAAACTCTCTCTCTTTTTGTTCTCTCTTGATAAGATATTTAGACTGTGGTTTTGCTAAGTGTTTCTCTAGTTTTATACTACGTAGTACACTTTACCACTAGGAGGAAACGCTTGGGATTTGTCAATCTGAAAAAACTTGTGAAGTAATTTTATAAGCTGAGCTTGAGGTATTTTTCCGTTGTGCTTTCTAACATTGCTATTTCTAACATTGCCATCATAGACAGGTTTTAGTTGTTCCCAATTTATTTATTTATTTTATTTGCATATGCATGTAAACTATAAGGGTGCCATTTTGTTATTTATTTTTTCATAAATGTTGTTTGCGCACCAGTAGTGCTGCGAAGTTTTTTTTGAAAACTCCATCTGGGCTGAACTGCGAAAGAAATGTGATAGAAGGGCCAAGCTCATCCTTTATAGCCATTGCGTAGCGGTGCTACATGCACCGCAGCAGTGCTGCATGCACCTTAACGTTGTTGCGCGCACCATCTACTCGCAGAGGTGCAACGCGCACCAAAGGGTCTTGCACTCACCAACTACACTCGGTGGTGCTGCGCGCACCTCCTGTGTAGTAGAGGTGCGCCGTACACCGTGGTGATTTCGACGGTGATACGCGCACCAAAAGCAGCCCACGGTGCTCCGTGCACCTCGGTGGCACCTGAGAGGTGCTGCGGCAACACCTAACTTCCGGAGGAAGCTTTCGGAAACTGTTTTCAGGTGGAGGACGGTGGCAGTGGCTACTCCTAACGGCGGCTGAAATTTGTTGCCATAGAGGTACTGTTCACGTGAACAGTGCCTAGCTGAAGGAAGAAGATGACTTTTAAGTCATCTTGGCCTATTGTTTTTGGGATGGGCTTGGGTATTTCGGCCCAATATTTTTTTTCTTAATAAACTGGGCTTGGGCCCTCCGGCCCACAGAGTCTTAAAAAAAAGGGTATGCAGCTAGGCCATTTTCGGCCCAGTATTTTTTTTAAAACCCAATTCATTTTAAAGGAAATAAAACAATAAAGTGGCACACTTGAGTTTTGACCCAGGACCACCTACTAAACTAAGGAGATGGCCGCACCACTAGGTTGCGAATGTCTTTTGGTTTAGGTGTGGGTTTTTAAATGTATTTATAATACATTTGTTTTCTTAAAAATTATTATTTTTTGCATGATTTAATATATGCTTAGATATATTGTTATATTACATGTGATCTTTTATTTAATTTTTTTAGATTAAATGTGGTTACATGTGAATATTTAGTTATATTCATGCTATTTTTTTTTAATTCCATAATGTTATATTACATGTGATCTTTTATTTAATTTTTTTTAGATTAAATGTGATTACATGTATGTGTGTATTGAACATGTGGATATGTGATTATTTTATCATCTATGAATGTTAGACTTGAGTATTTAGACATTAGTTTTTATTTCTTTTAGTGATAAAATAGAAAATCCCACTAAGTAGCCTTAGTTAGAATTGTCAGTGTGAATGATAGGCTGAAAGAATTGTAGTGACCCCAGTAAAAACTATAAATGCACTGTATAGCTAAAAGACCATGGTGACCCCAGTAAGAACTATAAATGCACTGTATAGCCAAAAGACTTCAGTGGCCCCAGTAAGAACTGTAAATGCACTGATGGAACAAGAAAAATGGACTGTAATGGTCTTATATGAACCATCTTTGTAGACTGGCCCAACAGGTTGTTGTAGTCTTGCTGTCTTTGTAAATTGGCCCAACAGGTTGCTATGGTCTGGGTAGCTGTCCTTGTAGACTGGCCCAAAATGTTGCTACGGTTTTAGTAGGTTATTTCTTTACATGTGACTAGGGCTAGATGACTACTTAAGATAGTGTGAGTATGGTTGAGATTTATGATGATAAATTCTCCTATATTTGTTTTTAAATTTGCGCAGGAATTAGGTTAGAAATTTAATAATTGGATATTGTGGCACAAGAGATAATTCTGAAGCCTAGTGATTTTTCGATCTTGCGACATGTTTAAATTATTCTTTTTCTAGCTTGAATGGACGTGGTAAATTTCTTAGGTGTGTGTGTAATATCCATTCTTTGCGTATTGTAGTGAAATGATATCCAAGAGTATTGTTACTGACTTAAACAAATGGAAGAAATTAGATGGAGAGAACTATGACATATGGCATCGCAAAATCCAATATGTCCTAGATGAGCAAGAGGTCTTGGAGACCTTATCTCACTCCCTAACTGAGCCCGAGAAAGGGGACTCGAACCAGCACAAGATAGATCAACTAGCCTATATGGAATGGGCTAAGAAGAATAGGTGTGTGTGCATAATCATGTTGAGCAGTGTGACGCCCCCAAATCCCCACGTACCAACACGGGGAATTCGAGACGTCCGGATGATGACATCACGGGTCACCACCCTATCGAAGAGTGCCAAGTGTGTGTAAGCGACACGTGTGCACAAGGAAATACGCAGCGGATAGCAAAGTCAAAAACTAAGTACCATAATTTTTCTTAAATAAAATACAAAGCGGTTCAAAGGTACGTAATAAAATATTACAAGATATAAATATTGTTTCAAAACCAAATATAAAGCATGAACTCCAACTCAGATCTCCGGCGGAGCCGCATCCTCGGGCTCAGCCTCCTCCTCCTCCTCGAACACTGCATCAAAATCTACGGTACCAAAAATGGTGCCGCAGGTAAGTAAAATCCAAAACACCACTAGATAAAAACATATTAAACTCAAACAACAAGTATGAATGAATGTAAATGCTCCAAAACTCACAAATCATATTTTCCACGCACGCCAAAACCCATTTGGCTTAAAAACATAACCTTTAAAACCAAGCCTCGCCATTATCCCAGATAATGGCCCAAACCACCATTTTCCCAGAAAATGGATCACAAGACCATCGCCATTTTCCCAGAAAATGGCCCATATCCGAAAACCATGAAAACCAACCAATTATGCATGCACCATGATCTCCCCTAGGGATCATCCGCACACTCTGGCTCTGTGCCACACCGCAGGTAACGTCTACGCGTGTGACACCTACACGAGTGATGCCCAGACTCGCGCCTCCAACTCGCGCGTACCTGGCCAGGCCATCCTCTAGTCCCCGCCACTAAAAGGACCACGGAGTCGACACGACAGCGTTACCGTATCGTGCGATCCGGTCGTCGCCCGGCGACAACCCAGGGGATGTCACTCAGTATTATCCACTCCCGAGTGACCAGAGGAGCTCCACCGAGATAATAACCCATCCCGGCTTGGGCTCGTGATACGCACACTCCCAAAAACCATTTACGCCAATAAAACATGATTTTATCCAATAAAATAAAATACAAGTGCATGCATCATGTAAATGCCAATTTCAATGCTCGACAAATAAATTCAACCATAGCACAACAAATCAAGCAACTCCGTCCTCCATCCATCCGACCCCCGAACTCCTCGGACTCAGTCCGGAATCAGCGAACCAACCAAATAATTTATTGAAAGAGTAAAATACATTTAAATCTAAAAGTAGCGTTTGGAAAATACTTACAGCGCTATATAGGATTTTTAGAAGGTTCGGCGCGAAGCGAACGGCGATGCGAAAGCAACGTAACAGTGCAAATGCACTGTTCCCGTGGGTCGCAAAATACCCACTTTTGACCGGGGACAAACCAAGACACCAAATTGATAGGGAATGGTCTAGAGATGTTTATGAAGCTAGTGGAAGTGAGTTTTGGCCGTGGGTGGCGGCGAAAACGCCGGTAGGGGCGGAAAAAGGGCAAATCGGAGTTGAGCTCGTGGGAGCCGCTCCGGTGACCGTTTGAGGCCGGGGATGGGTGGGTTAGGTCGGCAAGGAGTAGGGGAAGAAGTGGTGAAGAGGTGGTGGCCGGAGGTGGAGCGACGGCGGCGGATCGGGCCTCAAGCCGTGCGGCTTGTTGGGCTTTTTCCGGCCAAACGGCCGGCCGGTTGGGGCTGGGAGTCGGAGGGGATGATCACCGGCCGGAGGGGAGTCGACCGGCAGGGGTGGCGTCGGGCACGACGCCGGCGAACGGCGGGCCTGGGCGGGAAGGCTTTCCGGCGTGGGTGAGGAGAGAGAGAGAAAGAGAGGGACGCGGGGAGAGAGAGAGAGAGCCGAACGGGAGAGGGAAAAAAAGGAAAAAGAAAAAAGAAAAAAGGAAAAAAGAAAAAGAAGAGGAAAAGAAAAGATGAAGGAAATTAATGAGGTCCAGTCCTCACGTTGGAAGTCCGAAGACTGATCAGCCGAAAACGGTATAAAAACATAAAACGATTAAAATAAATTAACACTACATCAAATAAATAAATAAACACCACTAAAATATTTTAAACACATCAATAAGCTAAAATAAAATAAATAACTAGTAAAAACCAACTATTTAAATTTTAAAACCAAAAACAAGCCAAAATAAATTAAATCACAATTTAAATCCAACAGCCAATAAAAATCCATTTAAAACTCGATAATTTAAAATAAAAGCACTATAAAATATTTAATTAAATTAAAATATTCCTTCAGTGAAAATACACATAAAAGCGGGTCATCACAAGCAGCATGCACAATGATCTAATGTGTGAGTTTGAGACCTATGACACTGCCCAAAGCATGTGGCAAGCCTTGAAAATGAAGTTTGGAGGAATTTCAGCCACTAGGTTACGTGGATTAACCATGAGGTTTGACTTCCATAAGATGCGATTTGACCACACGATGAAGCAACATCTCAGGGCTATGTCAACCATGATTCACAAACTTAAGACGATAGGAAACAACCTGATTGATGAACAACAAGTTCAGGCAGTGATAAGATCACTACCGAATTCTTGAGAGAATATGAGACAGAACCTGACGCATAACGAGAATATTAAAGACTTTGATGATGTCTTGCGTCACTTGGAATTTGAGGCTGAACGCCTAGAGGCTGCTAAGCCCAATCATAAGGTCTATGTGGCTAATTCTGGTTTGTGCAAAGCATCAAGGCCTAAGTGCAGGAAGTCTAAGAATGGGGTAGCTGTTAGACAAATTAAGAAGGTGTCAGGAACTTCTCAGCTTAACAAGAGGGGCAAGCGTAGGAAGAACAAGTCAAAATTAGAGTGTTTCGACTGCAAAAATAATGATCACTTCGCTCATGACTGTACTGAGCTGAAAAAGGTACACTCTGACTTTTCTCGTATTGTTTTTGTAACTAGTCATGTGATGGTTGCTCACTCCTATCCTGTGTAAACTGTTGATTCAAGAGTGATCGAACATATAGCGTGAGATAGAGTCAGATTTGTGGAGTATCACCGGATTCTAACTAGGAGCCGTGATATCAAGGTGGAGAATGGAGCTAACGTGGAGGTATTGGGACTTGGTACCTACAAGCTGGACTTGCGGGGTGGCAGCACTCTTTTCCTCCACAATATGCTATACGCTCCCGAAATTCAACGAAACTTACTTTCTTTAGTTACTCTTTTAAGACTTGGTTTTTGTATTATATTTGAAAACAATTATGTTTCCTTTTATTTGGGCCATGTGTTTTATGACAATGCTTTTCTTCAAGACGGTTTTATGACAATGGATTTGGATTATTCAAATATTAATGAGTCTATTACTTTTCTTTCTGCATCTGATAATTTGGATTCTTATAAATGGCATGCTAGGCTTGGCCATATAAGGCAAGATAGAATGACTTGGTTAGTTAGTAAAGGCCTGATTAGCAATCTCGCTAAGGTCATCTTGCCCACATGTGAACATTGTCTAATGAAAAAAAATTAAGAGAAAAACGTTTGGAAAAGCTGCTAGGGCATCTTTTCCACTGCAATTAGTCTATTCAGACATCTGTGGTCCAATAAGTGTGAGGGCAAGACACGGAGGTGTCTACTTCATCACATTTATAGGTGATTTTTCACGTTACGATCATGTCTACTTAATCTAGGTCTGAAGCATTGGAGTGCTTTAGGCGATATCTAAGAATGGTTGAGAATCAATTAGACAAGAGTTTAAAAATTCTAAGAACTGATCAAGGATGAGAATATCTCTCTGAGCAATTTAAAAGGCTCTGTAATTAAAAATGAATCAAAAGACAGTTAACGATGCTGAGTACGCCGCAGCAAAATGGCGTGGCGGAAATGAGAAATCAGACACTACTTGAGATGATTAGGTCAATGATGGCGCAAACAAACCTACCAATTTCTTTTTGGGGGATGCACTTTTGACTGTTGCCTACATTCTTAACTGAGTGCCCCCCAAATTAGTAACTTCCACCCCGTATAAACTATGGATCGGTGAGAAACTCAATTTGAGTAACTTGCAGCCATGTGGTTCAATGGGTTTTGTTCATGATCTTTCTCATAAGTATGGGAAGTTAGGCCCTAGAGGGAAGAAGTGTATTTTTATAAGGTACTTAGAACACTCTAAAGGGTATGTGGTAATAGGTGAACAAATTGATGGAAGTGTGACTGAGATTGAGTCACGAGATGTGGATTTCATTGAAGATGAATTTCCAAATAGAGATGAGGTTGATAGGAGTTTAGAACTTCATGAGATTGTGGAACAAGATGAAAGTGCTCCAAGGAATTTAGTTGAGAATGGGGAAGAAATTCCTCAAAATCCTACAAATTATAAAAAGGATTTGAATCTGAGTGGGAGCACACCACTTGTCAGTCAATCACAACAACCTCAACTGCGTAGAAGCACACGTGAAAGTATTCCCCATTGTCGTTTTGAGATTGAAGGTGAATCTTTTATGGTAGCTCCGCATGATGATGACAAGCTTAGGACAATTCATGAGACTCTCTCATCTTCTACTAATAATGAGTGGATGAAAGTACTTAATGATGAGATTGAGTCTATGAGAACTAACCAGGTTTGGGATATGGTTGATCTACTGATAGGGCGTAAGGCTATTGGGAACAAATGGATTCTTAAGGTCAAACGCAAGTCGGATGGATCAATAGATAGGTACAAAGCTCGCTTAGTGGCGAAAGGATATACCCAACATGAGGGTATAGACTATGAGGAAACATTTTCACCCGTGGTGAGGTTTGCCTCAATTTGCCTAATTCTAGTTATAGTAGCAAATATGGATTTGGAACTTTATCAGATGGATGTTAAGACAACATTTGTCAATAGAGAACTAGATGAGGAAATCTATATGGATCAACCAATGGGTTTTGTGGTCAAAGGTCAAGAGCGCAAAATGTACAAGCTTAAACGATCTATATATGGCCTAAAACAATCATGTAGACAATGGTACCTTAGATTCCATTGAGCCATTCTCTCGAATAGGTTTATGATGATCACGGAGGACCATTGTGTTTATGTCAAAAGATCCAAGAAGAGTTTCATTATGCTGTCATTGTATGTTGACGACATACTACTAGCTGGAAATGATATAGGGTTGATAGTCGCCACAAAAGAGTGGCTATCCTTCAATTTTGAGATGAAAGATATGGGTGCGGCATAATACATTCTGGGAGTTAAGATCTTCAGAAATTGCTCAAAGAGACTTTTGTATTTGTCCCAACAGACTTACATAAATAAAGTTCTCGAGCGCTTCCTAATAAGTGGATGTAAACCCATTGACACCCCTATTGCAAGAAGCAATAACTTGTCCAAAGAGTTGTATCCTAAGACTCAAAGAGAAAAGTAAAAGATGGCCTGTGTCCCTTATGCTAATGTTGTAGGTAGTCTGATATACGCAATGATGTATACTCGGCCATATATATGCTATGTAGATGGCTTAGTGAGTAGATTTCAATCTAACCCAAGACTGGCTTGCGGGAAAGCAGTCAAGAGGATTATGCGATATCTCAAGGGAACTGCGGACTATGTGTTGTGCTATCAGGATTCAGATTTGCAATTAAGAGGTTATAGTAATGCTGATTGGGGCAGTGACCTAGATGAGCGCAAATCAACCACTGGGTATGTCTTTCTGCTTAACAATGGCGCCATTACATGGAGCAGCAAGAAACAACCCTGTATAGTTTTATCCACCATGGAGGTAGAATACATAACTTGTTCTATAGCAGTTCAAGAGGCTGTTTGGTTACAGAGGTTCTTCAAGCATTTAGACATTGGCATGGATACTTCAAATCCGGTGACAATATTCTAGGATAGCATGGTAGCTCTCGCATATGCTAAGGACTCAAAGTATCATGGTAGAACCAAACATATAGATATCAGATATTATTACATCAGAGACATGGTAGTGCAAAAGGAAGTGGCTCTGAAACACCTCTCTACAAGTTGCATGGTTGTTGATCCCTTAACGAAGCCTATAGCAAGAGAGATGTCTTTGAGGTTCATGTTAGGAATCTAGGACTGCGTAGACTGTAAATGTAATTTGTGTTTCAAATGACATTGAAATGTAACCTTTCCTTGGGGATATTAATACAATATGATTCAGTTCTTATTTTTATCGTATTGTTTTTCTAATACACACGCAAGATATGTCAACAGGCTTAGATCGGCTCACTCACACTAGCGATCGCCTCTAGTGTTTGAGTAGTGAGTAGAGATGAGACATTCTGTTCTTAGGTACTTGTCCAAAGGGATAAGTTGGTTGACACAAAGATATGTCGTCTTAATGGGAGCTAAGATGAGGTCCATTAAGAGGACTATGCGTGGGTTATCCCACAACCTATGTAGCTTGTTGTTGCGCCTAAACCTTAACTCAAATTAATGAACTAAAATTTAGTGCAGTTTTACCTGCAAGTATACAGGTGTTGTAGAACCTTACAGGATCGAATCCACAGGGATTGACTAATGTGAAAAATTCTCTCCAAAAAATTAAAATAAAATACTAATAGAGATGTGTAATTGAAACTAAAATAAGATTCTAGAAATGATGATTTTTATCGTGACAAAACAAAACTAAAATGATAAGCTGTATTGATATTGAAAAAAAAAGACTAAGGTTTCGAGGATCCATTTAATAATTTAAAATATTGTTTCCGATCGAATTACTTCAATTAAACTAGAATAATGATTCCGTTTAATTGGAAGATTTAGCATTTAAGATCAAGAAAAAAAATTACGAATGATCGAGCATGAACGATTGATGATTAAAACGCTTACAACTTTATTTGACTATCACAGGGATTTCTCAAGCATTTACTGTATT